>JAMJFZ010001336.1:11217500-12417500 GCA_026225945.1 Cricetomys ansorgei
GATCATGAGATGACCTCAAAAATGTTAATCCACAGTAGAAAAGGTCTTAAGAATTGACCATTAGTTAAGCTCAGAGTTTTCATAGAAAATATTTTAAAGTAATGCCATTATGCACACTACAAAAAATGCCCATATTGTCTAAGGCTACTGACATGCTACAAATGTAAATTGAATTCTTGCGGAAGGAAGGGAGAAGAATGTGACAGAAGCTTAAAGGACAGCAAATATTAACATATTTCCTTTCTGTCCCCTTAAATTTTCCTTCTTTGATCTAAAATAAACAAGCAAACAAAAAAAAAAAAAGCAGAAAATAAACGACTGAGTTTCTGTTACAATATCTACAGTAGTTGAAAAAAATTCTGTACCAGGACAGAATTACTTAACTACTGATTTCTTTCACAGGAAACAGAAATACACATTTCGTTTGTTTGTGCCACTGCTTTTCTTCTTTTATGTCTGTGCATGTGTATCCATGATTTTTAATTCTAATTTTCAACTTCTTTAAACTGTGGGATGCTTAAGACATTAGTAAAACACATCTCTGCTAGGAGATGTAACAGCATTTCCAGATATTTTAAGCCATGAGTGCTCTGATATAATCATTTAAAAATAATTACTATATTCAAAATTCAAATTGATGATGGGATTAGGGAAATGGCTCAAAAGTTAAATGTACTTGCTGCTCCTGAAGAAAACTTAGATTCTGTTACCAGTAAGCCCATTGAGTGGCACACAAGAGCTTATAACTCCAGTTACATGGAATCTGATACCCTCTTCTGAGCTCCTTGGGCACCTGAACACATATTATATACACACAAACAATAAAGCACATGCAAACACATATGAATAACAATGCATTTATTAAAAATCAGAATATTGGCAGATAAGGGAACTATGGACGATGCTGTCCTGTTGAAGACAGAGAGTCATTGTGTGTGCTTTTGGAAGGTGATCTTGACCATGTCTTCTATTGTTAACCTTTTCGTGTCTCTTAGTTATAAGTAGGTGAGCAGGTCTACTCTACTTTACCTTGCTGCTGTATCTGATCTTTCCACTGTTCTAGTAGCAGTGGATCCCCTAAACATTTACTGAAATCATGAGCCAAAATAAATTTATTCAATCTAAGCCACTTTCCCCAGATGTTACAACAACATAAAGTGATTAGATCCATACATTTAATTAAATACAGTCAGATCTTCAGTCATAAATCAGAAATCTAGATGACTCCATACTTAACATTTTAAATAGACCTTTATATCAAATACTAACATCTTCAAAATTTTACTATATTAATACTTGTCGTATGTTATTTGTTTTACTCTTTGGGAGGTTTGACGGTATGTCAAAGTATCATTTTCTTCACACCAGTTAGAAAAGTGCTAATTAAAAGGAGAATGTGTTAAAAGATTTTACAGCTATTAATATTCTTCTTTTGCCTCTGAGATGATTTTCCTGATTTTTTTCAATGAGTACATATTGTCTGTGATCCAAACATTTTGAGAATATAGTCATTATTGTAAATACCCAACAGCAATATGTAAATTCTGCTAATTACCATATGTGAACTTTTTGGTCTCCCTATTAGTAACAAGTTACCATTTAAATTCTTAAGTCTAAGTGACAGAGATATTTTCTGTAAAATGTTATGATGCCAGACTATAGTGGAATATTGTGAAGAAAATAGACTGATATTTATTAGATTATTTCTCAAGTGTTTTGAACAACTTGGAAATACCTTCACTGCCTTTTAAGCAACGCTACATGAGGTTTTAGTGCTATTACATCTTACAGATCGAATAATGCCCTAATGTATGTCAGGCAAAGGTTGTAGTTACAAGAATTTATTACAGTGCATCAGTATAGATCCATAATTATACTTTTATTTAACCAATTAAACACAAAGGTGGTGTCATTGTCAGAGATATGATGTATGACCTGACCACAATTTGGATAATGTGGAAGTAAAAATGCCTTCTAAATAGGGTAGATATTCAGTTAGCAGATGCTGTTAAATTACTTCTGATATCTGTCATATTAAACAATCTTATGTAAAAATTGCTGAGTGGAGAAATTGTAATGAAAAAATAACTTATTCATAAAATATGATTAAACATTTAACAATAAGAAATTTAAAAAGTATATCTGCAAACATTATACAAATTCTCCCTTTTGCTCTATCAATGATAAATAGGAGCAGCCAGTTCAGGCTTTTGTCTGTTATTAACTTCGGGTGGATAATCATAAGTTCTAGTTTCTAATTATCCTGACTCCCAAATTTTCCATAAAGGAAAAGAAAAATCCTCTGAATTAGTTGAAGATATTTTTAATTCATAAACACATTTAGTTATCTTTCCTCTTTTTTTCCTTTTTAATGAAAATTTACGTAAAATTTTACTTAAGAATGTGGAAAAATATTGAAAGGAAGACATTTTTGCAGGCTTACTAATAGATTTCAATGAAGTATCTTATTGCTAGTTGATAAAAATAAACAATCAAGCAGGCCCAGGAGAAATGATCTAAGTATTTTAGGATGATAGTTCTTAAACATATAAAATACAAGATTGAAATACTTTCTTAAAACAGCTATTTATTAATTAAGTGTAGAAAAATTCTGTAACGACATAGCTCAATGTCACCCAAACAGTTCAGTATGAGTTTTATGGTTGCATTTGTAGCATTAAGCAATTTGTATCTGAAATTCCACATACCATAGTATTGATGAGCAATGCCAACATGGTGTTGTTTTTAATAGACTCCTGTTAGGAGTTAAGGTAATATTAAATAATTAGATGAAATTAAAACAAAATTAACCTCACAAGTTATTAGACTAAACATTGGTTAATTTAAATAACCAATCTGTATTTTGAGATTGATTCAATAAATGTTATTACATAAAAAAATGATTTTTTATTTTCATAGAACATTCTTCTCTTCATCCCGACATTATGCCTTTCTACCAGTAACAATGACATCTCATATACAAATAATGGATTTGATGCCTACAACATATAAAACAGGCTAAGAAAGAATTTGCCTCATCTGAAATTCTCACAATTTTGTTGAAAGTAGTTTATTTAATAAAAAGATTACATTGCTCTATTTTGCCAAGACTCCATATCTATTTTTAAATAATATGATAGCATATATGTCTGAATTCAAATTATTTAAAACTTGTAGATTAATTTGTTTAAGTATATTTTAATTATATTTAAATTAAAAACACTCCAATAACTTGTTTTATACTATTACGATATATGGAGCTACAGAAAAATAAGCAGAATATTTTTTATCTCTTTAGATATATAAATGTAAACATTTATGAAAAAAAATTTGTCCATAGTGTGAATATAGATGCTCCTAAAAGAGACCAAGTCATAAAATCCACACAGGTCTTATCAGTCTCCTCAATAAAACTAATAAAAATGACCACCAAGTACAAATAATAGGGGAGATTGTGTAAGTAAAGTGTGCGTTTTGAAATTTTACACACAGAAGAGAAAGTTATTTGATTTTAGACAGAAGGAAAAAAAATCATGGTATTGTATAGTCTTTGTTAAAATTTTATATTTAGTAGGTACTTTGAATTAGGACAAGAATCCACCTAAAATATCCTTTAATAATTCAAGGTGGACTATTTCCAGCATATTCAATTGTTGTCATCTGACATTCTTTGAAGTAACTGAACCATCCCTAGACTGTTGGACCTGCCTAGAGGAATACTGAGATTGTAGCTACTTGCAAATTCAAATGCCAAAATCATTTTTAAACTGCTTTTTGTCCCTTGTAATAGTAATTCAAAATCTGCTTCTGCATCTGACTCAAAATCCTCTATGAGATTCCTGAGTGTGAAGGAGTGGGGTTTGATTCCTCCGTCTTCTCTTGGGCTCATTATCTTCTGTTAGTCCTTGCTGAACTTTGATGTAATAGTTTTTGTTTTTTTTATATTTTATTTGTTGGGACTCATGATCAGGAGTAATTAAACAAGGGAATCCACAGGTATGTGTGTGCGCACGTGCGCGCACTTGCCCTTGTATTTAGTTACAGTTTGCTTTTTGTTTTATTCTGTTTGGGTTTGTTGTTTTTTATTCTTTTTTATTTTGGGGGTATTGTTTTATTTTGTTTTGTTAGTTTAGGGGGTTGTATTGTTTGGGGGTGGTTTTTTTTTGGTCCTTTTTTTTTTTTTCTTAATAAAGACTTTAATGTTGTGTGGGTAGAGAGGTGGAGTGGAGCTGGAAGGACATACACTTACACAAACACAAAGTTAAAATAAATATAAAATTAACCATTTTTTAAAAGCTTGTCAGAAATAACCCAGTATACTGATAGCATAGTCTAAGTAGAAATCTACAAACTATATTATTGTGGACACCAAAGATAAGAGTTATGTAAAGCAATGTCTTCTTGAATGTATAAATGTAAATCACTTCCTTCAGTTATGTGTAAATGGGAATATGGCTGCTCTTAGCCACTTGATAAAGTGTAACTAAAAATAATCTCAAGATGATGTTAATATATTCTTAAGTAATTCTAACATAGATCATTCTGACTCAAGTAGAGCATCACGACACCAGGCCAAGCAAATACCTGGGAACCTTAGATAATAGAATACTCAGAAATAAATTCAGAATGTCAGGTTCAAGACCAAACAATCTTATCTAAAGATGAATCCTTTGGCATTCAAATGCAAGTTTCTGGATTCTCAGTCACTTTTACATGGAACAGCAAAGTCTCTGATAAAATCTAAACCTAGTACTTTTCAAAATTTATTTCATAAAGGATGACTTCTAGAGTGATACATAATGACTACAGAACTCCACTTAGAAAATTGCATGAAATGCTGTGGTTCTTTAGTTATAACCCTGAAACTATGGATTCCTGATTGCTCGTTCAGATGCTATCCAGTAACATCTGGAAGGTGAATTTCTTATTTCAATAATTCAAATCTTTTCCAACATCACCTAAGTTGATATTGGGCCTAATTTGTCTAAAAATATATATCATTTTTCTAAAACCTGTTTTGATAAAATAAATAGTATACATGAGCCACCATAGAGTCATTTTGTTGTTATTGTTTGCTTGTTTCTGATTTTCTTCAGAAAGATGAACTTGAATTTACCTAAGCCTTGAGTTCATCAATGTCAAATATTTGTTTCTATATATTTATATAGCAAGGTTTCTGCAGAGTTTTCCAGGTTTGAAATGATAGCTAATAGTTTAATAGACTCAGATGATTTTATTTTCTTTAATGACAATATTTCACAAGCCATTCTGACGCTATCTCCTCTTTAGTTTCTATTGTTTATATCTCCTCATTTTCTAAATTATATAACTCCATTTTGTATGTGAAAAATTCATTTGAAGATATGCTGGAAGGGCAATTTAGGATCTGATTAGAGGTAGTTTATTGTCTGTTTACAATAAAAGAAATACTGGAACTAAAATTAATTATAAGAATAAATTAAATCCCAGCCAATTTTTTCACTATATATCAAATGGCAGAAATACAGGGAGATTAATTATTCATCCAAATAATAAGTGTTCTACTGAAAGTCCTACAAAAAGTTTCATACACTGGCTGAATGAAGTGAAGAACAACCATATAATAAATATTTTTAAGTGCAGCATCAGCTCTTGAAATAGACAGTGCTGACATTTTGAGGTTTGACTGGGAGATTAATACTGGATAGAGAGACAGAGGGTATGGAGAAAAGTTAAAAGCTGTCTTTCTACATTAAAAACAAAATCTGTTTGCCATTTCTTATTATTGTTGTCTATTTGAACTGTTATCCTCAAACCTACTAGTTCTCTGAAGAAAAGCACACAAATAAGAAGCAGACTTTGAGTGTGAGTGCATAAGAATTAAGAGGGCATTTTTGGAAACACATTTGAGAAAAGATAATTTTCAATGACCTACATAAACAATATTATCAGGAGGGACTTAGCATTTATTATTTCTGAAAATGTTGCACTTAAGTTGTATTGTATTTCTTTGACCTGTCCTTGAAATTTTCATTTTTAACTTTCCATACAAAACACTTTTGTCAACTACTAGTGTTGATAGGTTACCAAGAATTATATGTTGGAGGAGTCATGTCATACCTGTCAGACATAAGAGGATTCAAAATGTTATACAGACACAAGATAAAGATGACATTTATTATTACTTATTCAACCAATAGACAAGTTTATAAAACTCTGAGAGCCCTATCATTTTAGTAACATTTCAAATCAAGCATATCTCCCAAGAAATCCCATGTATGCTTGTGTTGAGAATTACAATCTACAAGTATTTTCTAATAATTGCTATTTAGTCTTTAGTCTGTAGGCAGTAAACCAGTTAGTTAGTTCTTACTGATTCTTCAGACTGCTCACAATTCACTGCTTCAACTTACTCTGTAACTCCTTTGTAACTCTCTTTTACTAAGCCGAGAGCTTGCCTTTTCTTTAGAGAGTTGGGCATGTCCTTACTCTGCTAACTCTTCCTTTGATTAGTCAGTTCATTTGCCATTCATTCCAATTCTTCTCATATGTCACTTCCTGAGTGACACTGATTCTTTCTGAGTTCTGCTTCCTGTGTCTGCTTCCATTGTTTATTTCCAAGCATTAAATGGTGACATAGACCACCATTTGCCTTCTGAATACTGGGATTAAAGGTGTTTGCTACCACTGCTTTCTGAATAAAGATTAAAGGTGTGTCTACATTCTATCCAGCCCACAGAGGCCTCTGATATAACCCATGGAATGTAGACTCTAGGTTTTACTCATTGCTATTTCTCTACAGGTTTGTGCATGCTGTCAAAATAGCTATAAGTTTACATGTGCAACTACTCTGCTGTCTCTGATAACACTATCTCTCTGTAGTTATCCACTGACTTTGGCTTTTACAATATTTCTACCTTTTTGATATTTTGATAAACATAGTATCATTCAACATGATAGTGTTTTCACAAGCTTCACCACACATAATTACCCACTTATAGCATCAAATAATTTAAAATATCAAGAACGTCAAGGAGATGTATTTCTAGACTACTTAATGTTACTTTACATGTGGTACTAAGTTTTTAGCTCAAATAAACAATAGAATCCAAAACATGAGAAATCTTTGGCAGGTAATTGTGTTAATGCAATAAGGACCTAAACTGCTTTTGCTGAGCAGAACCCACAGATGAATAGATTTTTACATAAACAGCATTGTGTCTCTTTTGCCTGTCACTTACTCTTGAGGAACCATATTCACATATCTCTATACTAGAACCTTTGTTCCAGGTCCATGCAAGAAAATTATTGTTCTTTTTTATGGATATGTTGTATGGGCCTCAAGTTAAGCCAGTCATTGGTGGCCACTCCCACAAGTTCTACACCACCATTGCTCCAGCACATCTTGCAGGCAGGACAGATTGTAGGTCGATGTTTTTTTTGGTGGGTTGGTGTCCTAGTCTCACCACTGTGAGCCTTGCCTGGTTACAAAAGATAGCCAGTTAAGGCTGAGCCTGCTGTGGTGGCACACTGAGATCATTCTTTAAAAAGTTGCCAAAGAATGAAACTCAAACTGAGGATTAACAAACAAACAAACACCAACAGGAAGAGAAATAAGAGGAAACAATAACGTAAGCATATAAAATAATTTCCTGCAATTTTCACTTACAGAAATCATAAGTTTACTCCATTTTCTATTATGAATATGAAGAAATATCTCTCTGGAAATGAAACATTATAATTCCTATGAAAGGAACTACTCAGATGACTAATCTATGACCTCCTTTAGAATCTCTTATTGCCTTCAAGTTTTCTTCATTAGATCCATGTGTTCTTTATTTCTAGCAGTTTTTCCATTGCTACTGTCCTTCATTTGCAGAATGGTAAAGTCTGTTTCTTTTGACTGAATAAAAATATACTATTTTTGCATCAATATAAATGCAATAATTATTATTCTACTTTTCTATAAAACCCCCAAAATATATAATTTACATTTTTCTCATATTTGAAATGTGTATTATTTAGCATGAAAAAACACCTTTGGTGCATAAAACTCCATGTGAGTCAGTTTCTGCTTCAAAATTTGTATCTGTGCTATAAATTATAAATACTTACTTGTGGATAAAACATTTAACAAAAAATAAGCTAACCACATAGCCGCTTTTGAGCTTGTGATAAATTCATTATTTGATAAAGATTAAAAATTTATCTACTTTAAAAATACATTTTGTGGCTATTTGTACTGTCCTATGGTCTCTTGTGCATATATTCAAATTCAAAATGTACTTGTTCCCATGCCTGAAGAAGGTTAACATTATATTTTATATTTGTTCAAATACCTTACATTTGTAAAAGGCAACTAGTTTGGATGATAGCATTGTAATACTTCTGTACTACTAATGGTTGGTGGAAGAAAGAACAATTAGAATATGATTAATTATGAGGGACTTTTTATAGATATATCAGTTATAGCCATAGGAGAAACAGTAAGGTTCTAGTCCAAATTCTAAGGCATATGAGGCTGGTGTGCCAAAAGTCTAATTTCTAATTTAAAGATAGAGAACCAAAAGTTCTTGAATTAAGATAGAAGAATGTAGATTTCTTAGATGTTGGCGTATATTTAAAAACATCTCCAGATATTATATTTACTGATTGCTTTAAGTGAGTGCCCCTATATAATAATGGTGTTGGCAGCCTGAAACACTGAAAGGATGTGTGGTTTCTATAGCTGAAAAGGCTTGCTTTATAGATGTAATTGGGTTGTTGCCCTCCCAATTGTTAATGTAAAAGAACTTGCTGATAGAGAGTTCATGTAGTTGCTCTACCAGTCCATAGACAATATTAGGAGCAACTTGGCCTCTACTATTGTCTTGTAGCTACCCAACTATTGAAGTAGACATAGCTCAGCAAGTATGGACTGAATGTTTTTGTGTTGGAGGTAACCACTATTGTGGTAGATGTTTAAGTGAGTCTAGTGGAGATGGAAGGGGAAAAAGAGAGAAAGGCATCACCAGCATTTCATAGACTTCTAGATCATCCTGACCAGCAGTTCATATGGTTAATATGACAGATCCCAGCACACTGGTAGAGCTCCCAAAAGGACTTGGGACTAGGGCAATGGTAGCTTCCACCTTCTCCTAGGAAGTCTCTGTTGATAAGGTAACTCTGCCCCTTCCCCATAATTCAGACAGATAACCTGTCAAGTGATTGGCTTGCTGTGCTTCCTGTTGCATCGCCATTGGTTCCTGTATTGTATAAAATTCCTTGCTGCTGCACAATAAACTTGAATCTGCACCACAGTGTTCGTCTCTAGAATCTGCTTCCCAGGTTCGTGATTCCCTCACGGCCCAATCTGTTAAAACAAACAAACAAAAAAAAAAAAAACCCACACACTATAAATATGAACATGCCCTAACTGCCAAAGGTTTGGGAGGAGTACAACCATTGTACCTCTTACTTCATGCAATGAGACTTCTAAGAGAGAACAAGGAGCTTTTAAGATAAGTATAAACTGCCAGGATGAAGGAGGCAGAGGAGCTGGAAAAGTAGAAGAATGGCTTGCTGTGCTCTCTACTGAGATCTTTCAGGTTTAAATGTAATCAAATCTCACATGACTTTACTAATATAATAATGGATACATAAATAGCTACACTTGGCTTAACCAAACAAACCAAATCAAAACTAGTGAAATCATGCAACTCTCCCTTGCCTTTTTACTCTTATAGTTCTTCCCTATTTGAAAACTTGGTCCTCGTTTATGTGGTACAATGATTCTGATACTAAGTTAATAAGAAAAATCTTCAAAGAAACTCAGTGAAATAAAGTGTGTTTGGAAACTCTTAAGTATAATTAAAAATGACATGTAAAATTAAGCATGGCAGTCTATACAAAAGTATGTATTTGCGAGGAAAAATATACATACTTTGTTGAGCATTTAGAGGAATAACCTTGTGTGAAAGCTAGAGTTACATTCCAGGAGCTGCATTCAGAGGCCTGTTTAGTCTAGATGGAATGTGAACACACCTTTAATCCCAGTATTCAGAAGGGAATGGTGGTCCATGCCTTTAATCCCTAGAAAAAAACAGTGGAAGCAGACACAGAAAGTAACATTTGAGATGAATTAGAGTGAATGGCAGGTAAAGTGACTAATCAGAGGAAGAGTTGGCAAAGAAAGGACATGCTCAATTCTCAAAGTCAGACTTTCAGCTCAGTTAAGGGGAGTTACATAGGAGTTAACAGAAACAAACAGAGAAGTCAGTAAAAAGAGTCAGTTGAGAAGCAGGATGAAGAGTCAGTTGAAGCAGTCAGTTAGAAGTGTCAGTTGATGAGCAGCTACAGATTAAGTTGAAGAATCAGTTACAGAGGAGCCAGAGCAGTTAGTTAAAGCAGTCAGTTACAGAGATAGGGTGGAGCAGTGAGAGCTCAGTGAGCAATGGATCATTCACTTGTAGCAATAAGATAGTGTTTGTGGAAGTATCAAGACCTATAAGAGAAGGGGCAATAGTTTCAATTAAATAGATAACACTGAAAGCATTATAAATATAAACCCAACATAAAATTTTATAAAGTTTACAAATGTCCTATAAATTATGTTCCAAGCTATATGCTGTATTGATTTTAATTGTTATTCATTGCACAGCACCTCCAGCCTGAGTTTCACTTTTTATTAGCTCTCTTTTCCTGGGCATAATTGCTGTAATCTTTTCAAATTTCAAACCTTTTTCACATATTTCCACTTACTAAGACATTAAAAGAAAGTCTTTGCTCTTGACAAATCTAGAAGGTCTCAAGCCTTGTTATATCACAGTTCAAATCTTTTGAAGCCACAATTAGTTTTATTGATCAGATTTTTAATTATTATTACATGCATTATTGAGATGCTCATTTTTCTGTAAATAAATGAGAACAGTGAGTGATGGAACAAACTGACTCTTTAATTGGCAGCTATTGGACTTTTTTTTTCATGCCAGCCTTGAGCCAACAGACTGTGCATTAAATAGGTCATTAGACCACTTTTACTCCAACATTACTATTTTGAGAGTCCACATTTGCCTTGGGAAAGTTGTACAGGGATCACAGGTGATTGTTCTGGGTACTAAAAGTGAAATCTCAGCCAAGGATGTTTCAAAGTTACTGGTAGACTTTTGTCATCACAAACTTAGATGAGCTCAGATTTCTGGAGGTAAAGAGACAATATTCTTTTGGGGTGAAGCATACACCTTCATTTCCACGTGACATGTGCTGTGATCGGTGCCAGGTGTTCAGATTAGCTCCTGAGACAATTTGATAAAATACTCCTGGCTGTGTTCCTTGGAATTGCATATTATTCCCAATAAAAAAAGATTCAGTTCAGAGTAGTTTTCTTTCTTATTATAAGCAATTCAGGTCTACTTGTTAACATGAAGGAAGAAGGAACAGAAAAGGGAAAATGAAGGCAAAGACAGAGAATCAAAAACAGCCATGACATCTGAACAGTCAGTTTGCAAAGCTGCAGAAGTGAAAGTGTGTCTGGCTGCTTGGTAAGTGCAGAATTAGAGTTGAAGAAGCCTTGGAATCTGTAAGGAAACCAAACAGAAGCTGGAAGGACTGATTGGCAGAACTGTTCAGGATGACCAAAACAGTTTCTGAGCCAAGGGGCTACACACAACCTAGTCTAGGAGCTTTAGTACTTGTCCATGTCTTAGGCTGAGAAATATCAGGACCTAAGCCTATTTGGAAGCTGCTACTCTGATCATATTGTATCATTCAAAAATTATCAGATTAGTATTTTTTTATTATCCTCACTTATTTACCAATAGTTAATGTACAACACATACTTAAATATATCAATATATGTTTATGTTTATTTATTTTTATCTTATGTCCATAGGCATTTTGCCTGCATGTATATTTCTGTACCATATGTTCACAGTGCACACAGAAACTAATTGAGGGCAGCAGATTTCGAGTACTGAAATTATTAATGATTATTAGCAACCATGTGAATGCTGTGAATTAAACCACGGACCGTCTGGAAGAGTATCTGGTCCTCTTAACTGCAGATGCTTCTCTAACCTCCTGAAAACAGTAGTAATACTTCTCTTCACATCAATGCAAGTATATTTATTATTTCTATTTTATTTATGTCAAAAGAGAGGTTGTTTTTATTATCTACATAGACTGTAGGGATTTGATTTTAATGCTAAAATCTCTAAGGAATGCAGGTGATGGTGGCACATGCCTTTAATCCCAGCACTTGGAAAGCAGAGTCAGGCAGATCTATGTGTGTTTAAGGCCAAGCCGGTCTGCAGAGTGAGTTCTACGACAGCCAGAGTTACAACACAGAAACCCTGTCTTGAAAAAACAAAAAAACCCAAAAAATCCTAAAGTAATTTCTTTTGAAAATGAACAATTGTCTAACAACATTAATCTCAATGATGGAGAGAGTAAAAAGAGAAAAGAGAAGAATAAATACACACACATACAAATACACACACACACACACTCACGTAAAACTGAACACTATTTATTCATATAATTATTGTATCAAAGTGGCTATTGGTTGAACAAATGAAGATAGGAAGACAGCAGATTCAATGAAAATGCAAAGATTTCATTTGTTCCTAAAGGGAAACTTTAATTCATGAGAAGGGCATTTTCTAAAGCTGGAATCACAGGCATAAAAAAATGAAAAGAGTATGTGTGAAATGTATTTATGGCATGATTATTTTAAAACTATATTCTGGATCAAGTAGTTCATTAGAAAAAGAGTATAAATGACCACCTATGACCTAGAGTAAAGAAGGTCTAAAATTCAGGAAGAAAGTAGTTGATGGTTTTATTTGAGGAACCAGTAGGGTACATATCTTAGATTCATATATTTTTATAATGGTATTTGTTTTCAAGGTCTGATTTCTTTCAATGACATGTTGTAGATATTCAGTGAAAAATACATAGAATGTTAGATTTTTGACTTGTTTTTTAACACAGGTAAGATTGAGGATAGAGGAACTCCTTGGCTCCATGTCAAACAGTGAAACCTTTCTGATATGTTCAATTAGAAGGAGATATATTGCAAAAAATCTTGTAGCTTACTTCTTAACTTGACAATCAGGTGATAGATGTACACCATCATTTCAAGATCTAATAAAAAAACAAAAGGTGTATCAGTCCATCATTTGGTTCCAAGTCTTATTGTACAGGCAAAAGAACAAATAGCCACAAGAGGCTAGCTATAGCAGCCAGGTCTTCTGATTATTACAGCTTTTCCACTGTGTCACACATTTTAAAACAATATGATGCATTGTCTTTAATCACCTTAATTCTCAAATATTTTCATTTCTCCTTTACAAATTAGAAATAACAGATATCACTTTTAATTTCTGTATTCTTGGGAGCAGAGCAAATGTATTCTGAGAAATAATGGAGCATATATTGATAACTTTGACATTCTGATAAAATGCACAGTGAAAGGAACAGTATAAGGTAAGAAAAATTTGTTGAAAATTATGACAAAAATTAAATATATAGTGTATGTTTATACTATGAATATTGAGTTGTATATGTAATCTCCAAACCTAATGAAAAACCTAAAAAAAACTTGATCTGAACAGTGGTGGTATATGCCATTAATCCAAGCACTTGGGAGGCAGAGGTAGAAAGATGTTTTTGAGTTCAATGCCAGCCTGGTATATACAGTGAGTTCCAGGACAACCAGAGTTACAAAAGAGAAACCCTGTCTCAAAATACAAACAAAAACCAAACAAACAAAAAACCTGAGTTTGGTAATGATGCCATGAGCCAAAATGGAATTCACTAATTCACTTCATAATGGAAGAGAAATAGAATTCCCTAAGATATTAAAAAGAATTCATGATAAGATGACAAAGGCAAAATATCAGATGTTGCCTCTGCTCTCCAAAGAATCTTTAGCCACATCATAACTTTCAATTCATTTTGAATTTATTGTTAACATTAAATTCAATTATTGGTAAGATTCATAGCATCAATTAAAAGCCTCTTTGTCTTGAAAAATATATCTCCAATATCTTTAGTCTTTGTAACAGTCTTGCAAGTGAAGTATAAGTACATTAATATTGTATTTGGAAAACTTGGATTTTGGAAAAGGTTGTTTCTTTCTATGGCTCATATTCCTGGAAATTTAAAGGGCAATATGTACTATCTGCTCTTTCTATTCTGATTTCAGTATTCTTTGAGAAATAATCCATAGGAGGGAGTTAGGGAAAGGGACAGTTCCAATTTGAAAACAAGAACAATATAACCCAGCAAATGTAGGAATAAAATATTGAATAGAAGCTCTAAACCCTTAAAAGGCAGTCCACCAGTCTTCAAGCCCAGAGAAAACTGATGTCATAGAAATGTTAACAACGCATTTTCATGATCTGATACATATATTTACTTTTAATAAAGTGAAAGCTGATAATCTGGAACACAGTGCACAGCCTGAAGGAATCTCAACAGTTTAGAAAGTGTCCTTTCCAACTGACTCAATTGAAAAGCTGCTCTTTCAGGCAGCTTTGCTGCTTGGCTGCTTTCTATTTCTTCCAGGTAGCTGGTCTCATCTCCTGGTCTTCTTTGTACCATGATAATTGCTTACTCTGGGAGGGAGTGACGTAGGGAATGTGGTTAGTTTCAGTGATTTCCTAAAGCTATTTTGAATTGTTTACTTTCTGCTTTTGGGCTCATTCCTGGAGGATGGAGAGGAAATTGCTACACAACAGAGGTTTCAAACCTATGCAAAGAACTAGAGGCCACCAAGGAATTCTGGCAATAGGAGAAACTGTCCTGTCTAGGGAATAGCACGCCAACTGGTCAAGTAAAATCAAATGATCATCCCTGCCAACATGCATACAAGTAACATTGTACAGGCAGAGCATGCTATATTTATGAATTTAAGAATATATGGATATATATTCTATACATGTACATATATATTTGTGAACCAAAAATGGAAAAGGAGGCCATGAATTTGAAAGAGAGCAAGGAGGGTATAGAGGAGGATTTGGAAGAAGGAATGGGAGGGTGAAATGTTGTAATTATATTATAATCTCAAATAAAGACAAGAAATAATGAAAAAAAAGAAATATTTCAATGACAGGAAAGTCAATGTTAATTTCTGAAATACATGTGTCACTAGGGATAGGTGACCTAATTCAGATGAATTGTGGTTCAAGTATTCATCTAAAATTCAAGGTTGACCTAAATCAATTGTGAAGCCTTACAGTTAACCTAATTTTACTTTTTGCTTCTCTCTTTATATGTACATCTTTTTAAAAAATTTTTTTCTGGTGTTCACTTTCAAATCATTTGGCATTTTAGAAAAGTCAATTCCAGGATGATTCTATCAAACTACAAATATGCAATGGTGAGCAGGATACTTTTTTTTTATTTTCATTTTCCTGTGATGGTGCTAGGGATACAAAGTGAGATCTTACACATCCCAGCAATATCTCTACCCCTGAACCAAATCTACAGGCTCCATCCAGGGATTTAGTTTTTCCTCTTCTATAACATGCTATTTCATTATTTTTAGTAACAAAATACAGCTACTATGTTAAATTTATTTTCATGCTTTCGTTTACTAAAATATTTTGAAACTCTTAGTTCAATATGAGTTGATTTTTTTCTTCAAATGTTTATTTCCTATTGGTAATTTGGTCTCTCACAAATTAAGTGCTAGTCTCTTATAAATAAAACACTTTTCTCCACTATCAATGATTTCTAATCTTATTGCTCATCCATAGAATGATCTTTTTCAATTGCTCTTTGGTGATAATTTATATAAATTACCTCCAGTTGTTATCAAACTCTTCCTTTGCACTTTGCTTCTTTTTTTTTTTTTTTTTCATTTCATTTCAGGGTAAAGTTTTAGTTAAATCTTGCTGCTTTTTGCCTACCAGACTTTATTTCCTCTTGTTTTAAACTACATTATTTTGGAAGTTTCTGTTCAGAATACTAATTTGTTCTTTGTACTGTACGAATTCTTGGATCAGGCAATCTAGTATTTAAAGAAAAATTACTGAAATTAACTAAGTGTTCCTTTCATTTTCTCAAGAAAATATATATTATTTTTTCCACTTAATTGTATTAGATATCAGCATATTATTTACATAATATATCACCAAAATATAGTATGTGGATGCACAAGATCCTTAAATTATTTATAAAATTAACATACAAAAATAATGGTTCATACTAGAGTCTATAGTACCTTTGCATGTCATGATAAAAAACAAAACCCTCAAAATATTTTGTATAAAATAATTATTTAGAAAAGGGTGGCAGTTTAAAGTAAAAGTAATATTGTATGTTTGCAGATACAATCTCATGGATTTTCTACTTCTCTCTCTCATTGTTTCTCCTTTACTCAAAGGATGATTTTGTACCTACCCATTCTTTTTCAACATTATTTGTTTAATGCAGCTACCAATATACCTTCTATTGCATATATTTTCTTAGTCTCTTGGACAAAGATGTTTAAGATTTGCCTCAAAATATACCTCATATATTTAAAAAAGTATTCAAATCAATAGCCCTTCCATACAATGTATCATAGAAAAATTAAAAATCATTGCAGTAAGATCAGTAGAATAAGTTCTAAATATTAAAGATCTCTGTAATCCATTAGTCAACAAAATGAATTCTCTGCTCCATAGGAAGGTTATATCTTAGTAAAGATACAAGGACACATCGTAAACAAATGTTTTGATGACAGAGGAAGAAAAGATATTTCTGTGGTATACATGGGTTATCTCTGAAGTCATATCATTGTGGCTTATTCTTCTTATGTCACTACTCCCGATTGTCAGTCTTCAATGAATCCAACAAATCTGAAGTGTATTAAAAATTGCTCAACATTTTAAGAAATCACATTTAGATTTTTCTATTACTGTCTAAGCCTCTTTGGATCAGTTGAAAACTCTTAAAAAACTATACCATAAAATGAATTTTTAAAGGAATAATATATGCCTATGGAAGATATAATCAGTTTGGATGAAGATAGGCATAGTATGTTTGCCAAACACAATGCAATCTGATGAGTCTTCAAAAAGAATGGAGAAAGGGAGACAGAGTATCAAATGGCAGTCCAAAGGGAGTTTTGGCCAAGTGCACAAGGAGATCTGGGACAACCCTTATCATAGAAGAATTTCACAATGTGGAGAAAATAATAGACCGACATTCTAGGTTAATACTGCTCTGTGGCACTTGCAAAGGTGCTAACCATTGTTTAAACATTTCAGAGTACTTAAAGATTTAGTAGTTATAGGCCAGTTTCTCACTACACAGACCTTGTAGTTGATTGCAAAGGTCTTTCTCACAAGGATTTTTTTTTATGTTCACCTTAAGTAAAGCACACTCTTCTGTAACATTTACCCATGTGCCTCCAGTTTCTTGGACTTGCTTTTTGAAATACACTTATAGAAATAAAGCTAGTTGTCTTTTCTACAAATAACGGGGCCTCCCGACCTATTCACATCATTCTATGTGATGAAATAAAATACAAATTCATATTAGTCTAACATTGATAAAGTATACATGGTTCATCTCAACATTCAATTTATTTGTATGTTTATGTGTGTGTCTGTCCATGCACACACACAAATTCGTGCCAATGCCCTCAAAGTCTGTAGGAGGATGTCAGGTATCCTGGAGATAGAGTTACAGGCAGGTGAGGCTAGACAGTCATGTATGCTGAGAACCTACTCTAGTTCTCTGCCAGAGCAGCAAGTGTAATTTGCAATGTTCCAGCTTGGTTCTTTTAAATACATAGTCCTTTTACATTTTATTCACGGTTATGTTCTCATCACACAAGAGTAAGTTCTTTAAAATTATCAACACTTGTAATATTATCCTTAAAATAAATTATGGAGTAATTACTTTTATAAAGACCTTATTATCAAATAGAACTAAAGTTTATTTATTGTGACATAGTGACTGTAATCTTCCATATTGATGTTTGAGAAGACAGGGAGTCAATTCTCAGACCTATTCATCTCTTGGATTGTTAGTAAGATAAATACTTGACTAATTTCTTCTTCTATGAAATTCTGTAGTTTAATTTTTAATTCAATATTTATGAAAATTTCCAAATTAATTATGAACCATAGTGTCTTTCTGTTACTGACAAATTTATGTGAGGTGGTTCGAATTACAATGGCCCCTATATGCTCCTATATTTGAATGATTGGTTCTCAGTTGATAGAATTTTTGGGCAGTATTAAGAGGCATTGATTGTTGATGAATGTAAGTCAAAGACCCAAGCTATTACCATTTTACTCTTTCTGCCTTCTTTGGGTGTTAGGAATGCAAGCTCTCAGCTACTGCTATTGCTCTGAGCATAAATGTGTACCTCTATGACCCACTGTGATGGTCATGGCCTCATCCTCTGAAACTGTAAGTCCACAATAAATGCCTTGTTTTATAAGTTGCCTTGGGCATGGTGTGTTATAACAGCAATAGAAATGTAACTAAAATCCTGTAATCTCTTAGTCAGAACTACGTTCTCATTCATTTTCCTTTAACAGTATGCACATAGAAGAGAAGGCTCAGTTACAAAATCTAACCTTTTATTCTTACATGGTGGAAAGGAGACAAATTATTCAGAAAAGGTAACAATTGATACATCTATTTCAGAATCCTAACTGATCAAATACAAATTTTGCCAAAATTAAGTATGCTGAAATCAAAATTAGACTTCTGCAAACAATTGCAAACCTGTCAAAGTTATGTCAAATACATGTCAAATTTATGATTCCTCTCTTCATCATGCCAGTATTATCACCATTCATGAAAAATATCTGAGATCCACAAAAGTGTTTGATGTTAAGAGTGTGAGCTGTCAACATTTACAGATAAATACAATTGTTCTACATTTCTTATTTTATTTCAGGTATGACTTGAATCTACTTTCTCAATAAACAAATCAAATTAAAAAATCACATATTCTTGCCCAGTAAGTCCATCAATACTTCCTGTATAACTTCTTTTCTTACAGATTCTACTGTGATATAGTTATTTTTCCTAGGGAGTAATGTCTGTACTTATATTGACTCCCTGCTTCAATATTCTTGTAAACTAATGATTCTAGAGATTTGAAAATAACATTCAACTACTTGTTAGGTTGTACCTTACAACAAAAACATATTGATTTGAACTAGAGGGCAAACTTTCTCTGCTGTATGATGGCTGCCAGACAGTTGATAGAGGAATAAAGCATTTATCAATAGTTATTCAAATAGAGTTTTCCTTTTTCTATAAAACTTTCAAAATTACTGTCCATTACAACAAATAAAAAAAGGAACATATTCTCTTGCAGAACATGTTCTCACTAGAATATTTTGTATTCTATTCACTTTATCACTATTTATATTAGGGTTTAAGGTGGCATCATTATAGAACTAAACATATTTTTAATATTAAGATTAATTTCATAAAAAATAACCAAATATAAATGTAAAAGTGTATTGAAATATTTTTAAACGTAAACATTCTTTAGTGATCTTCACAAAATCTCAGAATTATTTTATAGATTGTTAATTAATAAAATTATTTCCTTGGCAGGTTCTCTGTAATCAGTACTATTATATTATAAAATTAATTAAAATGCTTCTTTTAAAAGTTCTTTATTATTTATTTTGCTTGGACCACCTGCGTTTGCTATTGAGACACTAATGTTAAATTCATGTTAGTACATTTATTTAATAACACATAGACAACTTTAAGAAGACATATTGCTAAGAGAATAACTTTCTAAAGAATTTATAACTAGAAAAATCAATAATCTCTGAAATATACAGTTAGTTGAAAATACTTGCTTTGAATATTTTTGTTTCTTAATTGAATTCTTAACATTTAAGATTAATATGATTTCTAATTAGAAAAAGATCATAGGGTGGGAAATTGCTTTCTAGTGGATGTTTATAAATAACAGCTGTCTTGATAGTTTGGATCATGTATTCACATTGTAGGAAACAATACTAAACATCAATTTAAATAATACTAATTTATGAGCATTGATTTAATTACCAAACTGTAACAAACATCGAGTTTTTAGCCCAAGTTTGGCAAATAACGAGTATGTTTCCTAGAATAATAATCTGGTTTGTCAGTAATCTAGTTTAACAGTACTTAACTTTGTTTTCATTCAATAAAGGTATTGCTAATATAAAATGAAATGAATATTCCTTGATTTTAGTCTAGGATGTAGGAAGATTTTCCTGAAAATATGCAAATGGAGAAAAGTTTGCATGCCCTTAGTGACACTTTTTCTGTGTAAAATAACAGCTGTAGGTTTAGATTTATGCATTGATTTTATGTAGTTATTCTCATGGGTTCATGGCAGTGGACAGTTTTACTTTGTTAATTTAATCCATGGTCCTAGAGGGTTTCAGCTTCTGTACAATATAATCTTAAACTTAGACTTAAAAGGGTTCAGCCTTAGTACAATCTAATGTTCAAGATGAAAGCCTGGACCTAGAAGGCTTCAACCTCCATACAATCTAATCTTCAAACCTAAAATATTTCAGTCTCTGAGCCTTACTACTGACTGAGTTCACTCTGAATGGCTGTCTTCTGAGCTACCTCTTTTCCCTTTGAGCTATATTGTCAACTCCTGTAAATACTAGTTTAGTGTTTACTAAACATCTGCTTCTGATTCTCTGCTTTCTTTCTACTTATTCTGGACAAGGTTTGCTCCTCTAGGCCTCCACTATGCTTTCACACTTTTCACACTAAGCTTATACCCTGCTTTTCTCTCTGATCTCTGCTTCTTGTCTCTCTGAACTCTGCTTCTCTCTGAACTAACTCCTGTGAACTGAGAGCCTCATTTTATGTCCTGAGAGTTGGGATTAAAGGCATGAACCACCACTTCCTTGAGTGGAATTAAAGATGTATGCCGTATTTTGTTAAAGGAGCATACAAACATTCTTTGTATTCTAGAAAAGCCATACTGCCAGAGAAGAGATCAAATGTCTATCACACCATCTTCCAATGTAATCCTTTCACTAGAGTAGCCATGCTGCTGGATTAGAGGGTTAAATGTTCCTCTACAGCAATATAGAGCAATAGACCTGTGTGAAACCTAGGAAGGATCTATATTCCAGGAGTCTATATGAAGGAATCCTTTTTAAGAGCACTATGTAGTCTGGATGGAATGTAGGAAGAATGTTAAGAATGTTGGCACATACCTTTAATCCCAGCATTCAGAAAGCAGTGATGGCATACATCTTTAATCCCATTATTCCGAAAGCAGTGGTGGTCTATGCCTTTAATCCTTAAGACAGAAACAGATTGTAGAAGCAGACACAGAAGGCAGAGCTCAGAAAGAGTCAGTGTCACACAAGAAGGTAATGACTGAGATGATTCAGTGAAGGACAGGCAAAGTGAATAATCAGAGGAAGAGTTAGCAGCATTAGTCAGAGTCAGAACATGCCCAACTCTCAAGATAGAAAGGCAGGCTCTCAGTTCAGTGCAAATCAGATACATAGGAGCAGTTTGAAGCAGGTACTATGAAACAAGCAGACTGAAGCAGACAGTCTCAGGAACAAGACACAGAGACAATGAAGTAGTCAGATTGAGGCATAAGAGAATAAGACACAGAGGCAGTCTGGTCAGTATGAAGCAGTCTGAAAACATCTGAAGCAATCAGACACAGAAGGTATGAAGAAAATGGTCTGAATGGGGCATTTGAGATGTCTGAGGCAGAGACACAGAGGCCAGAGGTGGCTCAACAGAGGAAGTCAGTATCAGACAGGAAGAATGAGTCAGTGTGAAGCTGAGCACAGAAGTTAAGTCAGAGAAAGTTGGGGGAGTCAGAAACAATAAGTCAGTTCAAAAGATCAGTATAAACCAGGCAGCTTTGAGAAAAGTTTGAGCCAGAATAGCAAATGAGTTGAACCAGAAGAGTCAGAGACAGAAGGAACTAGTCAGAGTAGCTCAATAGGTAGTAGGTTTCAGAGATTGATTAGATTGTAAGGTGGCTTAAATGTTCTAGATTTTATGAAGGCTGAAACTTTCCCTGTCTAGACTGAAGACTAGATTGTACAGAGGGCAATGCGCTCCAGTGTTCAAGAGCTCCAGTCTAAGAACAGGTGATTTAATTGGACAAAGAATACATGGATTTTTGCCCAGAATCTGTGTACACATTGATATTTCCTTAATGAAATTATTATTTTTTGTGCAAGCTGTAAACATGAATATCTTGGTTATATACTCTATATTTGTAAACTTTCAGATTTTTTTGTAGAATACATCTATATCTAAAATTAAACACTGAAAACTACATGCAAAACTCTCCTTCCTCACCCTTACTCTCTTCTTTACTTCCTGTAATCAAAATATCCCTATATTATACAAAGTGGCTTCAAATTTCCTGCCTTCCTCTTCAACGTACCAGTTGTTGTGATTCCAAATGTGTTAGAACATAGTCACCTACATAAAAAACAAGCAAAACAAAACAAAAAAATCTGTCTTAATTCCTAGCACAGTTCAAGGACTTCATAAGTGTGACCCACATATTTCTGCTTTTTTTTTCCAATAAAATGAAACACATAAGGATAGTCCCTTCTCTCAATTCTTTATAAATGACAAATAGACATAATCATAGTCATTTATAATATTTATTTTATTATTAAAAATGATTTTTGAATTTTTCATTATTTTTAAAAACATTCTGCATGTATAGAGAAAAATATGACTTTATCTTCCTCCCATTAACTCCCCTCTAACTACTCAAAGATCTCTCACACGTGCCTTTCTTTCAACTTCACGCTTTTGTTGTTTTGATAGTCAACTAAATACAGTTAGTGCTGCCCCTATATTTATGAGTGTGGGACCATCCACTACATTGCAGAAAATTGATATGATCACTGATCCTTCTTTCCCCAGCAATGCCATTGCCAATCCAGTAACTCCTCAGTATGGGGTATTGCCTGGAGGTCCATCTGCAGCATCTATTCTGGGATTTTTGACTTGTTTGATGTTGTGCAGATAATAATAGCTGCTATGCGTCCATGTGTGTGGTTGCCATGTTCATATCCAGAGGACAGCATTTTACAGCACTCCTATCTTCCCACTGACTCTCTTATATTTATTATTAGTATTATTTGAAGTACATATAACCATGATATAAAGACCGTAGTTTTCTCTTTTGTGCATTAATAGTCACCACGCTGAGTCCCTAGTACCATCCTGACACTTGTTCCGTCACCACAGCATTGTACGATTAATAACTGAGAAATAAATGCCTTACTCACTAGAGCTCCAAGGCCTGTGCCCATTCTGTGTGATAATCCCATTGCATACTCATATGTTTAAATATTTTGAAATTTTGCTACAAAAATTCTGATACATATGAAAACATAATTTGAAAGTATGTTCTTAAACCTGATTCTCACTTTAAACAACAGAACCAAAGCCTTAATTCTTCACTTATGAAAAAGTTTTATTCCACTTATCATTCATAATGTGATGATGAAAATGATATTAAAAAACATCCTCAAAATTGTACCTTATAAACAAAATTAAGTTCATCAGAATTTATAGTTGTATTAATTTTATTTTTTATTATGTATGAACATTTATAAAGCCTTCAACATTGCTAGTTAAAAAAAAATCTGAGTAATAGATATATTCACCTAACATTCAGTTATTTGGTTATTTGTGTTGAAGCCCAGATATAAAATAAGGATTCATAAAATAAATTTAAAAACCTGCATAATAAAGATGTAGAGTTATTTCAGCCTCTCATGTTTATAGCTTCATTAGAGAAAGAGATCAAATGTTAATTTAATTCATAGCAAAATACAATTGACTATTTACATAGAGGTTCCATCTGTGGATTCAGCCAACCACTAAATGCTGCTACATTTCTGCTGACCTGAACTACACATTCAGGCCAACACTGGTTTTATCTGTGCTGAACATACTGTACAAGTTGTTTTGTGATTGTTTCCAACCAATTACTTATAAGCTGTTTTCTTTGTATTAGATATTGAAAGTAACATAGAGACAATTTAAAGTATGCTGGAGGGTTTATGTAGGTTATATGAAAATACTGTTTCATTTTATGGCCAGAAACTGAGCATCTATAGATTTGATATCCAGGGGAAGTTCTAGAAGCAGTCACCTTCAAATGTCAAGAAATGATGTTATTGTTGATGAAAATCACTAAGGTAATCATGAAACAGATATGCTACATGTTCAAAAATACAAAGTTTTCACACAATATGGATCGTTTATTCACTCATACTTAAGTTATTTCAAAATAATTTAAATATTTCTAACAAAATTTGCTTTGTGAGTATGATAGATTTAATATATTTTTATTTTAACTGAACCAGAAAGAAAAAAGTGAATGGAGAAGAATCCTATAGTAAAATCTTGCCCAAATTCTATTATAGAAATGTAGAATATGCAGAATACAGAACAAGAATAATTTGTGGAATGTTTTTAGTCATTGAGATAATTAGATAGTTAATAATATTGATCTGTGTGCCCTTGCAAAATGTGTATGCCATTGGGTGTTAAATCCTCCATTGTCCTGTTCAGTGCCTTTACATGCAGTTGACTTCCCTAACTGGATTCACACTAGAAATGCACTTCTCTTTGACGTTTGCCCTGATCATTCCCCATGAGGATACCAGTGTGTACTCTTTTTTCCCATGAGAACTTTGCCATACAGAGTTAGATTGAGACTTTTGCCATACAGAATTGTGATGAGCATGGTGTCCAATTGAAAGAAAACTATGCTGCTTTTGAGTTGTGAAGAACAAATTAAGTTTTATTATTTTCATTGCAGAAGTCAAGGGTGCCATTGTATATTTATTAATGACTTTTTAATTCAATTTCATTATAGAAATGCAGAATTTTAATCCTAAACCCCCAAACCAGGCACACAGACTCACACACATTTAATTTGTGGGTATATACTAGTATCAATAATGTAGTTTTCTGTATGTGTTTGTGTATATTTACACGTATATTGTCTTAATCCATGTTCTGTTTTTAAAAAAAAATTACAAAAGATCATGTAAAGACAGATTGAACTGTCTCATATGTCTTACAAAAAGACATGGAAGACAAGATTTATTACATAAATATTTTTGTGAATTCTTGGCCCCAACAATTTGTAAGATGTCACACACTAGGGTGTACCAAGAGACAAAGAGTGTTGAACTCCCCTGTGATGCTAATGTTCTGCAATAACTAATGTCCACTATGCCCTTATCCACTCATAAGCAGATAGGTTCTTCTCAGTATTGCTACTTTATTAATTAAACTTAAATATAAATCTTAGGGCAGAAATTCAAGGCAAAGCATATATACATATAATCTATTGTTTTGCCATACAAGTAATATCCATATGACCAAAATATATTGATGAAATTCTCATAGAATTCATAAAAGTACTTCAAAGAAGAAACATTATACTGTAGTAAAATGTTTACATCTAACACAAACATTAGGTGTTTATATTGCATCTAATGTAAACATATTCCATATATACATATATACATGCACACATATACAAGTAAAATCGGTAAAGGAAATAAAGAGTTATTAATGAAACATATTCCAGTGTTAGTATTTTTAATTGGGAAGTATGATACAACAAAAATATTTTAGTAAAAAATGTATAGATCTACAAGTATATTTATAAAATGCGAAATTTTCTAAAATTACGCAAAAGATTCTGCTTTATGAAGAAGGCAGTAAATAAAAATTACAAAAGACAACAGCAATCTGAGATATTTCTCACTTACATTTACAATACCATCCTTTTATTACCCTGAGGACTATTGCAGTCTGAAGTATAAATTTGATTTCTATTTACTATCAGAGGAATATTAAAGAAAGTCACAAACAGATTTAGCACACAGATTCACCAACATCGATTATTCCTTGAGCTATAATAATATCTAAAAGCTATCAGCAGGATGGATTCTGAGAGGAACAGTTTTAAATCAAATGAAGCTCAACTTGTCAAATTCATCTTTATAAGAATAAGGTTAATACTTTCTGGGTTTTTTTAAAGCCATTTATTTTGATGTAACCAACACACCTTTAGAAAAATACATGTATTTTCATAATTATTAATCTAGTCTAGCAGGGGTGCCATTAACACACATTCAAATAGAAAGCTAGCAGATTATCTGAGAGCATAACAGTTTCTATCACAGTCTTTCAGTTTGAATAAAATACATTCTAATCACAAAATTCTAGCAAACTTGACTGCAATTATCAAAGATTTTGAAGGGTCCCCTTTCAGCATGGATATTGTAGATATTCCTTAATTTAAAATTTTATCAACAATAGAAATACACATTTACTCACCTAAAGGAAAGTTGTAAAGAATTTACCTTTAATTTATTATATTTGGAGTATAATGTTCAATTAGAATATAAAAAATTAACCTCACTTATTTTCTAATAATAAGTATTCAAAAACATAAAAATAAGTATTTCATGGTGTATGTTTTTTATTCTATTTTCAAAATTATATTTCTATTAATTATTAGAGAATCTCATACATTATATTTTTATCATATTCCTTCCTCCCCAATTTCTCCCAGATCCACCATCCACTCCATATACACTCAAATTTGTGTCCTCATTTTAATTTTATTTCAAAACAAATTCAGTCCAATTGCTGGAATCCAGTTTATTGGAACATGTTCCACCTACCAAAGGATCCATCCCCATGGAAAACTAACTCTATGTCTCTCACAGAATCTATCAGTTACTACTAACAGCTCCTCAGTTTGGGTTGTGACTTCATGAGTATCTCCCTTCTAAGCTAGGTCCAGCTTGAGCTTGCAAAGGTGTTGTATATGTTGCCACAAACACTGAGAGTCCATGCATGCAACTATCCTGTTATTTATTTATTTAATTTTTGAAAACACTGGTTATAGCCACCCACTGCCTCAGGTTCTTGCAGTCTTTCTGTTCCCTCTTTTTTAAGTATCCTTGAGACTTTGGAGGAGGGGGACTCTGCTATCCATACTTTTGTGGAGGGCATGAGACTTTAAAAGTTTTTGGTATGCCAGAATGGAATCTACCTTCTCTAATTTAGTTTAGTAAATTCTAATGAATTGATGGAAACTATAAGGCCCATAGATTTTGGTAAACATGTCCAGGTCTGTGCTTGAGTTTATAAGATCAGTTGAAGTGGTCATCAGGCTGCAGGAGTAAACGTCCAACTGCAGGGAGAAAAGGCAAGCCAGACCTTTATTTCGGGTTGCCAACCCATTTTCTCAGCTCTGGAGAGTGAACAATTATCTATAGCCCCTATCCCTAGCTCTCTGTCTTTCAAGGATCTGTCTAACTCCTAGTCCTTCACACTCACACATACAGGCACACACAAACATATACACATGCATGTCACAGTTCTGGCATGTTCTGGCAGGTTCCTTCATACTTAACAGTTTGTCCCATGCTCTGAATGAAATGCCTACACCTGAATTGTGTTGCTAATCCTCAGTTTCCCAATTTCAAGATCATTTCTTCATCCTATTGACTTTTAGAGTAGACAGAAGAATTTATTACAATCGACTTTATCTGTGACTCTCAGAATTCTATGGCTTTGATAAGGTCAAAAAAGGCTAATGTTCATTTATTAGGACAAATAAGTCCAATATCCTCAAACTTTTCTCTCAAATAATAACATCATTGATTCTGAAACACTGTGTGCTTTGCTCCCTCAAGGGTAATTATGCCTTTAAGTGGCTGTATGACAACCAGTATTTTACAGCATGCTCCAGACATATCCAGAATCACGCACAAATGACTTTGGTTTAGAAGCATTAGCAGCTATCACTCAGCTTTAGCCCACAGGTGCTACAGTAACTGCAATATAATTTAATTCTGCCAATGCCTTTAGCTTTAACGTATTTTGAGGTGAAATTAGCAGATTTATTTGTCTACTCTTCCAGGTTATGATTGTCCTTTTGAGAACAAGGCACCCCTTTGCCTATTTTTCATCATCATCATCATCATCATCACTATATGACAAGAATCAATAAATAAAGTTTGGGAACAGATACTTATTATTAAAAAACCTGATAAGTAATAGCAAGTCATAGCTTAGACATTTAAAATATAACACAATGTAAACTACACAAGAAAAAAATACATAAAGCTGCATGTAATCTGTTTAAATTTGGCTTTTAATTTTCTATGTACTCAATATATTTAATATATTATATACAGCAAATTATTAATTGAAATTAAATTATAATTTTTATATAGCACTACTTCTTTTTCATTACAAAGATGAATTGCCAGTTTATCGAGGTATTGTTGAAAGTTACATGGCATTTCTAAATTATTGGTAGTATCCTTCATTGTAAATAGTAGTTTCAATGTACAACATGATATACCATCATAAATCATTGAAAATTCTATGAAAAGTTTTCCCTAGAGCTCTGAACACTGAATTTTTCCCCTTTTTATCTGAAGCTCCATTTCCACTTTATCATGTGGCTGTTTGTCAAACTGCATTGCAAAACACGAAGCTTTCTCTCTACTCTTCTCTGTCATCCTCCTTAATGCAGCTGAAAAGATTTGCAACATGCCAGCCCTCTCAAGTTCTAATAAATTTCTCTTCATGTTCCCTCTGAGTTCATTTTAAATTATTTTAGCAACAAAACTAAAACACCAAATGGAAATTTTGGTGTCCCTGTTAACAAAGGAGCATCAACATGGCCAAGCCAAGGCCATTTACTATTAACATAATACTGGAGAAGACTCATGAAAAGATGGGAATTACAAAAAGGAAAATACAGAAAAAAAAATTGTAGGTTTACCAACATCAATCTATAATACCACACATTCGGAGCCAGGCTTCATTGTATTTTATATTTAAGTGTCATTGCTGTATTTCTCCAGATGTTTTGGCTTGCTGCCTTGAAACTGCAATAAAAGTTTTCCAGACTATCTTCCTAGGAAATGTTCACTTAAGATGGAATTTGCAAGCATGTGGGAAAAAGAGACCAAACAATGCCTTTTATTTTTATTAAGTTACAAGCAGCATGTAAGGTGTTTTACAGTTCTTGTACTTAGAGATATTAACCTGCCATTATTTTAGTTTTCTCTTTGACTCAAGAGAAGAATTAATTGATTGGTTATCCAAAACCAAATGGTAGGTCCTGAAAACATAAATATAAGTAACATTTTACAGACTGAGTACATTGAAATTAGGAATTTAGGAATATACATATTTGTGTATATAATACATATGTATTTAATATATTTAATGAAAAAGTTAATTAACTTGGAAGAGAACAAGGAGGATTTATAGGAGGATTTAGATGAATGAAAGGGAAGAAGGAAATAATTATATTGCAATCTTAAAAAAAATAAAAGAAATAATGTTTAAAAACAAAATATTTTTTGCTTTTGTTTGAGTTTCTCTTCAAAAGCTTGAATATTCTTGACATCTGCAATATTATCAGCAAATGGACAAGACAGGAGGTAATACTGGTTGATCACAAGGCATTGACTTATTTTAAGTCAAAGAGAATCAATGTGGTAAAGAATAAAATCTTAGCTCTCTAGGAATGACATGAGAAATCACATTACTGACAGTGTAGCTACCCACATATACACTTTAAATTAAAAACAAGATAACTTATCACTTGTCACTGTTGGCAGTCCCAACTCCTCACCTCTTCGCCTACTGAACTGAGCATGACAAGGTTGATAAACAGTTTCCTCATCTCTATAGGCCATATGTTGGATTACCATGTCAGCTACAGTCCTTTCAGATGTCAATGCTTTGTTTGGAATTGGGTTGCACATATTTTGAGTGTCAATTATCTCTATAGCAATTTGAAGCAATGTGTATAGCCCATTATCAGCCAGCTTCTATTTAACATCCTGATTCCATTCTCTTATATTTCAGAGTTAAAGTTGAGGTCTTGTCTTAGTTTGGGTTTCTAGTGCTGCAACAAAACACCATGACCTGAAAGCAAGTTGAGGAGGAAAGTTTTTATTCAGTTTATAAGTCTACATTGCTGTTCATCACCAAAGGAAGTCAGTACAGGAATGCAGTGCAGAATCTGGAAGGCAGATGCAGAGGCCATACAGGAGTGCTGCTCACTGGCTTGCTTAGCCCACTTTCTTATAGAATCCAGGACCACCAGCCCATAGGTTGGCCCCGCCCACAGTGGGCTGGGCTCTCCAATATCAATCATTAATTAAGAAAATGCATTACATCTGGATCTTATGGAGGCATTTTTTTTAACTGAGGCTTCTTTCTCTCTGATGGGTCTAGTTTGTATACCAAGTTGGCATAAAACAACCAGTAGAGTTCTCCTTTGTAATACAGTTGTAATAAAAAAGTTATGTTCAATGTGAATAACCTAATAATGAGGAGATTCTTATTGTCATCTTATATTTCATCTTCAAAGAAGACCTGCTAATAATCTATACAAAATTCCACTCAACTATCTTCTTTATAGGCATCATTTTTATCTTCTTTAAGATCCCCTCTTAAATGAAACTGTTTTCATTTGGGAGTTATAGAAAACAAGTACTTTAAAGTCCATAATTTGTTTACACAATCTGGATGGAAAAGAAGGCAGAGAGGAAGAAAGATTGAGATGAAGAAAAGGAAAACAGGAAAGATAGAAGGAACAAAAGCAGGGCAAAAGAAAGTCAAAGAAGGATATATCCAATGAGGAGTAAAATGTCATTACTTTTTTTGACTGGATTCCTTAGTTACACAATGGATTTCTCAAAAGTGGGCTCTAACGGTGAGTCCAATGATATTTTAAGTTGACCAATCATTAGTCTGGTAGATGTAGGAAGCAAATTTTAATGTAAGTATTGGAGGAGCCAGGATTGTCAATCATGAGAGCCTATTTTCTTCAATGGAAGGAAATGAATGATGTCTGATCACCTGGAATGCCAAACTGAAAGTCATCCGAAGACTTGGTGATTTTTTGCTATTCTGTTAGAAGCTAGCCTCCACCAGAATCCCCCAAAATCCTGAGCATTGTTAAGGCCTTGATCCTTATCTTTATCCTGAGCACAGTCAATAGAAACCATTCCTATTAAAGAGGAACCATGTCTTTTGCATCCTCCACCAATAAAATATATCCTTGTGCTTATCACAGATCCTTCTTCTAGACTCTAGCCCTGAGTTCCATTTATCAGTCTGTAGGGAAATAAGCCAGTGTGAAAACAAGGAAGGGTCTATATTCCAGGGGTCTACATTCAGAAGCCTGTGTTGTCTGGATGGAATGTAAATACCTTTAATCTCAGAATTCTGAAAACAGTAGTAGCAAATGCCTTTAATCCCAGTATTCAGAAGGCAGTGGTTGTCCACATCTTTAATCCTAAAACACAGAGAGTGGAAGCAGACACAGGAAGCAGAACTTAGAGTCAGTGTCACACATGTGACATCTGAGATGAATCAGGGTAAAGGACATGCAAAATGACTAATCAAAGGAAGAGTTAGCAGAGTGAGTCAGAGTGAGGGCATACCCAACTCTCACAATAGAAAGGTGGGCTCTCATCTCAGAGCAAGACAGTTACAGTCAGTTTCCAGAGTAAGTTACAGCAGGCAGTGTGAGGCAAGCAGTCTGAAGCAGCAGGCTTGGGGAGAGAGGAAGACATTGAGACACAGTAAAGGAAGCAGTTCATTCTGCAGAATTCAGTATCAGACAGGAAGAGTGAGTCAGTTTGGAGAAGTTCAGTCTGAGGCAGGCAGAGATCAGCCATAGCAGAAGAGTTTGGTCAGAAATAGTCAGCCTACTCAGAAGGTCAGTTTGAATCAGTTAGATTGGAAGAGAGTCTGAGCCATAATAGCAAGTGAAGAGTCAAAGTTCAGAATGAACTAGTCAGAAGTAGGTCTCAGGAGCTGAAGCTAAAGTCTTCTAGGCCAGAGCTAGCACTTAAAATGTTCTAGATTGTATGAAGGCTGAAGCCTTGCAGTTATAGGCTTCAGTCCAGATTTTATGAAGGCTGAAATGCTCCAGGCTCGAGGACTGGAACCTGTCGTAATTGAATTAGAATAAAGAATAAGACTACATTGCCCTGAGTCAACCGCTACATCTGGTGTGAATCTACAACTATACAAAGCATTCTTATTTCAAAGGTTAGATGTTGTTTGCTACTTTGCTATAGAGTTTCTATGTAACTATGCCTATAGCTTTGTTGGGATTATTATCACATGGAAATCTTTTTCCAAAGTTTTACTATGCTTAAAAGTGCAAGAAGAATAAACAATTAACTTTATTAGAAGTTTTATTAGACTTTTAGAAGTTTTTACACAGTGCTTGCAAAGATGGTACTGACTGGAGTTTCATTTTTCACCTCCTATGAATTGTCTTCCTGCTGGTCATGGTGTTTACAGTGTTCCCAACTGCTAGATGCACATATCTAGCTGTCAAGGGATGTCCCAGAACAAAAAGGTTTCTAAACTATATTTCTGTTCACTTCTCCTTTTGGAAGTCTGCTTACAGGATAATAGATGTGCCTACCTTGTCACAATCAAGAAATTAAATCATAGTGTTCAACAATCAGTACAAATGTATTCTAGTGATGCTAGAGATGGGTGGGCGAGAAGAGAACCTGCTGTGCAAGTTTGAGGATTCAAGGTTCAGAATTCAGCATCCACGTAAAAACCCAGGCATGTCTATGCGCCTAGAAACCTAGCACTGGAGAACAGGGGTGGGGAATAGGAAACTTTCTTGTGCTTCTTGGCTGCCAGCTCAACTCTAGGTTTTGTGAGAGATCTTACCTCAAATGATGAAAGATGATAGAAGAGGACACTGGAAACAATTCTCTGGCCTTCAGGAGTACACAAACTCATGTACATGTATATATAAAACACAAACAAATACCAACAAAATGCTAGGATTTTTTTGTCAAGGAACTCTCAATATACAGCTCTGTCTGACATAAAACTCACTATGTAATCCAGGCTGGCCTTGAACTCAGAGATCAGCCTGCCTCTGTGTCCAGAGTCTGCCACTATTCCCAGACTTCAGGATACTATTATAACTCATATTGTCTGTTAGTTCTGATAAAAGCTCTACTTACCTATTTTTCTTTGTCAAGATTGACTTCTTCTTACTCTTGTTACTCTTACTTCAGGTTACTCTTGTAACTGAATTTGGGCCTCAGTAAATAGAGAATGCATCCATTTCTGTAACCTAAAAACCCATTTTTTTACTTTAGAGCCTGAAGCTTTTTCTGAATCACCACAAAGAATTGATAACTAGTCTCAAAATACTTTTCATAGTCAATATGCATTTTAAATTATAGGTGTTATGACTTGTATTACTGAGTAAAAAAAAAATCTGGACCTATCTATATATAGTATACAATGATATGGTATCCTTTTATGCTATAACCCTATTGACTTTCTGCCTGGATTTTAATTAGGGAAATGCTCATGCATGCATGAAAATGGATGTAGTACATCACAAGGAGTGGCATATCCGTATTAGGCCAATGCAGAAGCATGGAACAGGAATTTTTTCTCACACAAGATAAAACAACAAACTAAAAATGAAAGACTTTGAAAGCATGATTTGGAAACCATACAACCAAAACAAACAAACAAAGAAACAAAAAACATGAACATTTCTTGACAATGCTCTATAGCATGATATTTTTCATGTATGAAAGTCAAATATATAAACAATATAAGAGAAAAAGTATAGGAAAGTGATATGGGCTCTCACAATATAAAAGTCTTTTGCAAGAAACATATCTAAATACTTGAGTCCAAGTACTTCATAGTAGAATTGGTACCTCTTTGTTGCTCCCCTACACAACTGGATATAAATAAAATTAATTAGTAAATAGTAAATAGTAAGAGGTCTGATAGAACTGGATGATACATTAGGTACTAATTTGTATTCAAAACCAATAACTTTAAAATATTCTGGAATTTGGAATTTACTACAATCAAAACATAATTTAATGACTACTTACATATCAAGATTTATGCTCCTACACATGGAGTATAGATACATACTTTGCGTAAACATTAACCTGTTATTTGTATCCTTAACCTCACAACTGTGCTATAAATCCTTAGAATTAACTCATAATATTAAATGGTAAAAAAATTTCCAGAGATCCCATTGAGTGTTATTTTTTCTACTGTAGTTCCCTCCTACCTTGAAGAATCCAATTCATGTAGGAATAATTGTAAGTAAATATTAAGTTTTGAACAAATAAAAGCCCCTAAGTAATATGATTGTTCTATAGTTAGAACTTCATTATCATTGGTCTATCTTTCCTCTTTCAAGATCCTTTCAGAAAAATAATGAGAACATTGTTTCTCAGCATCTGGGTTCCTATAGCCAACATAAAAGAGAAACACAGCTTTTGATCTAAACAGTTCATTTTGCATACTAGGTGGATTGCTTTGGGGATCATCCTGAAAAAATTTCTAGGCTGTAAAGCTGGAGGTCTGCCAAGTGACCAAGCTGCTTTTGCAGAATAATAGTAAGTTATTGACAATTTGGAACACAGAGGAATGTGAGTCAACCCTGAAGAAGATGTGAAGAAGCAGAGGACAGTGAGGAAAAAACATTATAGGATTGAGTGTCTATTGATTCATGAGTAATGAATTCCCATACCAAATTAGAAATGTAAACACCAGCCCAGTCACAAACCCTTTGATCTAAAATAGGTTCTGTCCTTCCTGCAAGATACGCTAGGACAATGGTGGCACAAAGCTTGTGAGAGTAACCAACTGATATCTGATTTGACTTCAGACCCACTTCCTGAGTTGGAACCTGTACTCAATATTCCTTGGGTGGCCAAGACACTGAGACTGGGTCACCCAGGAACCTAACTTAAATCCAAATACTACTGTTTTAAAAAAGAATGCAATAAAATGACTCCTAAGGACATTCTGCTATACTCATAGATCAGTGCCTTGCTCAGCCATCATCAGAGAAGCTTCCTATTGCAGGACATGGGAACAATACATACAGACCCACAGATAAAAATTATGGAGAGAATGAAAGACCATGGAACATTTATTCCTAAATGGGATGTCTCTATCAAGTTCCTCCTCTCAGGGCTCAAGGAAACTTGTAGAAGAGGACATGCAGATAATATAAGAGCCAGTGGGCACAGATGACATCAAGAAAACGAGGACCTAAGCCAGGCAGTGGTGATGTGTGCCTTTAATCCCAGCACTTGGGAGACAGATGCAGGTGGATTTCTATGAGTTCAAGGCCAGCCTGGTCTACAGAATGAATTCCAGGACAGCCAGAGTTACAACAGAAAAACTCTGTCTTGAAAATTCCAAAGGGAAAAAAAAAAAGAACAAGGATCTCTAAATCAAGATGATCAGAGCCCAAATGAAGTCATAGATACTGTGCAGCATGCACATGGCCTGCCCTAGTCTGCACCAGGTCCTATACATATATATTATAGTTTCCAATTTAGCATTTTCATAAGAGCCCTGAGTGTTTGAGTGAGTGGGTCTGTTCCTTGTGCCTTCTCTTAAGCTCTTTTCCTAATGTTTGTTGCTTTTGTCTAATTCCAATGTGTTAGTTTTTGTTTTATCTTATATTTTGTTGATTTTATTATCCTTAGAAGGCTGTTTGTTTTCCAGTGAGAAACACGGGGTAGATCCTAAGGTGGGGAGGAATTGGAAGGAGTAGAAATAGAAAAAACCATAATTAGGATATATTATGTGAGAAAAAAAAACTATTTTAAATAAAAGAAATTTTAAAAAAGAAACATAAGTAAAAACAGGAGGAACAACGTGACCTAAGAGGCTAACTCATTATAGATATGCTACAATACTCATCTCAAATTACCACCTGATAATGTTCTATTGAAGATGGAGCAAATAAGTTTAAAACACTTTTTAAAATGTATTTTAAAGATCTAGAATCAAAAGAACAAAATGGATCTCAACTAGCAAACAACATTGTAAGTTTATATTTATTTTTGATGTTCCAGAAGACATATTCAATTTCAAAATTCTACCTGCATTCCTCAGCACATAGCCCTGACTCTGATTGTGAATTTTAAGGAGCACACTAGTTTGATCTCCCAGAACATCTTCTTCTATATAATACATAAAGAAGATTTAAAGATGGGTCTAATCTCATCTAGGCCCTGGGTTGGTAGCTTCCAATCTGCACATAACAATCACCACTGATAAGATTTACATCTTATTCGGTATTATCTCTGAAAACCATGGAAAGTGAAACTTTATTAGTTTGAATCAACAAGTAACTGCATCTGGAAGGTTAGCTGAATCCATCACTTTCATTCGTCTAAATTTGTAAATTTGGACTAGAAACTCCTTTAAATTAGGAATAAAAGTCAGCTACTCTCAATTGGAATACAAAAATGGCATTTGTATTATGGGGAGGGTATAAATTTAAAACATGTACTTTCTGATATGTAGAGCCTCAAAATAGAGATATCCAACTTGGGTGAAACACAATTTACAGTTTCTGAGAAGTCCACTTCCTGCAAAATAGCTAGTAGGTTGTCCATTTTACTTTCTTTACTCTATTTGACAATGTTGCATTGACCATGAAGGAAAGCAATCCCGAATGTACTAAAATTAATGTTCTCTTTACACTGCTGTCACAAATGAATGGGTTTTCAAACAGAAATTATGCAAGGAAAATTGCTTTCAGAATAAGATCACATTCTGCAAGAAAAAGTGTCATGCCACTATTTACTCGTCTGACCAATGCATAGGTGTCTTGGAAATAGAGTTTATTACAAAGAAGTATGATGGGCCTTTGACAGACAGTACAGCAAGCATACTATTGAGAAATGTTACTTGGTCAACACAAAGCAATTACATGTCAGAGAGACCACTGATAGAATGACATTCCCTTCTAACACTCTATTACAAAACTAAATTTTAAAGCACTTGAGTCTTTATTACTAGCAATCACATACAAATAACATTGTTAAATTATATTAATTGTGGATGTCATAATCCACAGGTATTTTCTAATATGCATTCCATTGACAGAGTATTTATTTCCTAATATATAACATCTTGAAATCAGTATTATTCAGAAATGACAATTTTTAGAGTTTCTTTTATCAGAGAGTTCACTAATTCACCCATATTTTACTCTCAGTGTTCAATCAGAAAAACGTGGTTTGGGCTCAACTCCAAGTTGAGGGCTGGTGGGTTTTATAAAAGATCACCAGATGTGGAGAGCAAAGTTCAAATGAAAGAATGATGCAGAGTTTGTGAAAATGTCATGTTTAAAGAGTTGAAGAAGCTCATCCCCACGTTTACATGCAGGTGGCCCTCAGTTTACAGAGGGTTGCATCCTAGTCACCTCAATTTCAGCATACTAAATATATTATAATTTGGAAGTACATTAAACTCAACTAAATCTTCTGAACATGACGTCTCATTGGCATAGCAGATAGTAACATTTCCACTCATAACCATGCATCTGATATAAATCTTGCCACCATTGATTTTTGCAGATAAAATCTTATGCCATGTGGTAGTGGTGCATGCCTTTAATCCCGGCATTCCAGAGGCTGAGGCAGATGGATGTCTATGAGGTTGAGGCCAGCCTACTCTACAAAGTGATTTCCAGGACAGCCAGTGTTACAGCATTGAAACCCTGTCTCGAAAAAACAAAAAAAAAAAAAAAAAAACAAAAAACCAAAACGAAAAATGCTCATGACATGACCTCTGCAAAGGATAAATATCAAGAATCAAATTTTTTAAATACATGATTATCACTTTTACATCTTAGTAAATGTGGAAAATTATAAGTTGTACCACCAAAAATCCTCCCCTGCCTCTACCCTATAAATGTAATCGCCGGTGCTTTAATAATCTGAGAGAGATATTCCTCTGACAGGCTCTCTGAGAGCCATGGTCTCAGTCTCCTTGGCTCTTAGTCCTCTGATCTGGGACCTGCCTGGACACATTGACACATGTCTTGTGTTTTCTTCCCCAGGCACTAAGCTAGCAGCTGATAGCTTAGCTGCCTGCCAGGGAGAGAAGCAGAACTCCATGGGCAGAGAGACAGAACCACAAGGTAGAGATTTTTTTTTTTAATTCAATTGAAATGCTAGATATAAACCCTTGAGATTGTTTCAATACTTACCATGAAATGCTCAGGTCAAGTAGGAATCTCAGAGAATAAGTGATAACATCTCCAAATGCATTATTTAGTCTTCTTATTCTTATTTTCTTTCTTATATGCTTGGATGTAACCAATACTATAAATTTTTAATAATAACATGTGTACACCATATTTAAGAATGAAATGATAGATGTATTTGTAGGAATTTGTGATTTAATGAATCTCAGCATCATTCAGATAACTGAAAGGACTGATTAACCTATTGTTACTTTTAAAGTTGATTCATTCTTAGAATATAATACATTTTTTCTTTATAAGAGCCCAGAATATAGTAAAGAAGGCAACCCAGTAATACGCATAAATAAATAAATAAACAAATAAATAAATAAATAACAATAGATAGACTATAATAAGTTTTGATAAATTTCAGAATAGATACCTACTTCAGCCAGAATCTGTGAAAATAAGGATTTTAGAAATTCGTTGATTTATAGGAATTTTCTTAATAAGAATGAATATATTTTAGGGCTACTAAGACATGGACATTGATGGAATCATAGAACCATATGCAATCACTAGGAAAGCAACTAATGAAGTCTGAATACAAAAATAATAGAGATACAATTCCAGAATAGTGTATCTGAAGTCAGAATGAGATACTATAAAATCTCCTAATTAGTTCAACTGTCACTTACGTGAGTGATGCAAACATCTTTTCATCTTCAAAGAATTCTTATTAGTAAAATATACTATGATGATGAAAGAATAATGTTTTTGAAAAGAAAATAGGAAACTTTTATTGATTTAACCATGAGACTAATGAAATCTACATGAATGGTTTATCAATATCTTTGGAGGTTATTGCAGAAGCTCACAATATATTAAGAAGCTACAGTTGGTGGAGTTATTTTTTTGAGAACATTGTATACACATGTAATGTGCTTTGATTAAATCCATGACATATTATCTTCCCTCCAATTCCTTCTCTATGCCTTCACTCCCAAATTAATTATCCTCTAGCTTTCCTGTCTGTCTGACTGTCTTTTAACTAAGTGTACTTAGAGCTGCCTGCATGAACATGGATGTAGGACCATCTACTGAAGCATAGGTAGCCTTTCAGGGCCATGTTCCTGAAATAAACTTATTCTCCCTCTTCTATATATATTAGTGGGATATTATAAGCCCATCCCTGACACTGGCTAAAATTTTTGATTGGCTTGATTTTATACAGCTCTTTGTCATAGAGTCATAGTTACTGTGTGCAATGGCCTGTCATTTTTGAAAACAATGATTAGTTGTAGATGTCCTCTATTCCTGGCTCTTATATTCTTTGTTCCCTTTCTTCTGCAATGATAACTGAAGTGGTGGTATAATGTAGATGCTCCATTTAGAAATGAGTACTCACTGTCTCTTATTCTTTGCATGTGGATCTTTGTAATAATTGCTATCTACTGTTAAACACACCCTCTAAAAAAGGTTGAAAGATACACTAATATATGAGAATAATGATTATAATTTATGGGTCAGTTTAATATATTCACTCCTAGGTTTTGCATAAAACTTATGACCTAGTCAGTCTTGAAATTTGGGCACAGGTACCAGTGCCAAGTATGAGTTACATCTTCCAATGACAGCTTTAAACATAATCAGAAAGCAGATGGTTATTCTCTGTATCAGTTATTTTTGCTACTATGAAAAAACAACATGGTAAAAAAATAAATAAATAAAACAACTTATGGAAGAAAGAATTTATTTTGACTTACTGTCCCAAAATGGTGGAGGGATCATGGCAATAAGCAGCAATCAGAGGAAGCTGAGAAAGCATATTTACACACACTTGCAAGAAGAAGATAGAGTTAACTGTAAGTGGGGTGAGGCTATAAACACTCAAAGCTATTGTCAGGTGACTTACTTCCTCCAGCAAGGTTACACCACCTAAAGGATCCATAATCTTCACAAATAACATCAACAATTGGGAACAAATCCTTGAGCATATGTGGGACATTTATTATTAAATCATCACAGTTTAGTTCTTAGTTCCCATAGACCAGTGAACACATCAGAAAGCAAAATGAATTATATCAAGTTTCTAAAATCTCCATAGTCATTATCAGTCTCAACACTGTTTAAAAGTCCAAAGTCTTTTATGAGATTTTAAATAATCTGTTTCCTCTTGTGAAAGTAAAAATAAATTACATTCTTTCGTAATAAAATGGTATATAATAAACATTTACAATCCAAAAAGGAGCAAGACTGAAAAACAACAGAACAAACACTAACTTTGTAGCTCCATGTTCAGTATCTTCTCTTCAATTTCATAGTGCTTAAATGACTGCACCTTCAGCTAAGCTGCCTGCAATACTCATTTCTCTTTTGAACTACCTGTATGCAGCTCTCTTTAGTCAGATATTTCTTGATTCTGGGAACTCCAAAATCTTGAGATTTTCGTTGACATACTAGCTTCACTTCCACAGTTTAACATGTTGTTTTCTCATAGTTTTGCGAGGACTCCCCTGCCATATTTATATGATCTCAGTGGTTCGTTGAGATTGCAGAGTAAAGAAAATGTCATGTAAATTTTTCATCTTTCATGTTTTATAGATGAATAGGCCTTTGTGAAAGCAAGAAAGTGGTCTCTATTCCAGGGTTCTATGTGAAGGGATCACATTTAGAAGACGGCATTATCTGGATGGGATATAGAAGGAATGTTAAGATTGTTGATATGCACCTTTAATCATAGTATTCAGAATGCAGTGATAGCAAACATCTTAAATTCCAGTATTCAGAAAGCAGTGGTGGTCCATGCTTTTAATACCTAAGATACCACTAGAGTGTGGAAGCAGACACAGGAAGTAGAGCTTAGAAAGAGTCAGAGTCACACAAGTATGATGTCTGAGATGAGTCAGTGAAGGAGAGGCAAATGACTATTCAGAGCCTGAGTGGGAAGAGTTTAGTCAGAAACAGTAAGTTGGCTCAGAAGATCAGTTTGAACCAATCAGCTTGGAGAAGAGTTTGAACTAGAAAAGTTATTTGAGAACAGTACTGCTCTGAGTTCAGAAGGAGCTTATCAGATTGGTTCAGTGAGCAATAAGTTTCAACACTTACGACTAGATTGACTGGTTTAAATGCTTTAGGTTTTATGGAAGTTAAGACTGAAGCCTTCCAGTTCAAGTAAAAAGATTAGTAAAAATTGGCTCTAGATGCTCCAGCTAAAACCATTGATTTCGTTAGGCAAAATATAAACCATCATCTGGCCTGAGTCAATGACAACATCTGTTGAATCTTTGGCCACAGCATTGTCTGATGAATATATTATTGCTTGCACTGATGTGAGCAAGACACAAAGGAATAATATCCTAGAAAGGCTGAAAAAAATGGATCGTCCTTCTAGAAGAAAGCTGGGACTGGAGGTATGGGTAGATATGTATCACTGTATAGGTGATTTGTATCAAACCCAGGTTCAGGTCTCTTAACTTTTGAGCCATCTCTTAAGGTACCAAATATGAAGCATCATTACTTAGCATTTAAAGTCCATTGACCTATTTTCAATCTACTAAAGTGGTTCAAAGAATGTTTTTCTGTTAGCTATAGTCTCCTTACTCTTGCTGCATGGTAAAATAACATAAGAAATGTTCAAAAGAGGGGACACAGGGCTCATTCTTGAGGGAAAAATAAACTCTTCAAAATCTTAGAAAAATATTTCCTAGTATCAAAGTGAATAAATGAAATGAAATCACAATCCTGACAAGCTTAAGGGTATTCTTGCTATTACAGAAGCATAATGCCTAGTAACCTCTCAGTAAATCTAGAATAGAAGCAGGTAATTTGAAGCTATATCAGAAATCCCTCAAAAAATAGGGACAAACAAAATCATTCTTAGTTACATTCATCTGTGTGTGTGCAAAATAAAGCTGTTGTTTCTCTTTGTCAAGAGAATCTCCATCATAAAAGATTTGTAAAATTAAATCAATGGTACCCAATTATTTTTGTTGATTCTTGAAGACATAGCACAGTATACTGAGAACAATTTAGATTTCTGTATTTGTATACCACTGGGCAGTTATACAGAATTATGGTTATAGTTCTCATTCATATGAGAAAACATGATACTGTGGGCCAGTGATTGTACTTGCTGTGAAAGCCTGGCTAGCTGAGTACGATCTGCTCAAGTGAGGTAGAAGGAGAGAATTGACTCCTTGAAATTCTCATGTATCTTCACATTTGTATCATTGTAGGTCTATGCTTACACCCTCATGCACATGCACACAATAATAATATTAACAAATAGAAAAAAGGGACTTCCAAAATAATGCTTTATAATATTAACAATAATAATATGATTTTTTTAATGTTCATATTAATTTGTTGTAAAAATCAATGTGAAAATTTACATATAGCACAGTATAGATCAATGTGGGTTGCCTATCTTTTATTAAAGGTAGACAAGTAATATATTAAAGACATGCTTTTCTTTGATTAGTGTGTTGAAAACATCATTTCTCTACTCATAGGCAGTCAGTAGGATTGCTTTGTTCTGTGAATTCTCTTTTTGGCTCACCTATGGAATGCTCAGCTTGTCTTTTCTCTTTTTTGCAAGGACACTGGTTTTATTAGAGTGGATTCATGCTCATATCCTCGTATAGCCCTTATTATTTCCTCAAAAGTCTTTATCTCTGAAAATTTAAGATATTTAGTCAATAAAAGTTTCTCATAACTTTTCATTTTTAGTATCTCTGGCAAAGTCTGAAATGAGGTACCTCAGAATATTTAAAGACATGCTAAAAAATGAGCATCTGTTTTAGCATAAATGAGGCTGACTTAAGTAATGCTGTTATAACCAAGGACATCCAGACACTTTGAAACACTAGATGGTGTTGCATAACTTGTAGAAAGAAGTTTCTGAACCACTTGTGTACTTAGCTGTGGAGGTAATTATCTTCCTGTGGGAGCAGGGGGCAGGGGGGTGGTTTGTTCCTGGAAGACAATGTCAGTGTGCTTGGAATCTGGAAATACTATCTGCCTAACAGGTGGCAAATCAACTCTAAGTAAGAGGAAATAAAGAAAGAAAATACAGAAAAATCTTCCATTGAAATAAAAGAAAAACGAAAAACAAAAACTGAGCACTGCTTTGAAGTTACTGAAGGAAGTAAGAATAATAGGCATACAATCAAGAAACTGGGAGCCTTTTACCCACCTATCTAATTGGGGGAGCAGCCTCAGCCTCATCCGGTGCAGCTTTTATTTTGAAGTTCAATAGAAATAAGTTCAGACAAAGTAGACGACACTAAAGTGAGACTAAATGCTATAAACAGCCAGGGTTTCCAAGTGATAATTAATGATGTACAATGAGTTGTTGCCAAATTTAAGCTAATTTTTTCACAAGATAAATTAAAACATTGTTCAACAGTGAGTTCTACTTCCCTCGTTTTATCCCGAAACACAGTATTTTATAAAGGCCACATCATCACCTGCAATTCCAGCTTGGATTTTTTCTGTTCAATCCTCAAATTATTTCTTAAATGTGTATCTTAAAAATGTAAAACTCAGAAGACGAATTATTTACAATAAACACTATATACTACCTATTTTTAACACACACACACACACACACACACACACACACACACACACAGCATGTGTGTAAAAGGAGAGTAGTGTATCAAAAATATTTCTAGTATATTCAAATTTTCTCTTTTTTAGTAGTGTAATTCAACAAGGACTATTATATCTACAGTGACGAGAACTAACAAACACCTTCCCAGTACTTGATATCAATATTACAAATTACAGAGATACACACAGGAATATAAGAAGCCAAACTATGCTTATTTATAGTTAAAATATTACATATTATTCATTGGAGATCTCAATAATTATAGCAGAAAACTTCTAGAAATGATAAATTCAGCAATGTCGCATGGTACACAATCAACTTGATTTTTTCTTCATTTAAGTTGGTTCTTAAAAGACAAAGCTAATATATAGATTGCCTTGAATGACTAGAAATAAGAAACAATATTTGTGCTTATTGCAAAAGTCTTTTTTTTTTAATTGAAAATAATTTCTTCTGTCATACAGTACATCCTGACCACAATTCTTCCGTCCTCTATTCTGTCAGCTCCACCTCATCTCCCTTCTTACCTGGATCCCTTTCCCTCTGTCTCCCTTTAGAAGGGAGCAGACCTCCAAGTGACAACAACCAAATGTGACAAAACAAAATTCAGTAAGACATGGCAAAAATCCTCACACCAAATCTGGACAAAACAAGAGTCCTAAGAGCAGGCAAAGAGTCTGAGACAAACTTGTTTCCACAGTTAGGAGTCCCACAAAAACATCAAGCTAATAGCTACAGCATATATACAGAGGACCCTGTGCAGACTAGTGCCTGCCCTGTGCTTGCCCTTTCTGTCTCTGTGAGCCCATATGTGCCTTGCTTAGTTGATTCAGTGTGCTAAGTTCTCCTGGTGTCCTCCATCTGGTCTGACACCTATAAACATTCTGCCTTCTCTTCTGAAGGACTCCCCAAGATTCAATAAGAGGAACTCAATGGAGACCTCCAATTTGCGCTCTCTCTCTATCTCTCTCTCTCTTCATAATGTCTGTTGTGAGTCTTTGAATCCACTTCCATTTGCTGCTAGAGGAAGCCAGTCTGTGCTACAAATATTCTGTTGACAATTAGTTATCTAATTAATTCACATGGGCATTCTATTAAGAAAAATACACAGACAATTAAAGTACTTATTAGAAGGATCAAAGGTCATAGAGAAAACACCTAAAACACTGCAAAAATTTGGGAAATAAATTAATTCCAGACAAGGCTTCCACAAGGCAACTTCACAACTGACATTATGGATGTTCCACTTCAGTGCCCAGAACTGCTTTTATATTCTACTCATGCAGAGTTGAAATCATGTAGCTAACTTCCCATATTGAGTCAAGAGATCAATATCTTAGACCTTCAGTTCCTACTTGTAAAATTCTCTCTCTTTGCCAATGTTACATTCTTTGAAAGTCATCTTTAATAATCTCCTCAGCATTTAATCCTTGCAAAACAGAGTCCTTTGACATGAAAATATGCTTATTTCCTCCTTTCCAAGTTAGTCAGCTATTTCCATCTTTGTGGATGAATCTATATATCCTTTCCCAGCATCGAAACTCAAATGTACCTTACCTCTAGACTGATTCATCATGGACGCTTTGATATTGATGTTTAGAGCCATTATGTTTATAGCTGAATTCTTTAAGTGACTACCCTTTATCCCTCTCAGCAGCTAAACTTTTATTTCAATGAGAATGAAGTAAGGCTATTGGGAATATGTCTCATGGGTGTCTTATCCTAGTGTATTTAAAACATAAAATACAATAGGTCACAACTGTTATCTCTCCCTGTTGTTTGAATGTGTGACAATTGGCTGTGTTCTTTACCTTATATGTTCATGTCCCATCAGCACTTTTTATATTACCTGTAAATAACAGTCTTACGACTTCATTAATTCTCATATCTTACGAGATTTTTATCCTTGCCCTTTCTTTCTCTGTATAGTTAACAGTATACTAAATTACCTTTACTTTAAAAGTAAGAAGAATCCAAATTCTAAAGACTTTCATCTTGTTATCCAAGATCCTATCTGATTTATTCATCATGATTTTAGATTCTAGCAGTGTAACAGTGAAAAATTATCTGCTTACTATGTGTGATTAATTCTTCCATTAAAGAACAGCTTCCCTTAAAAAAGCTACATTTGATACTTTTTTCTTATTCTTCCTTCATTCACACTAAATAATCTTACTCTTCTCTAGCCAAAGCAAGTTGTGTCAAAATAGAGAATGGCACCCCTGCTCAAATAATCCTTTCAACCATGATGTGCTTACCATATATCACAGCTAGACTTTCATTATTAACAGTGTTGCAGTTTTTCTTTTTTTATTTTACTTAACATAGTCATTTTGATTCCATAACCTGTTTCAGATACTTTTGTTCTAATTTCACTGTTTCAGATTGAACATACTATGTTTTATGATCCTTATTCTGGTTTCCTTTTTTATATTGGTAACCTTATTTTGTTCACTTTATACAACACTGTCAAGGTAATTTTTCATTCAAATCATTCTAATTATTTTTGTTATGTTGTTATTGTTGTTTTTAATGATTTCTTTTACTTTTTAAGATTATAATTATATCATTTCCCCCTTCCATTTTAAATCTTTTTAAACGCTCATGTATAGCACTCCTTATTCTCTTTCATATTTGTAGCTTTTCTCCCCAATAATTGTTGTTACATGCATATATGTGTATGTATATACATATATATTCATAAATTCATAAATCCAAATTGTTCAGTCTGCATATTGTTACTTGAATGTATGTTTTCAGTGCTGACCATTTGGTATTGAATAAGCAATTGATGTGGTCTTCTCTGGGGAAGATTATTTGGCCCATTCTTAGCATTTCTTAGTTATTTATGTAGGTTTGAGTTTTGTGGAATTTTCCCTTCCACTTTAATATAATTATTGATATTTTTATTGTTCAGCTCATGTTTCGGCCATCATGTTAGTGATACTTTATGTAACTTTTGACATATCAAACTCTCATAGCAGACTCCCTAACCCTCTGGCTCCTTATTCCTTGATACTAACTCTTAATTTTGTAATCTCTTCTATAATCATTATTGTTTATACACACACACACAGACACACACACATGTGTGTCTGTGTGTGTATATTTATATATATATGTACATATACATGTGCATGTATATGTACATATATATATAAATAATAACAATGTATCTATGTATATATATATATATATATATACACATAAACAGACACACACAATATATAGGTGTGTGTGTGGTTTGTGTGTATAATATATATATATATATATATATATATATATAATGAAATAAAATCCTACTAAGTCCTTTTAGTTTTGCTTCTATGTACAAGTGTTTGTTCATGACCACTTGGGATAACACATCAGGGGCTCATCCCTACAAAGTACTAATTCTCTTTCTCTCAATAGATGCTGACTGTATGTAGCTCTTCATCTATAGTGGGACCTTGTGAGATATCCATTATTAATGTTGGCATATTGACTGATGTGGTCATTGTGTAGATCTTGCTTATGCAACCCTAACTTGAGGCCTCATAATATCAACTATGTTATGTCAAATTGAGTATTCAATAAACCTAATGAAAACCTAATATCACTCTTATTTTTTTCTAAAATGAACCATATTATTAATAGAAATTTGGTGTCAATATATAATAAAATTATAGAAGTTATACAGGCTTATAGGACTAAATGTATGCAGAACAAAATTTGAACAGAATAAAGCAATGCTACGATTTGAATTATATTTTGCCTATACTCTACTTTTGAGGTCTAATTAAGTATGGTTATTATGTTTCTCTATTTTCTTCCTCTTTCAAATGAACACTAATTCTTATAGAATCTTTCCTAGGATGACACCTCAAAGGACAATCACCACAGTAATCTACTACATCTTAAAAACCTTTACTTCTTTTAAAATTCTTGCATCTTTTTATTCTTAAAATACATTTCAGGGTCATTCTCTTTCACCTTATAGAAATGCATGTCAGAACAACTGAGTGTTTCTTTTCAAATGTCCTTTTCATCAATTTCTTGAGATGAGAGGAAGGTGGCTTCCAAGGGAACATGTTATGAATTTTCAATAAGGCTTTTTAAATGACTAAATTTAGATTTAGTGATTGTTATAAAAGAGTGAAATTTAAGAGAAACTGAGAGGTAAAGATGTAGAAACATGCTCACTTTATTCTAAAACTGAGCACATATCAGGTAAGCCATACGATATATAGTCATTAAAATTGGACAACTTATTATTTTAATTCAAGAAAGAAAATATTTTTAAAATGCTATATTTATTATCAGCATGTGATAGTTAAACATTTTTCTAAAGATCATGGGTTGATAACTCAAGCTCTATGCATCATACCTGAATTTGTTTTTGTTTTTTTTTTTTTGTTATGGGTACACACTCTTTTGTGGTGTTTGGGAAATACTTTGTGTGTGCTTGGTAAGCAGGGTATTGTTTTTTCCAATAAATATTTTACTTTGCTGGACCAGAGGGTCCTAGTCGGGTCACCGCAACCCCACAGATACTCGCAGTCAGGGTATCGATGCAAACAGCAAGAGGATTTATTAAATCAACGCGTTGAGGCCATCCCTTCTTGCAGGAAAGAGCTGCCCTGAGGAGCAAAAAGCGAGCCTTTTTATTTACAGTTCAAACAGTTGCTAGGCACAAACCGAGTTGATACAAGTCGATTGGTCCCCAAATTGTTTTTCTATTTTGATAGGTTAGGGCCAATTAACCTTTAAACTGATTAGTGCTGGCATATAGCAAGGTTGTGGGCTCTTAGAAAATGTAAACTTTTAGGGTCTTAGTCAATGTGGGTGGGGGGAAGATCCTTAGCCTGAGGCCGTGGGCTGTCTACGTGGGGAAACTCTTTTAGCCCAAGGCCATCTTGTTTGTCTTAGAAATTGTTTTTCTTACAGAAATTGTTTCTCTTACTTAAGTTTTGGGAACTGTTCTGGGTCACATTGCCCCTAACTTGGGCCTATACAATTTTGGCTTGTAGTTATCTGAAACAGGGAGGACTGGAAAGTACCCATTAATTTTCTTGAAACTAGCTTGTGCTGATTAATATGGATTTTAAGCTTTCTGTTAGGAAGCTGAAACTTAGGCCTAGTGTCAGTGGTCCCAGGCCCCACAACTTCAGCATTGGCCACATGCATATTTTATATTTCATTTTTATCTATAAAAATAATAAAATAGTCAAAAAAGGAAAAGTACACTATTCGTTGTAAGTCCTCTGATTTTTCTTTTCTATCAGTTATTAACTGTTTATTTCATATATAGAACTTGGACATATATTCTTACTTATTTTAATTTTAAATACAGTTTTTGAACTCTTGTTACATAAATATTTATGCTAGGTTTCTGAAGTTATTATAAAAATCATGTAATTTTGTATTACAATTAATAACTTTAAGATATATATATATATATATATATATATATATATATATAATTATTTTGTATTAAAATACAAACATTATTATTTTACATCCACAAAACAGTTGGTATTATATTCATGGTTTAGAATATAATGATTTGAAAATTAATATCAAAATATTAATATTTAAGTTAAATGTATCTTCTTTCTGTAAAGTATTTGTTATTTTGAAAAAAAGTTGCATTTTACATTAGTTTCAGTGTCATTCTTACATTTCCTAGTTATCATTATACCTAAAACTTATAGCAAAGATCTATATATGCTTATCTTTTATTCTGAAGCTCTACTCAAGATTCTCATATAAAATATTTATAAGAATAGTTTTATATTATGCAGATCTAGTTTGATGTTTTTTAATTTAATTACTGTTTAAGACTTTCATCTTTATGTTTATTTTCATTTTTTGTCATAACTAATTATTAGTCATACTGTTTTGTCTATATCATATTTTAACTTTGAATTTTCTTTATTCTCCATCATGCAATTTCTTTTCATATATTTCTTCATCTTGAGCTTTTTTGCTTTGATCTAGTTTTAACCATATTAAAAATAAAATAGAAACAATATTTAATATGATAAGATGATTTGTTATGAAATGAGGCTATTTATCATACATGAGAATAGATCTATTGAAACAGGAAAGAGGCCTACATATTTACAAAGATTATGTAAGGGTCAGGAGAAGCCTCTACTGACTTTTTACACATATTAGCTTCAGCTGTAAACAAAGCACTATCAGATCCTGATGAAAGACAGATTTTAACTGAATCTTTGGTGTTTGAAAATGCAAATGCAGAATGTAAAAAAGTTAATAAACCCTTAAAAACTTCATGAGTGAATGGATTAGAACTATTGCTGATATAGTCCCTACCTGTTATTTTATTGGACAAGCAATGTCTAAAAGACTTGGATTTCAAAATGTCCAATGCTTTAACTATGGGAGACAAGGTCATTTGAAAAAAGATTGTAGGCAGGGCTTTCCTAAAGACAATGCTTTCTCTAGAAAGGCAAGCTCATTCGAAAAAAGATTGTAGACAATGCTTTCTCTAGAAAGGCTTAGCCTCTTGAGATTTATAGAAGGTGTGGAAAGTGTCAACATTGGACTAATGAATGCAGATCAACAAGAGATATATGATGTGATCCCTCACCAATGGGAAACTACCTAGAGGGTCTTGCTCAGTCCCAGCAACAAACAACAAAAACCAGGAGCTCCCTGTCAGCATGGAATAACTCATCCACAGAACAACTAGATGAACCTAAACTTGGAATTGGAGACTTAATGCATGCTTTAGCAGGAAGCACTGTCTTAGACTTAGCCATAAGTAGAAATCTTAAACTTCCCCAAAATTCAGTGTTATAAGATAGGCACTGGAGTAGATGGTCCTCTACCCTCAGGACAGTAGGAATGATTTTTAGAAAGAAGTAGCTTGACTTCCCAAGGACTTACTGTGCATCCAGGAATTATATATGAAGATTCCAAGGGAGAGATTGAAATTATGTAAAGAGATTGACTTACATAAAAAGGATATGCAGTTTAAAGCAGGTAACAGGATTGCTCAGCTTTTACTGATTCCACATATCACAGGTAAAGCAGCTCCAGTTGAAAGAACCGGAGGAAATACCTGAAGACAGGTATTTTGGTAAACTGTTATCAATGATCAGAGACCAAAATTAATGTTAAAGATAGATGTTACTGAAATTAAAGGTTTGGTAGATACAGGAGATGATGTAACTATAATCTCACAAGAATCTTGGAATACAAAATGGCTTTTCAGGGAGTATCTACACAGATTGTAGGGATTAGAACATTATCCCAAGTAAAGCTAAGTGCAAGATGGATTAAATGTGTGGAGCCAGAGGGTCAAATAGGAAGATTAAAGCCATCTGTGACAGTTACAGCCACAAGTCTATGGGAAAGAGATTTATTTCAACAATGGGGAGCTCAGATTAATATTTCTTCAATCTTAGATATAACAGATATCTGTATAAACTAAAATTGACACTTTATATTGACATCTTATGAAATGAAACAAAGCTGCTAAATAAAATCAGCCTGTATACTATAAGGATGTGGTAACATAAGAATGGAAGTCAGAGAATATGTTATCCTGGAGAGGTGCTTTTTGCATATATTTCCACAGAGGATAAAAAGCTGTGGGTTCCACCTAACTAAGTAAGAGAAGCTTCCTTGATAGCAGCTGCTAACATGAAAGTTGTGCATGGTCAAGGAAGATGTGCAGAAAGTCAGCCATAAGTACAATGCAAAAAGCTGATCCCACTACATTGGGACAGCTCAAGAAACTGGCTGAAGAAGGAAAATAGTTCATCAGACTGGAAAATCTTGATGCTGAAACCGATATTTGCTGAAGGAATTTTGAGGAGAGCTAGACTGATGATCAGGTGATAGTTGTTGCAATTATGGAAAATCACATTGACAACTGTTGCTAAAGCAGAAGCAGATCTTCATAAGAAACATTCAGATTTTAAAGTTTATGGGACTAATATGGGACTAATTCTGCACAACTTTGGACTCAAATAAACTTCATTTAATCAAGTCCTATTGCAATAGTTAAACTGAATTAAGACTATTTTACAGCACAATTTATATCTTAAACAGAAATGGGGAAGATGTAGAGGATCATTTAATCTTTTAATCTGGAAGCATTGCTGCTCTATTGTAGTCAAGGACTTAAACTGGCAAATGAAGGACCTAAACTTGCAGTCCAAAGAACCAATCAGATTATGCCCCTAAGAGCCAATCAGATTGTGCCCAAAAGAGCCAATCAGAGATCACGCCTGTTAGCCCTCCAATTCCTTCATGCCAGAACTTTAAAGAACAGAATAACATTCAATCCATAACCACAGGGCTAGAAACTCCCGCCCCTTACTGTAACCTTGATAAAAAGCCTGCCTAACTGGAGCTGGGGGTCTTTTCTATCCTAGCCCCTACTTTGGTGGATGCAGAAAGCCTCTACTCAAGCTTGAATAAAGGCTACTTGCGTTTTGCATGCATACTTGGGATCCCTGGTGGCCTTTGGGGGCCTGAATTCTGGGCACAACATCGTTAGGGACCTATTCGGGGTTTCCAAGGCCCCAGAGAACCCTTCCCCTCAATCAGTTGAGCCAGCACTGGTGAGTACTCACCCTCCCATGAGGAAGGTAATTCCTATCCCTGTCCTGTCTGTCTCTTTCTCGTGGGCCTGTATTGAGTGACCTTTTGGGTCTAGGTGGACACGCTGTAAGATCCCGAGCTGTGGGAGGTAGAAGACTTTCCACCCACACCTGGAGGGGACGCTTTGCCCCTAGTAGATCTGAAGAGGTGAAGCAGGTTGCTCCTGCTGTTCGGTACACCACTGTTGTCTCTTTTCTTGTGTCTGTGTATTTCTGTAGTTACTCTCTCAGACATGGGCCAAGCCTAGTCCACCCCTTTGTCTCTACCTTTTCGGGATTAGGTCTGGACGTTTAAAAAAAAAAAAAAGGAAAACTAACCACTTTTTGTTCATCAGAATGGCCCACGTTTAATGTGGGCTGACTGAGCTCCAGAAAGAACCTTAGATTTGCCCACCATCTAGGCAGTGGAGCGAATCATATACATCTGGTTGTGGCTTCACCTAGTAAATTGGCCCCCAACTTGGCTTAAGACCACAGTAGAGCCGGGTGCTGGAGCCCCCTGCCTTGTGGTGCCACACAGCCCACGCTCACCTGGATGGCTCATAGCTGGGGGAGGAGCACCCCCTTGCTCCCAAGCCACCACAAGCAACCCCTCACCTCTTGCTAACCATCTGCAGCAGAAACCTGGGCTGCTGGATAAATGATGTGGCACATGGTGTTGTAGATTGGCAGTGTGGCCTGTGAACTCCTGGCTAAAGGACAGAAACTCAATGTATACGCTGACGGCTGTTACACCTTTGCCATGGCACATGTCTGTGGGGCCATTTACAAAGAGTGTGGCTGACTGACAACAGAAGAAAAAAACTCAAAAATAAAAAAGAAATATTGTTACTCCTCCAGGTCGACAGAGCAGCCTCCTAGATTCACCACACCCATGTAAAGACTATGAGTCCCTTCGGTATTTGAAAAGACTTCATACCAAAATGGACTGCCGGACAGGTTGTGGACAATCCCCTAAGTTAAAACTCAGGCAGTGCATGAGGCCCACACCGCTGCCCTAACCCTTGCTCTAGTTTTTCTCCTACCTGTAGCAGAAGTCTTGGGTATTTCCCAAAGCAGGGGAGATAACTCCCACAGCCCCATGAACCAGATCTAGAGGGTTATTAATACCACAACTGGGGATATAATTAATACCTTTTCAAGGTACCAGCCAAGGAAACTTGGTGGCCTGAGATACACTGATTCTTTCTGAGCTCTGCTTTCTGTCTCCCAAGTGCTGGGATTAAAATCATGCATCACTACTGCCTTCTGAATATTGAGATTAAAGGTGTACACTAACATTCTTTTACATTCCATCCAGACTATACGGGCCTCTAAATGTGATCCATTTATATAGATCCTTGGAATTTAATCCCTTCATATAGACACCTGGATGTGATCATTTCCCACAGCAGTCATGTTGTTTGATTAAAAAATTAAATATTCCTCTATATCACAGATAGCTCAGAAGAGAAGATGAGGAAAGCAGAGCCAGACCAGAATAAGCAAAGGAAGAAAGCAGAGAGTCAGAAGCAGACAGTTTATGATTTAGAGTTTGGGATTCTGAAGACATCTAGTGAACTCAGTCAGCAGTAAGTCTAGTAGGCTGAAACCTTCTAGGTACGGGCTTGTATCTTTAAGATTAGAATGTATGGAGGATGAAATCCTCTAGGAACAGGGAGTAAATTAGCAAAGAATAAACTGTCCTTGTCATTAACCCATGAGAATAATTTAAGACATCAATGCCTGCACCTTTAAAAATAAAATATGTGTGATTAACTGACAAAACAGAGCAACAGGACCATGAAACAAGAGAGGATAAAATATTTGTTTTGTATTGCTATACACTGATTTTTATGTATTATCAAATCATAGCTGTCATAGGTAGAGGGGAGATTCAATTTTTCATGGCATCTTACCTTGTCAAGGGACAAAAATACATTCCATTCATGTAGCAAATTTGAACACCAGTTCAGCACAGCAGTCCCTAGAAAAACTATTTTATTTATGAAACCACATGCTGTCCAGAACACTGGGTAGAATTTCAACGCTGTTACTTACCCCCTGTGTGTTTAATGTGAAATGAGTTGTATTACCAATTCAGATAAGCATAAAATATATGAAAATGTGTTAGTTTTCTGGGAGTGTCTATTTCCTTCACATTCTGTAAACATGATGGTGACGGCTAAGAAGTGCCAAAATTCTTACAATATTTTTGTTCTAAATATATGTGTAGCTTCACACTGTATTTTTAAAGAATATATTGCTAGTTTCTGAAAGTACCCACGGTGTTCAGCCATTGCTTCTTTTAACTTTTCTCATCAAACATCTTTGTTGTTACTTTTCTTTTGTATCTGTCTCTTACGACACGTATTATGTGGCGCATCTTTAACTATCCAGTTACTGCCGTATTCTGCATGCATCACTGTTCTTTACAAAGGTGTTTGTATATTTACAGAGGAAAATAATATTACAAATATATGCACACTTAAAAAACATCTCCCAATTACTGAGCTTACTGGTAATTTTTTCTTAAATTGTCATCATTATTTCAGTGGGAAATAAATTATTTGGCTGCATTAAGGAGAGACAGAAATTGATAAGATATTTCACAATGGCCTTTGTGCTCTGAAGACTGTCAATATCTGAGCATTTTAGACATTGGGATAAGAAACCACAATGCATTTTTTTTTTTTTTTGCTGTCTGTCCAGTTGCTGCCTAAGCAGCTGGGGTGGGGTATCTTTTAATGATTTCTGTTTTCCACGATATCATTGACAAAGAAACCTCAATTTCTGAGCCTAATTTTAAAAATCATTATTTAATTTATAAAAGATTAATCATTTGGCTACACAGATTACAGAATAACTAGTGTCAAGCTGATACATTTATAAATCAAATAATCTTAGCTTCAGATTTTCCATGCGGTGGCCCTTGTGCTGTTATGTGGTTACTACCATTTTATTGTTGGTTATCTTAATTTCATTATGTCTCAAAGCAAGAAGCTTTTGGAATTATGAATTTTAAGCATAAATATTACAACGTAGTAGTATTTAACATAATAAATATTTCCTCCTATTTTTTCTCTTTTAAAACAACTTTTCAGATTTTACTTCCATCAAAATCAATGCTTTTACCCATATTTGTGCTTTAGCATATGAGCTCTGAAATGAGATTCTAATTTTAGAAGCACTAGAACTGGATAGTGAGCTTAAAAGTGCTATGCAACCCTGTTGACTTATTTTATCACCTTCAAATTGGAGTCAGTAGGTTCCTTCTTCCTCTTGATGGTAATGAAGTGTAGTTCCCATAGTACTTTCACATGCCTACATTCATAAGCTGTGCTACAAAACAGAGAGCAAGCTTGAAACCCGTGGAGTCATTCATGTGTAACTTTATGTCAAGTCTTTGCTTCTCACACTAACCTCAGTCTACCTTAACTTTAAAAGCATCTTTTAATCAATTCTTGCTCCATTTTAAATTACCCTAAAATGAAACATACAATTTATTATATTGGCAACCCATCCATAACTTAGTTTTTGTTAAAGATATCAATTACAGAGATCTTTAAAAAGTTAACATTGAGTTAAAATTACTTGAAGAGAATTGAAAACACTTAATTTCAGAAAAACATGTGGTATACATAGGTAACTTCTACCTTCCAAGGCATATTGTGGAAAACCTTTGAATGTGTTAACTAGTAGTAAAATATATTCTTATTTGACCCCTTGAAATAATCACTCCCCTCTGGTTTACTCCTAGCATAACCTTAAATGTAACAAATTGTATATGTTCCATTACACATCATATAACTGAATCTCTGATTTCTACAATTGCCATTTTTATTTACTAGTTAAAGGTGTGAGCACAGGGTAGGTAACACAATTATTTTGCAGTTGATGCTTATGTCTAGTTTTTCTCTTGTGTACAGATATATTTCTCTCTGACATTCTATTATCAAGGTCACTTCACACAATGAACAGTTTAATCAGAGCTCCTATTGTCCTTCTTTCTTTGTTCTCATCCTCTGTATTTATGATGAAATGTACAGAGATTTGATGGGCATGTATCTTAGTGACAATTTTGCCCATGTAAACCTAGGATTAAATTTAGAGACAGTGTCAAGACATTGTCATTACATTTGATCCCTTGTTCTGCCACACTGAAGAAGACTGAATCAGTTTGTTTAGCTCTTTCAACTTAGATAGAACAATGACTACGTTTAACTTGAATTAATCTTTACTTATATAGCAAACTCAAATAAAACATAAATTATCCTCCTGCTTGATAATACTCTTAGCAACCTGAAAATATTTTTAAAGAAAGAAATAGATTTAAAAAAATTTCCTGAATATTTGTAGTGCATTACATAATTTGAACATTTAATTTCAAATTAGAAATACTAAGGAACTAGGTCTAGGGATAGTTGATAATGCCATGGAAAACATGAGAATTTAAGTTTGCTTTCTGTCTCTTCTTCTTTTCTAGAATTTCAGGAATCCAAAATGTTACCCAGATAGTTTGTTTCTTGAGTGATCATTGCTATGAATTATTTCTTTTCACCCATACTTCTGTATAGAGGCCCATGTATGCAACAGAATTTAATTATGAGCTCCTATGTCACATAATGACATCTATATGGATATGAGGCACCTGTAGTTGATGGATAAATAAATAAATAAATAAATAAATAAATAAATAATAAATAAAAGAAAGAAAGAAAGAAAGCACCAGGAAATATTTTCTATTTAGAGCATCGTATACTATAATGATGTAGTAAATTAGAAGATTATTTCTTAGAGAACTGATGAACAAATATACTGAAATGAGAGATCTAGTCTTCGGTAGGTGATATAAAAATGTCTGGTTTTTAAAAGTGATGCGCTCCACAAATATTGACATTATGTATTAAACAAACAATACCATGAAGAGTCAGTAACTATTTGGTCTTCTAAGCATAAGACAATTCATAAGATTAGTCATAATCTTGAATATAAATTTATCCCACAGAAAGGTTTGCAGTCTAAATTCCATATAATAGTGATAACTTTTAGTTCAATTAAGATGAAAGAAAGAAAGAGGTCATTGTTAGCTAGTGAGAATTTTTTAGTTCTGTGGTATAAGCTAGGTAATTTTATGGCAAATTCTAAACAGACAAGTGAGAGGCTTTCAACACACCATTATCTAATATCCCAGTAATTTAGAAGACCTTTATGAATATACACAACTACTTGAACATGCATTCTACCTATGAGAGATATAAACACTTGAGAATTCATTTTTAAATTAGGCTACTTTAACAAGATAGCAAAAATAAGACATCATAATATTGCTACCTGGTTTCATGGAAAGTCATGATTTTCTTGAGTACAGGTTTTTAAAATATGTCCTTATGAATCTCTGGGTTTTCTCAGTGTCTTTTGTTTATTCCACTTATAATTTCTAATGTTGTTAATTTGAATATTTTATTTTCACCTTTAGTTAATTTGGATAGGGGTTTGTTAACCTTATTGCTCTTTTTAAATAGCCAACTCTTTGTTTCTTTGATTTTTCATATGTTTTTGTTTTGTTTCTATTATATTGATTTCAGAACAGAGTTTGATTATTCCCTAACATTTTGCCATCCCATCTTTGGGGGTGTGATTTATTCTTCTCTTCCTCTTATTTCTCCTCCTTCTTCTTTGCCTTCTTCTCTTCTTATTCTAGGACTTTCAGGTGTGCAGCTACATTACTAGTATATGTATTTATTTATATATATATACACATATATGTTTTTATATATGTATATATGTATATGTATATATTACTAGCGATACAATTTTGTTGTCCTTTGTTTCTGTGTAGGCATTTAGTGCTATAAACTTGCCTCTTAGCATTTCCTTCACTGTATCCAATAAATTTGTGTATGTTGTGTATTTATTTTCATTCAATTCTAGAAAATCTTTAATTTTTCTCTTAATATCTGTTTTGAACCATTTTTCATTAGGTAGTTAGTTGTTCAGTTTCCCTGAGTTTGTAAGCCGTTTTTCCTCTCTTTTCTTTCTTGTTGTTGACCCAGTGATAATCTATGATGATCAGATAGGATTCAGAATGTTATTTCAATTTTCCAGTATCTGTTGACACTTGCTGTGTTTGGGAGCATGTGGTCAATTTTGGAAAAAGTTCCATTAGGTAATAAGGAGAAGGTATATTTTGTGTTTTGGTAAAATGGGTAAAAATAGCTCTTAGGTCTGTTTGTTTTATAATGTCAGATAACTTCAGCATTTTTCTTTTTAGGTTTTTTTCAGGATGACCTATATATTCACAAAAGTGGACTATTGATGCCTCTGTGTTTGGTGACTAGATGTTAAGAATTTCTGTAATGTGTTGTTTGAGTTTTTCCTTTGACGAGTATTTAGTGTCCTTACCTAAATCTTCTGATTAGTTTTTATTTGAAGTCCATGTTTTCAAATATTAAAATGACTATACCAGCTTGCTTCTTAGATCTATTTTCTTTGAATATCTTTTTCCAATCTTTACCGTGAGGTGAGATGTATCTTTGATATTAATTTTTCTTGGAATCAACTAGATATAGCAGAAAAATGGAATCTGTTTTGAGTTCATTCTGTTAGTCTGTGTCTTTTTTTTTATTGGGGAATTGATTCCATTAATGATGGAAAATATTAATGAGCTCTATGTGTTAATTCCTGTTACTTTGTTTATGTTGTCATGGTAGCATGTGGTTGTGTGTGCATGTATATATATGTGTGTATGTGTGTTTCTCTTCATTTGGTCTACTGATCTGGGAATATCTATTTCTTGTGTTTTCCTTTGTGTGATTAGAAATTTTTTATTAAAAAAAAGTATATATACTAACAAGTACAAAGTAGGCTATGTTGGATTTCAGGGAAGTCTGATGGGAAGGTATTCTTTAAAATTTGTATTTCTAGTACAAATGGAAGCAAGAACCTAATTTTTTTTAATAATTCTTTAAGAAAATAGTTTAACTTTAATATATTTAATATATTTAATATATTTTTAATATATTTTGAAAAATTCCTCCAATAATAACTCCAATATATAATGATCTAAATTTTTTTATAATAAGTCTACTGGATATGAAATAAAATATAACTGACAAATTTTAGATTCCAAGAGAAAGTATCCATAATTATATAAAGAAAACCTTGCTTGAATCTTCACTTATGGATTACAACTTTTTACAAGAAATTTATAAAGACACAATAATTATTTTTACTATAAAATCAAGGCACAGGAAGTATTTTGAAAATAAAGTATGATATAGGCAAAACATACATTATAAATGATTTGTCTTAACTTCTGATAAAAATATTAAATTGTATAATATCAATGCTTGTTTTCATACTATTAAGTTTGGCTTACTTTATTAACTATTATTAATTAATAAAATAGAGGTTCATGCTTGCAATTTCTACATTTAGTGGGCTGAGAATAGACAAGTTTGAGGTCTAGGTTACCTGAAATTTGAAACAACATTGATATTGGTTTTGATGGCACAGGAAAACCCTGTCTCAGAAAAAAATAAGAATAAAATATTAATAATATACTGCAAAATATTTAGTTTACATTCTTTGTACATTCATCAATATTCCAAAAATATCAAGTTTTTTAGTACATGTCTGTATACATATACATGGATGTCTGTAACTACAAGTTCTAGGCTACTTTTCAGCAAGTCCTCACTATTATATAATTAGCTTTTAATAACCAATTAGCCACATAATATAAAGTATTTGATTGTCACACTTCTTTAAGGCTAATTAGTTTGTGTAGGGTAGCTTCTATTAAAATAGTCTTAGGCATCTGCTTAAATTGACTTACTTTAAAATTGACTCTATATTTGAATGAATCTTAATTTATTAAATATAGACTTGATTTCACCACATGCTTGCTATAGGACATAACACAGACTGAAATTCCTAGTTACTTTTCTTTCCTAGTCACTTAATTAAAGTACAGAAAACAACAAAAATTGTTGAGTAAATGACAGTAGGCTTAATTATTCTACATTTATCTTCAATATAAAAAATGACAAATGTAAAATATTATCTTCTTAGGAGATTTATAGCATGGGCAGTAAGTAGGCTTCTTAATCTAGTAATTACTTTTTAAAAACAGCACTGGATAAATTTAGAAGCATTAATTTGACTTCCTAGATAGAAATTTCTCAACAGCTGAATAGTCATTGTGGAATTAACTTTATATCACTCACACTGACTTACAAGTCGCAGGGTTTTAATGGGTGTGTACATAAAGCCCTGTTTGTAGTTATCTATACCTGATTTCTTAGTGGAACAAAAGTATCTTATAGGGCAATACAAATATTCTGTTTTGTCTCATCTATTCACATCAACAGACTTGAAATTAATAAAAGATCACAATACCTTTCAGAGTACTATTGCAAAATTTATACTTATATTTGTTAAAAGTTGATATTTATTTGTCATCTAATTTCTTTGTCTTTTATAAACTTTTAATTTCTGAATATGTAACCTCTCTATATTTCATTTCTCTGGATATCTAATGTCTTCATATTTTCTATAGAATTAATTTATACAACCAAAAGAGGGCAGTGCTTCATCAACTATTCTTTTGCTATCATACTTAATATTTATTTTAAAGACACTGAAAATCTATTGGGTGCAAATTTTGATTTCAAGATTAAAATTGTATTCAATATTAGCTATACTCGAATAAATATTTTAATTTTTGAGCTCTTAATCATGATAGAGTTCTGTTTTAAAAGCACATAGGAAAAAAACTACATAGTAATTTCAAATTGGTTATGCTCTAAGTAGATAATCTTAAGAATTCTACAGCATTTCTCCTACTTTATTTGATTCTCTATGCATATCCCTGAGAAGGAGTTTTTGTAGGCTCATGAGAATACCTTGCTATTAACAAAGGATCATCATTTCATTTTAAAGTACTTGAATCCTGTGTCAGTGCTTTTATATATGTTTTAAAAGGAAGCTCGGTTGTAAAGCTGTTCATTAACTTGTTACATATTGGCTATTTTATAACAAAATATAGGATGCATAATTATTTAATTACAACCCTAACAATATAAAGAAACAGTCTTTGAAACTAGCAATACTGAAAAACATTTCATTTTGATTGTAAAATAACAATTCTTTCCTTTTTCATTATAATATTGCACAGAAAGCACATTTTCTTTAACAGATATTATAACTTTTTTCTCCTTATTGTCCATTTCTATAACCAAAATTCCATAATAATCCATTTTATTAATGTAGCATAACATATTTGTAATATACTATAAATCACAAATAATTTCACTTCAGTGTTACTATTTTTAATTCATTAAATAATATCTAATTCTTCTTGAATGAAAGCATCTCATTTTTTTCTGCATTATTCAATATGGGTGGCCAATCCAAAATTTTTGTATTTGTTTTCAAATCGTCTAGTGAGAGATTCAAGAATTTTCTTAGTTTGTCTGACCTTTAAATAGCTTCATTCCTGAGGCCTTTGATTTCCCTGATCCTAAAACATTTCTATCATTAATTTTAAATTATTAAGTGTTATTTGGGATTCTCTGAGATTGTCTTCTCTTGGATTCTTAAGTTTGAAACCCATAGATTTTCTTTCCAACAGTTGTAGTCATCCTTTGAAATTTTTACTATCAAGAAAGAAAGTATTCTTCCTAGTGTCAGAGGCTTAGTGGGAGACTGACAGAAAAGTTCAATGAGCAAACACAGATGTTCTGACAATATAGACAAATATCTTGACATTCTATAGATTCTTTGTACTACCTCATTCTATATTACTAAATTTCTGGAGCCTTTTACATTTGAATACAGTCACCTCCCAAATACAGTTATCTTGATCCTACTGCATAAAGTTTGAATTTGACTTGTACCTTTTACTCCATGCTTTCAGTTTTTTGCATGTCATTATTTTCCAACTTTGAAACTACTGAAAGAAAACATGCCAGGAGCTAAAGGAGTTGAGTTTATGTAACAAATGGTTGAGACAGAAGTCAACAACATCTCCTACTTTTTGTTGCTGTTGTACTGTGCAAACTATGAGTAATTTGGGAGAGAAGGTTAAGGAAGGGTCTTAGTGTCCCCTGTTGATGGTTTATATTTCTTTCCTTCATTTCCAAAGTTCATCCAGAGCTTCACAAAGTCATTTTCATCACAAAGATATGGTAAAGACTAGCAAAATCATGATGGAGAAAAAAATATGTAGCATAAAAAAATCTGTCCTAATATCATAAGACCACGTTGAAAATTTTCATATATATCTATCATCTATCTATTATCTATTTATCTATATATTTCCATACATTATGCATATTTTAGGTAGATATTTAAAAGCATAATTTCTTATGACTTTTTACTTTTAGTGTTATTTTGCCCTCATTCCTTCTTCTGTTTGGATCAAAAAAGATTGCAAGTGCAAGAGAAACAAGAAGAGTGAAGTGAGATTCTGTCCCTCCTAGAAATAGCAGAGAAGATACACTCATGAATAGTAGACATATTAACATGGAAGAGGAAAGTTCATGAAGTCTCATCTGTAAACAAAGTGGTACAGGAAGCTAAGTAATGGTGAGAACTTAAAAAATAGTTCCCCCACCCCCAAAATGCACAAATTCATTACCTAATTTCAAAATAGTCAGCCTTAAAACACACACACACACACACACAAACACACACATATACATATTTGTGTATGTACATACATATATATGTACACATATATAATTATATACACGTACATATATACATATATAATATTTTATGGATCAAGTAGGTTTTAATTTTATATTCAGTAACACACATATACACACACCAGCAAAAATGAAAAAAAGACCATACATTTTAGATAAAGTTGGGGTATGGCATAGGAGGTTTGGGTGGCAAGAAAGTTATAGGAGGCAGAGTTTAGAGAAATCACTGGAGGAACCAGAATTGTTAAACATATAGGACTGTTTTATCCAAGGGAAGAAAACAGTACCTAATCACTGGGAAATATGGAGTGGAGATTGTCTAACAATATGGTGATCTTTTGCTATTCTACTGAGTGCTATTCTATTGAGCCACACTTCATCTAAATTCCCCCAAATCCTGAGCGTTGTTGAGATCCTAATCAAGTACTTTGTCTTTAAGTTAATAGAACCCTCCTTATGAAAGTGGTTCCATATACTTTGCATCCATCAGCAATAGAAACTATCCTAATGCCTGTTATAAATGTTTCCTCTCTTGGACCCTTATGCAGAACATTGTTCATCAGTCAGTAGAACTCATTCTTATTGTAAAGTTCGCAGGTCCTTTTGCTCTAGAGGTGTATTTGGCAAGTTAGTTTTGATGTAGCTGTCTCTGAATATTTGTTTTGATAATTTTCACCTGGAGTCTTTTTTTGGAGACTTTTTCTCCAAAGATTTACTGTGCTTAAATGTGTACGAAAATAAAGTATAAACTCAGAATTTGGAAGTTTTTGACCCAGAACTTGCTAAGGTGGGGCTGATCCAAGTTTCATTCTGAGTCTTCTGAGTCTCATGCAGGTCCTTTCTGTGCCTATCATGATGCCTGAAGAGATCCCAAGAGAAAGGGAATGAGAAAAAGATGGTAATTATATTATAATCTCAAAGTAATTTTAAAAATATTTCTAGAAAGGATGTATCCATATGGTTGCATGATACTATTTAAAATATTTTTGCAAAATATTTTTAAGTGGATCATTTTTTAGATTTTAACATATCTCTTTCAAAATTTATCTGAAAGTCCATGCTGATTGTCCAACTTCTACTCTCCTATACTGCTCTTTCTGAATTGTTCTTGAATTTTGCAAATACTGTGTTTTTTTCATACATATGTACATATAGCATTGCTACCAACATTCCTGAACATTAAACCTGAGTCATTTTTGTAGGCATTCAAGTCTCCAGCTCCTGAATCTGAAGACTATTTTAAAAATGAAGATCGAATTAACAAAATCATTTTGTACATATTATAATTTTGGAGGATCCCTCTCAATAAAGTATGGGAAAGCTAATCAACTCATTAGGTAAAAATGTGAGTGTGGTTTTTATTTTTGTGTATGTGTATTTTTCCTGCATGTATATCTGTGCATCATGTGTGTGTGGGGTCCTCACAGAGGGCAGAGGAAGGCATGTATTTTCTGGAACTAGAGTTACAAAGTTTTGTGATAAGCCATGTGTGTGCGGAGAATCAAACTTGGGGCCTCTGGGAGATCAGCCACTATTCGTAATTTCTGAGCTATGTTTCCAGCCCACTTTATGATGATTTTTCATTAAAAAAATTCTCTAGTATTTGTTCCAAAGCAAAATATTTTTAAAGAATTGTGTCATATTGAAATAGTAAAAGATACTATTGTTTTCTTGTTTTTGTATGGAAGATGTTTTATAGAAATAAAAATTAGGGAAAATATAAGAAGAATGAATTCAATCTTATCCTAGAAATAGGTAGTGTCTACCAAATGATATAAAAATAAATAATCATAGAATGGACTCTGTCACATCAAGATTTGTATTCTAATACAATATGACATAAAGCATAATTTTAAATATTGATGCTTTATGTTGTTTATACTGTTCTGACACAATAATTATTGGAAAATATGGATTAACTTGTAAGATGCTTGTATATATGACACAACAAAATTAGAACCAAATTTGTATATTTTATAAAGAAAAATTATAACATTTCAGGAAATATTTTACCTTATGATTAAAATTTAGAAAGAAGGAAGATGTAATGGAGATACATCTTTATCTTTTCTATTTATAATAAATGTTTATGCAAAACTTTAAAAGTGGATGAGTTATATAATTATATAATGAATATGTATCTTTAGCGTATAAATTTTATCAAAAATACAGAGAATTTCAAAGGACATATCAAAACTGTCAATTTTTTTTTTTTTATAATATCTAGGCACTGTACTAGTACTGTCACAATACAAAAACCATGTTTTTTTTGTGTGTGTGGAAAAATAGTTTTTCTGTACCTTATTATAACCTTTGTTTATATGCTTTTAAAATAATACTAGGGGTCCTTGAACATCTTAAATCTCAGCACTCAGGTAAGCAGAATTCTGTGAGTTTGAGGAAAATATGTTTGTTCAGCTTAACAATTTCTAGGACAACTAGTACAAATAGAGAGAACCTGTCTCAAACAAACAAACAAAAATAAAAAATGCTTGGAAAATCTGATAATTTTGCTTTTAGATAGAACAGCATGTCTAACCAAAGTATTTCTGGAATAACAACAATAAGTCCTTTGCATATCATTTACCAAATCATAAAGATAGTTTGAAAATTTGAAGTATAATTCAACTTCACTTTTTTAAAATTTCTCTATGAAATATTTATAGATCTGAGTCACAAAAACACTTTTTCTGCTTAAAATCTTAATATAAAAGTATTTAGTAAAAATAAAATAAATAGATGACGACCTGAATATCCACCATATTTTTCATAGATATTTTTATTACTTTTTCACTAAAATTAAAAGAAAAATAACTTTTAAGATGACCCTAATTATTTCCTAATTATATTATACACATTACAACATTCAGGTAAAGGATAGGATCTCTTCTGGAATAAAGGTGATTTATAACTTGGGTGGCTACAGAAAACATGACACTTGAGCAAATGCCATGTTCAAAGCATCCCCACAGATGCTATAGCATAATGCAATTTTTTCTGTGTGTGTGTTGCTCAGAAAAGTGGTTAACATGGAAATGGCCCACATTGCTTCCTAGAATCCAAGCTTAGGAAACCATTGTCCAAAAATACTAACCTTGATGTAGATAGTGCATGGAATTTATAGAAGGATGGTATGGTAGCAAGATTTTTAAAACATGATATAATTATAGCCTTTCTCTAGAATATTTCCTGTCTTCCAGTTGCATTCTTCTTTAATAAAAGGTGTCACTTGGAATTGATACTTAATCTTCTTAGTCTCACATCTCACTGAACTTCTTCAGTCTTCCCTTCTGAACTTTCTGGATTCCCTGTCTTCATCAAAAACTGATACAGCCTGCAATATTCCAAAAGAAGATTCACCTTCAGTTTTACATTTGGATTCCAACTGCAGTCTCAATTCTCCAGGAAGCCCCCCGTAATCTAGGTTTATTTTCTTTTGTCTTTGGATCTCAAAGAGGAGGGCACATGTAGATGAGATTTGGCAACTAATATTTAGTGAGCTCTGACTATATGTCAGGCACTCATTAGCTCTTTTAATCATTACAACAGGCTCATGAGGCGGATCCCACCATATTATTATCCTCACACTATCTAACAAAGTGTTAGACTCTGATAGCAGTAACTTGTCCAAGGTAACAAGACTAGTAAGTGGCAGGTTACCTCTTCATTGTATTATATACTTAGTAATCCCTTATGTCTATGAAAGCAGTGGTAGACATCGATCTTGCGGTTCTTTGCGTTCAGAATGAGGCCTACTGCAGTGCATATTAAATATATTTTAGTTGATGTATGTTGATGTAGAAGTGGATATACATGTAGATTCACCAGATATAGACATTGATTAAGGGAAGAAGACAGTTTATTCTTTTACTAATTAAATCACTGGTTTTTGCCCAGAGCCCTGGAGCCCTAAAGTATTTAGTCCTCTTTACAGTCTAGTCTTAATCCTTAAACTAGAGGGCTGTAGCCTTCATGCAATCTAGAACATTCAACCTGCTAACTCATACCTAGCTTGCTTCAGCCTTAGCCTGCTCTCAACTCACTCTTCCTACTGACTCTTCTGTCTGCTTCTGTTAACTGACTCTTTTTACTGACTAACTCCTTTTTACTGAGCTGTGAGCCTGCTTGCTTTTTCTCCTTGGAATTGGCCATGACCTTACTCTGCTAACTCTTCCTCTCATCAGTCACTTTGTCTGCCATTCACTGTGACTCATCTCAGACATCATCTCCTGTGTTACACTGACTTCTTTTGTTCTGCTTCCTGTGTTTGCTTTCACTATTTTTCTCTGTAGGGATTAAAGTCATGGACCACTACCACCCTCTGAATACTGGATTAAAGGTGTTTCTACATTCCAGTCATACCACACAGGCATCTGAATATAGACCCTGGAATGTAGTTCTTAGCTTTCACACAGGGCTATTCCTCTACAATGTATGTACACTGTTGCATTTGGTCATAGCATCAATGTCATCTCATTAAACATTTATGTTATAAAGCAGATCAAGGTTTGCTTTGTGTCTGAGTATGTGGTTACTTTTGAAGAAAGTTTCATGAGGTGTTGACAAGAAAGTACTCTGTTTTGTGTTTGAGTAAAATGTTATATAACTATCTGTTAGACCCATTTAGTTCATAACATCACTTAGCTCCAGATTTTCTCTGTTGTGTTTTTGTCTGGATGACCTATCTATTGGTCAGAGTCAGGTACTGAAGTCTCCCACTATCAGTGTGTAAGAACCAATATGTTATTTAAACTATAATATTGTTTCTTTTATAAACTTGGGGGTGCCCTTGTGTTTGGGGTTTAGATGTTAAGAACTGATGTCCTCTTGATGGATTTTTCCTTCTACGAGTATGTAATGTACTTCACTATCACTTCTGATGAGTTTTAGTTTGAAGACTACTTTGACAGATATTAAAATTGGTATAGAAGCTTGTTACTTAAATCTATTTGCTTAGAATATCTTTTTCCAATCCTTTATTTGGAGGTGATATCTACCCTTGATGTTAAGGTATATTTATAGGTTTCAGCAGCAGGATGGATACTGTTGTCACATCCATTATATTAGTCTGTGTCTTTTTATTGGGGAATTGAGTCCATTGATATAGAGAGTTATCAATGAACAATAATTGTTGATTTCTATTATTTTGTTGTTGTTGTTGGTGGTGGTGGTGGTGTGTGTGTATATGTGTATGAGAGATAAAGAGAAAGAGAGAGTCAGAGACAGAGACAGACATACAGAGAGATTGAGAGAGAAACAGACACAGAAAACTTTTGACTTTGCTGGTATGAGAGTATTTATTTCCCATGATTTTTTGGATGTTGTTAACTTCTTTAGGCTAAGTTTACTTTCTAGCACAGTAGTTGTCAATATTCATAATGCTGCAATGCTCTTAAATAGTTCCTCCTGTTGTGATGATCCTCAACCATAAAATTATTTTTGTTGCTATTTCATAACTATAATTTTCTACTTTTATGACTCATAATGAAAGTATCTGATATTCAGGATGGTCTTAGGTAACCCCTTTGAAAGGGTTGTTTGACTCCCCACAAAAGGTCATGCTCCACACGTTGAAAACTACAATCTAGCATCATCTGTAGATCTGAATTTGTAGATAGATAGCACTTAATTTTTTTCTCCCATCTATGGTGATTAAATGTTTTGTTGGACATGTTTTCTTAGAGTCTGAAGCACATCCATCCAGGCTTGAACAAGGCCTGCACCAGTTGGCATAAGGTCTTCTGAATTTATATTATGCCTTCCATTTCTTATATTATTATTATTACTATTATTATTATTTATTATTATTATTATTGGGTTTTTGAGATTATGAACAAATGAGTCTCTGATTTTTGTGCCTATTTTGAGGCTCTTTTCATGTTGGTTCGTTTTGTACAACTTCAATAAATTGTTTTGTCTTACAGTATTTTATTTCATTATATTGAAAAAAATCAGTGAATGGATAGGGTAAAGGTTAATAGCTGAATTGTGATTTCAGACCTTCTAGGAGAGGTAAAATCTGTTTTCTTCAATGTGTGACACTAGGTATATCAACCACTTCAGGGCAGGCTTTATGTTCTATAGAAGTTGACCAACATATGATTGATATTTTTTTTTTTTGCATGTATGTGCTTTTGTTTCATTATTGTTTGGTGTCTCTTTTTTTTTCTTCTTGTGGATGTTGTTTATTTTTATTGTTTATTGTTTTAGGGGAATTTTGTTACTGCATTTGTTGTTTTTTGGAACTGTTGAGAAATAAATAAAGTTGGGTTTGTAGAGAGGAGTAGAGAATCTGGAAGGATTTGGAGGAGGGTAAGAATATAATGCATACATATTTAAATTTAAAAATTGTTTTAAATAGAAAATATAATAAATAATATATTAAAAAGGAAAAATAACAAGATCATGGCATATTAGAAATATTTTTGGGTAATATTTCCAAAACTGATACTTAGTTAAAATTAAGTTAGATAGGTATTTAGCTACAATTAAGTTAAATAAAAGACACTTTGTTACTTAGTGTGGAGAAGTTGTCCCCATGGCTTAGTGTCAAGGAGTAATAGGTGAATTTGTTTAAAAATTATAGGATAAAGTGAAATAGAGCATGAATGTCTTCATTAGGATGAATGACATTCCTGATTTTTTTTCTTCTAATTTTTTAAGTGAAAAAAATAACCAAAAATTCCTGTAAAACAGACTTCAGTAGAAGTAATACAGATTTAAATTATCTCCTTTTCTTTAGTAGACTACTGTGTTGGCTACAAAATGGAATAAAGCAAAGCTGATCTAATAATCAAAGCCATTGGAAGAAAGCCACAAATGATCACAATGGATTGATGAGTGAATCTAATCAAATATAAAGTCATTGATGACATTTGTAGTATTAATTTATCTATTCTTTAATAAACATAATGAAATGCCTTAAAATAAAGTTTCAATCAGCTTATTTACTTGTGTAACTAGAAACTGTGAGCATGTGAATTCTGTACCCAAAAGGTCAAGTTTGTAGACATTTTTAAGAAATAATAAAAAATGCTAAACATTTTTTTCTTTTCTATTCTCTTTTCTTTTCTTTTCTTTTCTTTTCTTTTTTCTTTTCTTTTCTTTCTTTTTCTTCTTTAATACAACTTGTATAATATACCATGACCTCCCTTCCCTCCACTTCTCTGAATTCTGCACCATTTATCCTCTCCCTCAGATCTACCCAACCCACACACAAACTCCCACTTCCCACTTCTCATCAGAAAAGAACAGTCCTCCCCGTGACTCTGCTCAAACATGCCAGGCCAGGAACTGGAGATTAGATATTCCAGAGAGGATTTCTAAAGATGTCCTGCTGTGTGCATAGATTGGTGCCTAGCCCAGTGCTCATCAGAGAGGCCTTCTCCAACAGTTTATGGGAACGTATGAAGAGGACCATCAGGAAACCTGTGTAAAAGAGGGAGTAAGGATGGTGGGAACCAGAAGGGTCAAGGAAACCAGGAGACATTTCTTTTCAATATATATGTTAAATCAAAAGATTTCTAGTAGGTCCCAGATTTGATTTTGTGCTTAGCTGGTGTTTAAGGGAGTCACTGAAAATATTGTTGTCCTGCACAATTTTCTAAGGAATGCTAATTTATAATGTTTTAGCTTCTTCCCTGGTTTACTGAATAAAAGTAACACTAGGATTCTAATTCTTAAATGAACATAGCTATGAAAAGTGTAACGATATACGTATATACAAATACATAAATGCATAAAATAACAATTGATGAAAAAAATCATGACTTTGAAAGAGTGGTATATGAGAGAGTTTGGAGGGAGGAAAGGGACGAGAGAAATGCTATAACTAAAATAGAAAAATAAGCAAGAATGTCTTACAATTACCCTTTTCTCTAATCTAATATCTATAATTAGAATGTTAATTTTCAATATTATTTCAGACATCATAGCATCATCATAAATATAGTAATAAAATCTCTCTATATATATAGATAGATGTGCACATATGTAAATTTAACAGTTCATTTATTTACATTAAATGCACATAAAAGATTTAAATAGAATATTATTTTAGCTCAATGGTTAAATATTTGTTATGTGTTGATTCATTAATTTCCTTTTTTCAAATAACTTTTGATCTTATAATATAATGACATCATCTCTCCTTTCCCTTTCCTCCCATTAAGCCTTGCTATGTACTCCTCCCCAATCTCAATCAAATTCTTGGCATATATTTTTATTATCACATGCACACATGTATGTACACATATATAGCTTGCTCTGTCTATATAGCATTCTTAGTATATATGGTTTTAGGAATACCATTTGATGTTACAGAACCATTTGATATGCTCCTCTTTAAGAGAGACTATTTCTAATGCTTTCAACATCCTTAATTTACCTCAGTAAATTTTTATCTCTGTTAAAAAATAATTACCTTCTTTGTGTAAGGTCCAGGCCTTGTGACCTTTCCCCAACTCACTTTTGCATGTGTATTCTTGCCTTTGTTCAGTTCATTTTTAGGTAATCATGTTGGTGAAACATTAAGGGTTTAGTTTCTTACTTTGCTGGGAGAATTTTACAGAAAACTTCTTGATCTAAGCTCTTTTAAAAATTGATTTTAAGATGAAAATTTTATTTTTATGAAGTAGTAAATTTCATTATACATGAATTACTCTTTGCCCATTTTGAAGTCTTGTCAATAAGTCTAGACTTCTGTAGCCCTGCCAATTAGCAATCAGATACTTCCTAACTTAATAGCAACAAAAGCTTTCCCTGAAGCTGTTTAGAAACCAACATGAATAATACAGTCAGCAGGACAGCTTTCAGTACAGAAATATTCCGTAGTTAAGATAAACATTCAAGCAAGGCAGTGGTGGCACACGCCTCTAATCCCAGTTCTCTGGAGGCAGAGGCAGGTAGATCATTGTTAGTTAGAGGCCAGTATTTTCTACAGATGAGCTCCAGGACAGCAAGAGTTATAGCAGAGAAACCCTGACTCAAAAAAGCCAAAGAAAAAAAATAGTTCTAAGTTTTATTAACAAAATACCAAAGGACAAGGCATAGAAGTGTGCCTCTTTATACCTTTTCATAGCCAAGGGCATGAAAATTGATAGAAATAGTAACATTTCACCAATTTTCTAAAGGAATTATAAAATTATACTACTGAAGTATTAATGTATCTAATAAATGATGAAAATTATATTCTATTCAATCTTTTTAGAAATAATATAAATGATACAGAATAGTTTTAGCTGCTATGAATATAACAAATGAGTAAAATAAAGCTTTACTCATGTACCTTGGCATTTTGTTATGAGTCAGACTCAGAATTATTTTACAGCAGCATTCTTCTATTTAGTAAATATACTGAGAACACTGATAGATGTGTATTGGTAATATAAAAATAAAAGCTATTGTCTTTTCATTTTAAGGAATTTATAGTTTAGTAGAAAGGCAAAGTTTAAATCTATTTTATACAACATAACATTAGGTTTTACAATATTGTTTTGCAAGAGATCTGGCATGATTATGAGAACAATATAAAAGGTATAAACTCTGAATACTCAGATATCAGAAAAGGGGAGATATACATCTTTGAGATCTTTCAGGCATTTTTTATTGGTCATCAAGTTTAGTCTGCCTGGTCTGCCTTAAGATTGGGAGACACTCAATTATGAGGGGGTGAGGAGGGAGAGAGAAAGAAATATCCTGAGATGCAAGAGTAAATGTTGTCTTTCAGCTTATACCTCCTCTATCACACACACACACAGACACACACGTACACTCCACTTGAAAACACACATACACATACGTATACAAATACAAAAGATAGTGTGTGGAGAATCATTGACCATAAGAAACAGAATGACCTTTTAGCATAGGCTGATGGAGTTAACGTACTCTTGAAGATGCAATAAGCAAAACTTTAATATGAAGAATTGAGACATATAAGAATCTAGTTACATAAAACTTTGTTAAGTGTGTATAGTATAAACAGTTCTTTTTTATATATGAATATAAATTTATTCTTTTATTTTATTATTTTTAATTAAATTTGCTTCTCTCATACAATGCACCCTCACCTGCCTCCTCCTCTCCCTCCATTACTTCTAGTTCCCCCCATTTCCATTCTCCTTCAGATCTACCCCTGTCCCCATCTACCAACTCACCATCTTCCCAACACACTTCTTGATAGAAAAGAAGCATCCTCCTAGGGTTACCATCCAAACACTATGGCTTAACAAGATTGAACAAGGCCACACACTACTCCCTATATAAAGGATGGACTAGAAAACACAGCAGGAGCAAAAGGGACTCAAGGACAGGTAAGGGGATCAGAGACTCCCCAACTCCAGCCTGTAGGAGTTTTGCAAGACCATCAAGCCAGACAACCCTAAGATATATTTTGGGCACCCTGAAGGTTCCTTGTTTATCCCTTCAATTTCTGAGAGACCCTAAGAGTGCTAGTCAGTTGACACTGTGGGGCTTGTTCTCCTGATATCCTTGACTCCTCTGGTATCTACAATGCTTCTTTGCCCTCTTCTGTAGGGTTTCCCTGCACTGCCTGATGTGGTCATGGGCCTCTGCATATGCTCCAAGCAGCAGACTAACCAAGTAGACACCCTGCCTTCAGAAAACTTGGTTCAGTTCCCACAACCCATGCCTCTGTAGACCCTCCCCATTCTCCTCTAGCCCTGCAGCCTTAACCCAGAAGACCTGTAGATAGCCTCCAGTGCTATCATAATGCAAGCAAGCTGAAGAACCAGCCACCAGCACTATCTAGCCTACTCCATTTGAAGGCCTAGGGCATACTAGGCCAACCAGCCCAAGAACAGTACAGGCTAAGACCGCTGGCCAGAAGAGCAATAGTCAAGTCCTAGACCCCAAACCAGGCAGAGAGATCCTATTGGACTAGAGAGCAAGTAGGCTACCAAAGCTCCAGTCCCCAACTGGGGAGGAGACCACCACTTAAAACAACAGGCTGCAACACTTCTTAAATATCAGAAAAAGCAAGTGTAGTGAAGTAAGTCAAACCAAAGTTAATGAAACAAGGAGAAAAAAAGAAAACTGAGACATCACAGTGGAAATAAGGAAACTGCTATTTTGGAATCCCTTCTGCTTCTTAAGGACTGAAAGTACAACTTAGATTGGAACAGTGGAATATGACCATGATCTTCAATTATGGCTGCTTCTCCCCTCATTCCCTACCTCAATCTAATCTCCTCTTCCTCTTCCTACATGATCCTCCCTCTGCTCCAGTCCACTCATAAAATCTATTCTATTCTTCCACCACAGAGGGATTTTGTCCCTTAGTCCCCTTCCTCTATCCATAATCTGTCTAGGTCTACTGAATTGTAACTTGCTTACCATTTAAGAAATGATATGGTTTTGGCAATCAAGCTATCAATACTTGCATTTATAATTTTATTCTTATTGGTTAATTTCAATAATTTCCTAAGGAGACATTATTTTCATTGTTTTGATGGTATTATTCGTCAGAGTCTGTTCTTGAAACTTTAATCAGCATCCTTTCTTCAGTTAGCTTCAACTTTTAAGATGTAAATATCTTTGGAAGATACACACAATGTTGATTGTATCTTCCCCAAAATAGAATGTTCAAAATGGACTTTTCATACAGAAAAGAGAGGATAAATATCGCCCAGTCCAAGGAAACATTTGTGATTTGGGGTTAATAAAGGGTGCAGAAGTCAAGGCACTAGGAAAGTATTTACATTTCCTCATAATCTCTCTGATAATGTTTGTCTAAATTTACTCTGTGTGTGTGTGTGTGTGTGTGTGTGTGTGTGTGTGTGTTTTCCTCTAACAGTGTGTGTGTGTGTGTGTGTGTGTGTGTGTGTTTTCCTCTAACAGTCTCCACACTTCTACCTGAACTCTGAATCTTCCACAATGGTCCTCAGGCTCGTTAACATGTGCAGAGCTGTTGTTGAAACAGCTGCCCACCTGTTGTGGATGATGTTAAGTACTTTCTGTCACTGAAATACTCTATACCTTTCTTCATGGTCTTTAAAAAACTGATCATTATGCAGTTCAATCTTAAATGATGCCAAAGTCCCCTGCCAGGGTATTACCTGTAAAGGGAATTAATTCAAAGATATCAACAACATTTTTCAAACATTTTCATAGATTTGCTTTCTTTACTCACTCATATTTTATCAACTATTATAAAGTATGTAAGAAAAAGTAGTCAATTTTTAAATTAAAAACATTGAAATTGCTTTATCTGACAAAATTAATCCATCCATAACTAATTTTGGAATATTTTATAAATAGGATAATTTCAGCATCTTGTGAATTTTTTCTTTATGCATATTATTACAATTGTTTCAGAAAATCTTATAGTTGTTATTATGGACTACTGATTACTTGATTGACAATGAGATATTTTGTGGGAAAATGTTTCTTCCTTAAAAAAATAAAGACAAATATGTGTATATATATATATATATATATATATATATATATATATATATATATAGCAACTCTTTCTATAGTATCAGCAAGGGGTTTGCCCCAAGTTCCAGGTCAGGCTGGGCAACAAGGTCTCAACAACAATAAAAACAAAAGAAATAAAACAAGAAAAGAGAAATAAGTAAAAAGTAGTGATGAGTGGAGAGGCATTTCTGACTTGCAAAATGATTTCATTATACACTGAGAACTGAAAGGATCTCATACTGTACACAGTGTTTAACAAATCCCCCTTCTCTCTAATAAACTATTACACAAACTTTTTTTTTTTTTGCTGATGACATTAAAGTTCTGAATTGATTATTTACTTCATCTATAATAAATATTCAAATAACTCCATACTACTTTAAGGATAAACTTTTTCCTCTTAAATAGGGCTTATTATTTCTAAAATAATGTCTTATTGTAGCATTTTTGTACATGTATATATCATTTATATTACTCATATTATTAATTTACTCTCTATATTATCTTCTTCTTTCCAAATATTCCCTCTTCTATTTCATGTCACTATTCTCATTTATTTATTTTGAATGTTTTAATTTTCTCCTTGGGAATTCTGTACAATATATTTGATCATAATATTTTCTCTAATTCCCTCTGGATTCTCCTCTAATCTCTATATCCACTCAATGTTGTTTCTCTCTCTTTAAAAATTGGAGTCTGATTTGTGTTTTTAAAGAGCGTGGGGTCTTCCCTCGAGTGTCGTTGATTTCATGTCTTTTAAAAGCAATATTACTATTCCTCAGTGAGAATAGTTATCTAACTCAGTCTTCAAAAATATGTGAAAAAGAATAAAGTGACTAAAGCATATAATTCATGTCTGTGTTCACCTAAAGTCATGTGATCAGTTTCTTCCAAGAATTTATTAAGTTATTTGGATGATAAATTATTTATCAAATATTTTCTTACCACTTATAATTTGGTTAAAATGAATGTATTACACATATTCTTACTTAAGGTTTCATCAAAATACTGTTAATGTCTACTTTTAGAAAGATTTGCTTTCATTTACTTTCCTAGCAACTATTAATCTTAAGAGACATCTGTGAAATCTAGTATTTAATTCAAGTTAAACATTTTGTTTTCACTTTAATATGAGTGTATTGTATATGATTATATATCACACTTATCTCACAGATGGTTCTATAAAAATTTGATATAAAAATGAATTATTTGAATATTATAATGAAAAATATTTTTAAACTTGTATGAATTTTCATCCTATAGTGAACATAGAACAAATTTTATATAGAATAGAATTATTTTATTGAGATGTTTCTTTATAATGTGGTAATCTATTAACTTGACAAAAGGATTTTTAATTTTTAAGTCTCAATTTCCATTCATATACATTTAATTCCCAGTTAGGCAACAGCACTACATGTTTACATAGCTTATCTATTCTAATCTATTGGATGAATAGGCTTAGTTTAAAAACCAACATCAATGAGTACATTATTGGCTACCTGCCATTTTTAAATTCTCTGCAAAATGATTACACATTAACCTGAATATATTGATATCCAAGGGACATCTAGATAGTTCAATAATGGAGATAAAATAATATTAACATAATATTCTTATTTATTTTTAAATATAAAAACAAATAAATGGTTAAGAGAAGTAAAACTTGTAATTAAAAATTCTGACACTTAATAACCAGAAATAGTGAGTGACATTTCATACACATATATTTGATTTAAGAAGTGAAACAGATCAACTTTATTTCTAGAGTTCATTTGGTAAAATGAAAGAATTAAAAATGTAAAGACTCATCAAAATGAGTTTTATTTCCAAAGGTTTAAGTTACTTAATAAAATTCTGTCTATAGGGCATAGGTCCTACATATGTACATTTTTCCTTACAACTAGGCATAGCTGAGAAGAGTTGTAGGTGAATATGATTAAAATACAGTGTGTGAAATTCTCAACAAATTAATAATTCTACCAGTGAAGTGGGGAGATTCAGAAGATAGCAATTTGAGTCTTGAAGGATGTGCTGTATTTGTAAAAACAAGGTCTAAAAGAATGTGGTTAAACAGTATAAGCCACAACCAGCTACTGAAGCACATATGATACAAAGAGGTAAACTTATTCCAGCTTATTCAATTTATTCTAAACCAGACAGAATATGTTAAGGGCTCTGTACAAGAATTCACATGTGAGTGTAGAGCTAATGTTTAGCCATGAAGATGCTTATGATTCCTTACATTGAGTTTGATTGTCTGCGGTTTTGGAATGCTTATTTGCTGGGGTAATGGAACAAAAGTTCACTCTTTCTACAAAACACTATTTGTTTGTAAGGAACTTTTAAATAAAGAGAATGGCTTTTCAACTGTTATGTTGCTAATAGATTAACTTCATTCTTTTGTTAGCACTTTTCTGAAGAGTTCTTTTTAGTCCTTCCTTCCTTCCATCCTTCCCTCTCTTCATCTCTCCCTCCCGACTCTCTTTGTGTGTGTTTGTGTGTGACCATGTGGGTGAATGCATGTTCATGAGAATTGCATGCACATGTTCACTTGCACACACACACACACACACACACACACACACACACACACACACACACTGTGCTAAACTATTTAGATGGACTTCTCAATACTTCTGAAAATATCACACCAAAGAAATAGAGGTTAGAATGAAATAAAGTGAAGACTTTAGGTTTATGCTTGTCTTAGAGTTTCTATTGCTGTGCAAAACAACATGACCAAAAAAGCAAGTTGAGGACAAAGATTTATTTGCCTTACACTTCCATATCATTGTTCATCATTGAAGGAAGTCAGGTAAGGAACTCAAACAGGGCAGGAACCTGAGGGCAGCAGCTGTTGGGAGAGGCCCTGGAGATGTGCTGCTTACTAGCTTGCTACACTTGGCTTTTTCAGCATACTTTCTTATACAACTCAGGCCCTCCAGGCAGGCATAGAAACTCCTCCAATGTGTTGGGCCTTCCCTGTCAATAACTAATTAAGAAAATGCCTTATCCCTGGATCTTATGGTGGCATTTTCTTAATTGAGGTTCCCTCCTTTCAAATAACTCTAGTCTGTGTGTCAAGTTGACATAAAACTAGCCAGCACAGGGCCAATCCTTGTAATCTGCTCGGTTATGAAGTTAGACATGAGAAGTTGAAAAAGGAGACACCAAAGTAGCCATAAACAAAGCATGCATGAAATACCTCTTAAGCTAGTGACTGAATGTTTTATTAAAATTGGAAAAATATTAACAAAAAGACCTGAATTATGCAGAATCAAGATATTTCCCTACCTAAAATCATGTAGTAAAACATTACTTTATAGGAAATGAAGGTTGATTTTAACCCTTAATCACTAATCTATTGATGATATAATATGCCATTAATTAAGCTCAAATCTTACTATTTTGGCACAATTGGAGATGCTACATAACAAAGATTATATAGAATATTTTTGTTATTATTCTCCTGCTCAAAATAATTCAAATAAAGTTTAGAAGGATTTCCCCCCGAATATTTTGAATAAGGTGGAATTTATTATATAAATTTTATTAATTAACAGTTACACTGAATGAATTATATTTCATGTTAAAGAAAAGTAGATGACTTAATTTATTGAACAATACAAAAATATTATATTTAATTTTTAAAATGAGGTGGTGCTACTAATATTTTCTTTAAAGAATCAGAAGAAAATTCAGAGGATGTTACTGAATTTCTCAAATAATCATAAAGAATATTTTTATCTGAGTCTAATTTTGAATCAATTTTTGAAAATATGCAAGTATAAAACCACAGACAAAATATTCAAGAATCATGAAGTAAATTTTTTTTTTTTAGCCAATATATAAAAAAGTGTCACTAACAAGCATTCAGTGAAATTCTAAAACTATGTATTTTTACTTCAACAATAACGAACTATCCCCGGCACTCTAGATAATGGTTTCCTCACTCAATAGTAGTACGTAATATTTATACCAAAAATTTGATAAACTGTAATTTCATGTGAAGTTTTCTGTCAATATCTGTAATAATTAGGAACCATACAGTGTAAATTTAAATATTATTTTGAACGGGTTCAATAAAGAACAATAAACAATCATTGAGGTGCAAAGTCTGAACCACCTCTCAGTGTCTTCTTGCCTCTCTCATGGTCTGTCCCTGAGCACATGGCCTCCAGGTAATTAATTAAGGAAAGGCACCACCTACTGATACAAAGGTCTTTTGTTGGTGCTCTTTTTTTTCTTCTCTCATATAACATATTCTAATATCCCTCATCCTCTCTCTTCACTCCTCTCAGTTCCTCTGTCCTTCCTCTCCCCAAGGCACACCCCATCTTGCCCCTTCCATCCCCCGCTTCTTCCCAAGAAAGAGCAGTCCTCCCTGGGTTACTGCTCAAATATTGCACAAAAAGGAGGAACGGAAAAAGGAGGAACGGAGTCAGGCACTATTCTCTACTTCAGTGGTAGATTAGGCAACCTACCAGAGGGAGAACAGTCCAGAGAGCAGGCAAAAGGTTCTTAGACGCCCCCCCGCCACATACACACACATACATACTCCAGTCTGTATGAGCTCTGCAAAAGCACCAAGTCAAGCAACCTCAAGACGTATCTGTGGGACTCAGCAGGTTCCATGTCTGCAGCTTCAAGCTCTATGAGTCCCTAAGAGTCCTTACCAATTGGCTCCATGGAATTTGTTCTCCTGGTGTCTTCGACCCTTCTGGTTGCTGCAATCCCTCCTCCACATCTTCGGTGGGGTTTCTGAGTTCTGTATTTTGTTTGACCCTGGGCCTCTGCATCTGCCTCCATCTGGTGCTGGAGGAAGCCTCTCTGATGAATTGCTTAATGATCAGAATCTCTACCAAGAGAGTAGCAGCTGTTTAAAGTTCATATTACTGAACAGAAGTGGATGTGACTTTCAATATTTGAGAATAAATTCTAATATTCCATTGCATTACATAGTAAATAGTACATAAATGTTAGCTTGCATTTTTCGTAATATTAATTTTTAAGTATTTTTTAACTTGTGGGATGTGACTTTACTTGAGAGACTAGCTGCTGAAATTGTGTTGATAGACCTTTATGATAGTACTGATATATTTCTGTTCCTTAGTTGTACCTAAATGTAAATGAAATCCTGTGTATAGCACATGCTGTACTGATTTATCAGAAAAACAAATTGGATATACTATAGGGGAAAAAAATCCTCTTTCTAATAGATCAATTTCCCACTGTCTGTTTTTTTCTCTAAGTTGCAATTTACTATTTTATCCCTTCCTTTTCAATAAGCTATAATTTCTCTCCCTTCTATGCCTAGATTATCCTTCACTTCCTTCTCCTTTTATGAACATCTGGTTCATAATAATAATTAACAACTTGATCAGAAAATATGTAGAACATGGCAACATGCATATCTAACAATATTTTCCATAGCAAATAGTCGATAATGTGGGTCTATCTCTTCATCTTCTGTGGCTTCATCTACTTCATTTCAGGATATTTCAGTTCTTTGGGATACATCACATCTGTCCCAACATTATTGAAAATCCAAAAAGAAATGGAATAGGTTCTTTGCATAACTGTGTGTGATTCAATATGTACCACATAACAATGACTAATATAAGCCTCAAGGTTTATTGGGATAACTTTATTTCTAAAATCATTAGTGTTTGGTTTGGAACAAAAAACAAATTTTTGAAAATTAATTTTGATCATTTCCTTTACTATTATCATTGTCAATGGCATGAAATGATTAAGCATGTCAGGGTGTATTAATCACGAATTATTGAGAATATTTTTTAAAGTCCATACAAATGTTTCTTCTATTTTGAATAAAATATTTTCAATATTTGTGTGAATCTTCTGTATGGCTGCTCTTTTAGAATGTAGAAATTCAGAAGACTCCTTCCTACTTTCAATGTGCTATTTTTCCTAATTTTTATACTTAATGTTAATAGATACCCTCCAATATCCAAGTGATTGCAAAATGTTTTACCTTTCTTGCCCTCTCTCCTCTTCATCTAACTTCTTTTTCCCACCCAGGCCCATCAGTTTTATTCCTATCAGCTCTGAATCTTAACTCAGAAAACATCTTTATTTCTATGTCTTTCCCTTATGCTCTGTAACGATATTTTTAAACATGGTACATTTATATTCATAACTTCATACTTAAATTTCTGAAATAACTCCCTAATTGATATGTTCTCCTTCCTTGTTGCCTTCATCCTGCCAAACTTTCATTTCTAACTCAGAACGCAGACACTAAAATAAACAGTTGTTTATGCCATATCTGACCACATTTCATTCTTTAATTTACTACCCCTTAGTAAGATGTATATCTCTGGGGCTGACAAAAATTCCACAGAAAGTTGAAGGTGGATTTCAAAGAGAAAAATCTGACTTCAGAGGTCGTTTGTCTTCTTTCTATTCACTATCACATTTAGTGGATTGAGTCAAGCACATAAATTTTCCTGGTTCACATAAGGATATCCCAAACTGATTACTGACTGCCACTCTCAGATTTTCAATTAAACCCAGCTAATAACGTAACTAAAACATTAAAAAAATGATTTTATGAATGAACATTAAAAAACAAAAAACAAATACAGTATGTCACTTGTAATTCACTGTACCTTGAATCTAACATTTAAGACAAATACTTTGTATTTTAAAATTTTTGTATGTTCTTTAATTTCTATGACTATTTAAATTCTTAAAAAGAATTTGCACTTCATCTAAATTAAACTCAAAAGAGTTGTCACTGATATTTTAAGAGATCATAAACTACAGCTGAGATAGAATCCTAAGGCCTATTAGTCACTTTAACATATCTTCCCATGTCAGTATAATGTGCAAGGACATCACATTAAAGATTAAAATACTGTATTTTAAAATCAGAAGAGCAATTGCAAGATAGTGTCTTCTAGACATGACAAGGATACTACATCCATGAAATATCAATAACATATTTTCATAAACAAGGTCTATATAAGGACCTTACATGTCTATTTAACAATGACTAAATAGTAGATAAATGGCTGGAGGCAGAAACTGGAGAGATTACTCAGTGGTTAAGAGTACTGATGATTCTTTCAGAGGACCCAATTTAACTCCCAGCACCCATATGGGTGTATACCTTCCTACGATTCCTGGGTGAGAGGCTCTGACATCCTGTTCTCAACTTTGTAGGCAATATAATCACATAATATACAAACATGCATGGAAAAAACCACCATAAACACAAATTAAATATGAATGAATCTTTTAAAATAGGACTAGAGGCAACCAATTATTACTAAGATGTGAAGAATCAGTACTACCCAGGAACAATCTCTCTGATTATATATTAATTCCCAAATGGTCAATCTTAAACACATACTTTAGACACACACACACACGTGTGTGTGTGTGTGTGTGTGTGTGTGTGTGTGTGTACATATATATATAAACAACCTTAAAACACACATACACACACACACACATATAATCAATTAATTAGAGGTTATGCATTTGAGACAGGTGCATAGAATGAGTTTGAAAGGGGAGAGACAATGATGGTCTGACATAAAATACAGAACTCATATGTGAAATTTTCAAAGAATAAAAGAAAAGCTTAATTTAAAAGATTTATTGTTATTTTAAATTACACGTGTGTGTTTTTGTGTGTCTGCCATCTGTGTTTGGTACTTCCTTGAGAGCCTAAGAGAAGGCATCAGATACTCTGGAACTAGACTTACAGGAGATTTTGAGTGAACTAGGTTCTGAAATATGAACTCAGGTCCTGTGAAAAAACAACAATCGCTCTGAACCACTGAACCTATCTCACTAACCTTTGCATCACTTTAAGAATAACTATTCATTTTACTTGTGTGTGTGTGTGTGTGTGTGTGTGTGTGTGTGTGTGTATGTGTGTGTGTGTAATATTCTGAGTCCATTTACTATTGCTCATTTACTCTTGCTTTTATAGATGACCAATTGAGAATAGATAATTTATCAGGGATCTCATTCCTGGAGAAGACTGATTCTCTGTCTTTCTAGCAGCCATTAATTTCTTGTGGCTTTTTATATAGCTGTTGTTTCTGGTGAGATTTCCCTCACCAATGTTACCATGTTAGTGGTATTGCTGTTGTGCTGGTCCTAACCGTACCGTTGGAGTTTCATGGGTACAGCTTCTAAGCTTATAGAAGATACTATCTTGTAGGAGACTGCTTCGTCTTCTGCTTCTTAAAATCATTTCATTCTCTCTCCCACAATGTCCCATAAGCTGTAACTATAGGGCTTCTGTGATAGATGACCCCATGGTCAGTTATATGCAATTTGAGTAGTTGCGGATTTTTATAATATTCTCAATTTGATATAAAAAGAAACTTCTTTCCGGAGAGATGCAAACAATACTTATTTGTATATACAATGATGAATGTTTAGAATACAATTAAGAAATTGTGCTGGGTTTGAAATGTGCCAATACTAGGTTCTCCTCTAGGTTTCATGATGTCACCAGCCATAGATAGCTGGTTGCATTTACAAGACCAGACTTGAAATCACCCTCATTTAGTAAACTTTAAATCCAATTAGACAGATGCTAATTATCTCCAAGATAAGTGCCAGTATTACACCTTTGATGATTTGTTAATGTGCTGGTCATTGCTATGGTTTATAGGCTTTGTATTTTGGTAGGAATATTAATTGTTTTACCTCTCTTGGTAGCTTGCATAGAAATGTTAAAAACTGTGAAATTAGTCCCTAAAGAAGAGGCTCCCAAGTCAGTTCAAGATCAATTCTTTCTATTCATGTGACTAAAACATATGATATCTTTGACAATAGGGGCTTATTTTCAAGTATTAGGAGGCAGCAAGGGAAGGAAATGAAAGGGTTACGAATTGGAAAAAAAGAAATAAAGTTTTCTCTATTTGCAGATGATATAAAGTGTGGGATTGCCATGGAGCTAGGGAGGAGGTTGAAGCAGCTAAGAAACACCACACCATCCCAGAAGGTGAGAGCGTTGAGTGTTCAGCTGCTCCTCGCCTTTGGCCCTGGCTATGTATTAAATATTGCCTGTTTCACAGAAGCAAAAGGAAAGCAACCTGGTAGGTGCTTGTCTGCCCTGTGGCTGATGGGATACCTCCCTCTTTGTCTCTGTGAGACCAGGTCTTGAGAAGAGGTGCCCCCGCTCCCCTAGTGCAAGTTTCCTGCACCTGGCCAGTGCAGAGAACTGGCCAAAAACCCAGCTGGCTGCGGGCTGGGACGGAGCAGAGACAGCATGGGAGACCATGCTAACAATAAAAAAGAGATTCAAAATTTAAAACACACACACACACACACACACACACACATACATAAAAAAAAACCCTTCTAGATATGATCAACATTATCAGCCAAATGGAAGGATTTAAAATCAACATAAAAACTCAACATTATTTTTGTATACAAATAGTATAAATTCTGAGAAAAATATTTTGGAAACATTCCCATTCATAATACCCTGTACTAATAAAATACCTAGGAATAAATCTTACTAAGGAAGTGAAGACTTAGACAATGAAACCATAAATCACTGAGCAAGGAGAATTGGGAAAACACCAGAAAATGGAAAGAACTACAGTGCCTAAAGACTATCAGAATTAATATTGTGAGAATGACCTCTATACTGGAATAAAATTTTAACTTTAGTTCAATGCTAATTATAATGCTCCATCATGATAGTCACAGCAATAGAAAATAAATATTCTAAAATTCATATGGAGGCACAAAAGAACCTGGATAGTCAAAGCAATCTCAATCAAAAAGTCTAATGATGGAGGGATTATCGCAACAGATTTCAAGCTTTATTGCAGAACTATAATAATAAAAACCGCTGGCACTGTCACAAAGAATAAAAATAAAATGAGCATATAGATCAATGGAACAAAAGAGAAGACATAGACATGGGTGCACATGACTACAGCCATCTTATATTTGGCCAAGGTGCCAAAAATATGGGAGAAAGTATGCTAAAAGTGTGAGAGAGAGGACAGCATCTTGAACAAGTGGTGCTAGGAAAACTGGATATCCACATGTACAAGAATGAAACTAAACTCATATATACATAATTCTGAAGAAAAATCAAACCCCAAAACATTAAGGACCTCAATGAGAAACTTGAAATCCTCAAAGTGCTATAAGAAAGCTTAGGCAATACCCTAGAAGATGCGAATGTAGGAAATGACTCTCTGAAAAAGATTTTATTTGCCTGAAAATTGAATCTGAGAAATGACAAAGACTGCCTAATGATACTATAAAGATTATATAGAACCAAGGTAACAATCAATGGAGAGAAGACAAAACCCACAGAGTAGGAAAGAATATTTTCCTGTTTTACATCTGGAGGAGGATAATATCCAGATAATACAACTAACTCAAAACAATAAAACCCTCATTCAAAAAACAAGCCTGGGATCTCAATAAGGATTTCACAAAAGTAAAAATAAAATGATAAAAATTATCTAAAAAATGTTTATCATTATTAGCCAATAGGAAAGTGCAAATCAAAACACCACTGAGATTTTATCTAACACCAATCATAAGAGCAAAGCTTAGCAAATCAACTAAGAACAAATGCTGGGAAGGATGTGGAGGTGAGAGAACCCTCATACACTGTGGAATTACAGACTGGTCCACACAGTCTGGGAATCAGTATAGGGAATCTGCACAAAGCTAAAAGTAGATCTTCCATATCAGCCAGCTATATTACTCTTCAGTATATTTCTCAAAGAATCAGCATCCTATTCCACAGATAATTACTCAGCCATAATCATTAATACTCCATTTACAATAGCTAAGAAGTGGAAAAGCATACATGTTATCCAACTAATGAACGAATAGTGCTGCACATATAAATTATGAAGTTCTAAAGCTAAAACAACATGCTGTGACATTCCAAGTAATGTAAAGAACTAGAAAATATTCTATTGATGTAACCCATATGCAGAAAGACAAACTTTTTCATGTTCTCTTATTGTTGGCTCCAAGCTACAAGTCTTCGTACATGAGTACATAACCTGAAGGAACTACAATAATCAGTAAAGTAAAAATGGACAGGGTGGGGTATGAGAAGGAACAGTAGAGAGGCGAATAGCAGGGTATATATAATCTGAAAGAGAAAACGGGAAAAAGAGAGTAGCTCTAATTGGTGAGGATGGTATAAATACAAAAGAAATTGGGTGATGTCAAGATATTTGTCATATCAGTTATACTGTTAGATATATATCTAAAATACCATGTATTTATAAATTGGTATATACATATGAATTTATAGTTTACATTAAAATTTCTCATATAGACTGTCAATTCTACCCCCAAGAAACATAGCCTGTGCAACAAAACCCCTACACCAGGTATGATGAGTCTTCTTTTGATTATTGGTCAGGGTTTTCCAAGAGATACCCAAAGCATTCTAGGATATGGATAGTGCCTTTTTGCCATTGCCTCCAACAAGTAGAAGTAGATGCAAAGTCCCTATTATTGAAGATACACAAAAGACCCAGAGGAGTGGAGCTGAATTTGACCTGAATGTATCCTTCTGAGAACTAACTCTCATGGAATGAGAACCATCAACCATACAACCATCAAAAGGAGGAAAGCAATGAATACTCCTACCCATCTATGATGACTGCGTGTGGCACAATGACAGACATCATTCTAACCATACAGGTACAAGAGTGGTCTGTTCATCCATGATAGAATGTTTTTCAATCATGATTTCTCTATTCTATTCCTAATAGAGTGAATTTCATAAAACTACATTTCTATAAATACTTAAAAATCAAACAATGCTCTCAAAAATTTAATTGGAGGTATATTTGAAGACATACCTGAAGAGGAGGAAAACAAATGAGGCAAAAATTAGAGATGCTGACTTTCCTGCATGAATATTCTATTTAGAGGAAGGAGTGTGGATCCCCTACAACACATAGTTGTCCATGCAAAAAGGAAGAGACAAGTTAAGGAACAGAATTCATTAAATAGAATGGATGCTCAGATTCACCTCAACAAAAAAAGATGTCCACAAAATTGCAGGATTCCCTTTTTATGTCCAAGTAGCATGTCAGTGTGGAGTCCAGGAAAAAGCTGTGTACTGAACTGAGCTTTTACCTGAATTCAAATTCAATATTATGATTAATTCAAAAGAAAATCAGTGAACACAGAAAATCCTTATCACAGAACTTACTACAAAATATGTGAGAGACATAAAGTGTGTGGAATTGAGACAAATTGTCTGAACTCTGTGCCAATATTGGTATATGGCTTGGATAATTATTAAAAACTTTAAAATTCTTCAGATTTTTAAAATTTCATTTAGTGCAGAAATGCAATGTTAACCTGTTCTCTGCATCATTGTTCTGCAACACAACAGTTTTTTTTTTCTTATTTCCTTTTGCAACAGTCTTATTCCCCAATGGAACTTTGAGTTACAATGTACGCTTCAGTTTACGACTTAGCAAATGCCGCTCTAAACTCATGTGATTTATCTAGTATCTTAAACAGTGGTCTCCACTCTTTTAAAACTTTTGTTCCCTTGGCAAACTTACTTAGCTGCTCACTCTTGAATACTTATTACTTTGTGCTATACTTCATTTATCTCATCTGGTCACATTGAGCTGGTTCTACATTTTATTTATGATCTCACATAATACTTTCCTTTCTCTCCCTTTTTCATGTACAACCTTTCTCTAAGCTCCTCCTGGATATTGCTTCTATTTGGTAAATGACAATATGTGACAAATGGTCCAAGAGGGATGGAATACAAGCTAGGATTCTGAGAACCAGGTTGCTGGTGCAACATCCTTCTGGGTTCACTTGAACTTCAATAAGAAACAAGTCTAGTTCCTTTTTATGTCACAGCATCTCTGGTATAAATACTTGTTTTATGGAAGGAGTTGCTGTTATTACTTATAACATCCATCTTCTCCAACAGAATGCAAGCTCATTTTTCACTGTAGTTCACATTAGTGGTCTAAAATCACCACATTCACGACAAGGCAAAAGATAATACACTACATGTTGAAAGACGAACCTATCTGCATCTGGCAAATTCCAATTGTTTATTTGTCAAAGCCTAAATCAAATTATTAGATTGCATGGTCTTTTAGTTTATTGAAGTTCCACTATGAACCTTCTACTGGTTTAATATTACTTGTTACTGTGTCCACTGAGATGGGAATAACACATTAAATAATTCAAAAATTGTGACTCACCATAAGCTCCTATGCAGCCATGTAAAACTATTGATCTATTAGAAACTAAAAAAGGAATAGTAGCAGACTCCAAAATGGACTCCAGAATGGTTTTCTTGGGATCTAGCTTTCCTGCTATGGCAATAGATATACTTTATAGATGCAGGTTTTATCATACTTATTTATCATATTTTAATGACAAAGTCTAATAATACTTATTAACATTATCGTGTATATTACCTATGTAGTTTTGAATTTATACATGCATATGCAATTTTCCAATACATATATATAAATCAGAATTTTTAATAGTGTCACTGTACATTTAACACAGGCAAAAAAATCCCAAGTACTTTACTTTTAGAACAATAGAAACTTGTTTTAGGAAAACATCTTACTGTTTCTTTGTGAGTATACAACTGCTTATACTGTTCTCAATTCAAATATTTAAATTTCAGAAGTCAATAAAACTTTTTTCTTTTATAAATTATATGATGATGGGGAAAAACCTGGAAATTATAATTGATATATATTCTTTTTTTTAATGTGACACTTGAAATTAGTTGTTACTATTAAAAATAGCATGAGATTCAATGGTCCACATAAACATGAATTCAAATCCATATTGAATATTATGTTAAGCATGATAGTTTCTATAGAAATTATTAGCTTCTATATACTGGGATTATCTCCTAAAACATTGACAAATATGTGGATTGTCTGTAAGAAATTATAGAAAAGTATTGATATTCCACAGCTTCTGAAGCTTTCCCTTCATTCATTGCTTTGATTCACTGGTTCCTTTTGCAGTAGATGATGTCACTTCTTGTTCCCCTTTTATTAAATGCATTACCCCTTCAATAACCCTAGATTTACAAACATTTGTTATATCTTACAGCTATAGTAACCCAGTAATTAGTTGAGTTGGGTACTTCACAGACCCACTGTGTTTCCCCATCCTCATGTTTCTCTGAATGGCTGCAGGGAGCACTGACTAGGCCCACTGAAACCCTGAGACATGTTAAGCAAACACCCACTCATAAAGAAAATGGAAGGAAAAATTAACAATGTCAGTTTTTTTGTTTGTTTGTATATGATAATTTCCTGCATATTTAGTTTTGGCTCTCTTACTAACCTTTCAGCATGGTTTGAATGTTGATTCTAGGGTACAACTGATGAGTAGTTTATAAAATCCTCAAGGACAGTCACGCTACACATCAGGAATGACACTTCTTTATTTGACCTGGAAGTGAAATTTCATTACATTTCTTTGACTATTTTATTCAAAAAGACATTTTCATTTGCTCTTTTCTTTCACTTTAATTTGTTTCACAAAGTAAGATATAAAGTCTTTAAATTTCTTTATCACAAATGTGCCATCTTTTATTAAACTAAAATAATTATTTATGCTATCATGAATTTCTAGGTTAATTTCTGTTGTGTTGCCAAAACTGTAGATAATTAATAAAACAAATAGTTATTCCTCTTGAAATTGAATTAATTCACAAATGAATATTCTTTTATAACAAGTGAAAGAAAAATGAAAAGTTAGAACTTATTCAAGGCCACCACAAATAAGTAACATTTCACAAAAAGAAGAAAAGTACAGCAAACAGCAACATTAAAATTTTCCAAATGATTTTTGAAATGTAGAATTAATGGAAGGCAAAGTTAATATTCATATTTAATTGTTTTTATGTAGAGGACATATGTAAATAAAGTTATTAAGTTAATGGGTACGAAATTATAAGTATTGATGTCAGGAAATATTGGTATAAATGTCACTTACCTTTTTAACTGAGAAAAAAATTACAGCAGCATATACTAGGAAAAAAAAGTGAAATAGTTATTTGCATACTTAACCTTTTTTTATATGAAGTACCAAGTAGACCATATTTTTAATAGAACATGCAAATATGCTGACCTTTGGTTGACATAAGCATCCAATAATCTCTATGTTTTCCTCCAATATAACCAGAATAGCATACATATCCAAAATTGCACATGTAAACTCGTTTTCTTACGATAGATATTTATAACATAACCTTGTACAAGGGAAAACTGTGAATTGACTTTATTTCTTACAAAACAAAAAGCTAAAGTTTCTAGGAAAAACTAGGAAAAATTAAAAATATCTATTTTCAAAACTCCTGATTACAGATTAAAAATGAAAAAGAAGAGAAAACAGATTCTTAAGTCACAAATCTCTCAGTTCTTCATCTACCAATAAAAATGATTTTTATATTTCTTATCATTAATCTTTCAAACTACTGTTCAACCCAAAAATTATTCTTCCATCTTCTCATGAATCTGTCAAAGGTACTGCTTCCAACAAAATTGACTTATTTAATTTATGTTTCTTTCCCAGGATCTTGCCAGCCCATGTTCTCAATTTAAAAAATAAAATAAAATCTGTTATACTCTACTTCTGAGGTTACAATAAAATCGCAATTTTTGTTTTGGTAATTTTTTTCTAGTGTGAATATTTCTAACTAAATAAAGATATTTACACAGACTGTGCATATTTTCCAAGAAAATGACTTCTATATTATATTATTATTACTTTTAAACACAAACAATTTTTCTTGAAATACATTCATATACATGAAATCATTAAATTAACTATTCTTTCATAGTTATTTTATTTGCATTTGGTGAAGTAGTTACAGGATACAAACTCTTAGGTTTTCTCATTTCACATTTTTCTTTTTTGAGTAGTTTGGGAGAAAAATCTATGGTTGCAAAGTGAGAGGTGAGATGTGATTTCTCTGTACTCTGAATAAAAAGCAATAAATGTGACAAAATATAACCATAAAGTAAATGCTTCTTGGTTGAATTAGAAAACATGACTCTAAAATCATGCATAATCTGTTATTTTTGATACCTTTTCATATACTTTGAATTATTAATGTAGCAAACATTTCATTATGTAACAACTGGAAGCTGTGGTAAAAAATGTAAACAAAAGAAATCAAAATACCTAGCTCTTCTATGACTTGTGCAATGTCTTCTCAGAGTTCCCAATAAACACATAGGCTTTAATAAGCAGGAATCATAGCCTCAGATTCTGAAAAGAAACAGGTATTTTAGTCATCCTTAACCAGTAAGAGTATCACTCTTGAAATACAACATATTTTTCTATGTGCTGCTACAGTATAGAACAAGGGAGACCAAAAAAAAAAAATTCAAATAAGACACACAGAAAGAGAGAGAAATAGAGAGGAGAAACAGAGAGAGAGAGGGTGAAAGAGGGAGAGAGACCCATCATTAACTTTCATTTTTAAAGCCCAGTAAATGATAATGTGAATATAGGCTTTGTCAACAGGACACAGCTAATTCAAATGAAGATTTTTCACCTAAAGTAAATAATTGATAGGGAAACGTGAGCATTATATAGAGGGGCCTGACCAAACTTACTATTCACTTGTTTAGAACCCCTTCATGACATTTGTGAAATTTTAAGTTTGTTTATTTGTGAAAATATAGTCTTGTAGAAAATTTTGTAATCTCAGTTTCACTAGTTCACCAAATTGAGAATATCTTCTTGCCACCTTTGGATTTTCAACATTACGTAGACTAGACTATTAACTCTGCACTGTATCGTGCACTCAAAAATGAAAGAGACATTCACACCAATATTGCCTGACATCACTTCTGACAATTTTGACACCAATTAACTCAACTTTATTTACACATGTCCCCTACATAGAACTAATTAAATCAAACTGTTATCTTAATAACACTCTATTAATTCTACATTTCAGACAAATGTAATGGAAGTTTCGATGTTGTTGTTTTCTGTAAAGTTCCCTATTACTATTTATTATATAAATGCTCTTCACTTTTTGATTTTCTATAAATTGTAACACATTTATCTTGAGCTGAGCCATCTAGTTACACTGTTTGTAGCAATATTTTGAATTGCTTCTGAGTGATACAGCCTCATGGTACAAAAAGACTAGTGAATAAGATTATAAGTTTCAATATACTTATATTAAAAGAAATTCTGAGGTATGTGAAGACAAATATAAACTACACAGCTCAGCACAAAACAATTGGAAGAATTAGAACGCATGTAAATATCCATAAATAAAACCAAGCCAAGATCACTAATGAATACATCTCTTTCCCTTGTAAAGCTGAACAAAATATCTTCTGCATAAGGATATATTCATTAAAATTTGTTGACAATTTATTTATTATACTTGAAAATTGTTATGCATTATTCAAAATAGAAATTAAAATAAAATCAGTTATGTTGTAGCATTATTTGTGCTTTATAATTTTTGAGTATGTAAATGAAAAACATTAGCTCACATATTAGGATTTATTCTCTGGAAGTTAATGATATTGATGATGGCTTTCTGCTTTATTTTCTCTTTTCCTAGCTAGTTGATGTGAGCCTTTGATCCAAACTAACAATATTATGTTACAGTCAGTTTGACTGTATCATATTACCTCTCAGCATAAGTCTTAAATATTTGACAGTGCTAACTTGACTGAATTCACACCAACTTGATTCAACATAATTTAAGTGGATTATTATGCATGACTATTTTCTGCTTATGAAAAGCTTCATATTTAAATCATTGTGAACCATGTAAGCATGAATCCCTTGTCTATTAACTATTAAATACAAAAATTCAAACAGACCAACATTTTTGTATCTAAAAGGAAGAACAATAACCTTTACTTAAAAGTTTTCTGAAAATTAACAATTCTACACAGATCTTGAAATACAATTTTCACCTTCATTTGGAAACAAAAATCCTATGGTAGCTAAAACAGTCCGGAACTATAAAAGAACTGTTGGTGGTATGACCATTCTCAATTTCAAATTGTACTATAAAGTTATAGCAATAAAAATAGCATGATATTGGCACAGAAACAGACATGTTGCTTGATGGAATCTAAATGAAGAAATAGACATAAATCCACACAGTGATGGACACCTGATCTTTGATGATGAAAAATACACACTGGAAAAAAAGAAGGAATCTTTAACAAATGGTATTCCTGAAACTGGGTGGCAGCATGTAAAAGAATGAAAATAGGTCCAACTTATCACCCTGCTCAAAAATCACCTCAAAATGGATCAAAGACCTCAACATTAAAAAAAAAAAAAAGACAAACTAAACCCAAGAGAACAGAAAGTGAGGAATATCCTTGAACTCATTGGCAGAGAAAAAGATTTTCTGAACAAAACACCATTAATATAGGCACTAGGATCAGCAATTAATAAATAGGGACTCATGAAACCAAAAAGGTTCAAAATGGTAAAAACACTCTCATTCAGAAAAAATGGCAGCCTACAGAATGGGAAAATATTTTTACCAACTCCACATCTGATAGAGAGCTAATATCCAAAATATATGAAGAACTCAAGAAACTAGATATCAAGAAAAAATAATAGTCAAATTTTAAAATATGTAAAAATATAATCAGAGAATTCTCAATAAAGAAAATTCAAATAGCTGAGAAACAAAGAAACGTTCAACATCCTTAGCCATCAGGGTTGCAAACCAAAACTACTTTGAGATTCCATCTTACACCTGTCAGAATGGCTACAATCAATATCACAAATGACAACTCCTGTTGGCAAGGATGTGAAGTAAGAGGAATCCTCACTTATTGCAGTGGGAGTGAAAACTCATAAGTTGGTAGTTCCTCTGGAACCTGAGCATTGATCTACCTCAAGATCAATCTATGCCAGTGTTGGGCATATACTCAAAGATGCTTTGTTCTACCACAAAGACAGTTGCTGAATTATGTTCAGTGCTGCTATCTTTATAATAGCCAGAGAGGTGACACAAACTAGATGTCATTAAATAAAAGAATGGGTAATGAAAATTTACATTTACAAAATAGAGTATTACACACCCTTTAAAAAATAACATCATGAAATTTACAGACAATAGATAAACAAGAAAAAAGTCATCCTTAGTGAGGTATCACAGTCCCAGAAAGATCAATGTGGCTTGTATTCACTTCTATCTGGATATTGGCTGTTAAATCAATGATAATGAAGATGCAATACCACAGGTAGTACATATGGGATAAGTGGCTAAAGGGAATAGATAAATTTTATTAGGAAAATAAATAGAATTGATATTTATGTATGGATGAGGAAAATCTGGAATGGAAGGATCAAGTGGTAATGAGAAAGGGAAGGGCGGCAATGTCGGGGGGTCAAATGAAGAAAGACAGTTAAAAATAGCGCACTTGAGGGGGAATATGAAAACCTAATATAATAGAAATCTCCTAAAATATATACATTTATGAAGGCAATCTAAATGAAATCACCAAATAATGGGGAAGACAAAATCCAAACAAGCTATGTCTTATCACCAAATGATGCTTCTAGTACTGAGACTAGGTTACATCTAATTGAGCTATTGGCCAAAGAAGTTCCCTGGAAAACCCCAAACAACCCAGGATATTGCCAAGGCAATAGACTGCACTCTATAAAATGACAGCAAAGCCCCATGCTGAAGACAATAGCTATACAATTCATTAGTGAAATAGAGCTGGTGCCTACATAGAACATTCTATCCTATGTTCTAGTGTCTTTGGTACAGGCCAGTACTCCACATGTCACTGAAAGTAAAATGAAAATACGAAGCCAACCTCTAACACTTTGACCTACAATGGTATACTGCTTGAAAGATATGCTAGCACATTGGTGGCACAAATCTTGTAGGAGTTAACAATCAATACCAGATTAGTCTTAAGTAACATTCTATGAGATGAAACCCATACTAGACACTACTGGATGACCATGAATCAGAAATAAGATATCCCACAGACCCACAGGTCCCACAGGTAAAACCAAATACTTCTGTTCTTAAAATAAAATAAACATAATAAATGTAGCAATAAAATGACTTCTAATGGCACTCTGTTATACTCATAGATCAGTGCCTTGCTCATCCATCATCAAAGAAACTTCCTCTTCTAACGTATGAGAACAATACAGAGTCCTACTTCCAGAAATTATGAAGATAATGAGAGAACTTGGAACACTCTGCCCTAAACAGAATATCTTCATCAAATACCTCCCCTCAGGGATCAGGAAATCATGTGGAAGAGCAGGTGTAAAGATTAAAAAAGACAGAGTGGATGGGGGACCCCCAAGAAAGCAAGACCATCTAAGTGAACATGAGCAAAGCTTATATGAATACATAGAACATGAAGCAGTATGTGTAGGTCCTGCATGAATCTGTATAAGGTCCTCTATGCTTATATTATAGCTTCTACTTTAGTGTTTTTATGGGATTTCTGAACAGGCAAGCAAGTAGGTTTCTGATGCCCTCTTTTCAACTTTTTTCTATCTGTTGGTCTCTCTTGTCTGACTGCAATATGTTAGTTTTTGTTTTATCTTATTAATGAAAATGGAACTGTTTTTTAAATCTGCTGGAATAGGGAAAATTAGTTTTCTCCATGGAATGACACTCGATACACATCCACTCCAAGGAAGATCTCATATTCCGGAATAATTAACCAACAGTTATTATGTTATTTTTATTATTAGTTGTGTGTGTGTGTGTGTGTGTGTGTGTGTGTGTGTGTGTGTGTGCGCGCGCACGTGCACGTACACAGGCTTTTATTTAGTTACATTTTGTTGCTTTGTTGATTTGTTTTTTTCTTTTTTGGTGATGTATTTTGTTTTCTAGAATTTGGGTTTTTTATTTGTTTTATTGGGTTTTTAGTTTGTTTTTGAGAAAGAACCTAAAGTTGTTTGTTTAGGAAGAAGGATAGAATCTGGACAAGCTCTGGGAGGGGAAGAATATAACCAAAACATATTTATATATTTAAATTTAAAAATTGTTTTAAATAATAAAAAACATTAGAAAAAAACTTTACAGGAAAGAAATAAAAATAAATAAATTGAACTAAAAACTATAAACAAAAGGTTTTCTGAAAATTAAATGAGAAAATATCTTATTACTTTTAAAACCAATCCAACATGAAAGGCACCGTATTCAATTTCATCTGGCCTTGCAGTTCTTTTCTGTGTATCTAGTCTCTCGTTCATGTCCATAGAGTAGAATAACAGGAACTGCATAGTTAAACTAATCAAATAAACCTAACCTGAATAGATAGTTAACTTGGACAAAATTTGAGGTTTACGTTTTAAAAGAAAATCTTATATAAAAGTCATTTAAGTCAAACATGTATCTATTGACCACAAACCAGAAGATAACCTCACTTTTATAAGGCATTCACCTGTCTATAATCACTCATCCTTCACTGTAACAAGGCATCTACCAGTCTGTACATGGACATGACCAAACTATACAAGCCACTCCCAAATCTTCATTCAAGGAAGATGGACTGGGGGGAAAAATGCTGAATCTTATTTTTGCACTACATTGTCAAAAAGAGTTTATCCTTTACCTCAAAATGTTGTCTCCTCTCATGTAGCCTGTCATATAGAGAGCAGGTGGACTTAGGTCTTCTAACACTTTGAATCCCAACCACTAATATATATATATATATATATATATATATATATATATATATATATATAAAATCTGCCAACCCACTGGTTCCTCCAGTATATAAAACTTTCAGCAGTTTGTATGTATATATTTCTGTATATGAAGATGATGTACTTTAAAAGGCAGACTTAGTATGTTTAATTTAAATTATGAATATTATTAGATGTATTTTCCTGTATTTGCATCTGTTTATATTACTTAAATATGTAGCATATAAATTGCTTTAAATATAATGTGAATAGAAACAGAATTATGTGACATACAGACACTATGTGGGATTGTTTTAGAAAATATACTATTAATTATTAATGAAAGAAAAAGAAGAAAGCTGTTTTAAATTTCCTTAATAGGGTAATATTTTAACTTGCCTAGAATGTGATGTAATTTCTTCCTTTCCTCTCAAGACTACATTTCAAGCCAATAATGTAACTTTTGTTATTTAAAATGCTCTATTTGCCTTTTATTATGCATAATAACATGAATATACACTACATGTGTTTTTTAATTTCCCATTGATATATATTTTCCCATGAACTTGAATATAAAATCTATAGGAATAAATGATAACATTATCCTGCTGCTAGCTATCTGTATAATAATAGATGTAAATAGCAGATGTCAGTAGGAACAGTTAAATTTGACTTACTTACATATTTTACTATAAACTAAGAAAAAGTAAAGAGAGATATGTTATATTGGAAGATTTGAAGAGAGCAAAGGAAAGAAGGAAATGGAAAATGCTGTAATTAAAGTATAATCTCAAAAGTTAAAAAAAAAAGAAAAAAAAACAGAAAATGTTAAAAAAATTTATTTTGGACCTTGACTTTATTCATGATCTACTTCCTTTGCCTTCAAATCAACACAATGCTTACACAGCTCAAGTGTTATTTCGATATAACAGAAAGAAGAAAAGAAAGAAAAGCAAAAATAAGAAGGGAAGGAAAGAGAGGAGAGAGCATCAAAGGGAGTTAAGCAATGCATTAAAAATAAGTCAGAACATTTTTGAATCACTCATCATAAAATTAATGGATACACTTAATTGGGTTGAATTTTTATTCTATAAATATACAAATGCCAAAGCATTGTATTTTTCCTCAGTGGAGTATAATTTAATCTATATTAAATAGATAACAAATTCTCAAGTTAAATGGCATTACTATTGCTGTGATATAATACCATGACCAAAAGCAACTTGGGGAGGAAAGGGTTTATTTATTTGGCTTACCATTCCAAATCCCCGATCATCATCAAGGGAAGTCAGGGTAGAAATTCAAATAGGACTGGAAGCTGGAGGTAGGAGCTTATACAGAGATCATGGAGGAGTAATGATTACTGGCTCTCCCTTTGTGCCTTGCTTTCTTATAGAACCAGGAACACCAGGCATGAGTGACTAAATCTACAATGGGCAGACTTTCCCTCATTAATCAGTGCACTAATTTTAAAAAAACGTCATGCTACATTCCACAGACCCAGGGAGACTAGGCAGTAAGGAGGGGACCAATGGAGACACTTGGATCTCCCAGGGAAGGGGAAATACACCTGACTTTACAGGTGGGTTTCCAGAGAACTGGAATGGAAACAGGAAGGGTCAGGTGAGGCAAGAAGGATGACAGGAGAGAAAATGGAGAGAGACAATTAGAACACAGGGACATTTAGGGGGTAATCTGGAGATCTAGAGCAGTAGAATCTCTCTGGAATCTACAAAGGGTGACACAAACAAGGAACCCTAGTAAATGGGGGATAGGGAGCCTAAACAAGCCATCTCCTGTAACCTGGCAAAACTTTTAGTGGTGGAACTGGGACAACAACCCAGCCACAACATCTTTGACCTATTATCTAACCTGCCTGGAAGATCTTCAGGGACAATGTAGGGGCAGAACTCTATTTCAAGGGAAGGATCCTATGCCTTACACTGCAGGGCAGGATGGATAGGCTAGAGAGGATTCATGATATTCTGCCATGCTCATAGATCAGTGCCAAGTCCAGTCATCATCAGAGAGGCTTCCTCCTGCATCTCAGAGTGGGTGGTACAAAGATCCAGGGCCAAACATCTGAAGGAGTTTGGAGAATGCTAATAAAGAGTGGGGGGTGGGGGGGATACTGAAGGGACAAGAGGGTTTAAGGACATCAGGAGAACAAACTCCACAAAGTCAATTATATAGGACTTTTAGTGGCTCACAGAGACAGAAACAGTAGATACAAAGCTTACATTGGTCTCCTACATTTATCTTATTGTTATCTTGCTTGGTGTTCTTGTAGAACACTTAAAATTTGGAGTTGGGGGGAGGTCTTTAACCCTGTTACTTTTCATGGGACCCTTTTTTTCCTACAGGGCTCTCTTATCCAGCTTTGATGTAGAGGCTCATGCCTGGCCTTGTACCATCTTTATATGCCTTGCTTGAGTAATAACCCTGGAAGGCCTTCTCTGTTCTTAGGGGAAGCAGGAGTAGGGTAGTGGTAGGGGGTGTGTCCATGGAAAAGAGGAGCTGGAGACCTAGGAGGTCTGGAGCAAGAAGAGATATGGGTCAGGATATATTATATGAGAGAGAAAAAATAAATCTAATAAAATTAAATTATAAAATTGACATTATTATATGTGTAAGAAAATGGTATAACCATAAGTGATTTTAAGTAAATTATACTATATTTTGAAATACACACACACACACACAATGATTGATGACTGCTAGATATTTTGGTAGGCATTTTCTCAACTGAGGTTCGCTCCTTTCTGATGAGTCTAGCTTGGGTCAATTAGATACAAAATTAGCCAACATACAGGTACTTCAGAATATTATAAGAAGAAAGAGAGCAGAAATTGGACATAAGCAGTTACACCAAAACAAGATTGAAACATGTACATAAAAGGAAATAACATATTTTAAGTCACATACACTAATAGCTACATAATCCAAACAGCATGTGATGTTCTTTCCTTGTTGAAATTAAATGTTCTATCTTGTCATAAATGCAAATTCAGATTGAAAGAGAGGATGCAAGTTGAAAATGCAGGTGAAGCCCTATTTGCAATATTTAAAAATAATAATAGTCTCTAAAACTGAAATATTTAAATGTCATTTTTTATGGTATTGCTTAGAAATTTGCATTTCAATGAATAAAGGAAATGAACAAATTTACAAGAGAAAATTCAGTATACATTGAGGGCTGGTCTGATGAGGAACATGGGGAGACATGTGATCCTTTATATGACCATGCGAATTGTAATGACAAATGCGTTTGTTTTTGATGAAAAGGAAGTCAATGTTGGATGTGTTGGGAAAGTAAATGTAGAAATTACTATTTAACACTTACCAACATTTATACTATTTTTCTGTATGAATATTCCTATGACTTTCATATTCATTTACCATTATCATATTCAATAACATAAAATTCCTGAGCCAAAAGCATGCTCTCTTTAATTCCACAGCATACAGAGAATGATTAGGAATGCTTCACAAACATTTTGCTACTTTTTTCATAGCCTCCTACTGCAGAAAGTGTGAAAACTTTTAAAGGTCATTATATAAATATTCTTAAATTACATTTTTTAAATTACACCATTAGTGATGAATATATTTCTCTAGTATTATGTAACAGAATTTCATCCTGTAATTGCTAATTAGTTCTGTAGTCAAAAGCAGGTAGGTTTTATTTGTCATGATTCTCTAATTGGCTATGACACATAATATATATGTCTACTTCTAACATTTCTATTTTAACATCGTTATTTTCTGTATTATACATCTATATTCCCTATATCTCATATTTACTTGGAGGATTAAGTATTTTAGAACGATTTGTAAAATGATATATTGGAAAGTCAGTTTTATATATTTTATAATGCATGATGCTTTAATTTCACTCTTTAACAGAAGTATTGCCTTAGGGGAAACTATATACATACCCTTTACTGGTAATCAATGATTGTGAGTTTTTACATCACTTCTCTGTTCTTTCCTTTTAGCTTTGTTTATTTAATGAGATTTTATATGTCATTTGCTTCCTGATGTGTCCTCTAATAGTCTCTTGAGTATTGGAGCGATTTGGTAGAGAAATGTCTTACATCGGCTTGGGCATTTGACAATTGGTCCTTATGTGATAGAGCCATTTGGGGAGGCATACATGGTACAGAAATGCACGAAGAAGAACTCCACTGGGAATGGGCTTTGAAAGGTTTATTTATGTATTTTATGTATATAGGTGCTTTGTCATGCACAGCCACATGCCAGAAGAGGACATCAGATCTCATTCTAGACAGTTGTAAGCTGCCATGTGAGTCCTGGGAATTGAATTCGGGACCTTTGGAAGAGCAGCTTCCTTAACTGCTGAGCCACCTCTCTGGCCCAAGAATAGGCTTTGAGATTAAAAGCCCTTTGTCACTCTTAGTTCACTTTTACATTGTGCTCCAGGCTGAGATATGAGTTCCTAACTTCCTGTTCCTGATGCCGTGTGCAACAGCATACCGTGAAGGACGTTATCCTTCTGGACACATAAGCTCAAACACACTCCTCTGTCTTTAAGTTGTTTTGATCTCAGCAATAGAAATGGAACTAAAATTAATACATTGCCTTTTTCCCTTAAAAAACCTTCCTTGTATTAATACCTAAATGTATAATTTTCTAGTAATTTTCCTTCTCTTCTAAATCCCTCCATTGGTTTTTAAGTTTTATCTCACTTGTTATGATGTGTATGTATGATGGCTGTATGAAATGTTTATAGACTTGTAGTTGCATATATGTATAGATTTGTATGTTATTTTTCTTTCCTCAATCTTCTTATTTATAATCTTTATTTTTGTCTAGCATTTCTCTTCTCTCTGGCTTATTTACCCTGCCTTTTCTTAGCGCTCATAATCTCCTGCAAGGAGAAGCAATAAAACACCATGAACTGAGCCCTCTTACATCAATTTCACTCAAGAAAATATACCACAAGCTTGCCCACAGCCAGATCTGGCAGGGACATTTTCTCAATTTAGGTTCTCACTTCCAAAAAAACTCTAGCTTGTCCTACATTGACATAAAACTAACCAGTACACCATCTTTCTATTATTCTAACAAAATATCTGAAGTGATCATCATGGAAAGATGAAAAACATTTTACTTTAGTTTCCAGAGTTGAAGACATTGGTCTATCATCTCTTGGCTCTCTTTTGAGTCTGTAATAAAGGAGTCTAAAATCCTTCATGAGGTAATCCCATTCAACTTGATGCTGGTAATGAAGGAAAAAAAGAATAAGGCACTAAGCCCATTATCCCCCTCAAGAATATCCTCTCACTGTCTTAAATAATTCCTCTAAGATGTATTTCTTTAAAGGTTCTAATGAACCCCAATAATGTCAAAAAGCAATGATGCAGATTCAAAGGATAGATTTTTTTGCCCCTCCCACATGGAATATGACTTTCTCATTTTATCTATTGGCATAGGTTAATCTTTCCAAGTATGAAGTATATGTCATCTGGAGGTAGATGTTTACACATTTAAGATGTCAATACTATATGCTATCTATGCAATTTTTCAACAGATATTCTTATTTTCAACTGCAGTCCTCACCTCGGGCTTCAGACAGCTTCATTAACACTTCCTAAATTTTTCCTGAGGACTTTGGCAAATGTGCATGTGTTGCCTGATTTTCCTATCAGTGAACAGTCCATGTTTTTAAAGCCCTCTTTTAGAACAAGTAAAAATCTGCTCTTCTAGGTAATATCCATAAATTATCAGACATTTCTTTATTTGATTTTTTAAAAATATTTTATCATTTTATGTTTCTATTCTTACATAATTCAAAAACTTTATGTATCTAGAAATTTTGTGGAGAGAGTTACAATTTAGGGACAAATTTCTATCAAGTTTGTCAGATACGACTTAGTCTGTATTTTACCTAGTACAAAAAAAAAAATTGATGCTGTTTAAGGAACATCTATCCTGCTAATAAATACGATGACCAATCAAGAGTTGGAAAATCTGCTGTCTACATTACTGTAAATTTTTATTTTTTTCATAAAATGTATTTTGATCATATTTTTCTTCCATCAACATTTTCTCCACATCCATCACTATTATTTTTGCAAAGACAGAAATGCTGAAAACCAAATACAATTTCTACATTTTCAATCTTGTTAATATTGTTGAAAAGCCACCTAAAGGAAGAATACCAGGAAATCAGAGCAGTATTCATCTATATAAATGAGCAACTGCCTTTGAGCTTGTACTGTAAAAGATTATAATTAACTTTGTCCCGGAGCTTCCTGTTTTTCCTTTTTATAAGACAAACAATGTCTTTATGATACCTCAGTTTTTAGTTTCCAATATACACCATGTATTTCAACTTTAAATTTCATCGTTTCTGAAAATTGTCAAGTAAACAGGACATTTTTCACAATGCAGCATTAGCAGTTTTTTGATGAGAAGCATTATGCAACTCATAATGCTATCTATAAAAGGTGCTTTAAGACCATATGTGTGTGTGTGTGTGTGTGTGTGTGTGTGTGTGTCAATGACTAATTAATTTAGAAGTTGCCTCCAAGGTATAGACTTTTCTATTCACTCCATTCTTATTGCTGTGAAAATTGAGTACGTGATAGTGTTCCTAACATGTGATGCTTTGTTTGAAAGTATTCATTCTTCCTGTCACAAAGAAGTGGTGTATGCCTTAGATATTGAAGCACTAATGGAATAATGACAAATGCACGATGCAGGTAATTACTTTAATAAATACTCTTTTCACTCTCCTATATTTTCAGATACTTTAGTTATAACATCACATTTGTATTTTAATAACACTTGAATTTCCTAAAAACAAGGACGAACATGTTCAAACACTTCCTCTCTCTACCATTCAGGCTGGGAAAATAGAGAATTTTCCATCTTATAAATTTATTTTTGCAAAGAATTTTCTTTTCTACATATTGTTACCCTTCAATACTCAGTTAACTGAAAATTTAGATGTGCCAAATTGTATAGAATATTGAGTAGCAAAACCTGCTCTCTGAGGAAAAACCTCTAGGGGAAGAAACTATGACTAATTCTGTGGATATGATAGCTAATCTTGGCTGTCAACTTGTCTGCATCTAAAAATCAACTAAAACTTAAGCTCCTAGGTGCTCCTGAAATTTATTTCCTTGATGGGATTATTTGAAGCAGGAAGATCCAACCTAAACCTGGGAAACACCTTCTGGGTAGTACCCAGATAAAAGGACATTGAATAAGGAAAATTAGTTTTTGCCTGCTTACCCTTACTCTCAGTGTCAAGTTCTTTTTTCTATTACTGAGGAATTCCTTCACCAGTATTAGAACCAACTTCTTCAGAATTAGAACCAAGTTTCCACCACACTCTACAGATCTGCAGCTTCTTAGTGATCCACAAGACTCCAGATCTACAATGGGACTACTTGGAAGTAGCCTTTTAGACTAAGCAACTACTGTGTGAATTCTAACTGCTGTGTTCTGTTAGAGAATCCTAATAATGCAGTAGGCATATTAGAGAGTAGGCAAATGCATTGTTCACATGAATTTATTATCAGCCCTAAACAGAAATTAAATGTTGTTTGAAGTGGAAAGTGTGGTCAGCAGAAGTGGGAATATTATTGTTTCATGATTCTCAAATTGTTATTGACGTGACCAATATCTGATTACTATTTTATTATTTGACATAGTATTTTAAGAGTATCTTTATTTTACGATCCATGATTTTATATGTGTGTGTGTGTGAGAGAGAGAGATACAGAGAGAGAGAGATAATTAACATTATTCAAAACATATTTCAAAGTATTATGAAGACAGTGCTTAGTCAATGTAGCAGTTGGATGGCTCTTCTATTTTTATGATTGTAATATCGCTAACACAATGCCAATGTAAAAGTCATATTCAAATGAGTGGTTTTGTTGTCTAAGACCATCACAATCAATATAAATTGATATCATAACCATAAACATTTCTCTATATACAATAATAAACAAAAGATTACATGATTCTTCTGATACAAAGGTGTTATTTTAAGGAAAGCAAATAGACTCTGAAATAAAAACAAACTGATTTAGTTCAGAGAGAATAAAAATCAATTTAAAAGCTGTGTTAAAGAAGATTGTTTTCCAAAGTGATATGCAAAATTTATTGTTCAGTAGTTCAAAAATATAATTATACAGAACTCTATTTTATTTAGTTAACTGCATTCACCTTAGAGATATACCTATCAAATCTAATTATTTTTAAATAGTTTAATACATTTTCATTTATATAGTATGTTTCATTTCTACCCACAGCCTCTTCCCTCACCTTTTCTATCCTCCCTGACTTTTCTTCCTTAACTTCCTGTGCTTTCTCTCTTTTTATTTAATTAAAAACCCACTGATTTTATTTAATGTTGCCCATATTTGTGAGGGTGTGCAACCATCTATGAGCATGAGTAGTATCTTAGAGACTGCATCCCTGAAGAAAAATGACATCCCCTCTTTCAGGAGCCATCAACTGTCAATAACTCTGCAAGTAAGTGTGACATTTCATGATCCCCTCTCCTATGTAAGCTAAGATTTTACTTGGCTTAATCTTGAGAAAATCATATGCATTTAGTCTCATTCATTGTGTGTTCAATTGTGGAACTGCACTGCCATATCTGTCAAATACTGCTCTGCTGCAGACATCCACTCCTTCTGTCTCTTATGATCTTTCTTCTCCCTCTTCTGTAATAATCCCAGAGATTTAAGAGGAATTTTACTTTATAGAGGTCACATTTAGACTAACATGCCACAGTCATCTGCACATTGACCAGTAGGTTCTCCACTAGATCCTCTACCCTACCCGTCCACAGATTTTTGGGCCCAGTCAATGATACTAGGGATAGGTTAAATCTTATGAAACAGGCTCTAAATATTATCAGAAATTTGTTGGCTGCCTTCCCAACAATCACTCTATTATTGCTTAGGTGGACATACCTTAACAAAGCAGTATTATTGTAGATTTTAGGTTTCACATCTGGCTAAGACTGCTGATGTGATGTGCATAGCACCTTCTGTCACTATGAAATTCAGATAGAAGGAATGACATGCTTCAACAATAGGGCCTTCCTACCAAGTTCTGGAACATATCGAAGAGGAATGGCAATATTCTGTGATGTGTATGTGGGTAGTATAAGGCACCAGTGACAACTCAAACAGAGGTGATTCATAACCAGCACTGAGCTTTTCATTTGATAGCTGGATCTCTGTACTAATCTTGAAAATGTACATAACTATAAATGCCTCATTGTTCTCAGCACCAAGATGCTCCAAACCTAATAAACATCTACCTTTTGACAAAATATATTTCTAGGAGAGCTCTCAAAAACAATTAAAGGAGGCCATATGAACCAGGACTCCAGCACCAGGACTTGTTATATACACACATGTTGTGATCGTCCTATTGTTCACATTTGCAAAAGAAAAATCTATTTATGTACCCAATTTTATGTGGCATGGTTTTATTTCTCTGAATAATATAAATCATTAATGATGTGATACTCATATTTTAAACTTGATTTGATATAGAAAAAAACTAATTAAAGTGTGTATACTTGAAAATTAGACTTCTTTTCACAATATTTCTTGTCAATCTTCACCATTATTAAACTTTTAAACTCAGGACAGGGCTGATGTTATGAAAAGCTAATCATTACTCAGGACAAATTTCAGTAATTGTTAATAGCTAACATGAATATCAATATCTTGGTCCAAGTGCTTGTGGCTAATGGGATTTGCTTTTACTAACTGCAGCTTTTCTGTAAGTAATACTTTCTAACTTTAAAAAATCATTATTTTTCAAAGTCATAAAAGTTATAACAGATTTAAATATTATCCATTTATTATAAATTTGGATACATTTTCTCATTTATAAAACTTCATAATGTTTGATAACAATAAAATGACTCTTATGGACATTTTGCTGAACTTACAGATCAGTGTATCATGCAGCTAGCATCAGAGAAACTCACTCTTGGAATACATTAGTTCACAATATGTGAACTAATACAGAGACCCACAACTGTTCAATGAGAAGAGAGTGAGAGACCTCAGATTACCCATTCCTAAATGGGAGGTCTTTGTCAAACCATTCCCTTCAAGGCTCAGACTGCTACGTGGAAGAGGAAGCTAAAAAAATATAAGAGTTAATGGGAATGGAAGACAGCAAGAAAACTGCCTTTCAGATGCATAAGGACTAACACATAAATGAACTCAAAGAGACTGACAGCAGGCAGAGGGCCTGTACAGGTTCAAGCCAGATGGGGGTCACAGTATTGAGATGGGGAACTGGAGATAGGACACTATCCCCAGTCCAGAAGTTATCTCCAACTGACAACTGCTTGCAAAGAAAAAAATTAGCTTTCTCTTTTGGAATCTACTGCATATACTAACTACACATAAGGGATGCCCCATTACCAGCAGTAGATGGCCAACACAAAACAAACTTAATGATACTTTTGGAGATGTTTTGTCTCCTAAAGCTTTGTTTGGCATTTTTTACTTTACTACTTGTTTTTTTGGTTTATATATCACAGTTTGTGAATTTCTTTTTAATTGTGTGTGTGTGTGTGTGTGTGTGTGTGTGTTTCTCTTAAGTTTTCTTTTCAGTTTTTTCAATTTATTGGTTTTCTTTGTTCTGTTTTGGTTTTGTTGTTTCTTTGTTCATTGGCTTGTTTTCTAAAGAGGGAGAGAAAGAAGGTATAGAGTCGGGTTGATGGCCTGGTGAAGAGAATCTGGGAGGCAATTGAGGAAGGGAAAATGTGATCTGAACATAGTGCATGATTTTATTTTTAGTAGTGTTCGTTTTGTTATGAAGAAGTTTGTTTTAATGTTATCAAATATATTGAGGTTTCATAATATTGGATCTAGACTAGGAAATGTGCCTGCAAACCTAATAAGAATAAAATTTTTTCAGTGACATTGATTTTATTTATCATTTATAGAACTTCAATCTCTTTAGAGTTTATGTTTGCATCTGGTGTGAGGTTAGGATATGATTTACTGTACCTAATTGTCAAAGATTTCCCAAAAATATTTATTAACCTATCTACATTTTGCTTATGTTTTTGTTTATTTTATGTCAATTTTTATACACTCATTTACCTATTTCTGGATATTGCACACTTTTGTTATTTCTTTATTCCTATTACAGTTTAATAATAATTGATTTAAGAGTATGGATTTCCCAAAAGAGATTTCAGAACTTATACCCCATTTTATAACCCATTGTCTAATCTTTGACAAGTTTTATGACCTTACTTTATCTTAGTTGCTACATTTGTAAAATCTAGTCGAGACTATTTAATTGGACAACCATGAGGGGCAGTGAACTGACTTTTTATGAACAAAGCTTTGGAATAAGTAACTTCTGTACATATGTATTTTTTAAATAAAACATGAATATTTTAAGATGGAAATCACCCATTTTTACTATTACTCAATATTTTAGATGCTTCTGTCTAATTATATTGCACCATTGATTACTGTGATTTTCCAATCAAACTTTACATGATACCCAGTATGTTATGACATTGAATGTTACAATAAGTTGATATCAGAGTTGAATTGCTATGGTGAATAATTAATTTTGCATTTTATTATCATTGTGTGTGGGGTTTTTGTTGTTTTTCTTTGTTTGTTTGTTTGTTGAGACAGGGTTTCTCTGTTATAACTCTGGCTGTCCTGGTACCCATTCTGCAGACCAAGCTGGTCTTGAACTCACAGAGATCTCCCTGCCTCTATTTCTCAAATGCTGGGATTAAAGGCATGTGCCATTACTGCCAGACTATTACTGTGTTTTTATATTAGGTAAATTTGTTAATAATTGACAAGTTTGATGCTTCAATTATTGTGATTTTTGATAATGATCTAAATGATTTTCCTTTTAATGATATTAAAATCACAAGAATTACTAAGATCTTATTTTGGAAATATAATTATTTCATTTGTCATGCATTACAGTACTGAAGATTTTATTTAGTAAGTGATATTAAATCATCATATAATTTTTAATTGTAGATACATGTATAAATTCATCTTCATATTTTTCCACGTAGTAAACCTGAGGATTAAAGTAGAAATGTTCCTGACAATTAACAGATACGAGAAAATGATACTTTCCTATCTTACAGATTCTCCAAGTCATCATCAACAGTGATTTATTAAACTATCCAATTTGAGGAAATGATTCTGCTTCTAATATTTTAATATGTCTGTTTAAATCATTATTTTTCATAAGTTTATTACAATTAAAAACAACATTTGCAATATAACTTGTCGCTTGTCTCTTTAAAATTACCATTAACACCAATTGAGTTTAAATATTTTAGAAAATACAAATAACTAAATTATTTACTTGAGGCATAATTGTAATGAAGTTTTTAACAAGGATTTAAAATTGTGTAAAATGGATCACTCTGCTTCTACTGTTTCAAAAAGGTGAGATTTTCGGTTTAAGAAAACATTTAAAAGTAATTCCACACTAAATAAAACATGAAGGATTTCCAACTTAAAAAAAAATCAGTTAATTTAATTCTGTGCCTTCAGGTACCAAGCATTTATCAGGTGGATTAATCACTATTACATAAGGGTTGGAAATAGTATTTTTGTTAAAATCTTTCTCTAGGTTTTAAAAAGTCAAGAACAGTATTTCTTAAGGAGTCAAAAAGGTTTTTTTTTTGTTGTTTTTCTTCTTCTTCTCCTCCTCCTCCTCCTCCTCCTCCTCCTCCTCTCTTCTTCTTCTTCTTCTTCTTCTTCTTCTTCTTTTGTATCATTTTATTTTAAATATTTTGTGGCAGGTTATTTTTTCTTTTATAATTTTTTGTGGAACTGGGGATTGAACTCAGGGCATTGTACAAGTTAGCCTAGTGCTCTCCCTCTCAACTATATCTTCAGCCCTATTTTAAATATTTTGTTTGTGCTAATGAGAATTGACTAAGGGTTTCTGACAAGTTATGCCTATTCTTTTTTGAAAAATATGTTTTTAGTTGAAATAGAATTATATCATTTTTCCTTTTACATTTTCTCGTTCCATCCCCTGCCATCTACATTCCCTTTAGCCCTTCCCATACCTAACTCACTCTCAAATACACAGTACTGTTTTTCCTTATTGTTGTTACCAAGACAGAAAAGTAAATGCAAGCATACTAATCTTGTTTCACTTGCTTGTGTATTTATGGTTTCCAGTAGCCCAGTTGACTACTCTTCATTGGAAAACTACTAAGTTCAACCCTGGAAGAGACTAAATTTCTACTATCTCAGCAGTCAGAAGCTGCCTGTAGTTCTATGTGTATGTTAATGCATTGATATTGCCATTGTTCCTGTCTTGTTTATGCAACTGTTTCTAGGAGAGATTGCTTCACCACAGAGCTCGTGGCAATTTTGCCTTTGAAATACTTCCACTCTCTCTTCCATAATTTTCCCTAAACCATAAATGTTATAGCTGTGATTCAGATGTATCCATTAGGGCAGGGCTCCTGGTGATCCACTGATATCTACTTGTGTCCAGTCGCAATTGACTGTGATGATCTCCATTTGCTGTAAATAAAACGTTTTTTGGTGAAGGATGGTAGCCAAATTTATCTATGGATATAAGGATGAGACTTAGAATGTACTAAGAAATTATGCTAGCAAATTGGTAATAGTATAGTCTTTTCTAATACCCATACTTCACTGTTTCCCAGAAGAGGCTAGGTTTTCAGAACCAGTCATAATTAACCTCCTGTTGAACTTAAGTCCAGCTCAACAAGTGTTGGTTGTCATCAACATGTGATCAACATTTGAGTGCCACTTATTTCACTGTTGTGCATATTTTGCCATGATGTTAATTGCCATGTTTCATAGATGTTGCAGCTAAGTAGGATTGTATAACTTCTTTTCTTCATTGGTAGCTTGCAGTCCAGCCATGGAGGTTAGACTAAAGAATTACCCAGGTACCAAAAAGATTTTATTTTAACAGAAATGTTATGATGAAGAATGAGAAGTAAAATATTGAGTGGAGCCAAGTTATGCTAAATTCATAGTTTTTTCTACTATCATGTATGATTGATTTTTGTGAAATCTTTCTTGGCACTTCACTCCTTTTCTTCCTCAGGACCTTGCAAAGTTTCTGACTGTTATAAAATTCCTTTTCCACTCATCAATCTGTATTTTGTGCTTTTTGTTAGTGAAGAGGTTTTAGAAACATTTGCCACAGATAAAAATATGCTGTAGGCACAGTTTCCACTTACACGAGCTTGAAGCTTCTTCAATATTCTCTTATGATTCCATGAAATGTAAGCCTGCCAGGAACGCAAAGCCATTGATCTGTAAGGCCCCATTCACTCCTGTTATGTAGGATGCAGCTGTTAGTTTATGGGAACTTCTCAGAATGGTTTCGATATCACTATATTCAGAAAAAAGGAGCAAAATGAAGTTAGATTTAACCAATCAATGCCCTAATGTGGTTTTTAGCAAGCATATAATAGGTTTATTCATCAGAGAACTTCTTTTTCCCCTTGTTGTTTGTAGAAGAAAATAAAAAGTTATAATTTAAAATTATTCAAAATTACACAACCGATTCTCATCAACATTTGGATGGTCATGTGAGTTTAGGTAGTATTTTATAAACAGAACAAAGATATCCTTACTGATGGCATGTTCTCAAATGACTCAATCCCTATATTTGAAAGTGTTTCTCGGATACATAGTCTTTATGACAAGGTATGCAAACTACATAATATATTTTTAGAAAGGCAAATGACTTTCTATGAGATACACAGTTAGATCACTAAGAATCTGGAACTCATCTAATTTTATAAGATTGTTTTTTCTCTTATTTTCCAGAAATAATTATGGAGAAAATTATTTTATATTACTTCTCTTATGGTAAAAGTTGATATTGTTTTCTTTACGGTAATATGGCATTGTAGTCAGGCTATGGTATGTAAATTTTGCTTAATGCTCTAAGTACCTCCAGAAACATAAAACATTAAAGAGCAAATTGATATAATATCTTCTGAAATGTTTAACATATGGTACAATGCTAGACAGATTGAATTTTGGATTATATTTACTATGCATTGGATCAATATAAGTGGATATCATTCTGTTCTAAAGAATTCAATAGAAAATAATTTGAATTCAGTATCAGTCTAAATTTTTTTGAATTCTCTTGAGGTATTTGCTTGTTCAATCAGTGCCAGGAAGTTTAATAAAGTAGAAAACCTTGTAAATCCTATGAAAATGAAAAATCATGAAAAAGACAATATGTGGGTAATATTGTCATTTTGAATGAAGTAAAATTTCTCAAAGACCTTATTACATTCTTTAATATATGATTCATTAATAATGAATATTTTGATCAATAAATGTATAATTAAAGTATGTTATGATTGAAATATATGATTCACAGGAAATTATTAACTGATTATTCTATTCTCCATTATATGTCATGAAATGCTTCTTGTAAAGATATAGGAATAAGGTTCAAAGTTATTTTTATTCTACTATTTTATGGTTGACTAAACTCATAGCCAGCAATTCTCACATTCTCTTCTTTTTGTAAAGCTAGTGTTGACAATGTAAATTTCTAGATTCTAGAATCTAGAAAGTAGTGACTCATTTATAACTATAAGTTCTTGAGGATTTTCTTTTTCTTTCTTCCTTTCTTTCTTTTTATCTATCTATCTATTATTTATCATTTATTTATTATCAAGAAGGGAGACAACCTTACTCATATCCTGTTGTACAATATACCATTGAATTTATTTAAACATAGCTATAATCAATGAACATACATTAGGCCCTACACAAATGCATACAATTATATGTGACATTTAGATGGAACAATGCAGTTCATCAGGAAAACAAATTGAGGCAAATTACCCTCCAAAGTGCAAGCAAATTGAATTGTATTTTACTTATTGAATTATTTTCACATGAAAATCTATTGGCTGGGAATTATAGAGAAAATATGAGATTCAGTACCACCTTAGAAAAGACCTTTTTCTTTGTAATAAATTACCAAATAAGAACATATTAGAATATTACAGAGTTTAGACCCATTTAAATAATAGTTCATAAAGAAACAACTTGAACATGCGCTTTAAAAGACAAAGTAATGTGATTGGTTAGCTCAGTTGAGCCAATCATTTGTTTTCAGAGAAAAATTTAAAGAATAGATAGTTTATTGGAGTTCTTCAGAGAAAATGAATCAATAAATTTGAGATGCATGGAACTCATACACACAAATTTTATGTGCTTTAAGCTATCAAAACAGCTTGCTACATTTTGCCAAGAGCTCAGCTAAGCTACGAAAAAGAGCTGAACTGCAATGAGTCAGAGAAACAGATTAAAGCAACAACCTCAAAATGAAGAAGTTAATCTTTCCATTGCCCTCTGAAATAGTCTAAGACAGAGATTAAAACTATAGAAATAACTAATTTGTCCTCCATTTCCATTTCTGATCTGTGAGTTAATTAGAGCAAGATTCGGTAAATCACAGCAGAGAGGTTTTAAAAGAATGGGTTTCTAAACAAATGAACTTGAATACATATAGAGACAAGTTATTTTGAATTGATCATCACTATCAAATGAACTATATGGGAAAATGCCACAGATATAACCTTTTATTCAAATTCTACTAATTAAAGTAAATAAAATCTAAATAAGATATTCAAATAACACATAGATAGTTTTAGACCAAATATATAGGTGCAGTGCCCTAGCCTATTTGACAGACACACACAATTAGCACATGCAGGTAGTCAGTTTTGACTTCCGTTGATGCAGGCTTGGTTGAATGTACCCTCTCATGCTGAGACTGGTGATCTCATGTGGGGTCTTTACTCAATATCTCAAAACTGAAGTAGTTATCTACATTTTGGAATTAACAACAACAAGAAAATAGAAACCTAAGAGAAAAAGTTATCTTCTTCTGTAAGAATGCAACTGTTTACAATGAATAACATTTAAAACTGTAAAAGACTGGAGCTGGGGAAACAGCTCACTGGCCAGGAGGACTCAATTCTGTTTCTCTGTGTTCACTCATTGATTTTTTTAATTCTCCCAAGTGCTCCTTTATAATGATTATAGGTTCTTGAGATATCAGAGAAAACATCACTAACACATTAAAAATCCTTGTAATATTTGCTAAATTATGACAAATCAATAAAATCCTACAATAAAAAGTATTCCAGTATACTTTTGACTTGGTCAACATGCTGACATCTTCATTTTGTCAATCACTCTAACAGAAGATTTTTTTTTTTTGATTCACTGCTTCTGCCTCTCTCCAAAGTATGAATTAGATTTTAACCAGTTAGAGATGTATAAATTATCTTATGATACAAACGTATATAATTTAAAATTTAATGGAATGTTGAATCAATTGTAGGAAATGTTGATTTGATGCTAATATTTTGCTACTTCTTATTTCATATGAATTGTAATGATTTGTCACTATTTAAATTAGATTTATTTTTAAGTAAGTAGTATGGTTTTAGGCTAAAACTCTGTGACCTTTTTAATTTGTTTTTTTTTTAATTCAGAACACAAGTAACTTCAAACACATTACCTGGAAAATGATTTGGGAGAAAGCTGATAAATATATATGAGAATCAATATCCATATAGTGAATTGAAGGCTCCGAGGGGTTTCAGGTAAAAATGAAGTAGGTGTCCATACTTGGTCTTTCATCTTGTACTTCATTTCCACCTGCAATGGCTCTTTTTAAAAATCACCATAAAGACAGAGGTCTTTAAGTTTTAGTGCTGAAGTTTCACTATTGAAGTCACTTTCCTACTCGGAATCAGCATGCAGTCACACAATTTTTAGCCCTTATCTTCTCTTTCCCAACTACATCTCATTATACTTCTCAGCCCTGTGTTTAATACACATTCAACAGTGAGAAGATGAACAACCATGTTTGAACTGCTTCACCAGATTCTTCTCTTGTACATTTATTGTATCATGCATGACATCAGTGGATTATGGGCCAATTCTTTCTCTAGTTTCAGCCTTTTCTTTACACTATTTGCATAGTGATGAAAAGATTAACACCTCATTTAAGGCTTGTTGCTTTAATCAATCACTCTGATACCTGCCAGCTAAGCTCTGTTGTATAGCTTAGCAGAAGTCCTGGCAAACACAACATAGTGTTGAGTTGTGTAGCTGTAGATATAGATGCCAACTGTAGGCACTGATTTAAGTTTAAAAAAACTTTATTCTTTGTCAAATGCAATCAACAGTTCTACTCCTGGAGCCCTGGAGTATTTTGACTGAAGTACAATCCACTCCTAATCCTAGACCTAGAAGGCTTCAGAGTTAGCTTCTGTACAATCTAATTAACTTCCAAGAAGCATTGCTGACTTAGCCACTCTCACAAGCTCCTTCTGAACACCAGTCACTGATCTTCTGCTTCAACTCACTTGCTGTTCTGGCTCAAACTCTCCTTCAAGCTGCTGGCAAAAAAAGACGTTCGGATATGGCTGACTTTTTTCTGATGAAACTCATCTGACTCTGGCAAACTCTGACTGACTCTTTGCTTCAAATGGATCTGCTCTACTTGACTTCAAACTGACTCACTTTTCCTGTCTGAAACTGACTTCTGCAGAGCTGTCCTGTGTCTCTATGAGCACTCACTGCCGGTTACTGCTTCAGTCAGTCTCTCTGCTCCTTAGTCAGACTACTTTATTGTCTCTGTGTCTTCCCTGCTGTCTACCTGTTTCACACTGCTCGCCTCATATTGCCAGCTAGAACTGACTTCTGTAACTGATTCTGCTTTGAAATAAGAGACAACCTTCTGTCATGAGAGTTGGGTGTATCCTTACTATGACACATTCTACTAACTCTTGCTCGGATTAGTCACTTTGCTTGCCCTTCAATCTTACTCATCTCAGAAGTCATATTTTGTGTGACACTGAGTCTTTCTGAGCTCTGCTTCCCGTGTCTGCTTCCATGCACTGTTTCTACTTTAGGGATTAAAATAATGGAACAATACTGCCTTCTGAATACTGATATTAAAAGTCTGTGCTACTACATTTTTTTTTAATATTAGGATTAAGGAAGTATACCAACATTCTTAACATTCTTTCTAAATTCCATCCAGACCACACAGGGCTTTAAACTAATTGTGCTTTCTTCATATAGAACCCTGGAATATAAATTCTACCTAGCTTTCACACGGGCCTCTTCCTCTATAAAGTTGCTTTCATAATTTCAATGTAAAAATTGTTTAGTTCTCTTAGTTAAAACCTCCAAATAAGTTATGGTTCAATATATATTCCCAAAAGTACATTGAAGATGGTAATTATTTTCTCGTTTTAGTGCACATCATAATGTTACCATCATCACTATAAGTAGATCTGGGAATGATATTTTTAATATGGACAGTTTCATGGATATATGAATGGATATTCTTTATTTTTTATTTTATATTATTTACATTTTTCATTTTGTTCAGTTTATATATTAATTTTCATTTTATTTGTAAGTATATATATATTATATAATTATATGATATATATATATATATATATATATATATATATATATAGAGAGAGAGAGAGAGAGAGAGAGAGAGAGAGAGAGAGAGGGAAAGAGAGACACTTTCATAGCTGCAAACCCTGCCAGACTTCACCAGAAGGAACCATCTGTCTTGGCAAGTGTCATACTGGACAGTAGAACACAGATCATCTGATCTCAGGTGTTTTTATTGATACTGAAGTGCCTCAGGTGTTCTATTACTACAAAACCTCGGACTTCTTCTCCAAAAACCTACTTGCATAATGAAAGAAACCTGTAGCCTAGTTTTATCCCACAATCCTTTATTAACAGAGCTATGTCACCTTTAAGCCCCACACTGGTTCCCACATCCTTACCTCATAAACTTTATATCCTTTTCTAAAAATTTATTTGATAACTTACCAATGCCAATTTATGCTTTCATACTTCTGATTATGAAACCATAAACTGGAGCATGGTTGATTTTAAAGAAGCCACAGCCTAAAGAAAAATGTGTGTACCCCTCCTTTAGAAACCTTAAACTGTCCATGTCCTCAGACAGAAGTAAGGAAGTCATGAATCCCTTACCATTCTATGCTAGACTGCTCACTGGCTTGTCTTATGAAGGCAACCACATCTGCTATGAGTTCATGAGTACAGAAGGATCATGTCCAGAAGACACTGTTTTGCTACACTGTTTTGGATAAGAGGTGTGATACAGATGTTATGTTTGTGGCTGAGTATTTCTTAGTCATTTATTTTCTGGGATTTGACAAGTTGTGAGTTTCTGTAATAACCATATTACAATACACAATAAACTTCCCTGATGCTGTGTTACCCAATAATATATGGGTAAAGAGATACAACTTTTGAGGGCATTTGATACCATGTCCATTTATCAAAATCACATTAATAGGCTCAAACTTGTCTTCTGTGAATTCCATAACCATTGGTTCTTGACCAGATCTACTGTGCCAACTCCTATTGTGGAGCTGGCATTCAATCTGAAAGCAGGGCTAACCCAGGAGCACCCATGCCTCTGTTGTACCCATGAAAATCATTATTGCAGTTCACAGAATTTACAGCTGTTTAACACTGTTGATCAATATCCCTTCAGCAGCCTTTATAGAATTATTCTACCAGGAGAGGAAACCACCATGGAGGAAGCAGATTCCAAGTTAGCACTTAATTTTCTTATGTTCTGTGACACATATATATGGTATCATCAGCAATCTGGAATCTTACCCTCATATTCTGGTGTACAACCAAGTGCCAAGGCAATTGCCTGTGTTGTTTTGGGAGTTTCATCTCTTTGATAACAAATTAAGGGGACACATACCACACTTGGAGGTGGCTTTTATTTTATTAATATTCTTTAGGTTCTATGATATTCTAGGAAAATAATATTTCATCTATTTTTTTATTAAAATGAAGTTTTCAGACATATTTTGTTTGTGTATATGTATTTTTATTTTCTTTCTTCTGGCTGTGTTCATAGTCAAGTTATTTGATGAATAGATTTGATAACCATTCATACAACTCCATTTTAAAATTTCAGTGTAATGAGGCTCACTACTTGTAACAGGTAATTAATTTCTCATATGATGCTTTTTTGTCATCTTAAAATTGCTCTATATTTGTATGTAGCCTATTATTTCTCCTTCTGGAGCAAGGTATCTAATTTTGGTAAATTATTTTTGGTGTCATCTGTTTCTTCTGATTATTTCTTCAACAGTGAGTTTGATTTATACTTTATATTTTAAATAATATAATAACTCTAGAAACTGAACTCTTTTTCTTTGGTAATTTCTCGAATTTATTGAATTTCTGTTGCAAATTGCTGTAATGTTAAAGTCAATAAAACTTGAAAAAAATCAATAATGATTTTTCATTTTCTTAGATGTTAGATAAAGCATGCAGGTATAAAGGATGAGTAGTATTTAAATATTAAATAAATATTCCAGCTTGACCATCTGTTGGTGTTAGCCAAACACTGGTGGATGTTTCAGAATGATTTATCTATTCCAGGGTAATGTCACAATAGAGAATATTGTAAATTCAAGAATTCTATGATATGATCCTTTAAGATAGTGTTAATAAGTAACCAAGCTGTGTTTTGGTTATTTTGTAAGCATTACTAAAACGTTACATGTGACTGAACATAATCTGCATGATTTTAAAATGTTTTCCATAATACTTGATCAGTTTATGGATAAACCAAACTATAGTATAGTCCTTTCTACTTAATACCTGACAGACTCTAAACATATGGATAGACAATACTTTTATGATGTAATATCAGTGGGATTTAATTAAGAAAGAAATATTAAGATAATCATAACTCAGTCAAGTGAGTCATGAGAAAGACTAAGTCAGCCCTTTCTGAAGTTGAGAGGGTCTATGGCAGAGATATAATGAGCTGTAAGATGCTGTTGTCCTCAGGGTTCAGTGAGAAATGCTTTGCCCCAAACCAAGCTTTATTGACAGCTAAGGGACAATATCTGAGATACACCTCTGGTGTCCATATACATGAATACATGGGATCATGTGTTCACACATATACAAGCCTTGGCATGGATGTGTATACAGAAATAAATTTTAAAAAATTTCACTTACCTTTGAAAGCATTACACATGTGCCTGTGTGTGGTGATATAAACTGGATATTATGTAAGACACTGAAACCACAAGCTTGCAAGTAGGCTGAGCTTGAAAAGTGAACTCTTTTGTGCTCATTTCAAAGCATAATCTGGCTAAACAATGTTGCTTTGTTTTCTTTTTTCTATATTCTATTTCCATTCTGCTTCTAAGACATTGTGCTTTAAGTTTTCTTTTCTTTTTTTTTTTTTTTAAATGGGCAGATTGAGTAAATAAAACCAATAGCTAACATGTAAAGCAGGTTTCTTCAGAAAATAGAAAGTGAACCAATAAATAAATATAGAACTTTAATCTGAAATTATTTTCAATACTAAAACTGGAAGACATTTCTTAAAGATTTATTTGCTGGGAAATTCACAGAAATAGTGTTACCTTAGCAACTCATGACACAGAAATTAAGCTGTCAAAATCTCGATCATTCAAAAGGGTTCACTGACCTTCATGTCAACGCAGCAGATGAAAAAGAGCTGCAGTGATGTACTTTGCCAGGTTTTTGAACTCTAATAAACAAGCCAAGTTGTGTTTATGAATTCCTTAAAATAGACAAGTGGAGAATAGAACAGTATCTGTGAGTGCCAAAATGGATTTACAGGTAGTTAGGCAATTCACATACTGCCAAAAGGATCTTTACTTACCTGCTCCTTCATGATGAAAAATACTTTATGTATCTGGAACAGCAAAGGGGAAACAGAACCTGCACTTGTCAAAACTTGTTCTTTACCACATTTGTTTATGATTGGGAAGAAATTCATTCAGATAGTTTTTTTTTCCCTTAAGAAAATTAAGGGATATCAGTGGAGGTGGGTTTAAAGAAAGATTATGAAAAGATTCTTGAGTTTCTAATATATATATTATATTGATGTTTTCTTTTTCTTTCTTTTTTGTTCTTTTGAGAGAAGGTTTATCTTTGTAGCTCTGGCTGTCCTGGAACTTGTTCTATAGATCAGGCTAGTCTTGAATTCACAGAGATCTGCCTGTATTTGCCTCCCAAATGCTGGGATTAAAAGCATAAACCATCACCACCTGGCTCCAATTTCTTGATACAAATGTAAAACTAAACAAGAATGGTTAAAGACAGACTTTATTCATTCAGCAAGCTTTAACTACTTAAAATGAAATCTTGTCCCCTCCAAAAAATATGATCCCTTACCTCTGGGGAAAATATTTTACAGGGATTTTAGTTGGGGAGAACGATGGCCTAACATAGTGGAGGAGATATCAGTGTTATTTCTGGCAATAGTAGACATCTTTTTTTAACTCACATGCAACATCCTGATCTTTTATTGATTGGGTTTTCAATTCAGACAATAAATAGGTGTCCTTATCCCTGAAAAAAAAAACAAGAAAAATATTGCCAAACTCTAGCTTTCTCTAACCTTCTGTGGATACAAAATTTCTCAAATGATTACATTGCAAGTTGAGGAAACTGATCTTGGTTAAGCAAAAAATGGAAACAATGCTTAAAATTAGAAACTTGTTTCATCCAACACAATCACTGATCAGAATTTCCAGTCCCCAATGAAGAGTGAATTCAGAAAAAAGCAATCATTAAATCCTTGAGTAAGTTATTTATGTCAATATCAGAAGTTATCTCAAGGAAGTGGGACAGTAACATTGTCCAGCTATGTGACAAACAAAACTCAGCATTTTTAAGACTAAGACGAACAAGTTCAATTAAGTTTTTTTCTTAATAACAACTGTATTGCAACAGGAATAACAACTGGGTAGAAATTTTGAAACTTACTGAATTGCTAGTATGCTTGGATTTTTTTTATTTCTATATTATATATAAATGGAGGTATGTACAATTTTTTAACTTAATATGGACTAATAAAGGCTGAGTATTAATCATCAAAATCACTCATACTCTATTCTCTAAACATTTTGAATCATTGAGGTTAAAGAGAAAGGTGACTTTACAGAGGGAATCAGAGTGATAAACATACAAATGGGACATTTGTGTGCCCCATACAATATATTTGAAGGTAGACTCTTCAAAGCTAAAAGTATTTTGTTTGAAAAATAAAATTGGAAAATGATTAGCTATATTAAGAGACCCGAATATTCTAATGCACAACATCAATATAAGAGAGGAAATATAAGTTAATTTTCATACACACAAAGAATCATAAGGTGGCATGAGAAGTTCTTTGCAAACTTTGCATAGCCTACAAGAAATAAATTCATAGAAATATACTAACATACAACGGCAGCCCAATAAATAACAATAGGAGGTTTGGTAGAACAACATCAAGCCAACACATGAAATCAGTAATGAAAAAACTCCAATTACACATAACAGCTTATAATAAAATGGCTCATTCCAAGAAAATAAAACACTTTCACAAATATTTTCTTGGGACAGAAGAACCATGATTTCAAAGCAAAAAACAAAAAAAAAAAAACAAAAAAAACAAAAAACAAAAAAAAGAACTAGTTACTATGAAAATAGGGGTAGGCAAGTATTAGAATATTTATACAAAATTTTTGAAAACAATGCTGACTGAAGAAACACCATGCATCATCACATGGGACTTATTATAGGATACAGAGATGATTCACCTTATGGAATGCTGTCAGTATGACATAATACAATGGAAAATAAAGAAAAATATATGGTCATGTAGGAGATGCCAATAATGCATTTTAAGTATCAGTATGTATTCAGGATTAAAATTATTAACAATGCATGCATAAAAAGAACTTGTTTCAAATCAATGAAAGTAAATTTTCATAAAACACTTTAACATTATAATGAATGGAGAACATATTGATTGATGTTTTCACCCCTTGTGGTTCCACAAGGAATTTTTGTACATTTTTACAATTTCTGGTCAGCATTGTAATAGAGTCTCCAACTGAAGCAGTCACATAAGAATATGATACGCACATATTATACAAATTGAAAGCAAGAAGCACAGGAACTTTCAGTGTTTATATACAGGGAAAACCCCAAAGACTTGGGAAGACTGAAACAAATTGATAAAGTTACAGTGCAGGTTAATGTTGTAGGTTATAAATCCACATGAATAATTAATTACAACTGAGTATATAAAAGATAAACTGTAATAAAACAATTTGGAATGGCAACATAGCTATGCAGGTAACAGAAGTAGATGCCAAGCCTAACAACCTGAGTTTGAACTCCAAGACATAGAAGGTAGAATTAGAGGACTGATTCTGGCATGTTTGGCCCTTGACACTCTCATCAACCTGTGTATGTGTGTGTTTGTGCTTGCTGCTGTCTTTTACACACAATTAATGCAATAAAATAGTAAAAAGAAAATATCACTAGTAATAACATTTGGCTATTTTTTCTCAAACTTCAGAATAATTAGCATTGTAAATATTAGACTTGATGAAATTCCCACTACTATCCAAATTGCATTTATTATAGAAATAAAAATAATTTCCTAGCATTCAGAGTCTTGAAAGACTGTAAATGGCCAAAGAAATTTTGTTGGTCATTGTGAAAAGATTCACATATTTTTTTTCAATTATATAAACATTTATATTAACTAAAATAAACAACATTTCAATTTTTCATAGAATCTAAATGCAAGACCCTGAAGAACTAGGAAAGCATTGTTATTAGAGGGCAAGAGATGAGGAACTAGAGCAGTAATAAGTATAACATACAGCTTGACACTATAAAATGAGTAAGTTCTAGAAATTAAAAGCACATTCGACAAAGTTTAACACAACTCCCTTTATTCTTGAAATCTTAGAAGGCTGAAGGTGATTTGTATTTTCACCCATACATAAGGGAATTCAATATGAAACATATAAATATATCAATTTGTATAAGTGTAGATGCAAGTGTTGATTCTTATTAACTATTCTTCTCATGGGTTGACAGCAAAAGGCATTTTTTTCTTTGCTCATTCAATCCTGATCTTAAAGAGTTTCAGACTCAGTGCAATCTTGTAGCAATACACTGCTGTGTAGGCTCAGCCAGGAAGACAAGGAGACATTTTTCAAAGAGGCAAACCTGCCAGACCTTAGTAAAAGGAACCAACTTCCTGGCCAGTGCCACACTCAATTGACAATGGAACCCTGAGCATCTGAGCTCAGGTGTTTTTAGTCATTCAGAACTTCTCAGGTACAGATCATAAACAATCAAACATTCCCCCAACAAAAAAATCAATACCTGCAGATAATACAAAGTGCCAAGGCCTATGCATCCCTTTTACCAACAATGCACAAAAATAATTCCCCTTTTCTGTATAAGACCATCAAAAAATTGTTTCATCTCTACAACACAGGTTTTAAATACTACAAGAGCAAAACCATTTACATGAGGAACAATCATGAAAGTTGTTAATGCGTAGGATCAAATGAAACCAAACATCTACCAAGCATTCTTTGGACAACAGATAAACATTATCAATGTCCAATTATCTGGAATTGACTTGCAGTCTTCTGAGCTCCTCCAAAAGGCTTGGGTCACTTCTTTGGCTCTGCCCTCTACAACACCCACAGCTTGTCCTCCAGGTTCTGGCTGGCTCCATTCCACTGCTTCTGCTGTTCTTGATAGTTGGCTCATGTTACTGGCATCTTCAGAACTGCTGGGGTCCCTTGTAGCAACTGGGCTGCATTTTCACCAATATCCTCTCCTGGGCTTCTTTTCCTGGTGCCAAGTCTCAACTTCTTTATATGACCCCTTCAATCTGTCCTTCAATTGCCACTGAGGCTGCACCTTCACTAATAGCTTCTCCTGGGCTCTCTTCATGGTGCCAGGCCTCAGCTGCTCTACAAAGACCTCTTCATGCCTACAAAATCAGTAACACCTGGGTAACTCTTACAGTACCAAGTTCAGCTACCAGCATGAGATACAACCTTGGCTAGTTCTGGAAGATAGCTTCTATAAACTGACCCTGAGGAAACACTTTTCAGATTTTTAAAATAGAGTTTACTTTTCAGGAAAAACAACTAGTCCTTTTCTTCAGGAAGAGTTCCCTCAGGGGTAGAGTTCTCATCCCTATCACCAGTGCCAGTTTAACTAGGCTTTTGGCCTCTAAGCAGTGGCTTCCACAACAGCAGATGATCCTGGGCCAGTGGGGAGAATCTCTGGTTGAAACATTGTGGTGGTTTGGTATTCTTTTTCACCACTACTATGGGGAAACATATAACCCCTTCCTGAGATCTCAAACACAACTTCATGAGCTTCATATACATACAATGAAGTTATCAGAAACTCAGTTTGTGAAACAGTAAGCTACTACTTGAGGTAGCAGGGAGCATTAGCTCCATGATCAGACAAAGCATTAAGAACTTTGTTTTTGCTGCTCCCAGCTGAATCCTTTATCTCTCTAAGGAACTCTATTCTGTAGTTCCCATGCTTTTTTCCTCATTTATTATTTTCACAACCTTTTCTCTTCATAAAGGCTTATTTCCTTTCTGTCTCTCCTCTTCCTTCAGGAACCTTCAATTAATACCTTAATCTGTATCCTCTGGTAGCTTCCCTGAGCATACTTTACCAGTCTCTATGAGGTCTAGAGTTTCTTTCTCTTCCTCTTTGTCTCCACATTGGAATAAGGGTACTGCACCCCCCACATTGGTGTGCCATCTGTAGTAGTATGCTGCTGCTGGGTGACTCAGCAAAGACAACATGACATGGGACACATTCATCCAGTACAAACCCTGCCAGACCTCATCAGAGGGAAACCATTGTCATAGCCAGTTCCATACTCACAGTGGAACCATGAGCTTCTGAGCTCAGGCGTTCTTATTTATCCTGAACACCTCAGGTGCAGATCATTAGTAATCAAACATCCCCCACAGAAATCCAACACATGCAAACAATACAAAACCCCAAGGCCTATGCATCCTTTTTCCAGCAGTATACTAAAACAATTATCTTAAAAACAACTAAAATAAACTTTCACAAAATAATCTAATCTGCAAACCTAAACCTAGAATGTTTACTGTTGACTGGGTTCACTCTATCTAGATATTTTCTGAACTATCTCTTTTCATTCTGATTTATACTGCAAAGTCTGAACTACAGATTGTCAACCATCTGCTTCTGACTCTCTGCTTTCTCTTTAGCTCTGTTCTTCTTGGCTTCTCATTCTGTGAGCTGACTGTCTAAATCTCCAACTATCTCACTCTGTCTTTGAACTTCTGAACTGGACTGGCTGTGAACTGAGAGCCTCGTTTTATGTCCCGAGAGATGGGTATATCTTCACTTTGAATCAGTCTCAGACTTCACTCTGACTCAGTCTCTTTCTTCACTCTGATTCAATTTCAGACTTAACTTTGCTGGCTCTTCACTCTGATTCAATCTCAGAGTTTGGGATTAAAGTTTCCACCATTATCTTCAGATCATTCCATCCTGATCAAGCAGGCTTCTGAATGTGATCCCTTTTTAGCTATCACAAAGGCCTTTCAATGTGACCCTTTGCTAGGGCAGCCACGCTACTGGATTAAAATTTTAAATGTTATAGATGAACATTTAATCTTTTATCACATTGAAATGCCATGGAATAGCTAGTAAGGCATCAAACATAGGGGCCTTTATGAAGAGATTACATTTAAAGACCTGTGTGATCTAAATAGAATGCAGAAAGAATGTTAGTCACACTACTCCTATCCTCTGTGCTATAGCAGGGTGAAATAGATTCCTGTGGTTAAGGCAATATATCACACACCTTTAACCCCAACACTAAGATTCTAAAAGTAAGCAGTCAGTTTAGAGAAGGTCAGGGCTCTCAGGTCATGTTTACAGAATGAGCTCATGGCATCCCAACTCTGAGACTGAATCACAATGAGGACACACCCAACTCTCAGATATAAAAGGAGGCTCTCAATTCACAGACAGGGAGATCAGAGAGAAGGCAGAACTCAGAGAGTAGAAACAGGCCCTCAGCTTAGAAAGACAGTATGGGGGAGTTAGAAGCAAAGACACAGAGGCAGTTCAGTAGAAGTCAGTATCAGATGGGAAGAGAGAGTTAATTTGAAATCAAATAGAGCAGTGCAGTCAGAAAAGTTTCAGGAGTCATTCAGAGTCCTGCAAGAGTCAAAGAAATCAAGAGTTCAGTCAGCTGGCTCAGAAGGTCAGTTTGAACCAGAGCTTGGTGTAGATATTAATTCAAAGCAAAGAGTTTTTATTCTTTGGTTAATTCAATCACCAGTTCTAGTCCTGGAGCCCTGAAACATTTTGGCCCTTATACAATCTAAAACATTGAAGCCTAGAACTGGAAGCCTTCAGACTCAACCTCTGTAAATCTAGAATATTTAAGCCTCCTTGGCTTGCTGCTGGCTGAGCCAATGTGACTAGCTCCTCCTGAACACAGAGATGTACTGATCAACTCACTCTTCTGGCTCTGGCTGACTTTCACAACTTCTCTGACTGAATTGCTGTTCTTGGCTTCAAACTGACTCCCTTGTCCCATCTGAAACTGACTTCTTCTGCTGAACTGCCTTGTATCGGTGCCTCAGACTCCTCTTTTTGCCTCTATGTCTTGTTGCTTCTGAACTCTCATTGCCCCGTATTACCTTAGTCAGTCTCTCTGCTTATCTGCCTTATCTTCAGTCAGACCACTTCATTGTCTCTGTGTCTTGCCTCTCTCTGTTTCTTATTCTGACTCCCTGAGCTGAGAGCCTGCTATTATGAGAGTTGGGTGTGTCCTCACTCTGCTAACTTTTCCTCTGATTCATCACTTCCCCAGCCCTTCACTTCATCTCATCTCAAATGTCACTTCCTGTCTGACACTGACTCCTTCTGAGCTCTGCTTCCTGTCTCTCAAGTGCTGGCATTAAAGACATGCACCACCACTGCCTTCTGAACACTGGGAATAAAGGTATGTACCAACGTTCTTTCTACTCTAGAACAGCCATGCTGATGGATTAATAGATTAATCATTCCTCTAGAGCTTGGAGAAGAGTTTGAGCCAGAACAGTTGAATCAGGTCACAAGAAGAATCAATTGAATTCAGTAAAGCTCTGAGTTCAGAAGGAGCTAGTCAGAGTGGCTGAGTCAGCATTAATTCTTGTAGGTTGAAACATTTTATTAGATTGTATGAAGGCTGAAGTCTTCTAAATCTGGGCTAGCATCTTAAAGATTAGATTGTACAAAGGATGAAAACTTTCAGGACCAGTGATTGAATTAGCAAAAGCATAAACTGTCTTTAGCCCTGAATCTATGGGATATCTGACACCCAGTCTGATTGGACATCTACAAAAGTTCTGCTACAAATTTGATTGATTGTGATGACCATTGCACATTATAAATCTCTATCAAAACCAGCATAGATTTATATGTATGAATATAAAAATAATAAAGAAAAAGACACTGTTAGCTTTATGGTGGGAAGGAACATGTGAGATATTTGATGGATGGTAGCTGGGAAGGGCTAGATGGATGAAAAGGAGGTAGGAAAGTGATGTAACTGTATTTATAAAGACAAATCAAAAATAAAAATAATCCATTGCACACTGAGATCATATACTTAGAACATATCATTTTTGTCATTTATATCTCACAATGCTAAAAATGATAATGTGATTCTTGCATAAAAATAAGCTTTTATGACATTCTGCAGAAAGGAAATGCATGCATTTAGAGCTAACTCATACTTAGCAGTGAGGCCAAGAACACATACTGAGAAAAGTATTGTTTCCTCAATAAATTCTTTTGGGAAAATTAAATAGTCCTATACAGAATAATGAAATGAGTCCCTTATCTCAAAATGTGTATAAAAGTCAATTCAAGAAGAAAACACATCAAAGACAAAGATGGATACTGCATGATCTTATTTCTATGTAGTATATGAAACAGTCAAACTTCATCACAACAGAAGGTAGAATGATTTCCTAGGTCTATGTATGGAGGAAATTAAAAGATTTGAATAAGGAGATACCGGGTTTTAGCTATTCAGGATGAATAATACCTAGAGATCAAATGTAGAATGTGTTTTACTTAATGACATCATGTTGTGCATTGAAATTTCCTAAAAGGAATAATATGAGTTGTTCTATTACACACAAGATTTTAAGTGAGGATGTTGGAGAGAGTTATATAACACAAAGGTGAAAGAGAAATAGTGTATGTGGAAGTACATAAGCAGGAAAAGGGGGATAGGGAGATAGAGTAGAGGATCAAGGGAGATCAGTCAACCAAAGTTTGTATGAAAAGGACATAGGAAATCTTATTATTTTGTACATCAATTCAAAGAAATCTGCTTATGTGTGGTTATGGCTACATTAATTAGTTTGGTTGTAGTGGACATTTCAAAACATAGATTAGTATAGTCTTATAATTTATTTATAATTATTTACAATCAACTATACTGCAACAGTGTTAGAAAATATTCAAACTTTTTCTTCAGAATATCAAGAGAAGAAAAGAAAGAAAAGGCTGAAACAATTTGAAACAGAAAATACTTCACCTGATGTTGTTTGTTTATGGATGAATGCCATAAACCAAAGGAAACTTGAAAAACTTAGCATCTTATCGTGTTTCATGCTAGACCAAGAAACTTTGTGGAGCCCATTATACCAGATGCCAATTGCAGTGGGCAGTCCCTGGGAACCCACAGGCCAGGGAAATAGGTAAGCTAATAGAGAATCCTCACCTGTCCTTTCTCTTCTCTATGTTCAGTCACCCAGTTTCAGTCCCAAATCTGTAGCAGACCACCAGCTTTGACCTCCCTATTCTCTGCTTCAACTCCAACAAATCAAGGAGATCTTTTCCAATTTTCCTCACAACTCATTCTGGTATATCAACTTCAGCAGGCATTCCATAAGAACCCACCATCTAAGCCTGACAGAGAAGCAAGTAGACCAACAAATCAGGAAGGCAAGCTATAGATGTTTGCTCTCCCTCTTCCACTTGATATCCAATCAACCAACAATATCATCACCACCTGTGTAGCAAACTGCCTCTTGTATCCTCTCCTCACTCTCTTCACTTAGTCACCCAGTCCCAGGTGAACACCTGCTTTCCTCCCCCATGAATCCTATAATCACCACTCAGCACATCCCCAATCCTAAGTGTCATCTCACAATACCTAGAAACACATTTTATTCAGACCATCTAGTGGTCACATCTATGAGGATCCCAGCGAATGCTTTACTGCCACCTCACCCTCCTAACAACCAGAAAAGCTAACAGAAATCAAGGGAATAAAACATAAGCTATCCAATAAAGAAGTGAGCAGCTACAGGCACCTGAAATTAGTATGCTCTAAAACCCAGTCCCTAGACACAGTGTAAACAAACACAATAAATAATAACAGCCAGGATAAATCTATATCCACTAAAATCAAACAACATTTTCTATATTAGGCCCTAAGAATCACAAGATACCTAAAGCAAAACTGTAGAGGAACATTTAATTATTTAATCCAGCAGCAAGTCTGCTCTAGCAAAGGATTACATCGTAATACCTATGTGTTAAACATTTGATCTCTGATATTGCAGCATGGCTGCTCTAGAGTAAAAAGAATGTTAGTTCACACCTTTTGCCCCAATGTAGCACACATCTCATCTTCAATTCTAGCTCTGAAGGAAGTGGTGGTACATGCCTTTAATTCCAACTTTCATGACTTAAAAGGATTCAGTTCACAAGAGTGGGAATTAGTTCAGAAAAAGGTAGAGCAGACAAGAAGCTATGAGAGCTCAGAGTATAAAAAAAGAGTTTGGAAGCAGATCTCAGAGAGGAGAGTTCAGAGAAGCAGCAAGATAGAAGCAAGTTGGACGCAGACAAGAAGCAGAGAAGAGCATTAATTCAATCAGGAAGTTTGAGTGCAAACTTACCTCACAAACAATTCAGTTCAGACAGAGAAACCTAGAAGAGAAGAGCCAGTCCATAATCAGCTAAGAGAGAAAGCAGAGAGTCAGAAGCAGATAGTTTATGATTTACAGTTTGAATTTCAGAAGGCAGCAAGTCACAGTGATCTCTTTAATAGTAAGTCTCTGAGGCTGAAATATTCTAGAATTATGTTCTCAGATTAGATTGTATCGATGCTGAAGCCTTAAGATTAGGCTTAAGATTAGATTGTATGGAAGCTGAAACCCTCGAGGACTGGGAATTGAATTAGCCACAGAATAAACTGTCCTCTGCCATGATCCCATGTGAAGAATAATTAAATAAATCAGCACATACATCATGCTTATACATAAGACAAAGATCTTTAAAAAGTATCTGTGAGTATGATATAAGCCCTTAAAGAGGAAATGAATAAATGAGAAATATATGAAAATATAGACAAACAGTATAAGCCAAAGCATGAAACAGTTCAAGTGTTAAAAAGAAGAAATAGAATCAATAATGAAAATGCAAACTGAGGGAAATTATACTAGGAGCTTGAATAGGAACCTTAGAGGCAAGCCTCATCAACAAAATTCAAGAGGTGGAAGGGTGCATTTAGGGTGGCTTATTTCTCCTGAGGAAAGGCAAATAAGATGGTTTGTGAAGGCACTGGAACAAGAATATCAGATGGAGAGATGGGAGAAAAGAGAGGAACTAGGGAGAAAATAGGGTAAGAAACAGCTCAAATTAAGGACTATATGATATGTAGTATGAAAACTTACTACAGTAGGAGCTTGTAGCTATATATTCACACCCCACATTGGGTGTAAGATTTAGCCACTGACTGAAGCCAAAACCAGTTTAGTCTAATTTAGTCACCTGTTCTAGTCTTCAAACCCTGGAGTAATCCTGCCTCCATATAATCTAGTCTTAGAGAGCCTTAAAACTGTTAGGCTTCAGCCTCAGCCTCATACAATCTAGAATATTTAAACCTCGGTACACTCTAATCAACCTTTAAGACTTCTTAAAGACTGAGCCTTTCTGACTAGCTCCTTGTGAGCTCTGACTCTTCTGATTCAACTCAATATATTCATTGTTCTTGCCCAAACACTTCCACACTTCCTGATCTTTGGAATGAGCTTACTGTTTCTGACCAAATACTCTGTCTTTGACAGATTCTACCTGACTCTCTGACTGCCTCAGACTGAACTGCTCTGCTCAGGTGCAAATTGACTTATTCTTTCCATCTAATACTGACTTCTTATGCCAAACTGCCTCTTTGTCTCTTCCTCAGACTCCTTAGATTACCCAATCAGACTACCTGTTTCATACTGCTCCAGTCAACTTCTATGCCTTATCCTCTGTTAGACCACTTCATTGTCTCTGTGTCTTATCCCCCATTCGCCTGCTTCAGACTTCTTGCTTTATACTGCTTCTGTGACTGATTGTAACTGCCTGCTCTAAGCCGAGAACCCACTTTAATATAGTGAGAGTTGCATATGCCCTCATTCCAATAATTCTTTCTCTGATTTGTCACTTTGGCTGTCCTTCCCTCTAACTCATCTCAGACATCATTTCCTGTGTGATACTGATGACTGAGCTCTGTTTTCAGAGTCTGCTTCCACATTGTTGCAGTTTTAGAGATTAAAGGCATGGACTACCTCTGCCTTCTGAATACTGGGATGTAATGTATTTTTACATTCCATTCAGATCACAGAGGCTGCTGAATATATACCCTTAGGATATAGACCTTCCTTACCATTCACATAGGTCTATTTATTTACATATTCCCCCTTTCTGTTTAAGATAAAATTGTGCTATGAAAATAGCACTAATACATTTTAAGTATTACAGTAGGAACTATTATCAATCCCATAAATTTAAAAGTCTGACTGTCCTTTTGAAGATTCACTTCAGCTGTCCAAGCAATGATCTTCCATCAGTCCTGATCATCTGTCCAGTTCTCTTCAGCAAATAGTCATTTCAGCATCAAGATTTTCCAGTCTATCAAACTACCACCTCTCTTCCTTTAGTCTGCTTCTTGATCTGTCTTTCTGCTAGGAAACTTCTTACTTAGACAGAATATTTATTGATTTTGATGGTACCTATAGCATTTTGTCACCTGAGGAAATAAAAGCAAAACTCTTCACTACTGTGACACATTCCCTGATTTCCATTTTGTAGTTAACACATCCTTATAGTATATAGACTGATTTAATTCAGCAATTGTTTTCTACAGTCCAGTGTCTTTCAGCAGATGTTGTTCTGGTCTCATTGACATTCAAAAAAATTAAAGTTAATAAAATATTATGTAATCTATCTCTAGGAGTCCTTATTCTTATTTCCTCAGTCTGTTTCTGACCCTGCTTCCTACTGTCTTAGAGAGTTTACCTTTGTTATGGGATTATGTTGCATATCTCTTGTTTATCTGCATTCATTAATCCAATGTCTACCTTAATGATACCTTCTACAAATACCAGGAGACTAAGGCCTTCTTTCTGGGTTATGTTTAGCTTTAGCGATGCCTTGCCTACACTCCTTTTTCAAATGACATGATTTGCCACAGTAAAAACAATGGACATTTTGAAATCTATTACCTTTGCCATTACATGTCCAAGTACATAAGTGTTAGAGTCAATTAGAAACAATCAAGTCATGTTTCATATACAGTGTCAGTTTCAGTCTGTAAAGGTATCCATTATCTCTGAGATAATTAAAAAATTTCTCAAAAAGGACTGACTATATAGATTAGTTTCCTGTTCTCCTTCTTCCATTTGCCTTCCAAGACAAATGGTATTTTCTATTTGTATTTCTATTTGTAATTTTTCTTGCTGTTCATCTAATTTTCAAAACAAAAAACAAAAAAAAAAAAAACAAACAAAACAAAAACAGCGGATCAAAATTGCCACTGATAATAGCATGTGGAGCATAATCACCATTGACAGAAGGATGGGGAACACATCTATCCCTATACACCCTACCCTTGCCCCCAAGGCACCTGAACTGAAATTTCCCATTTGTCAACATAAGAAAAATTGGCCTTAATTATCAGAATTGTCTTTTGGGATGGCTTACTATAATTCAATGTCTCTGAGGCTCTGTATGGTTCTTTGTTTCTTCTTTGCTCAGGGGTCAAGGCTCCTGGATCTGAGTTTCTCTAGACATCCAGCTAAACTTGAAGAACATGTGGTAATTCTGTTGCAAATATTCCCAGCTGACTTTCTCCTCTGCAAAGTTTCTGTCCTCTGCAACATTTCTCTCAGATGTCTTCTGTCTTCTGTGACATTGGATGTGGTGGCAAAATGGGTACCAGTTGTAGCTATAGATTATTGCCCCAAGTTTAGTGCCAAGATACATGTATATTCATGCCCAATGTAGACATTGATTCAGGACAGAGGGCAGTTTATTTTTTGATAAAATTAATTACCTGTCCTGGAACCCTCCTAGAACTCTGGAGTCCTTTGGCCTCCACAAAATCTTTTGGAAATTCAAGAATTGAAAAGCCTCAGCCTCCACAAAGTCTAGAATAATTAAGCCTCCACTGCTGATTGAACCACCCTGACTACCTCCCTCTGAACTCAAAGCTGGTTGAATCAGCTGACATTTCTAGTTCAACATACTCACTGTTATTGTTCCTTGTTCTGGTGTAAACTCTTCTCTAAGGTGCTTGATTTAATCTGACCTTCTGAGTTGGCTTACTCTTTCTGACCAAGCTCTTCTGACTCCAGCTTACTCTCTGCCTGCCTCAGACCAAACTGTTCTGCTCAGCTTCAAACTGACTCACTCTTCCCATCTAATACTGACTTCTTCTGCTGAACTGCCTTTGTGTCTCTGTTTCTTTCCTAAAGGCTGCCTGCTTCTGATTGCTTGCCTCATAGCGCCTGCAGTAACTCACTGCTGTAACTAAGTCTTCTGTAACTGACTGACTCTACTTTAAACTGGGAGCTTGCCTTTTCTATTATAAGAGTTGGATATGTCCCCATTCTGCTAACTCTTCCTCTATTTAGCCAAATTGCCTGTCCCTCACTAACTCATCTCAGATGTCACTTCTTGTGTGACATTGACTCTTTCTGAGTTTTGCCTCCTGTTATGGTAGAAGTTTATTTTCATTATATATAAAATAATTTTTTATGCACTGTTCAAAAGGGGGCAACCCTAGGTCTTGGCATTTGTATTGTCTGCAGGGATTGTGCCTGTGAATATGTCTCCTTGTCTTCCTTTCTGAACTGTCTCAGCAGTGGCTGACTAGTACATCCTGTATCTGATTCCACATTTCCTTTCTATCTTAGGATTAAAGGTATAGACCACCACTGCTTTCTGAATACTGCTATTAAAGGCATGTACCAATATTCTCAATATTTCTATGTTGCACCCAGACCACATAAACCTCTAAATTTAATCCTATCGTATAGACTCCTAGAATATAGACCCTTCCTAGCTTTCACACAGGCCTATTCCTCTACAGAAGCTTCCTAAATTATACAAACATATGGAGGTGACTTAAGAGAAATCACAAAACAATAAGGGAAATAGAGCCCCAACTGGATATCTTTTGTCTCCCAAATGACTTTTTTATTATAGGGATTGGTTACTATAATTGAGTTGTTGGCCAATGATGTCCTATGGAAATTCCTAAACAAACCAGGTTGTTGCAAAGACTATGGGTTGCTCTCTGTTAACTGAAGGTGAGGACCCATTGCTGAAGACAATACATACACAACTCACTGATCATGGAGAAGACAAGTTGGTTCCTGTAGAGGAATAGCCCTGTCTGAAAGCTAAGGTCTGCATTCCAGGAGCTACATTCAGAGGCTTGTATTGTCTGGATGGAATGTAGACAAAAATTTAATCCAATATTTGGAAGGTAGTGGTGATCTACACCTTTAATTGCTGGAGAAAACAGTGGAAGCAAATACAGGAAGCAGAACTCAAAAGGAGTCAAGGTCACACAGGAAGTGATGTCTGAGAGGAGTCAGAGTGAATGGCAGCAAAGTGACTAATCTGAAGACAAGTTAGCAGAGTAAGTATATGCCCAACCTTCACAAGAAAAAGCAGCCCAAGTAAAGAGATTTACATAGGAATTAGAGAGTCAATTAACAGAAGAGTCACTAAGAGAAGTCAGTCAGGAGAAAGGAGGCTGTGGAGTTAGTAATAAGAATCAGTTAAAAAATCGGTTGAGAAACAGGCTGAAGAGTTGAGTCAGAGCAGAGTAAGTGACAGAGACCTTTCAGAAGCTGAGGTTGAGTGAGTTACAGAGAAGGCAGTTGAAGCAGTCACTTACAGAGGCAGAATGGAGCAGTAAAAACTTGGGGAGAGACACAGAAATGCAGCAGAGCTTGGCAGAAGAAGCCCAGAACAGAGAATGAGTTGAACCAAAAGATTAAGATTTCAGAAGAAGTGGCTCAGTCTGCAGTAGGTCTCAGAAGGCTAAAGCTGAAGCCTTCCAATTCAATGATTAAGTATAGATTGTAAAGAGGCTTAAATGCTCTAGAGCTCCAGGGCTCTAGGCTATCTATAATCAATGATTTAATTATACAAAAGAATAAAATGTCCTCTACTCTGAATCAATGTCTACATGTGGGTGAAGATGCATTTGCCTCTATAACTACAGATTCCTATATAGAGCCATCACCCCTAAGTATTATTGGTTATGGTATAGGAAGCTATTCTGAAAGCTAGCAAAGAAGAAATACAAACATCACCCCAGACATATACACTTTGAACTACAATGGTTTCCTGCTTGCAACATATGGTAGTATAATTGTAGCACAAAGCTTGTTGGAGAAACCAAGCATTATCTGATTTTACCTAAGGCCCACTGATGAGATGGGACCTGTGGTCCTTTGAATAAGAATGGCTCCCATAGGCTCAGAGGTTTGAATACTTGGTCACAGGGAGTAGCATTATTAGAAACCATTAGGTGGTAAAGTTGTTTTGAAGGAAGTTTGTCACTGGGGACTTTGTGGTTCAAAAAGCCTATTTTAAGCCCACAGTTTCTCTCTCCTCCTCCTGCCTGCAGATCCCTATGTAGAATTCTCAGAATTCTCATGTCTGCCTACATGCTGCCCTGCTCCCCACCATGATGACTAAACCTCTAGAACTATAATCAGCAATTAAATGCTTTTCTTTCTAAAAGTTACCATAGTAATGCTGTCACTTCACAGCAGCAGAACACTGACTAAACAAAATTCATACCTGATACTGCTTGGCTGACCAAGAATCTGATATTGATACTGGATTGTTCAGCGTTCAGGGTAAAACCAAATACTACACTTCAGGGAAAAAAAAGTATAGAGCTTAAAGTGACTCCTAAAGACATGCTGCTATAATCATAGATATATGCCTTGCTCTACCACCATCAAAGGAGCTTCCTCCTGCACCAGGTAGAAACAAATATAGAGACCCAGACACAGAGATTATTCAGAAAGTGGGAGAATTTGGAACACTAAATCCTAAGCAAGATGTCTCCTTCCCTCAAAAGATATAGAACCCCCCGCTGAAGGAGAATGTATTGTCACTGGAAGCCAGAAATGTGTGTTGGATCCCGACTTCAGATTTACAGGATGTGTTGTTTGATGTGGATATTGGAAACTCTTCTTCTGGGGTCCTCTGAAAGAGTAGCAAGCACTCTTAATTGCTGAGTCATCTCTCTAACCTCAGATCTAATACATTCTTAAAACTTTATAAAGTTCCATAATACCAGTGTGGGTCAAAATCCACAGAGTGCTTCAGTATTTTAACTGTTTTCAAATCATTGCAAATTAATGCTTATAAAGCATTAACTGCATTATTACATTTTCTTCATTCAGAATTTATATGGATCTTTCCTGTCAGAGTTTCAAACCTTTCCAGTACATTCATCCTGTATCTTTCAAAAAGTTCTCTCTTATAATCTATTGTGATCTAGGACTGGTGTATAAATTTCTAGTAATCTAATTTTCTATATTTCAGGACATGCCTGGCAGTTTCATTTTTCTGTAAGAGCCTATGTGACATTTATGACAAATGTCCTATTTGTACTAATGATTTTAATTACAGTTTCATTGTTGAATCAAATGTTTCAATGAAAGCTTTCTTATTAAATATAAAACTTTCGAAGGAAAACACACTGCCACTAGCCATATAACAATTTTATTTCTTTTTGTTAGATATAGTCATTCTCGTATTGTTAGTGATCAATATCAATTTGTTTGATAACATTGATTACAGTACATTTTTACAATAAATCATTCCATGGGCATAATTTGATAAGAAAAAATTTAACTGTTTATTCTTGAAACAAGCAAAGACAGAATAGCTACACTAACTTTCATCAACTATTTCAGAACTGTATTTTTCTGAAAGTTTCCCCCTTTACAGAATACTTTTCTCTGTATGATAGAGACTTAATACTAATTAGCATTTGGCCATTCTGCCCTGAGACTTGGAGTATCAAAATAAACACTGAAGTAATTTACAAGGCATTTGATAAGGTGAACTGATGATTAGATGTAGGTTAAGCCCCATCATAAACCTTCTCAGATTGTTCTACTAAATTCAAGCCACTGATTGAAAGAGGATTAAGTAGTCTTCAAGAACTGATATATAATCTTCGTCATAACACAATAGCTAATTTATTCCCTTAACTTACTTTTAAAAGGTATTTTCCACAAAAAGTAACTCGCAGAACTCTTTTAACATTTACCTTTTGATTTTTTAGTGATTGTATGCATTGTATGCATAAATAGTAATTTAGAAAGTATTTATACACATCTATTATCAATGAAAATAAGTGTTATCATTTATAATTATTCTCAAAGACTGCTCATCATCTTCAAATGATTTAAATATGATGAAATTATATTTCTGTTAATCACACTATTTACTCTTAATTGATAACTGCATAACAATAGGACTCTACAAGGCAATTTAATTATCATAAAAACTAGAGTTTAAAAATCATGAGATTATGCTCTAAGCTTTTAAATAAGACCTAATACAAACTCCCTCAAATTCTACCACTACAAAATTTCTCAATGAAAATGTGACTATATCCTTTATCCTTTCTTAGGTATCACAAGTTACTCAATTTTTTTGTACCACGATATATTATTTTTGTTTATCTTCTCCATTACATTCAATATTTCCATACACAAACCTTGAATTGACTCTAAAAGAATGTCCATTTTCTTTCTCGCGATTTCATTTTGGGAGATTTGCTACTAATTGTTGCACAAAAAATTCAAACGATTATTCATATTCATAAGATTATGAATTCACTAAAAGAAAAGGCCATAAAATTTTGTCTTATTCAAGGTTAAGCACTTAACAAATAATTATTTGTTAAGCTAATTTAAGGGATGAAGAATTCTTTTCTTCAAATGAAAGTTTAGATGTCAGGGAAGTGCAATAGTATATGAAAAATATAGTAAATGAACTGTGTATATGTTTGTGTCCTGAGGGTTGGGTAGACTCCTGCTTTCCCAGCACTCTGAAGAAGCAAGGGGCAAAATACTAAAAAGAAAAGACAGAAAAGAAAACAAAATTTGCTGTAATAACTTGGGATGAGATGAGTTAAGGTGATTTTTCCATAGGTTGTCATTTTTTACAAATTCTATACCTTTTCTATCATCTATCTATCTATCTATCATATCATTTTTTGTATGTTTTCTGTTTTATCTATTTGTGCATATGAAGGTGTATGCGTATGTATATAGAGAGCACTTACCTAGAACTGCAAGGCAGCAACTAAATTATAAGTTTCCCCTGCAGTAATATTTAGTAGTATTTAATAACATTTAAGTAGTTCAAGAGATTACCAACCTACAAACTATGCAACTAAAATTATGAGTGTCTTGTCTAGATATTCCCATGGTACAGCAGTGATATATATGTTTTATGAGTAACCAAAATCTTTATGATTGTATTTAAGTCTAGTTCAACATGATATAACCAATATCTGACACCATAATTAGGCCAAGATCATGTGACTAGGCATACCATGGGCCCCAAGAAGAAACTGGTAATATTGTTTTGCTAATGTAGATATGTTAAACTTACTTAAATTAATTCTTTCTATACCCATAGATTAGTATATTTCTAAGTGCTAATCAGAGAATATTCTTTCTGAAGTAGATGTCAGTTAACAGAGAGACCCATAACTGGTAAAGATTCAGAGACTAAGACACTGTGGAACCTTCAACCCTAAGTGCTATATCTCTTTCACACCCCTCCACCCATTACTCAGGATGGTAGAAGTTAAAGTATTATAAGAGGCAAAGGATGTGCACGATGACAACAACTCAACAGGTTTTTTATTTGTATGTTTGTTTCTAGACACTACATGGTAACAGCACATATGAACTCACAGTGGCTATCACAGCATGGATAAGATTTACACAAATTCAAACTAGCTAAAATTCCAATATGGACAGGTTGGGTTGGCATGAAACCTCACTTCTATCTGAAGAGCCTTAGAAAAACATGTAAAATTATTTTGGTCTTGATTAATTAAAAAGGTGTTGAATTAATTAATATATATTTTATATTAATAAATATGAATACAAGCCTAATAATAAATAAAGCTATAATTATAAATTAGTTTCAAAACTTTGAATTATTGAGATGAGTTGATATCTTAGGAAAAAAAATGTCAAAAGGACACTGGTTCAACCTCTGTTGGAATTACTTGAGCTGGTACAAGAAGCCCCTCAATGTGCTGCTCAGGATCCTTTATATTTCATCAACATCAAAACAGACCTTGGAAATACAATTTTAGTGACTCAGAGATCTGTTTTCAATGATTACATGAGAAGGTACTGTGAGCAATACCTTTGTTAGCAATATAAATTTGCTAGCAATGTAAACTGGTCCTATTACAATCCCATGATCATTTTCTGTTTAGGGCAAAAACTAATGTAGCTCATTATTAAAAATACACTACTTGCAATTTTATAATGGGCTAACTCTGTGTCCTGTGATTATTTACTCTCCATATTTAGCTATTCAAGCAGAAGTCACATTACATTTTGTTCTTTTAGTGTTCCCACTAATCCTGTGTGTAGATTTATGGTAAAGTACTCATCAATCAAATTGCCAATGCTTTTAGTCACATTTAAGGAGGAAAACCTCATTGAATTTAATCAACAAATGCACATATTTTACTCTGTGCATCTAACCATATATCCTGCTGCAATTTTAATGCTTTACTACAGAGACTTTCAGAAAACTATCATCATTTATATAAATGCATGTGAATTCTGCTTCCTATTAACAGTTGAAATGAAAAGAAGGATGTGCAAGGATCATCCAAAGACTTACTATGCTGATACTGTTACAGCTGCTACTTAGAACTGTCTTCACCTAGCAGACTACTTGACTATTTCTGTCAATTGGATTTGCTTAACTATTATTTCCTTTTAGTGAAGGAGCACAGAATATAGAAAATCTTTATGTGAAGGCTCTGGTAGAAGCTTAGGTGTTTATCATTAGAGTGAGGATCAAGAGGGCCAGGTGTACTATTTATTTTAATGAAGCCAAGATTGAGATAGGAGTTCAGAATACAAAATAAAGCATTGTTTACTAACTCTGTGCCTTCTCTGCAGTGCAAGCATACAGCATTTTCTTAACACAAAGCTATCTGGTTGAAAATAACTCATTTTGCAGTATATTTTCCAGCAAAATAAACTACTTACTCTGAAAGTGGTGGTGTAGAGTTGTTTGTGCTCACATATGCAGGCATGCATATTTGATTTAGGTGTAAAGCTTTATTCAAGATAAAGTAATTGCAATATTTTTTGAGACACACTGTGCCCCAAACCACAAGGCTAATAGAAAAGTGTATTTCATTCTGATATAAAAAGATTGTGGGTTGTGTGTTTGCATGTGGAATTAGTAGATAGTAGTGATCTGGAAAGAAATTCCAAAGCCATTTATCTCCTTCACTGTATAGAATATTTGTCATATGTCAAATCCTCCAAATATTGGTACACTCCATTATTAGGGGTGTAGTGAAAATTTTAGTTAGGCTTTTCAGTGACAGAAAATAATGCTGATTTGATAGATCAACTTGCCCAACACTAAAACAGTATGTGACACAAAGATCTACAATATATGGAATGTAATGAAAGCTATGATATTTTCCTTTTTTAAAAATTTTTTATTAAAAATTGTTTTCATAAAATATCTTCTAAATATATTATTTCTCTTACTCCTTTTCCCATTTTCTCCACCTTCCTATACATCCATGTTCTTTCTCTCTATATATCTCAAAAAATAAAAGATAAACAAAAATTAAAATGTAAAATAAGCAAGTAAAAAACCACTATAAAACAGAAAATACCATAACAAAGCTACACAAAAAAATTTGGAATTTCTTTTGTGTTGTTGCCCAACTACACCTGGGTATGGAGTGGTTGATATGCACAGTCATACTCTGTTGGACAAAACTCAGTTTCTCCTTCCCAGAAGATGTCAACTACAAATAGCTTCTTTTTCAGGGTGGCATTTTTTGTCACACTGCAAATATTGTTGATCACTGGTTATTACAAATCACATAATCCATTTCTGAATCCCTTCTCTAAGAAGTTTGGAAATATTTACTGTGATGAACACTTGATGTAAGAATCTATATGCACATAAATATATAAAATGAGATTCCTGATTCTGCCAATATCCTATTATTGAAAATCACAATGAAAGAAAAAGCATATTATAGAACTATTTCATCATTTACCACACTATTCCCTTATAGTGTATAATTCTTAAAATAGCTTTAATATATATAGCTTTAAATATATATAATTAAATATATATAATTAAAATAGCATATATATATATATATATATATATGGCACAATATATTTCAAACAAGTAAATTATACAATATAGTACAGTTTTAGCACATGGAAATGGTTATGATACAACATGTTCAAATGAATGAACATATTCCTCAACTCCCAAATATGTCTTAACTTCCATTGTCATCAATCTATTCTCCTTTCCTCCTCTACAGATCACCACCAAGCCATTCTGTGTTGCTATTTACTATATTTTAGAGCCTTCTTGAGCACTGTAATATGCACTTTTTTCTTGTTACACTATTTTCATTTTAATTAGAATTTATAAGCCTTTGAAAATGTCATACATTTATACAGTGAAATATAAGCATAGACATCCACATATTGTTTCATCTACTGTCCTCCATATAACCCCAAACCTGTCCCTTCCAAATACCACTTACTGAGGCGCTATTGACAGTTGATAGCTACTGAGGAGGAAGAATCTTCCTTTTTGTGTATGGCCACTGGTAGGTTTCTCATGTTCCAATGGATGGCTCCACACCTAGGTGTATATATGCAGCACTAATTGTATTCATTGAGATGCCAAATGTATATTGGTAATGTTTTATTTCAGTCATCTGGTTAGCTTTACTTTATTCATCATTTTTTGATGATGAATAACTTATCCTTTGTTATGTATGATTAGTATTCTAATATCCAGTAATATCCCATTTTTGGTTGCAGTCATATTTTTTGCTTTGCTTTCTTTTTATATTAAATTTAGTTTTCTCTCTCGCTTATAATACAATCTGATCCATTCTCAACCCCCCTCTTCCCAGATCACTCCTCTTCCCCTCAGAACAGACCAGGCCTCCCAGGGTTGTCACTGGAACGGGGCATATCAAGAAGGAACAAGGGCAGGCTGGAGTCCTACATCAAGGCTGGGCAAGGAAGCCCAGCAGGAGAAAAAGGATCCCAATGGGAGGCAAAAGGGTCAGAAACTACCTCCTCCAGATTTTTGGAGTTCTATAAGAACACCAAGTTAGATAGAAACAAGATATATGTATGGGCTCCTTCAGATTCTGTGTCTGCTGATTCAGTCTTTGTGAGCCTTAAGTGAAGAATGGATAAAGAAAATGTGGTACATATACACAATAGAGTATTTATCAGCTATTAAAAATTACAACATGAAATTTTCAGGCAAATTGATGGAACTAGAAAAAATTATCCTGAGTGAGGCGACCAAAACCAAAAAGACAAACGTGGCATGTACTCACTTATAAATGAGTACAATTCTACTACAATTCACAGACCCAGAGAGACTATGTAACAAGGAGGGCCCCAGTAGGGACACATGAATCTCCCAGGAAATGGAAAATAGAAAAGGTGTTACAGGTGCACTGGAGAAGGACAGGAATGGAAACAGGAAGGATCAGTTAGGGGGAGAAGGATGGAGGGAGAGACAAATAGAATTTGGTGAATTTGAAAGGTTATTTGGAGATCTAGTGCAATGGAAACTCCCTGGAATCTACAAGTGTGACCCTATCAAGGAGCCCTAGTAATGGCAAGCAGGGAACCTGAAGAGACCATCTTCTATAGCTAGGCAAGGCTTCTGGTGATGATACTGGGATACACACATATCCACAAAACTTTAGACCTATAAACTATCTTCCCTACAAGATCTCCAGGAGCAATGAAAGGGCAAAACTTCACACTAAGGAAGGGATCCCATGCCTAAAACTACAGGACAGGACAGGAACTAGAGACTGGATAGCACAGAGACAATTCCTAATGATATTCTGCTATGGTGATAGATTAGTGCTTAGCCCCATTGTCCTCAAAGAGGCTCCCTCCTACAACTGAGGAACTAGATTGAGAGAGCCAATGCAAAACATCGGGCAGAACTCAGGGAACCCGGATGGAGGACTGGAGGAAGGATAGCAGGAAGCAGTGGGTTCTAGAATACTAGATCAAGTCCCAAAGAGTCAACTGACCAGGGATCTTAGGGATTGAATTTTAAATTGCATATGAAGCTCCTACAAACACTTTGCTACAGGTTTTAGGATTGGCATTATGCTTTAATTTCTCTACTAAATGTCTATAAGTAGAATTTTAAGGTAATATACAGATGTGTGTTTTATAATTTAAAAGATTTTTGTATAGAAAATTTGTAATTAAATTTCTGGCATAAGTATCTGAAAGATATTTTTAAAGCAATTTTACCTATATTATGAATCTTTATTTTTATTACTACTAAAGTGTTATCTATTACAATCATTGTAAAATAAGTTTATCATGTTTTTTTTAATTATTCTTTTCTATTTTTTTAAGATTCCAATATATTACACAATTTCCTCCTTTTCTTTCCGCCCTCCACTACCTCTGATATACTTCTTGTTCTTTCTCAAACTCATGTCTTCTTTTTCCATTAATCCTCATTATACATACATGTATAAAAACTAAGTTTAATATATATAGCATGTGTGTGCATATTCCTACATACATAAAGTGAAACAGCACATCAACTGACTATCTAATACCAAATGATAAGCCATGAAATCATACATAAATATGTGTCATGTTTTAACCTAGATCCTCCTAATTAATAATGGTGAATACCTTGTTTGCTTCTCTCATCCTTATAGGAATCTTTTATAAAAAGGCTTTTGATAGCTTTTTCCCATATTACACATTTTCTTTATATTTCTATTACTTAATTTTGAAAGATATTATATACATACATTTTCATTTTTTATTTTATATATAATTTTGAAAGAATACAAATCATTTTGTAGAAAGTCATCATGTCTTGTTTCTTGGTTTCTGATCCAGTATACATTGAAGGTCAGAAATTCTTTATTTTTAGGAAATATAATGGAATAAAATACTCCTTTAAGAACGGTACTTTTGTTGTCATCACTAAAACATTATCTTCATGAACTAAAAAAAACAAAATTCAAATATTTTCCCTTTTATGTATTATGAATTTTAAAATATTTTGTGTCAGCCATGTTCGTGTCACCATGTCAACTGATAAATGTTATACAACATCTGAAGTGAAGTTTACTGTTTATATCAGTAAACAAGTTCCACACCATTTGTAAATGACTATATTTCCCTTTGTATTTTAACATAGTTTGTCTGAAACGTGTAGATGTTTGACTTGACTGTCAATCTGAATGACTGATCCATTACCTATCCTGCTACCATTACTACACTCAGATATTGTAATGTTTTACTCCAGTGTTAGATCAACTATCTTGTATGCTTTAAATTCTTGGCTACAGTATTTCATATTAAAATTAAAACCATTTTGTAAAGGTATATTAGTGCAGATGTCTGAAACTTATAAATCTAGAATAACTAAAATTTTTGATGAAACAACTCTGTCTTCGTCTCCTTCCTGGCCCCTGATTATCACTAATCTACGTCGTTATTTCACTGTATAATTTAAAATGACCCATATGATTTAGATCATATAGTACTTACTCTTTCGTGACTGACTTGTGTTAATTATTATAGTATCTTCCATCTTCCATCATACTGTACTAAACACAGTAATTACTTCCTTTTAAAGACTGAGTACCAATTGCATATACTACATTTTGTTTATCTGTTCATAAATGCATACTGTTTCCATGTGGTGGGTATTGTTAATAATATAATGAACATTATTTTGGAAATCTGTTAATTGCAAAATCTATAGGGAGCCTAGAAAACTGGATATCCAGGGAAGAGACCTAGTTTGAGTTTGAAGGCAATCAGCCTTGAGAATTTTTTTCCAGTTCAGGGAAGACCAGTGGCTTTATTCTAATAAGTCATTTTATTGCTTGAATGAGGCTGTACTAGTTAGAGATAAAATATTTCTTAGAGTTCACTTTTACAAAGGTTATTCTCATCCAGAAACATATTAGTATGAATTATATACATGTATGAATTGTTCAAAAATAAAGTTACTTAACAGCAAACAAAGTAAGGATACAAGAAATGTGGGTCAGCAGTGAAGATTGAGTATTTATCTTCCAGAGAAACCCAGCTCTATTTCCAACAAACACATCAGGCAAAACTCTACACATGTACATCCATTCGTATGCAGAAACATCGTAGGTAAATAAAGGAGATTTTTTAATTCAAGAATTAAATTCTGATTAACAAAGAAAATCATAGAGATTTTGTAAATATTTTACAATAAAAATTTCAAGATTTTGAAATGTTCCTTGAATATAAGAGAAATAACTTATTTGAAAAATTAAGAAATATTTTATGGAGAAATTGTCTTAAAGAAAGGTAAATTACAACCATTATACCTCTAGATTTGCTTCAATTATTTTGTTTAGTTGAAACATATAGCCGTAGATTCACCAGATGGTAGCCATTGGTCAGGTGGAAAGGTTTTTTATTCTTTACTTAATTCAATCACCAGTTCTTAGTCTGGAATCCTAGAGCATCTGAAGCCCTTTTTACAATCTAGTCTTAGTAACATATAAACCTTCATACAATCTAATCAACCTTTGAGACTTACTGCTGACTTAACGATTCTGACTTGCTCCTTCTGAACTCAGAGCTGTATTTGTTCAACTCACTCTCACTATTCAGGCTCAAACCCTTCTCCAACCTGCTGGTTCAAACTCACCTTCTGAGCTGGCTTACTGTTTCTGATGGAACTCTTCTGACTCAAACTTACTCTGGGTGATTCTCTGACTGCCTCAGACTGAACTGCTCTGCTCAGCTTCAAATTGACTCACTCTTCCAATCTGATACTGACTTCTTCTGATGAACTGCCTCTGTGTCTTCATGTCTCTTCTTGAGATTTCCCTGCTCCGTACTGTCTCAGTCAGCCTCTCTGCTTCTCTGCCTTATCTTCCAGTCAGACTGTTTCATTTTCTTTGTGTTGCCTACTAACTGCCTGCTTTAGACTGCTCACTTCATACTGTCTCTATCCGACTGTTCCTGTAACTGACTGCTGTAACAGACTGCTCTGAGCTGAGAGCCCATCTTTCATGTTGGCAGTTGGTATCTGGGTATCTTCTTTCTTAGGTCAAGTATTTATTAATTTTGATGGTACCCACAGCCTTTCATTTCCTGTAGAAATAAAAGCAAATCCGCTTCTCAAACATGACATATTCCCTGACTTTCACTCTAATGTTAGTACATCCTTATATTATACAGATTGATTTAATTCAGCAATATTTTTATAATCCAGTATCTTTTGGCAGCAATTGTTCCTGCTTCATTGGCATTCAAAAATTTTTATGTAATCTATCTCTGGAAGTTCTTATTCTGAAACAAGTATATTCACGTATGTGATTGTAACTACAGATGTAAAACTTAATTCCAGCTCCCAGAAATCTAACCACTCTGGACACTGTGAGAAATTGCACTCACATTCACACCCACAATCTCTCTCTGAAACACATATAATTAACAAAATAAAATAACTTTTAAAAAGAAAACACCATGTTGTAATTTCAAAGGTGATACCTTGAAGATAAAAAGTATTCACTTTCTCAGAAATGTGGTAATGTAGATTTGAGTAACTCACTTTACTGAAGATATCAATGCAGAAATGAAAAGAAAAAGTTCAAAGAGAAAATGACAACTGATGTTATGAAAAAATATTTTCTCTTTTTCATAAACAGTGAAAACTACTTTACAAACATAAAATAAAGTTTATATTCTTAATATATCCTGACTAAGAGAATAAAGAATACATCTTCATATGGATATATTACAAATATAAATTTAAAAGTAAACAAATGTAACACATTATAACTAATAATTCAGTGACACTACCAGATAAATATCAAAGTAGATTCACATTAAAAACTTACATTGTTATTTAGAAAGTATACATTCAGTGCCGTAGTTCAGTGGAGTTGACACACAACATAAGACATCATAGTAAGTTTCATTGGTGTGTATCCCATCTCATTAGGGATGTCTTTCAAAGTAGTGACCAATATCTTGAGAGACATTCAAAAGAATATTTGTCTTTTATTTCCAGTACTGGAATCCAGACAGAAGAGCAAACATGTTAGACATTGTTCCCAATTTTGATCTATTTCTCTAGTTCATTTCTGATTTATGTTTCCATGAATAAAATTAAATCATATCTCTGTCACTCTACTGTGGCTGGAGGTAGATGGTTCTACACTGTGAGTAGAATTCATCCTTGAAATGATAAACTAGAGGATTAGTTTAATGAACAGAGTTAAAGCAATCTAAATAAGATTTTAGAATTGTTTTGTGTGCATTTTTATCTGGAGAGTTTCATCTGTATGTATTTGTTTTGTTTGTGTAGAAATAGCAATTGAATTCAAAACTTCATGCATGCCAGGCAAGTGTACTACCACTGTGCTATACATACAAGCATTTAGATTCAAATATAAAATTTATCAGAGCTGGTTATTAGGTTATTTAGTCACTAGTTAATTTTTTATTCTTTTATTTAAGATTAAAATATTACTATAATGAATATTTTAAAATAATCAACAATAAACTGTACATTATTTGCCTGTATATTTATTAGAAGTTAATTATGGAGTAGAAAGTATAAGTTCATAAAATCAATTACAAGTTCTTAACTTTCAATATATTATTTTACAATTTTAAATAATACTATTTTTCCTCTTAGTAGTGAAAAATCTCAGTTTATACTATAGTAAGATATTTATATAAATCTGAAAGTGTGGTTGGTGGTTGGATTGGAATTCCTTTTCCATAGCTCACCATTACAAATATGTAATGTTAAAAGTCATAACTATAAGAAAAACAATGTATCAGTAAAGCTATAATTACATGAAACCTCCATTTGAGGAAAAATAACCAAGTGAATATAATATTGTTTCATCTAAACAAAACTAATGATCTAAATATCAAGGTATAATGAATGTAATTTCTTTTTTTGAAGAAATTTTCCATACACAATCCCTCTTTACATTTTCAATTAAGTTATTGCTCACATATTCAAGGTATATTTCTAAATATTCAAATTTTTATTTTAAAAGGAGTTACATAGTCTTTTCAGTGGTTTTCTTTGTTGGTTAAACAGATTTTATTTCAATATTTTCCTTCTGTTAAATTGCATGCTTTCTGCATCTATGTGGGAGTACATTATATATGCATGTGTATACATATATAACATTTTCCTTGTTTATGTGAGTGTGTATATACAGTCAAGAGGTTGACAGTGAGATGTCTTCTTCACTTGCTTTTCCAGTTTCTTTGAAACAGAATCTTAGTGAATGTGGGACTTACCTTATCTGGGTGTATTGCCTGGCTGTACAGGACAGCCTTAACTCTGGGGTTATAGACAAGTGCTATACCCTGATTTTTCATGGTGCTGGGTAATTGAACTGAGATATATATGCCTTTGAGAATAGAAACACAATTGTATAATAGCATAAATAGAGAAAATAATTTGAACATACAATTACCTGTACATAACTCATTGAATAATAGTAATGTGTAAGTTAATATACAGCATAAAGTATGTACCACATGCATTTACTAATTTTAATATCATCATTGCTACTTATTAAAAAAATTACATGTATTAACATTCAATTTTGGTTTTCATTTGTACACATATGGGACAAAATTTACTTTTCATAAAATTAAAATGAAAATCTGGATTTCATATAATCAATTCAAACCTCTTTATATGTATTTGTCCTGATTATGAAAATGACCAAACAACAAGTCTCTGTCCATATGATGACAAAGGGAAAGAGCATGAGTTATAATCATATACATTCTGGGTTGAAGATAGTAAACAACACAAAAAAGTTACTATTTGGATGATTCTAATAGTACCATCTAATTTAATCATTTTAAATCCTCATCTCTGTGTTAGCAAAATGTTTCTGGGAAGGACTAGGGAGTTTTAACACTTTAATCTTTCAGAGAAAACGGGTAACTGTGGAAATTACAAAACTCTAGAAGAGCCATGTTACTAGAAGAGCCATCAACAGAACAAAAATGAGCCAATATCTATTTTCCAATAAATGTTATTTTAAAATTTAAAATACTCATCAAGTCATCTTTCTTCCAACATTGAAAAGGAAAATTTGAAACAATACTGCACTTGATTCTGAAGTCTTGTCAGTTACTGCACACGGGAGAAACCAACTGATGGACACTTTTCATAGTGCCAGAAGTTGTTGTCTTCAATAGAAATGAGCTCTTACCCAATTATATACCCCAGCTGCTCATGCAGGATTTTGGCATCAGGTCTGTTTAGAAAAAGTTTATAATATGACATGGATTTGATGTCATCCTGATTTATTTCTGCTATATTTTATTTAAAGACTCTATGAAAATGCTAAACGTTAATAATAATAATATTGATAACAGTATTGGTCAATAGTTTAAATGAATACATTCTAAATAGATCAAATAAATAGATGTGTGTTTTAAATTTGTTAACAAAACTACTTCATATCTCAGAAGATACTAAATATAAAAATGTCTAGAGCATCCATTGTTAAGAAAAATGCCTGGAAAGAAATAAATGCATTTCAAAGTATGTTTTATTAATGTTTACTACCTTACAATTGTAGATGTCCAATCACGTTGATCCCCAGATACAGATGTTGATGCCAGATTGATTCAGGTTCAAATGTAGTTTATTCTTTGTTTAATGAAATCACCAATCTTTATCCTGGAGCCCTGTAGTGTTTTGGCCTCTCTAAAATTTAATCCTAAGACTAGAACTGGAAGGCTTCAGCCTGCATACAATCTAGAATGTCTTAATGCTCCAAATAATCTAATCAGTATCTGAGACTTACTATTGACTGAGCCACTCTGACTAGCTCTTTCTGAATTCTGATTCTTCTGGTTCATCTCACTCACAGTTCTGGCTCAAACTCTTCTCCAGGCTTACTGGCTCAAACTGATCTGCATCTGCTCAGTGCTTCTGACTGAACTCTTCTGTCTTTGGCAGACTGTGGCTGATTTTCTAACTGCCTCAGACTGAACTGTTCTGCTTGGCTTCAAACTGATACACTCTTGCCATCCCATACTGACTTTTTCTGCCAAGCTACCTCTATATCGCTTTCTCACACTTCTTAGACTGATACTGTGTCTCTGTGAGCTCTCACTGCCCCATACTGACTGAGTCAGCCTCTCTGCTTCTATACCTAATATTCTAACTGCCTCAGTCTGACTGCTTCATTATTTCTGTGTCTTGTCCTTCTGCTTCCCTGAAGTCAGAGCCTTTTTTTTTCTAACTTGTGAGTTGGTCATGTCCTCATTCTGACTCACTCTGCTAACTCTTCCTTTATTTAATCACCTTGCCTGCCCTTCACTCTGACTCATCTCAGATGTCACTTCCTGTCTGACACTGAGACCTTCTGAACTCTGCTTCTTATCTCCCAAGAGCTGGGATTACAGTCTTGCAATACCACTCCCTCCTGAATATTGGGATTAATGTGTGTATTGCCACTGCTTTTTGAATACTAGCATTAAAGGTGTGTACCAACATTCTTTCTACCATAGAGCAGCCAGGCTGCTAGATTAATAGGTTAAACATTCGTCTGTAACAGCAAATATTTACCTGGATCACACTAGTTAAAGCACTATAAGGGCAATCATGACTCTAAAGATGTGACTGTTCAATATATTGAATGAGAGAAGATTCTATTTTCAATAACAAAAAATAAATCCTATCTACCACGAAAAAAACTTGATAAGATATTGTAAAGGCAAATTGCCCCAATTTTAGCACAAATGTCAGGTAAATGAATGTACTTATCCAGGAATAGATCAGTGGTAAAGCTAATTATGTTGCTTATATTCTAACTCTCAATAATTTCCTTAAAGCTGCGCAAACAAACCTGATTTTATTGTGACACCATATTTTTATAATCAGTGTTGCACACAATTATAAACAAATAAATATAACTTTTAAAATCAGAGTCATTTTTCAGGCGATCTGTGTTATAATCTGGTCAATGAAGGCCATTATTTTGTTGGTTGCTTTCCTAATTCATTCTTAAAAGAATAAACAGAGTCATTCATTCTTGGTTTATAACAACGTATAAATTGAGCAGCCAGCACCTAAAATTATTCATGTAACTTTTCTTGAAAGACATTTTTCAGCAAGAATCTTTGAAATAGTGATGAAGAAGCTTTTAAGTAATAGTCACAAATTAGCCTGTGAATAACATTATATAAGTTTTCAATTAACTTATAGCATAATATCAACCTTTATCTACTTCTTTTCATAGTATCTATTAAAAGTTTGAATCAGTGAACATTAAAATGTGAGACATGCAATTTTAAGTAGTAATGCATACAGAAACTGGAAATTGTATTATTGCTAATAATATATTTTGACCTATAGAAAATTCACAGTAACAATTCATAATAAATTCTGTTGCTACTGTTGCAAGATATAAAAAGACAAAATATATATACACATGACATTGTGGAGAATATTTTTGCCAAGTCTGAAATAATGAAAACAAAACAGAGAACATAATGATCTTCTAACCTCAATTTTCTTTCTTAGAAACTCACAGTGTTGAGATAACACATACCAGCTTCACAAAGAAGCAAACATTTTTTTATTACCTTATCCTTTCACACATTTGTTTAGATTAAAATATGATCCAGAAATTCAGGGAAACTGAATAATCACAGATAACTAATAAAGCAGCAGCTCTGAGCATATTTTATACTCATTAATTATGGAAATTAGGTGTCTGGATTGACTTGATGATTTTTGTTTGTTTGTTTCTCTATTATAGCTCTGGTTGTTCTGAAACTCACTCTGAAGACCAGGCTAGCCTGGAACTCACAAAGATCGGCCCACCACCTGATTGCTGTAATTGAAGGTATGCACCACCACTGTCCGGAAACTGACTGGATTTTAATACGAGTCTGAAGTGATGGAATCCACTAACAGACAACTTTCTAGTTAAAGAGTTAATCAGTAATAATAACTATTCTAGAATACTGCTATACTTACTTCTCTATTTGATATTGAATTTTTTTTTAATTCTGTAGATAAAATACCTTGCTTCTAGTTTGAATACTTGCAGACAAAAATACAAGAACATTGACAGACTTAGTCAAAGGAAAAAACATGTACAAGTTCAGTAAATCTTTTGTGGAAAATCTGAATTTCCTAATCCTAGACAATTATCATATCCCAAGTTAAAAATATATCATTTGCATCTCCAAGTGCTGCTTCACTGTATTAGACAATGTGTAATTTTTCATTACAAGACTCTATTTTATAAGATAAGCATCGTATTTTGATAGAGATTTTAACCTCCTCTAAAGTTACCTCTGGATTGAACTAACTTGAGTATTTCTCAACCTATTAACTTCTGGACACCATCATTAAAACACCGTTTTTAAAATATTTTTTGTATTATTTGAGGATTTTGTATTCATCCCAACTCCTTCCTTTAACACTTCCAAGATCTATGCAACCCACCAATCTCTCAAAATTTCTGCCTTAACTTTTTACTTAATAACTTATTAACTCCAATTTGTACTATCGATATACACCTGAGTATGGGGTTGTCCGGATGAAGTACTAGGAACCACACCCCTTAAGAAAACTGACTTTCTCTCAGTCACATCTATCCATAACTATTTGTTAAAAGTGGGGGCTCATGAACCCCTTTTTATTTCAACTATAAGGCTGACTGGCTTGATCTTGTGCAGATTTATACAAGTATTTCCAGATAATGTGAGTTTCTGAATGTGGTTGTTCTGCCATACCCAGAAGACATTGACTTGTGCCAGTCTTCATGACTTCTGGCTCTTATTGCAATTACTTCCTTGTCTCCCACAATGGTCCCTTAGTCTGGGAGTATGGTTTGCTACAGATGTCTATTTGTGGCTGAACTTCACATAGTCTTAGTCTCTGTATTTTGACGACTTGTAAATTTCTCTCAACAACCATCCACTACACAGATATACTTCTCTTATTCTTTCTTTTCACAAAGTTGCATAAATCAGAAGGTTTAGAGCTATAAATTTAAAGGAAAGTTTGACAAATTCATTATTTAGCAAAATAATAGCAGTTTGCTCAGTCTTGGGGACCATGAGCTCCATAAACATGAGATATGACCAGAATTGCAGTACTAGAAATGTGTTGCCTCCTATGGAATGGGCTTTCAATCTAAAGAGAAATAAATGATTGGTCATCCCCATAACATTCATGTCGTTGTTGTACCCATGAGTACATTTGCCACACAGGTCATTATTACAGCTCGCTGGGTCCATAGGTAGAAAATATTGTTGATGGCCTTTCTCTCCTAGCTGCTTGAATAATAATTTTCATTACTATAAAGACTTATCTAACAGGCATGAAGTTTCCTAGTCAGTATTGCCTTGTAAGAAATTACAAAAATTCATAAATAATCTGGATGCATTTTGACAAGCCTGTAAGTCCCAACATGTAAATGGCTGATTTAGAACAATTTTTCTATAGAGGCCAATTCAGGCTATTTGGAAAATGAGAGCCATGGGTGACATAATAAAACACTGTACCAAAAAGAAATTAAAACTAAAACAAAGATGAATTAAACACAAAATTGAATAAAATCAATGAAACACCAGCGTACTGATCTGCAATTATTTCAATTCAGACATTTTCCTATGCATTTCCAACCAAGTTACTCATATCATTGCCACTTATACTCTGAGAATCTTCATTTCTAATTGTTTTCTCAACCTGCTACAAGTAGAATCCACTGAACATCAATGAACTCTTTGAAACTCAGCTTGTTTCTAGTGCTAAATACATATTTCCCTTGAACATGCTATTTTATTTATCACTGTTAACTATTATGCTCAAATCTGTTCCCAACTATCCTAACTATCTATTGAATAAATATTTTTCTTATGTTTTTCTGACCCACTAAGTTTAAAGTTGTTTGCATGTGACCAAGTTTGGTTTTATTTCCTGGAGCTTGGACAACTTACTAGTAGTTACACCAATATGGAAAATGTCAGCACCCCACTAAGTACCCATTAATTGTCTATAGACCCTCTGTGGTCAGTGAAGTCACAAGAGCCCCTCTTCTTCTCCTTATGAGGCTGCTGTCCTCTGCTAGGTTATTTGAAATAACCACAGCTTTTGTGAGTTTGCCTGTGATGATCATGTCATGTACAGAAAACATTGTTTCACAGGTGTCTTCTATAACCTCTGGCTTTTTACGATTTTTCCTCCCCATTTTTCCCTTTGCTGAGCTGTTTCTTGAGCCTTTGGCAGGAACTCTGATATGTTAAGAAACATTCCATTATTGTCCATTCTTTCATGACGACTATACCTGCTATAAACTGTTTATGGTAATGTGACCTATAGTTTAAGCAGAGATACATTGGACTATCAGGGTAACAAATATTTTTACTTTCTATTCATTATTTTTAAAAATGTATATTTTATTTAGGGGAAAATAAATAGTCTAATTAACCATGTTATTGTGTTTCTTGGTATTCATTTCAGAGTAAACTAATATTTCCCCATTTTGAAACTATCAGCAATTACAATAGAGTATTGCTTCCAAAAATCTACAATATTCATTCTTATTTTTTTTAAAATATTATGTTTTTGAGGCAATGCCATAAAAATAAGGTTGTATGTATAATTTTCCCTGGTCTTCAAATCTTGTCTTAGCTAAAATGTGTAACTAAAAAGTACCTAGTTGGTGTGATTAATATAAATTTTTTTTTATGAATGCCAAGAGGGATTTGGAGGGTTTGATTGTTTGCAACAGAAGGGAAATTGTTATATGCAAAAATATTTTCATCATAATGATTTTAAATAATGATTGATCACTGTCTACATAGGCTTTGAAATGTATTTTACGTTATATAACAAAGGAAGATTTTGTGCTTCTTTATATTTCAGATTGAATTAGAATTTGTGCATTATTAATATTAAAAGACAGTTATCAAAGAAGCTAATGAATTCATATTTCATCATCTGAAAATAGTACTATCATATTGTGAAATTATATCCCTATACATGGAAATGGCCCAACAGTATTTCATGAAACTAATACTATCTTCTCTATATACTGCAGTAAACCAAATAGAAGAGGACTCAAAACAAATGCAAGAATTTCAGTGATCTAAGAAATTGAAGTATTAGAAAATAATAGAGAAAAGTGAGTAATAAGAGGTCAAGAGAATAAAATTCACTTTGGAAATCTCCATTGCTAAACGAATTGTAATTATGAATATTTCTTTCAAAGACTTCTCTACAGACATATTTGATTTCCATGAAAAAAAAATCATCTATAGAAAAGCAACTTGATTTTTCTTGGCTAACTTAAGTGTAAATCAATCAGATTGATCCAATGATACCTCACTCTCTCATTCCTGTAGGTGGAAACAATGAATTGACCTTGCTCTAATCCACGTTTTGGGTCAACAAGCATGAACTGTAGTCACATGCCTGGAGTAAATGGACAAAGGAATGGCAACAAAATCAATTTGTTTCACTGACCTATTAAGCTTGATCTATTTAGATTCCCTATAGCATCCATTGCTGAGCCTTGTATATCAGTCACTGACACAGTTACAAACTCTAGTAATTAAACAATTATTCAGTGTTACCTTTTGTAAATATAAATCCAATGAATATTTAAAGATGTTTTTTTTCTTTATCAGCACTTAACATTCATTTTTCAAAGCAAATGTCATTCCATGAATATTTGTAAATATTTTTATAAAAATTTAATTTATCTTTTAAAAAAATAATAATTTGTAATAAAAATCTAAACCACTATAAAATATTCTGTTGATCCAATACTTGGATAGTGACACACATTATTATAAATTTAGAAAAATGTTTTCATGTGTGATTTTCCTTTATCTTTATGAAGAATATGTTTTGAGATCCAGAAAAATCATATTATTAAGTTACTTCTGTTTACTTTAAAAATACCCTCCTATGAAGCACTTAGAAACTTCTTCAACGCTTATATTTAATTATATTAATCAATTGTTTAATTAACTGTGTATTTGTGTCTGTATTGCACACCTACATATATGAACATATTCCACAAGGTATGTGTGGAGTGCAGAGAACAATTTTAAGGAATTGATTCTCTCCTTCTAGCATGTGGGTCCTGTGATTAAACTTAGGTTTTCTTGCTTGGAAACATTCACCTTTACTGCTGAGTTGCCACATCAGCCAAATAAGACAAATGTAATTCTTTATAACTTTTCAGACCATTTTAGCATCTTTGTATTTCTTTTTTTTTTCCCTTCTCTCATACAACATATAAAATACATTCTAATCCCCCATCTTCCACTCCTCCCACTTCCTCCATCTTTCCCTCCCTCATACCTACTCCTGACCCCACCCACAAACATCTCCCCTGCCCTGCTTGTCCCTAGAAAAGAACAGTCGTCCAAGGGTTACTTCTCCAAAAGAGCATGGCATAGCAAAGTGGCACAAAGTCAGGCACTACTTGCTACATCAAGGGCAAGGCTAGGTAACCCAACAGGAGCAAAAAAGGGCCAAAGGCTAGGTAAAAGTGTCAGAGACTCCCCCATTCCAGCTTATAGGAGTTTTGCAAGAACGGTTTTGTTTACCTCCTTTAATTGTTTGCCTGTTTTTTTTTTTTTTTTCTTGGCTTTTTAAAAGGAATTTATTCATTTCTTTTAATTGTGTTTTCATGGGTTTCTTTAATGAAATTACTCAATTCCTCTCATTCTTTTCTTCATTTATTTCTTTGAGGGATTAATTACTTTTCTCATTAAGGGCCTCTATTATCTTCATAAAGTTTGTTTTGAGATTTTTGTCTTGTGCTTTGGCTGCATAGTAGTGTTCAGAGTTTGTTCTAGTAGGATAGTTGGGCTTTGGTGGTGACATAGTGCCCTGGTTGTTGTTGACTGTATTATTATATTGACATTTAGGAATATGCTCTTGGGGCGATTGTATGTTTACAAGACAAATTCCTGGGTTTGTATTTATTGGATGAGTGTTTTGTTCCTTGTTTTTGTTTTATTTCATTTTGTTTCTTTCTTTGTTTTTTTCTCCAGTCTTCTGTTCTTTGTGACCTCTTGTCAAGTTGGGGGTCTCCAACCAAGTTGAGGGCTGAAGTTTTGGTAGCCTACTTAGTCTCTTGTCCTGCAGGGACTCTCTTCCTCATTTGGGGGCTGGAACTTGCTCTTGTTTTCTGGCTGGCTGGCTTAAGTCTGTGCTGTTCTTCTGGCTGGTTGACCTGGTTTGTGCTAGTTCTTCAAATGGAGTGGGTTTTGATGATACTGGAAGCAGAATCTTCAGCTGTTTTAGGATTGTGATAGCACTGAGGGTTGTCCACAGGTTTTGTGGACTGGGGAAAAGGGGCTCTCTCTATTTCCTTTGACATTATTGATAGCCAATGATTTATTAGGTTTTCAATTTTATCTGTTATGAAAGTTCCTTTGAAATTCAAAAAAGTGATACCGTTTATGTAATATTAACCAGAAAACTGTAGGTGTTTGGAAACATCTTCTTTTCAGTTCATGTACTCTCTGTCTCTAAAAATAAATAACTTTAATACTTTGAGCTGCAATGCATTTTCCCAATTGAAATCATGTTTATGTTTTTTTGTTGTTTCATATCAACTCCTTAATTGGGGATAAAATCTACCCAGATGATTGGAAATACTCCAGATTACTCCAAGATGTCCTGAATTTTATTTCCATGGAGGATTTTCTGGTTTCTTTAACTTCAAGTATACTACAAACTATTCCTCTCAAATACAAGTCAGTGAAAACAGGATCATTATGATTCAGTATGGTTCTCCTTGTTTTACTCTTTTGAAGAAAGATAGCAAAAAGTTATATAGAAGTATACAATGATAGAGATATATAAAATACAGGTATGTATACATGAATATGATGCATGTAGTTTAAAACAATGAGATAGCATAAATAACTACCATTAAAATCTATCAGTAATACTATTAAATTTATTTATTTGTTTAGCAAATATGTAATAACAGCACCATTTCTTGGTCCTATTATCTATTTTTTCCAGAGACAGAATAGACATGAAACAATAACGAACTTCTTGCTCTCTGCTGTTAAAATTCAAACTTAGGAGATAAAAAATAAATGAGTAATAACATTTATAACATTAAACAATAGAAATGAGAAAACATATTGTGCACACTTATTGCATTTATTATCCAGGGCATTTAAGATGTAAATACAATATTAGTTATATAGATTATTATGATATTTCCATCTGTTTTGCTCTACTTTCCAATCACACTTATGAACTTTCTGAAAGGACAGATTTTTGTTTTGATTATCTCCGGTAATCCTATATTATCCACACAATTAAGGTGATACAAAGCATCAACGAGTTTTCACAAGTATTTATTATCTAGATAAGTTATTGCCAAATTATCACTATTACATTCTGATAATAAACATTTTATTCCTTATTGACTATATTATCTTATTCACAGCTAAGTAATTTAATTGGTGTAGTATAGTCATCTATAAAAAAATACAGAATAATTATGTTTAGTAGAACTTCAGAGATTCTCAATTTACAAATTCAAATAAAAGGACAACTTTGGCCTACAGATTGTAGATCTTTTGCTTTTGTTCTATGGAGACAAATTGTATGGGGTATTTAGAATGTGGTTTGAAGATATGTGGGTTAAACTCAACAACTCTCTTATGTACCTGCTTTGTGCTCCAGACCTATGTAGTCATAAGTATTGGATCCAGTATACAATACTAGGAATGGGTTCCCCTTTGCTGAGTTGGACTTAAATCATCAAGGTTAGACAGAAGGTCCTAGCTAAGGAAGGACACACTAAGCAATGGCACACTAACAAAACAAAAACTAGTAAATAGAGGTAATGAGTTAAAAGAAAGAAGGAGATCTCTTAGTGGTAGAAGGAAATGAAGAGATGGTAAAGCCACAGTAACCAGGATGCTATATATGTGTGTGTGTGTGTGTGTGTGTGTGTGTGTGTATACACATATAGTTTTTTCAAAGAACAATACTTATTAATAAAAATTAGAAGGTACTAAATCCTCTAGGTGTGTTAAGTAAGCTCATGTATAATTATTTTTTACATTCCTTACAGCTCCTATTGGTATTTGTTTTCTGATTGCTGCTTTGTGTCTACTGACATCTGTCTTCTGCTGTTAGATCTCCCCTAGGAAGCATCAGTGCACTGGCTGAGTGTGATATTGCATGGTGTTCGTATGTCTGCCATTGTCAATGTATCAAGGTGACGATATTCTTGAAACCACTAATATTGAAAACTGCACATTATGTCATTTACACATGGAAAGATCACCCCTTTGTGACATATTACATGATACTCAGGTCAGGCCTGTTGATACTCTAGTGTTTCCAAAGTGGTCTAATAAAACATGCAGATTTTTCTTTCAGAATCAGGGACAAAAAGTTATAGAATTTTAAGAATATAGACGAAGTCCATTCTTAGAAGCAAAAAAATTATAAAACAAAAATGATTCATTTCTCTTTAGCAGACTCACTGATTACTACAGAAAAGTAGAAAAGTCTCACTGGAAGCATGCAAAGTTGATAGGATTTATTATTGGTAGGTGAATGTACAATGACAGTAATGATAAACTTCAGTTTCACACCTTACTGTCAGAAACATTTTAGTGATCAAAATTTTGTTAAGTTTTTTGGTTAGAAGCAGTATCATTAGTTTGGAATAAAGGTATTTTAAACACAAGCTGAGGTTCTGAAAAGCAAACTCAAATCATCGAAGACCTAATGTAACAAAAGATTACATCATAATCCCTGATTAACATTGTAGATAGGAAATCTTACATTTCCCACTGATAAAAGCTAAGTTTTCCTACTTTTCCCATTTATTTATCTCTGCATTTGTATGATGTAAGTACTTCTGCTTTGAATAAAGGCAAGCAAATTACAAGAAAATTTAATATTCTATTAATACTCTGTTGTCTTCCCAGGTCATGTAAATTTTTTGCCTGTAAATATTCTGTTAATTTTAGACATCATCAATCATTCAGTTTTTTTGAAATTGTTGTGCTATGAATTATGCAATAATTTTTGAAATGCTGTGATATGAAATATGCAATATTGTTAATAATGCACTCTGGTGTTTCATTTATTTAGTTTAAATGGGGGCAAGATATATCTATAGACATTTATGGGTAACATGAGAATCAAATACAAAAACAATGTTAGCCATCTTCTATTGTATTTGTAAAGAATTTTATTCCACTATAGATTTAATAGATTGCATTTTCTTGGACACAGTACAACTATAAATTCTCTTGCCATTATATCGATAAGTGAATATTTACTATGTTTCTGTTTTCCTGTATGTGTAACCTGGAGGAGATAAAAAGATAAAAGTAATGATGCATGGATTTTTATTTTAACAAGAACTCTTACATTCTGTGAGGAATTAATTATTTTAGGAACAAAGACAATTGTTATTCTGGGTCCAAGATAAAATTTAAAACAAGTTGGAAGCATTGTGGACACCATCCTAATGTGATTTCATTCTTAACCCATGTGGGAGAGATATTTTTCCTTAGATTTGTATGTGATCTAACATGTTCTATCATATTTTCATTTCTTTCATTCACAAAACTTTTATCTATTTGTCCCTTGCTTGTTGACCTTAGATTTCAGAAATCTGGGCCAATTTACATAATCATATTAAAGGAAAAAGCCACCTCACATTTTCTTCCGCAAAAGTGAAAAAGTTTTGTGGAAGAAAATGTGACACAGGTTGTTAGCAGATGTCACTTTTTCGGCTTGACACTTTTAAAGATTTTTCTATCCATTATTTTTTGTCGTCAAGTATTGTGGTTCACAATGATTTTCACTTGCAAAGAATTGCCTTGTTTGATTTTAATAGATTACAAATTAAGAAATCAATCTCCATGCATTGGCTTTGTTTGAAAATGTAGATGTTTGAGTGCTTAATTAATATGCATGATTAATCAGTGTATTTGCAATTAGTAGTACATTGTCAAAATATATGATACAACTATTAAAGGTGTATATCTATTTATTAGAAATTACCCTTGCATGTTTTCTGTACAGTGTACATTTTAACATTCAAGGAAAACGAAGATTTATAGTGCTTCAGAGGTGATTATTCAGGATTTAATATTGTAGTAGATTATAGACACTTAAGTACATCAAAAAGGTAGTCAGATGATTACAGGACCCAAAAATTACCTTGTTAATGGTATTTTTTGTAACCTCTGCCCTGGGCTTATTTACTTGTCTTTCAATTCCCCTTACAGTACTGACTACATAATGAGATGATTAAAACAATATAATATAAAAATGTGTTCTTTTAGAAAGTTGGATTATAGACTTAAATGTATATTTATCAATGATTCAAACTTTATGATTTCAGAATAACTTCCAGATCATAAATCCTTTATGAGGAATGGTAGAGAACTCATGTCTAATTTGGATGTATTTTTGGAATGAGTATACTTACTTCAGCTATAAAAGCAGAAAGTTAGGGCACAATTACAGCTTCCATGAGATTTCAGATGGACGTCTGTCATTAAACTTGCTGTGTATAACTATGGGTTTAAAAATAATTCATATTATACCATATCATTAACAAAGGCATGTTGCAGTTATGTCATCGTTACATAAGTATCTACACAAATGAGAACCTTGGCTGTAGTTAGAGCTGTTATTTGTTTTGTTTCTGCTAGAATGTATGTCCTGTTAATTTTATAAATTTCTTAGCTGATTAATATAGACACAATTTAGTAGAAAAATATTTTCTGTGATACTGTCCAATCAAATTTTGGTGATTTTTAATTTAATTATTTTCCAGTAGTAAACCTATATTGTACTAATACAGAAAAAAATGCTATATTTGGAACCAAATATAAGATAATGCTCTTACAAGTTTCATACCACATAAAGATAAAATAACAAATGCATTGCAAAATTCTTCCAAAATTTAACTTCATAAAGCCCCTCATGGTATCCACTCATACTGCAGAGGCTAGGTGAACTTCAGCTTGGAGGTTGTAAGGAAGGACTGTCTAATGAATGAGGGTAGTTGGTACTTTCCAGCTGTCTTTATGTCCTATGGCTTTTAGCAACATCATTTCAATATATGCTCCAACTTCACAAGACTGTCTGTTCTTCCCTGACTGAAGCTATGGAATATCTATAGTCACTAACATAGACAACTTCTCTCATTTTAAACCTTTTTAAGAATAATTCATCTTTCCTAATAATATAAACTTCCTTTTCAACATATATATTAGGCAATATGTTTATGATCTGAGACCTCATAATTTCAACATAATTATTTGATTAGTAAAGGAGTCTTCAATTTAATTAATAAAATTTGATTTTCTAGCTTATGGTATGATCCTTCTCTTGTATACCTTCCAGTTCTCTCATAAGCAGACTTTATGTTAAGAACAAGTCAAACAATTTACTAATCAGTTGGAATTGTGATTTTATTGTACACACAAATATGTTGCTGCATAATAAAACCTTTAAAGAATGATTCTTTTGATCTAATGAATTTTGTGAAAAAGTACATCCCTATTGCGTGGTTTTTCCCCTCACCATTTAAACACGAAACATCCAATAGGTTTTTGAGAGGAATAAGAGAAACAGAAGTAACTATCACATTTCTTTAAAGTATGATTTTTACATATTCAACATTTTTTACTTTTATGATGTTACTGTCTCATTGCTGTCAAATTTAATTTTCATCTACTTATTCTTTGAAAGTTTGTTTTTCCCATACATTATTTGATAATTATGAATCTTGATTAAACTATACACAGGAATTTCATTTTTAATGTAAAGAATTATTTATAGTTGAAAATTAAAATACTCCAAAGTTAGAGAAAATATTTTAGATTATGACCTCTAGAAAATACCAAAAATTAAATGGACTTTTTCTAATAATTAATGTATTTGTACTATATTATATTCCAAGAGATAACACAGTTATAAATATCACAGAATATTATACTGGTAGTAAAGTGTCAGTGAGAAGGACTTAAGTTTTAATTTCTTTTATGATATCTATTCCAGATAAGACAAGGTCTTAAACACAATGTCACAAATTGTTGATTGAAGTTATATTTTTTGAAAGAGAAAATTGACTGCTTGAATGTAGAGAACCTGATTCAAGCTCTGCCTAAAATAGAAACCTCAGAGGGGAATAATGATAGACACCTTTTGGCCAGAATTTAGTGCTTTGTCTCATGGTTATAAAAATGTGATTTGGTGACAAAGACTCTGTACAGACCATTGAGAACCTAGGACATATGAAGTTGTCCAGAAATATATAACTAAAGTTTAATTTGGAATAAATATGTATAAGAACAACTCACATAACCTGTAGCTACTGTTCCTTCATCAAGATGTGTTTTATTACTCCAGAGGATTTTAATCTCCTCTACAAAGACTCTGTAGAGGCTCTGTAGTAATGATGGTTAGAAATATAATTGGCAAAATGTCTGCAATGCAGGCTGCCATCTAGTAGTAGTCCCCTGCTTATCACACTAAATCCTCATTCAGACAAAATACTGAGGTTGTCCTTGCTCTGTAGTTGTGAAACTGTCTAGCAAACTACTGAGGTTAATGCACACTTAGGGATATCCATAGATTTCAATTTGTGAACTGGAACGAGCTACCTGTGTCTGTATATATGGATGGAAAACTAGCAGTGTAAAGTAACACAGAATCTTTCACATTGATACTGGTCTTTCATGGGTAGATTATTAACTTCCTTTAAGTGCTATTGTATAACACTTGGAAAGCGAGGATGAGAATAGGATTTTTTTCATACGCTGGTTTGTTAATCACTGTAAAATTTATTTATCTATAACTGACGAGGTAAGTCCAGCAGTAAAGAACTCACCTCACAAACATGAGGACTTTACTTCGATGCCACAAACCCATGTAAAATTGCAGGCCTATTGGCATGCACTGGTAATCTCAGTGTTGGAAAATCAGAGACAAGAGGAGCCCTTGGACTGCTTAGCCAGCAAGCCTAAACTTACTGTTCAGATCATCATCAATGAAAGGCCCTCTCTCCAAGTGGACAGGGATCCTGAGAATCACACCTGTGGTTGTGTTTTGCACAACACACACACATCTGCACTTGGACACATGTGCATGTGTGTTTGCACACATCTGAATTTTTACACACACATGAACATATACTTGCATTGAAAAAAATGAGCATCTTGGAATTTATTTTAGAGATTTTGTTTTTACAATCAATATTATTACTATTTGGCATCAGTTTCTAAATAGTCAATGCTTTTACACTTGACTAGATATATAAAATACATATAACTATATTTATATATAACCATACATTATAAATAATTATATATAAATATATTTATATTTTAAAACCATCAAAAATATTACAAGTGCTATCAATAAAGTACATTATGAGTAGAAAAATGTTACTTATGTAGTAATTTTATATTTATTTATGTAAATATAATTGAATAATTAGAACAGGATTTAAAACTGTATTTAATGTTAACTATAAAACAAAATTAGCATAGATGAATATGCCTTAAATATAATGGTCATGCATGAAAATGTATGTGTATGTGTTTATGTATATGATTTCAATATATTAAGTATTACTCTTTCCTTTATGCATGTTGAAGCCATATAAGTAGGCAAAATAAATAATACTAGGTATGCATTGCTTGCTTTTAAGAATCAAGTAAATTTAATTGAGTTGTAAACCTATTCTGGAAGACAGTTTAAAATTCACTGAAGTAAGTTAAGAGAAATTAGAAGAGTCAAATGTGTGTTCCTTTTGGCCAAATATGTAACCTTTCTGAACCCATTAATACTTTGGGTAAATGCATCATGTGACTGCCCAGTCTTTTCACAAACATCCTTGACTAACAGTGAAATAAGAAATGTGTAACAGAATTGTGATCTCTATTTCACTGTTCAATCTTATATCTCTCAGGACAGCAGAAAAATTTCAGGTATATAATTTTATGCATCTGAAAATGAACTCCCTCATTTTATGTATGGCTAATGATTTGCTAGGAATAACTTTCTAGAATACTACTGACAGATTTACTTAAATCACAAAATTTTTTTGTAGACTGTTCTGGAACTGTGTAGTCTCAGATTAATTCCTGAATAGACTTAGAATTCTTAAGAATTTAGGACTTGTTTTGGTAGCAGATACATTTTTCCTTTGTTCTCTCAAGACATACATTTTTTTCTGTACATAAATGTTCTTAGTGACTCCCTCTTCTTACATCAGCCATAATAAAATAAATTAAGCCCCATTTATAGGACACCATGGACACTTACTAACTCTAAAAAGGCTCTATTGACATTGTCTTTAGCTGTCAATATAGCACCATCAATATTTGGAGTGAATCACATTTTAGAGGATATATTTGGGAACATTTTTTCTTTCTCAAAAACATTTGCTAATTCATCCTTGGATCCATTGATTAAGATTACAGAAGTCAAGATTTTCAAGAATTTGTAGGTATCATTAATAAGCAGCACATCTTATTTGTAGATAGAAGCTTCATAGATTATGGGATTAGATGTGAAATTTCATAATATATAGCATCACTTTGATATATTAATATGTATATAAATATGTATATGTATATGCTTCTAAAGTAGGAAGGCATGGATATGTGTCTAAATCAGGTATATTTTTGTGTTAATGTGAATGTTTTCTTCTCAGAAATTTTGACCCTTAACTCAGATATGATAATTAAGTTTATATATCCATGGAGAAAATGTTTGAATGTAGGAAGGCAGTAAATTTTTTTCAGATGGAAATTTTCATGGAGGAGCTTGTTCTTAGAAAGTATAATGTTTGATACTTCACTTTTCAGCAATCCATTATATTCTGGAAGCAGAGCCAATATATGGATTTCATCTGTTCTATAGTGTTTGCAGTCTTGTCTGCAATAATAAAATGGTGGAATTTTGGAGTGGAGTGATTGTGTAGAATTTTTCTTGGTTTTTTTTTTTTATGATGCTTTCATTAACTTATTCCATTCACAATATTTGTCCACAATTTAGGTAAAAATTCATATTTTTAAAATGTGTCCAATGGTCATGATCAATTCACACTAAACTTATATCTTAAGGGAAATACATGTATATTTCTATTTACAGTATATATTTTGTTAATTGTGTTCATTCTGTTGTATCACAGAACACTAGTGCTCTTCCGTCTTTTAAAGGAGTTTTCAAATGCTTATATTCATCACAAATCAAATAAAAATACATGGTCTCACATGCTAATGTGAAAGAGGCAATAAAGCATAATATGAATGGGGCAGGAATGATGTGAAGAGGAAGAATGAGACGAAGCCCAGCTGCTAGGTTCAGCTCCATCAATATTTGATTCTCTACATCTGCCTGAAGGGTCAGAGAGGTCAAAGAAATCACTCATTTAAAAGTAAAAACCTTTGCACTAACTATGAAACTTTTAACCCCAATAACTATATTCCTAAATATATTCATGAAAAAATCTATGAAGTTATTTTAGTGGAAATAATTCATGAAATCCACAGAAGGAACCTATCTTACTTTGGATTGCCATTGCTTAGAAAAAGTGTCCCAATATCGCTCAATATATATCCAATTAATTTTTTGGCTGGGCATACCTATCCCCTCCTCCTTGACAAGAGGAATCCATGTAATGCAATTCCCCCAGGATGGTATTTATTTAATATATAAAAATACTATTCTCAAATTTTTTATAGTCATTTCTTCTTTCCTCTGTTTCATTAAAATGTTCTTAGCTCCCTCACTTTTGATTTGTCTGTTTGAGTTGTAATTATGATTTTGCTTTCTTAGTATAGTACTTTTTCATTTAAGATATATATATATATATATATAAATATATATAACAACTACAGTTCACAAACTAGTTCTAAGCTGTGACATAATTTTGTGTAATCGTGTACTTAATAAAAGACAAAAACTATCATATGCTGGTAATGTGCAATAAAGTGTTTTATGTCCATAACTAATTATTATGGCATAGTCATAAGACTAAGTTAATTATGTTACCTGCTTCTTCAAAGTACAAAATTGAAATAAATTTATGATTGAAAATATAAACAAGAAGGTAGTTTTTGCATAAATACACAAAGAATATGTTCTTCCTTTGCAAAATCAAGGATGTAATTTGTCTGCTAAGTACCATGATTGATGCTTTCTCACTGCTATCCTTTCTGTGGTAATAAATCGGGCCACAGCCATCACCTCCAAATGTTCAATTTTGACCCTACAATTAGCTTTCTACTGACTCTCTTTCCTGATTATCAGCACAAACCCTTATTTTGAGCTATCCCATAATTAGCCAGACAATAAAGTTTCATGTGCTAAAATATCCTGGCTGGTTGAGCATTTGCTAACCACTCATCTGTCACATTTCCTGGATGGATCTCATGTTCTTGTTTAGTTAAGAGGATTGTCAGCCTTACTTCCCATTAAGCTGACATTAATGTGGCCTCCAAAATTTGAGCGTAGCAATTAAAAGTTTTAAGCTCTACTTAAATGGCACCAAGCTAAATCCTACAAGCAAGAATTTGTACTGATCATCCTTAAAATAAAATTTCAAAGAAAAAAGGTGAGATGCTGATAGTGACAGAAAGAAAAGTCATATATTTATCATTATTGTATCACAGAAAATAACAACTGAAAATGAACTTTCTAGCCATGTAAAAACATTTTAAAAAACATTTTGTTTTATTACCCCATAACTTTCTCAAGTATTATTTTAATTCACTGATTATATCCATTCTGCTTAATTTTTCTTTCCCTATGTGCATATAAAAATTATTCTCTGTATTTATTATCTTAACAAAATACAAGATCAAACTGTTATAGAATGAATTAGTCTAGCTAAGCATAAGTTGCACTGTATTTGTTTTCTGATCTCTTCTGTTTCTCAAAGTTGGCATAACTTTTCAAAATTATTTGTTTACATTTGCATGTATGTTGTTTCATATATACAAAGTAGTTTATATTTCTATATGTTTATATGAAACAAATGAATGTGAGTATCTGATCTATTAATTTCACTGATTACAGATATTGTTAGCATGTGTTTTCCTAAAATGAATATGTACACTACAATTTTCTTTCATTAGTTCTTTTGTATAATGTTCATCTTGACCAAATGTTACTTATTTTTCTCATGGGTGTAACCAAATGCCTGACAAGCAATCTAAGGAATGTAATGCCTATTTTTGCTCACAGTCTTGAGGGAAGAGAGTATGTCACAGTAGCAAAAGCAGAGCACCAGGAGTGTCCTGTAGATGTAGCAGTAGATGGAGCAGAATGGATTAAAGCATCAGTGAACAACAGTATGAGACCCTAATCCATTAAATCATGCACCTCAGATAACTGTTGAGTGTTTCCTTCAGTAAATCCTCCCTGGAAAGCCACTCATGGACATATTCATTGTTTTAAATAATATCCAGATCCTTTATATAATTTCAAGAGTATTAAATTTTTCATCTAACTCCTGTTGTCATGTTCCATTTTAATTTCTTTTTGTAAGAAATAATTTGTGTATCTAAAATTTCTCATCTTTAAATTTGCAATAATCCTATACTATATTATTTACATAACTCTATCAATATACATTATGAGAATACCTTACACAACTAGGAAGCTAATGTTTAAGTAAAGAAATAATGAAGCATAGTTTCAAACAGAAGATGGTAACACTTTAACATAAATAACATACAGTCTAGAACTAATGCACAGATTTTCAAATCATTGCATAAAACAGAAAATTGATACATTTTAAATGAACAGGTTGTCTTAATTGTTAAATGAATATAACCTTAGATCAGAATGTTATATTGGAAGAAACTATCACAAAAAATCCAATCTAAAGTTCATAAAAAAAGTAAATGTCGTAGTATCATTCCCTTTTTGAGGAAAATAATAATGAGAATTCATGGCATGATGAGAACAACATTGTTCTTTATCATTGATTATCAGTGTTGATGTCAACTCAGAACTGATAGAGAATATTTGCTTAAAATTGGAAACTAGATATAGATACAATAACTGCCCCCATTTCAGTGAGGATTTGAAAACGGGTCAGTGTAATGTACTTCAATTTTATTTTCAATTTAATTCTGATATGTGTAATGGGGTTGTAAATTTACTGTGTTACTAATTTAAAATTATTTGAGAAAATTTTCATCACAGCAAGAGAAAAAAATAGTATCAGCTGTGCCATGGAAGGAAGTAGAAAGAATACAGAAAGAAAATAGCATGTTAGAAAATTTTCAATTCAAATCCTTGATAGTAGAAATTTAGAAAATAAGCTATTAATGTTTCTTGTGTGCAACATGCATGTAGCCTGACTTAGAACATGAGTGGACTTGTATTCTTTCTCTCACAGAAGTCTCAATTCTCAACAAGGCCATTCTTTTGTAGACAGTAGAAACTAGACACATACTATTGGCCCTTTTGTGACTTCATATAATGTGACTCTCTTCATGTTTTCTGAATAATTTCCTTGTACTTTATTTTATTAGAAATTAGCAGAACAGCACATATTTGCTTTCTAGTTCCATTTCTATGTGATTCTTTTTTCCATCCTGTGATACCATAATCTAGTATTTATCTGTTCCTGTCACGTGCACTTCTTACAGGCAACAAAAGCATGGGTCCTTTGTCAAAAAGAAATTAAATTGTCCATTAATTTATGTCTTTTGTTTAAAGAAATGAGACCATTATCACCCAGAGTTACCATTAAGATGTGAATTCATACAAATCATTTTGTTATTTGAATGTTTGGTACTTTCCTAATCTGTGTTCACTTATTGCCTGTTTTAGTGTCTTTTTTCTATCTTGTAGCTTCATGGGTGTTTTATCCATTTCTTTTGTGTATAAAATTCCTTCAAGTATATACTATAGTTCTTACTTGGTGATCACATAGTCATTAGTTGGTATTCATTTGAAAGAGTTTTCATTTTTCTTTCAATTATTAAGGATAGCTTTTGCGATATAGATGTATAATGATCTTATTAACATGGGATGGCAGCTTTCATTTTTAAGAGCTTAAAATATATCATTCAATGACCTCCCTGGCTCCTACAGTTTCTATTGAGAAATCTGTTATTCTGATGAGGTTATTTCTACTTGTGACACAGTGGTTCTCTTAGAAGTTTTCAGTGTCTAGTTCTTTTCAGTGTTCTCTGAATATTCTAATTAACCTAATTTGTTGCTAAGCCATCATATTCTGCCTTTTATTTGAACCACTCTGTTTGTGCAGCTTTCCACTGAGGGTTTTTTTTTTTGTTATGTTTTGTCTTGTTTTTTTGAGACAGAGTTTCTCTTTTAAACAATCCTGAAAGTACTCTGTAGACAAGGCTAGTAGATCCTACTAACTCTGTCTTCCAAGTACTGATGTTAATGTCATGGCAACCACCACCTCGCTCTACTGAGTTTTTATTTCAATTTTTTGTGTATTTATTTTAAAAATTGGTTTGGTTTTCTCAGCATTTGTATCTCTTTATTGAATCCTTTTTTTGTATGTTATATTGACTGATTTATTTCAGTTAGTTATCGTTATTCCTTTTGAATTAATTCAATTTGAACTTACTGTGTTGAATATGCTTATAATCAGTCATTTGCTTTATTTGAGATTTCCCAGATGTTTGTCTTCAAGTAATTCTAGATTCTGTAAAATATTCTATCATAGGCCTATGATGAAAAGAGAAAATGGCCAATTAAAAAGATTTCCTCCAACTTAAACGTTAAAGAGATAAGTATAGTGTATATTAAGTTAGTAGGTACCAAAAATGGCAATGGAAATAAGCAGGCGTGTTTCAATTCTTACTGGAGAAACAGAAGAAGGAGAAATAAATCAATAAAAAAGAGGTGATGCAGAAGCCAGCTCTACTCAAAGAGAGAATGAAAAGAAAAAGAGTACAGACATTCAATTACACAATATAAAAGAATCACATTTGGGATGCTGAGCCATGGAGATTTCCAGGCTAAGGTAACCAATGCAAACATTTTCCTAATAGGAGACGTTATCTATTTTTTTTTAACTAAAGGAAGTAGAAAAACATGAATTGAAAAACCTTGTCATAGAATCAAAATTAAATATTAAATAAAGAAAGGGAACTGGGTAGACACATAGTCTGTCATTCAGACACCATGTGTGCATAGGAGGTACCAAGCCTGCCATTTTGAGATCATTAACTCAGGTGAAAATTCTGTTTGTGTAGTCTCTAGTGTGGCTTCAGGTACATGACTGTCTCTGCCTTTACGAGATCATTCACCTATGCACGGGTACTGAGGACTTATGTGGATACAGACACAGTAGCTCCCTGTACGTAATCAGCAATGTGGCTGTCAGGTGCAATCTATCTCCATATTAGCACAAGAATGGATACAGTTGCAGTCTGTCTCTATGCAGTCCCCCCATAGATGCAGACACATAATCATTTCTATGTGCTCATATGCATGGGCATAAGTGAAGAGCCTGACTCAACCCTGTTACTTGCCTGAGCACACACAGGTGGGCAGACAAACTCTAGACAGCATTGTTTTTCCTTTTTAGTTACTTAGGTTGTTGTCATCTGGTGTTATATTTCCTTTACTTATCTCCATTCTGTTTGCTCCACAGCCAAAGGATGTAGTCTATGGGAAAGGCAATGAGTCCCTTTATTGAGCAAACTTCCTGTTTTTTTCCTATGACCTTTACACATCTAAGTACTTTCCATTACTTCTATGTCTCCTGGGAAGTGGTTCTCACTACAGTCTGTGCTTCAAACCACAGTTCCACCACATACAATATTGAACAGTTCTGATTCAATATTTTTGTCTTCTCTTGTATAATGCATCTTAACCCTATCCTAGCCTCCCTCCACTCCTCCCAGCCTCTACTCTCTACCCATACCATGCACCCCTCCATCCCTGTGTCGCCACAGAAAAAAAGCAGGCTTCCCAAGGTTACCACCCAAACAGGGCATGTCAAGATAGAACAAGGTCAGGTGTGAGCCCCTACATCAAGGTTAGATGAAACAACAATAGATGAAGAAGGTTCCCAAGGTCAGGTAAAGTGGTCTGAAACACCCCAACCTCCACTCCAACTTTCAGGCTCATAAAGAATGAAAAAGTAGACCTGAAGAATGCCTGGTCATATATACCTTGCAGTTGTCTGGCTTGGTGTTCTTGATTCACTAGTTCAGTGATGAGTAGATTGCTAATTCACTACCAAGCCCTTCTTTTCTAATCCTTGGTCTCTACATCTTGCTGTCTTCTACACAGCTGTTACACTGGGCTTCTATCTCTTGAAAGATTCTCTGTTTCTGCTACAGTTCCTTCGTTCATTCATCTTTCTTTTCTATTATTTAAATTCTTCTCTGAGACTCCATGTCTTACACTGTTGACTCAGATTTCCCCAGTTTCCTACACTCTGCTCTTGGAACAAGCTATGCCTACTGGGGTCTGTACACTCAAATTTTACTGTGATTTCTTTCACTTGCATTCATTTTCTGAATTTCCCTTTTGCTCTTTGCTATGGAAACTAGAATTTTGCCTTTTCTTATACAAGCCACAGAATAGCTATTCTTCAACTGTACCCATTTTATTTTCTGGAGATTTTATCAATAGTTACATGAGTATCATCTTTTATGTTCCCTGCTCCATTACTTGTCATATAAAAGTGTATGTTCCATTTATTACTAGTCAAAATTTGAATGGGTTCATATCATCAAGTAGAAATAGAGTCTTGCTTATCTTTCTTGCTTTAATTTTTTTTACGGTCAGAATTCACACATCTAGTGAAGATTTTCCAATAATTTTTCAAATATGCCAAGATAGTTTTAGTATTACAAATGTGGAGGTTGTAAAAAAACTGGCCATTGTGTCTCCTTAACAGCTGTATACATTAGTAGTTATTAAGCTGATCATCTGGTATAGTGGGTATATTAATTAGAATAAAAGTAAAGAGATGGTTTACATCTTCATCATTACACACAAGCACAAGACACTACTGTGCCACACTTTTACATATAGAATTGCATAAAACCTTCTCTGAGAGGGTACATTCCTTTGTTGACTAGCTTGAGTCAATAGAAAATTTCTTATTTATTTCTCACATCTGTGCCTTTAACATCTTGGCAGTGTTTTCTTCTGCTTCTATTAAAATACAAATATAGTTGAGCCCATCTTCCACATGACATTATTTCAAATTTTGACAATCAGTTTTCATGTCCTCTTCATGATCTCTTTGACTGAGATATTTTCCCAGATCTAAGAGACATTTTTTAGTGCTTCAATTTGACTTTTCTGGTGATAGTCTCTATTTTCTGGATAGAACATTCAAAAGAATAAGATGTCATCTTGTTTTAGACCAAACTAATCACAGCGTCATTCCTGGACTAGTCTAACATGAATAATGTAGTAAAAATATAGTAATTGATCCTTTACAGAACTGCTCAGGATTTCTGGAATTTACTCTCCTAACCAAAATCTATCATTGTGCTTATATTCCAAAAATAATTAAATAAAAATTATAATGTCATTATCGAATCTCCTACATGGTCTCGAAGGATTTATAGCTACTAAAATCTTACACATTCTTTTACTATTTTTACTATGATTAGAAAAATAAGTTCCTTTTACAAATATGTAATGCTAGCAAGGCTCCAAACCTACCTTTGTTTATCGCTATTACTAATACAAATTTGGCAGACTTTATAAGAGTGCAAAACAACAGTGCATAATGTAACATAACACTTTTTACTTTTTAAGTAATCATTTTGAAACTTATGTAAAGAAAGTATTTAAGTGCAGAAAAAATATGAATTGGGTATGTTGAAACATTCTAATAATAAAAGCATGTGTAATAGATAAGGTGATAATTTTGCCTTTAAATGATTGCTTATGTATATGATTACAGATGGCATAATTATTGGAAGAGTAGGGAAAAGTAAAACTTCAGCTTTGAGTGTTAATAAACGTAGTCATTTATGTAGGGAGAAACCTTGAAATCTTTGTCAGATTTTGATTTTCTTTCTTTCTTTTGTGGAGAATTTTTTAGGCTATGTTTTACCTATAGAGGTGTCTTTTTTATATATAAGGCTTAACATATATTTAAAAATATCTGATAATTTCAACTGGTTGACAACAGAGCAGTATGCCTGGTCATGATAGTCAGGTTTTTCCTTAACCAACTAGTATATTCTTCATTAATGTCGTAGACATTTGTGGATATTGAAAACATCTAGTTGCTTGAAATTTCTCTTCTGCTTACATTGAAGAAGATCTATTTATACTTTTAATTTTAATTGTGTGTTTGTGTGTGAGTATGTGAACATGAGTTCAGGCATCCTTAGAAGACTGATACATCAAATGGCCCTTGCACTGGAGTTACAATGGGTTGTGGACTGCTCCATTGGCTTTCGGGAATCAGAGTCAGGTTCTTTGCAAGAATAGTAGCACTTCTTAACCATTGAGTCATCTCTCCAGCCCTAAGACCTCTTATTTGGTTTGAAAAGTAAGATAATATATGTTTTGAATTGTTTGGCCAGAAACTGCCTTAGAGCCTTCTAATTGGGGAATCATTACTAATTTCCTAGCTCTAGCCATAGATTCACAATAATAGTGTCATCTATCACTCCAGTGAAAATTGTGGCCTTAAAAGAAACAATATAGATAGACTTGAGAGCACTAGATTATTAGAAATGCAGGTTAATATACGGTAATCAGGGATTTGAAATATTCACTTTGTAAACTTAACCTTAGACACCGATTGTAGGGTTGGTTTTTGTTTGTTCGTTTGCTTATTTGCTTGCTACACAAAAATAGCTATTATCATTGAAGTTGATTTCCATAATCCTAATACACCATGTATCCATTTAACTCTGATAATATCATTATCAATGTTCCTTATGGAAGAAAATGTTGCATTGATTAAATCTCCTTACCACAAACAATTCTCCTGAATTTTTTGGGAGATGTGTCTTCTTAGAATTTATTTTATAAGTAACTTTGCTATTTTGAAGAGTCACTTGAATGCCCCACTCTAACCTTCAAAGACTGGGCCATTTTAATTTTGCAAAAAGAATAATCACTTCATTGGCAAAAATTTTAAAAGTATAAGTGATAAGTAATGCAGTGCTAATTATAAAGCACTTCAGAATGGTAAACACAGAATTATGCCAATGTTTTTTCACCAGTGGCATATATATAACACATATAATCTCAATCATTGAGATTATATAAGACCCAACTATAGCAGATTGAAGAAAGATTCTTATGCTTAGAAAATCTCATTTCTAATTTTGTAGCAGTACTTGTGGGTAGAATTTATATCAACCCATCGAATTTAAGAAAGCTGCCATCCTAAGAGTCAGCAATGGATCAGAAACATTAACGACACCCAGAAATTGAATTCTGTAAAGAGTGAAAATGCATTTCGTACTGTGTCCCTATCTAATGAACACAATCATCTCAGCATGTAAAAGGTAAGTGGACCCAGACCAGTTACTAAGTCCTGATCCATAAAAATCAGTCAATAAAGACAGGTTGTTTAAAGAAGCCACATTTATTAAAGTTAGCTACACAGTAGCAGAGTCTAATTCACATGATTGATTTGACTAAGAAAAATTCTGGATGGAAGAAGTTTAAGAAGATAATCTAAGAACCTATGGAGGCCCTGAACTACAGTATGAGACGTACACAGGAGAAGGAATGCATTTAGTAAAAACAAGGATTTCTTAATAGTTCAATTTACCTTTCATTTTCTATAATGGCTTTTACATCTAACTTTATTTCCACTTGTTAAATATATCCTGTGATATAATTTAAAAGTATTATCCATAAAATGTATATATTCATTCCATGTACGTTCCATTTAGATGAAAATTGTCTGGGAAAATTGTAGCCACAACTGCAATTTAGTTTATGAAAACAATTTGCCCAGGTCCTCAGTGCTTCATAATCAAAATCTTACACAAACAAAACCATAAGCTCAGGAAGTTTATCCCTTAGATTTATTTTCAAAACGGAAACATAAAATTGGATGCCAATTTTTCACATGGACCTGGATAACACAATGAAGGCCTAAAGATAGTATCTGGTCTATAATTAGGATTAAGTGTCAACTATGCAAAGTTTTATCAACAGAAATATGTTACGTAATATCTTTTTTATTATTAAAATATGAGCTTTTGATAAAAATGTTTAAAAAATAAAAATTATTCAAATCTCTAAAAATTAATTTCAGGAACATTATTTATCTATTCCCTACTTTAGGCAAAACCATCACAACAGTATGACTTATAAAATAAAGTTAATGTCATTTAGCTGGCTAAAGTTAACTTTTTAAAACTATTTAATAGATAAGGTTTAGTCCGTATATCAATAAAGATATTATCTTCATCATATATGTATACACAGATTTGTGGAAGGCCCTTCCATCCCCAAGATTTAATGTATACTTCTGAATTATCTGTTATGTTAAGTTATGAATATTATTTGAAGTAAAGTTTCAGATTGCAAAGAAGCTAATTTTATATTGTTAAAATCTTCAAATATTATAGTCCCAGAAAATAAAATTTTATTACAATTGGTAACTAGAAAGTAGTTTCCATAACAATAATCCTTGGTACTTAGAAAAAAGCTAATTTTTGCAAGGAATGCTACAATTCATTTGATTTATCAAAATAAAAAATGAGGTTTAAACAATATCTTATTTCCTTAAGTAACCAATATAAATACAGACAGTAGACTTAAGTAGACAATGTATGTGTGACTTGGTTGTATTATTTTATTGTAGCTGATATAAGTTTATTTCTGTGGACAAAAATCTTGGGGTACATAGTAGGTGTGTTTTGTCAATGAAGGACTAGGTTGTTGAAATCAGAACTTCTATGACAGACAGGTGATATTTACACACCATTAGTACCAAAATGTATTATTTTGAAGCATGCAGAATCATAATTGATGAATAATGTTGTGGTATGTTTGTAAATATGTAATGAGAAACGATTGTTTTACACTGATTGGGAACAAGGGGTAATTAAATGATTTATTTATAGTCAGTTTAATTCTCTTTTATTGTCTTGAAAATAAAAGGTGTTGCTTTGAAAAATATTATTGTTCCCAAATTATGTACAGTTTTTTGATATTGAACTTGAGTTTCTACAAGGATGATTCAAGTATCTAGTTCTACTGTTATCATTGTATCCAATTCCTCCAATTCCTCTTTAATGGACTAAACTGTGAAAAACAAAATCTGAAACTCATGATATATGTTTCTATTGATGGACCCATTTACACTTATATACACACATACATTCACACATACAGATATACACACAAATACATGCATATACATCTACCTAAATTCAGACACACCCACCCATACATACATACCCATACACCCTGATATACATACAATGCAAACAGACTCATTTACAATATTTTCTGATAATCTTTTTAATTGTTTATTTATAAAAGCCACAAATTGTCTTGTTGCAATATAAGTCATTCCCTTGTTATTTACCAAAAAATACAATTGAACATTTGTATTCTCATTTCACCATTGTTAAGTTCTGCTTATAGTTCAGTGACTTCGTCTTCTCCCAAAGCCTTCCTTAATGTTAAAGTTACCATCAGTTCACAGGGTACAAAAGGGGAAGAATGAAGAAAAATATAGAGACTCATAGGTGCACAGATATTAAAAAAGAACCGTAGTGAATACATTTTTTTCTTTCAGTGCCATTGTCAATGCATATGTCAGTACAATCATATTACATATGATCTAGGTATAATAGTTTATATCTTTAGTTAAGTGGATCGCCTTAAGTTGAAGGGCATCCTGTCTACATAGTGAGGTCAGCCATACAATGTAGAGAAACCCCATTCCCATCTCAAAAAAAAAAAAAAAAAGAAATTATTTTTAATGTCTTCATTGGTAAAATGAATGTTTTGAAGCATGGTGAGATTGTTGTCTTTGGGTGGTGTTTTACACTATTTTCTCTGTTGATTAATCCTCCAGTATTATGAGGAGAAATTTGTAAAATTTGATAATAAAATTTATAAGTAAATTTAAGGATTTACATCCACTACCTGGCTTCATGTTCATCCTAATGTTGAGTCATCATAAAGGACATCTAACGTAAGTAACATTTTACTTCAGACTTTTGATGAATTCGATAAACATAATGTTACAGAGGCTCGTGATCCATGAGTACTCAAAACAACACAGTAGAAAAGAAAATGTTGTGCATTTCAAATCATCAATTACTCTTATATTGCCTATGAATCCTGAATATCTAGATTTAAAACAGATCTTTAGAGAAAAATCAATAAATATATGTCTATTTAATTCCACTCATAACCAGTATAAATGAGAGTGGGTGTAAGCTTGCCACCTTAGCTTCATTAAATGATAGTTTCATCCACAGAGGGAAATTTCATTCAGTTCAATACAAATATGATTGCCAGAGTGTCTCTGTCTTCACTACAATGAACTCCAGAGTTGTCAAGAATATTGAGTTTAGCTTTTGAACACTGCAAACTTTGATAGTCTTCTCCTACTTCAAGTTTCTGTGAAATAAGTGACCCAAGGATCTCATATTATACACTTTGTTCTAAAATAAGAAGAGAAATTCAAATTTAAAATGAGAGCCAATGAAAAGTACTACCAGACATATGCTGTCTCTTCTTGCTTTTTAGTAGTACAAAGTAAGCCTTTAAATTGTTCTTGAAAGTATTGATTAAGGGCATACTATTAACAGAAAAAGTATAACTGAGACATTCTCTTTGTAGTTATTTAACTATACTACTATGATTACTTGATTTGTTAGGTTTTTATAAATACAGTAAGGATTCTGAAACTCGTAAGCTATAAATTCAATTTCAAAGAGTAATGGAGATCGTCATTGTCCTCATGATACCTAAATAGACACATAATAAATTTTTGTTTGCTAAATAAAATTAAATATGAAACTTATAGTCCAAAACTTTTAATTTCTTATTTAATAGAAATATTACTATTTGTAGTTCAGGGTTAGGATTTCATGTATGCTTCAGCTCTTCATTTCTCACATTATTATTACAAATACTCTGTTATTCAAGAGGATGACTGTACTCTCTCCCTAATTTATTACTTTTGTACAAACAATTCTATAACTTTATTAATTCTTTGTAAATATCTATGGCACTTGGATTTCTAGGATCATTTTCTTTTCATATTTTGAATGATTCCATCAATCTTTCCAGTTTTCATTAATAAGGCAATCCTTATTTTTCTCTTTATCATTTTCTAATCTCTAGTATACGAGATTTCCAATTCAATCACATATAACTTGATTTTCAGATGGATATCCACATTCACAGGAATCAGGAAAAAAATCTGTTTCTTGTAAAAAATTCACAATTAAGTTTGGTGAAAAGGGATAAATGAAACCAGTGTCCCAAATATATAATAACTAAGATTTTAAATGATTAGAAGCTTTCAAAAGATTATTGAGAGCTTGGAGGTGGAGGTGCCTTTAAACCCAGAACTCCAGAGGTAGAGGCGGGCAGATTGCCTGGAGTTCAAGGCTAGCTTAGTCTACAGAGTTAGTTCCAGGATAGGCAGAGTTACAACAGGGAAAGCCTATCTCAAAAAGCCAAAATAAAACAAAAAACAAAAACAAATCAAAACGACAAAACAGCAACTACAACAAAAAGATTATTGAAATCTCAAGGAAGCTAATTGTCAGAGTGGGCTCAGCAATTACTCTCTCTTCAATTAATTTCTTTTTTATATTTCTTCACTAAAAAGTAAATAAGCAAGGTTTTTCTAGAGCAGAAGGTATGAATTAGATAGAAGGAAACCATGTAAAAATAAATATTATAAATGTCAGAAACCCTATTATGATCTTTGATGTTACAATGACCAAAATTGGGCACAAGTTCAATTTGTGTTCCAAAAACTAGGTTTTGAATTCGAATATTTTATTTCAGATATTGCGGGAATGATCAGTCCAGTAAACATAATTCTATCAAATAATAGAATTGTCCCATTATTATGCATTTTGAGTTTATAAATAATTTAAAAAAAAATCTCACTTTGGATTATAATGATCTTGATTTATAACAGAACATGTTACCAGGTTAATGTGCGAATTCTACAGAATGTCTGCTATTTTCTTTCAATTAAATAAATGCCATGTTGCTAGCATAAAACACTTCAAATTAAGCCATAAGTGCTATCAATATAGGGAACAGTCTGTTGCTTTCCCTATAAAAGTAAAAACAATATAAGCTTGCATTCTCAGATAGTGTACAAAGAGCTATTGTCTGTGGACATTGAAAAGAACTCTCCAAGATGGAAGCAAGGAAATTTCTCAACAACCTTGACAGTCTGAGTCATGAAGAGTAGAGTTCAATAATGAAGAGTAGGGAGGGAGTGGGTGGGCAGCGGAAGATTACAAAAGAGGAAGAAACATGCTGTATTTGAAGCTCTAAACAATACAGACTTTAAATGTTAAGAAAGGTCACTTCAGCAGCATATTTGGTAAACTGCAAGGAAAAGAGATTCTTTTGTGATGATAGATTATGTAAGTGTATCCTTTAAGAGAAAGTATGAGGAACACCTGTGCATTTTTACTTCAATAAATTTAATCCCAATTGTAGGCATAGATTCATGCCAGATGTAGACATTAATTCAGGGCAAAGGCTTTTTATTCTATGTCTTATTAAATCAGTAGTCCTTAATACTAGAGACCTGGAGTGTTTCAGACTCCAGACAATCTACTCTTAACCTTAGAGCTAGAAAGCTTCAGCCTCCATACACTATAGACTATTAAGGCTTCCACTACTGAATGAGCCACGCAGACTCTCCCTCTGAACTCAGACTCTTCAGACTACTTCTGTGTCTCTGTGAGCTCTCATTGCTCCATTCTGTAACTGACTCTTCTGTGACTGCCAACTCTAACTCCTTCTGAGCTCTGCCTGCTGTGTCTGCTTCCACACTCTGTTTCTGTCTTAGAGATTAAAAGCATGAACCACTTCTACCTTCTGAATACTGGGATTAAAGATGTGTCTACATTCCATCCAGACCACACAGGCTTCTGAATATAGACCCCCTGGAATACAGCTTTCACATAGGCATATTCCTCTATACCCAGTCTTCTGATACACAGCATGGTCACAGAGTTGTTTGCATTCTACCTTCAAAAATAATAGTCTAAATCAGTTTTTAAAACGAAATTACTACAAAATTATAGACAATTTCAGATTCATGCTATTCATAGTAACCACACAATGGTAGATCAGTAATAAATGACTACTATTCAATGCATTGAAAAACTCAGAATTAGTGAGTAGTCCATAATTATATAATAGTAAATTTTTATTGAATATCAATGTGCTAAAAGACGATATAAGGAAGAAGTACAAATTTGTTGAAATGATTAAAAAATGGAAGTTTAAGACTTTTCTGTGATAACATTGAGATGATTTGAAATACATTGATCTGACTATGTGCAAACAACCATTAAAGAGAAATAAATCCTGAGTAATAGATTCCTTTATTTTTAATTTTATTACTTCTTTTACTTTTTTCAGATTATGCTGTAATTACATAATTTTCTCTTCCCCTTTTGCTTCCTCCAATCTCTCCCATACCTCTCCTTGCTCTCTTTGAAATTTATGGCTTCCTTCCTTAATGAATTGTTGATAAATACATTTATCTATATACATATGTGTTTTTCAGTCAAGTCTGTTAGGTGTGTATAATGTTGCTTCTATGTACATTTTCAGGGCTGTGCATTTGGTATTGGAAAACCAATTATTGCCCTCTTCCTTGGAAAGACTATTCTCGCACTCACTATTTCTTAGTTTGGAGTACTTTAAGAAGGGTTGAGAGATCTGGGTATTTCCTAGTTCACTTTATCATATTTATTTGTGTAGTTCTTATTAAGCTCATGTTTAGGCAGTAATGGTTGTGAAGGCTTATTGGTGTAGCCTACTAGGCAACACTATCTCATAGCAAATCCTTATCCTTTGGCTCTTACACTCTTCAGGGCCCCTTTTCTGAAATGTCCTCTGAGCCTTATTTCAGGGAGTTCTTTGGTTTGTTTCTTTGTTTATATATATATATATATATATATATTGGAACTAGGCTTCTGGACTCTTAATTTTGATTGGCTGTGGTTTTCTCTAGTGCTCTCCCTCCACTATAATAAAATGTTTTCTTCATGAGTGGTAAGCTCTACACTAGTCTGTGATGATAAAGACAAATTTTTATAGTGCAGATAAGGATTGTTGTGGTTTAGAAAAATGGTGGTGGTAAGTTCTCATCCATCATATAGGGTTATCTTGTTCATTGGAGGTCCATGTTATTTCACAGAAATCTAAAGTATATGGTGGGTACTTGAGAGTGGAGAGAATTTAGGGCAGGAGTGATAGAGATAGTCTGGTCACTTTGTAGTTTGTGAATTAAGTAAAACCATAGAACAAATATAACTAACAGTTTTTCACGGTGTACTTAATATTTAAAGCATTTTCAATATTGCTATAATAAATAAGAAAATTCTGAATTAAGATGTGCATTTTGATGTAAATATTTCACAATACATACATATAAAATGTTACATAATATCCATTGTAGTATGATTTTTATATTTGTATTTGTTCATTAAGATAAATTAAGTTTAAATGAATAAAAATAAGATGTAAGTTGAAAAAGTAGCATAAAATGATACTGTCAGAGAAAATGAAATATATGAATCTTTTTGTAATCATCAGTATAAAATATAAAACAACAACGAATACTCCCATCATGTTGTATAATTAAGACTATAAATCTTTGAACATTTTGAAATTCTTAGATGTACTGCTTCTAAGACTATAAAAATTTAAGCAGGGCAGTGACATAAAAGTGTCACTTTTGCAATTGCAAATAATAAAGTGATATTTAGCAATATACAGCAATTAGTGATGGGCAAATAACATCCTTTAGAGGTTGTACTGAAACGAGTCAGTCTAATGCACTGAGAGACAATGCATATTCGGTAAATAGTGATGGTTACTCTGAATATTGAGAATACACTGAAAAATTTTAGGTTGCAGTTGACAGTAGAGGGAGCATTGCCCATATGGTCAAGAACTCATGAGTGTCTTGTAACAATAATGAAAAGTGGTCATGAGCTAGAGCAGTCAGTTCATGAGAAAAGAAACAAATAGAGAGCATGCCACATTTTGATGACAACATGCCTGCTTACTGCCACTAATTAGATGTGACTTTTAGGGTGCTTAAGGTCCACAGGAGAATTACCTGTATTGCAAAGTAACAGAAGCCCAGGAAAAGAAGATAAAAATTTTCCAGAGAAGAGTTCCATTTTAAAGGACAATCACTGAAGTGAACTGCTGGGCAACTTCAGCGTTTAGTAGAAATGGGTCCATCACTCTTTTGAAGATTGGATAAGCTGAGGAAACGTTGCTTCTGCAAAAATAACATAGCTTTCATATTTAATCAATAGGGTAAGTTCAGTGAAAAAAGGCCATGCTTCAAGACAAGAAGAAATATCAGACAAAATGGGTCCATTTCATTCTACTCATTTCTCTTAAAGAAAATCCCACTGGTTTCAAACTTAATGTTTATTATTCAAATAGATGTAATGACACTAATTTCTACTCATACAAGTAGTGGGAAGATTGTGAAAAAATTTCAAGGAGAAGAAATCAACAGTTTTTATTTCAGCTATGAATATTTTTAATTTCTATCTGATTCTTTTGACCTTTTTTGGCTATCACTGACTAATTTATCAAGAAGAAAGATCTCTTTGTTTTGGCTCATTTTATGCATTCTTTCTTGATTGATTTTGTTTCTTTGTGAAATAGAAAATCAAAGAAGTGAATATCAACTGAAAATTACTTTAAAAATGAAAATAATATCAGCAAATGTGAATGTGGCACAAAGGTGGACAGTCATTATCATTAAGAGCCTAAATATTCTTAATGATTGCATATCTCAACCTAAGTTGAATAAAACGGAATGGTTGGATTTCAACAATTTGTGCAAAAAATTTCATAGAAAAGTTGTCACATAATTTATCTTTTAAAGATTTAATAATTTTGAGGTAACATAGAAACCAATTTCAATATGAAATAGACTGCATGTAACAAAAACAATTTTATGTTATTTACATAAAAATGAAGTTCACCAGATAAAGACTGGTGAATTTAGAAACAAAATGTGACATCAGTAAGAAGCAACAAAAATATCCCTTAATTTCCAATGGTAACTCTGCCAAGCCAAGCCTGCTCCACAACCTCTACTAAATTTAGATGATGCTCCTTTCTCTTCCTTTTTTTAATTGCAGACAAATCACTTTCTTTCTTTAGTGTTTTTTATTCAAACTGTTTTGTTATTGTTTGTTTGTTAATCTTAATTTCTTTATTTTATTATTTTATGTGTAAAAGTGTTTTGTCTTCATGTATATGTATGTGTACCATGTGCTAGCTGGTTGTTCTCAGAGGTCAGAAGAGGGCATCAGATCCACTGGGACTAGAGTTACAGGTGGCTGTGAGCCATCATATGGGTGCTGGGAGACAAATTCCCAGTTCTCTAAAAGAGGAACAAATGTTCTTATTCACTATGCTAACTCTCCATCCCACATAGTCATTTTGTTATCTCAACTACAAGTCCTTTTTTCCTTTTTTTTTTTTTTTTTTTTTTTGGTTTTGCAAGGCAGGGTTTTGTTGTTGTAACTCTGGATGTCCTGGCATTGAGCTCACAGAGATCTGCCTGTCTCTGCCTCTCCAGTGCTGAGATTAAAGACATGTGCCACCACTGCCCACCTCAACTGCCTTTCAATCCCAGCTCCTCCACAGTAATAAGACACTCATTTCCATTGATTCTGGTGCCTCCTATGTCAGTGCTTGTAAATCAGCCTAATTTCTGAGAAATGCAGCTTCATTACTTCCTCCATCCTTGCCTTATCTTCTGTTAGCTCTGTATAGTTTCATTAACATTCCACTCATCATCACTGCTAACTTCTCTATTCCCTGTGGGACATATATGTAATACAGTTGACACTTACTTTAATAGGTTCTTCATTTCAAAAGAAGTATTTTTAAATAATGCTTTGCTGGAAAATGCCTGTAATCTCAACACTCAGTAGTAAAAGCAAAAATATCAGAACTTTAAAGTCATCCTCTACAAAACAGCTTCAAACTAGTTTTGGCTAAATGGCACTTTGTTTAGGCCAGCCTGGTCTCCAGAGTGAGTTACAGGACAGCTAGAGTTACAACAGAGAAACCCTGTCTCGAAAAAAAAAATGAATAAATAAAAAATATAAAGTAGGTGTTTATCTTTCTTCAGCATCTGTTCTGTATCAGGCATCTGGATTCACAGTGAAGTGAATATTATGAATTGATTGGTATATTTTGTATTTTATTTGAGTTTTACTTAGTTTAAAGCTCATGCAGCAGTATTCATGGTGAATAAACAAATCTTTTGGGAGACAAGATAGGATAAGCAACAGGCAAAGCTTCTTAAGAAAGGGTGAATTGAGTTACAAATTAGTTCAAACACAGGTTATGTGTGTGGCTAACAGTTTTGGCCATCTGATGGAGTTTGTCAAAATGTGGGGAATCACAAGTTCATCTGCATTTACATATAATACTTTTAAATTTTGTCATTTATTCTAATTGTTTAATTTTATTCATTCAATTCTTTTTTAAAATTTTTCTTCTTTTGTATAATACATATCAACACCCCTCCTACCCTCTCTCCATTCCTCCCAGCTCCTCCTTATCCTTCCTCTCCTCCTATTAATTATCTTCCCAGTCCCCACCACTCATCCCCTCACTTTCTTCTCCTTCTTCTCCCCATAGAAGAGAGCAGTCTTCCACTCATACAGGACACAACAAATGGGATAAGGTCAGTGACCAGTCCCCACATCAAGGGTGAAAAAGACAACTCAGTTGAAAGAAATGGGTCCCAAGGACAAGCTAAAGCATCAGATAACCCCCACTCTAGTCTGTAGGCTCTCACCAAGAACTCCAAACCAGACAATCATATAACACATCCAGAAGACCCTTCAGGTTCCCTGTCTTCCTCTTCAGGCTCTGAGGGACCCCAAAAGTGCTGGTCCATTGACTCTGTGGGGCCTGCTCTCCTATGTCTGCAACCCCTCTGCTCCCTGAAACACCTCTTCCCTCTCTTCTGCGAGTTTTCCAGAACTCTGCATGATGTTTGGCTCTGGGCCGCTACATCTGTTCCCATTTACTGCTGGAACAAGCCTCTCTGATGAAGGCTGGTCTAGGTACCAATCTATGAGTAGAACAGGATTTTGGTTTTTCAAGACAGGGTTTCTATTATAATTCTGGCTGTCCTGGAGCTCACTCTGTAGATCAGGCTGGCCTCGATTTCACAGAGATCTGCTTGCCTCTCCCTCCCAAGTGCTGGGATTAAAGGCATGAGCCACCACTGGCCAACCTTCCTTAATTCTCATTGTTAATCTGAAGTCTTATTTATAAACACCAATACCTACAATATAATACATTGCTATGTATCAAGAAAATTAATGATTTTTGTTTAACCTAATTTACTTTTTATTATTATGTAAATATACTGAGTGTGTATGTGATGGATTTATGTTTGTCAGGGTAAGTGTGTGAATGTTAACACTTGGAGTTGGTTCTTCCAATCACGTGTATATTTGGGTTCTAGGAATCAAACCCAGATTGTCAGGCTTGTGTAGCAAGAACTTTTCCATGTCGCGTCATCTTGTTGAACCCCTATTTTATTTATTGTAAATGAATTGTGATTTTTATACACCATACATCTACTTGAATGTTTCACATTTTAGTTCTCTTTTTATTTTTTTCAACATGCTGATTTATATTTCAGTTCATAGACCATAATAAAACTTTGCTGTTTTTTATTGAATTTAAATATTTCAGTAGTTACTTGACTGAATCTAGTTTATAAAGAATGAATATTGTAATCCAAATAATCAATTGCTTCAGGTCAGTATAACCGTCTACTCAGGACAGGACAAATTAAAAACTGAGGAGAATACAAACATATTTTGTGCTATATATATATATATATATATATATATATATATATATATATATATATAAGAAAATAGTTTACTATTTTTGCTACTATAGTTGCAACATTTCTCCTTTCCTTGTCCTTTCTTCAACCCTACCCCTCACATATCCCTCCAAGCTCTCAGTCAAATTCATGCCCTCGTTTTTCATTAATTTATATTACATGCATATGTACTGACACACACACACACACACACACACACACACACACACATGTAATTATAATCTGCTCAATACATACAATGCTACTTTATGCATGTCTTCAGGTCTGAAATTTTTGAAAATGTGTAAGTGATCTAGAAATTGGAATTTGAAATCCTCCCACATTTCCAGAAAATAAAAATTCATATCTCAAACTCTGAAATGTATAATATATTGTAAATACGCTTTTAAAAATTCAGTTCAAATAAAAATAAAAAATACTGCTGGGAACAATGCAAGGGAACAGAAGCCAGTACTGAAGCTTCAGGAGCATAGCTCACCCATTATCACAGCTACAATGAGTCTACCACAGTTTGACAAATTCATGGCGAATTGTCTCTTGAATGCCCTTTGCCACTGCTGGGCTTTATCTTGCTTGTTGCTACCATGGTTCTCCCTGTCTCTCTATTCATATGAAAGTTCTGTGGGGATCTCTAACCCCTCACTGGGCAGTGTTACTGGCACACATAACAACGGTTGTATTTTGTATTTAATGCCATCAGTTGTATTCCTAACTCTAGTGAAACTCCAGAAAAAATAACTCATCAGTTACATCAGAATAGAGTATTTCACCAATCTGCTTTGGTAAGTAGCCTAAGGAACCACATTTAAACACACACACACACATACACACACACACACAAACTCTTTGTAGCTGAAGACTTTTGGTCAGGGTTAAACAAATAAACAAGAAGAGAACGCCTAGTTGCTAGGGTACAGTTTCATCTAAGAGAGACAGGCCTAAGTAAAACAATTTGTTTTTAGTGCCCAGTGCTAAGTTTGAACTTCCTTAACCATAATTAATTTGATATTTTCTTAGTTTTTACAATTATAAAATTACTGTTGAGTTTTTGTGTCTGTCTTGGGGACATAGGGCTATGTTTCATGTAGACTGGACAAATTCACCTTTACCTAAGAAAAACAAAAAGCTCCCTGACTCTAAAGTTTTCTGGTTAATAACAAACTGTTTTCACTGTGTTAGCAAAGTGAGAATTGTGTTAAGTTAGGATACTACGACATGAACTATTTTCCTAATAACTACAAGACTGGTACCACCCAGCTAGAGTAGAAGCTGGCTGTGAGGATACTTGGCTTGCTTAAACTCTGTTAATCAATATAACAAAATTATTGTTTTATGGGTATAGATTTATTGTGGTGGAAAAATACATGGAAAACTGAGTGTTCATGAGTAATCATATGTGGATGTTGAAAATAACCTGCTTTTTAAATAACATGTTTTTTAAATATGTAAGTTGCAATCATTCACTGGGAAAAATAGGACTTGTGGTTATGATGTGATTTCTTCTTATGTAAAAGGTGTTGTTTAAAAGGTATGTAGGTGTATGGGAAAAGTAGGAAAAAGGAAGCTTATAAGATGTATGTTGGAGCTTTGTTTCTTCCACAAGAAAAAAATAAAACTTGCAAGATGGGTATGAGTAAGGTGTGTATGTGTTTAAGTTTACAAGATGTATGTGTGCATGTGTTGAAGGTTTACCTCTTCCACAAGATGTGTGCATGTATGTATGTGCTTTTGTGGGGAAAAAAATCTTCATCCACAAGATGTGAGTTAATGTATATATGTGTAATTTTATAGAGGAGATATAGGGAAAAAGCTGGAGTGGAGACAGAGTTTAAAGGAAAAGTGAAGCCTGAATAAAGAGCATGTGTGATCCATCCGTGAGACCTCTGTGTGTTTTTCCCCCAGGCTCACTCCACACCTCTTCTTTGAAAACATTGTTGATACAAAAGAATCTCTCTCTCTCTGTGTCTCTCTCTCTCTCTCTCCCTCTTCCTCTCCCCCCTCTCTCTCTCTTAGTTTAGTAATCTGACCCACATTTCTCGTGGGATCCCTGATCTCAAGACAAAGCTGGACTTTAGCAAAATACAAAAGAAAAAAATCTAGTTTAAGCTACATTACACGTTGGAACATTGCAACTATTAACTTTTTATGACCTTTTAGTCAGGCAGAGATCATATCAAATATACATAAAATCTAAAAACAATAATTATTGACACATTCTACTATATTCTTAATACATTAAGTAGATTAAATAATAAAAATTATTTAATACATTTCTAGTAAGCTAGTTTAGGAAAGGACACATGGCAATAATATAAACTTGTATATGAATTGATATTATTATCATTTTATTTTATTGTAACAATGACACATGGTGTTCACTGTTTTTGGATATCAAAAGAAAGATCATAGCTTGCTCAGTATCAACAGGCATCTTAATGTGTTAGAAGCAAAAGAAACCTGATGATATATCATTACACCTAGCTAAAATTGTTAATCCTGAAGGAAAAGGATGACTTTTTGTTTTCTAACCTGGTTGTGAGGTCCACAGACTATCAGCTAAATGCCTAGCAGAAAGATATGCCTTCCTGTTTGTACTTGAAAAATAATTCAGCAGCTTTAGAGACAAATAGAGAAATAAGAACAAACTGAATCATAGATATGTGACTGTGTAAATTCTTACTTATGCATTTATTGATCTGCTCATAGAAATGCATCGTTTTCTTTTGTTCATTTTTAATATTGTATTACAGGGAAAATATGGGGATTATACATGTAAATACAGTACTTGGTAACTCATCTAAATACTCCTGGAAATGTATCATTATGAAGTAACCATGGATTTATCAGTAATAGTTCATAAATGTCTCTTTGTAACAACTGTTGATTTGTAGTTTTAATTGGAAATACTATTAATTCTGTAAGCTGTGTCAAAGGTAAAATTTAAATACAGTACCATAGAAATGCTTGCATGGAGCTAATTCATCCTTTATTCTATGTATCTGCATTTGAATCCAAATTGTCTTCAGCTGAACAACTGTAATAGTTAAATTCAAAACAATTGATTTCATATGTTAAATTCTGAATACAGTTAAAATCTTTGGGAGATTTGATGGATGGAAAGAAATGGTTACTGGGTTGTAGGAGAAAACTGGACAAGGCCTGAGACCCCCATGGACATACACAGAGACAGACCTGCCTGGGCATGCCCAGAGACAGACATACCCGGACACACCCAGGGAGCAGCAGCTTCAGTCTGGCAGCCAATGGGAAGCTGGCTGGGTGGAGGGTATAAGAAGTTTCCCCCCTGTAATAAAGTAAGCCTGCCTTTTGTCATTCACCTGACTCCAGGAATCTGTGTCCTGGTTGTGTGTCAACTCTACCCCTCCACCTGAAGGGTCTCCTGGATAGTTACAAGCAACACTGGGTACTGGTTTCACAGTTGGAAAATTTGTATGTGAAGAAATTTTGTAATGTTGGGTTCCCGAACCAGGCCCCAACTTGATGACGCACCCACAGAGAGACACAGTCGGATAATCGATGCAATAAGCAAGAGGTTTACTTACCAGACCGTTCTAACATGCAGGATAGAAGCTGCCCCAAGGAGCAAAAAGCAAACCTTTTTATTTACAGTTCAAACGGTTGCTAGGCACAAACCAAGTGGGTACAAGTTGATTGGTCCCCGAACTGTTCTTTATCCTGATAGGTCGGGGACAGTTAACCTTTAAACTGATTGGTGTTGGCATATAGCAATGTCGCGGGCTCCTAAAAAGAATACAAGATCAAGGTTCTAGTCAACGTGGGTGGGGAAAACTCCTTAGCCCGAGGTTGTGGGCCCAAGGTTGTGGGCCCAAGGTTGTGGGCGTCTGCAGGAAGGGGAAATAAACTCTCTAGCCCAAGGCCTTCTTGTTTGCCTTAGCCAGAAATTGTTTTTAAGCTTCTGCCTGCAACTTGGGCCTAGTGTTAGGGGTCTCAAACTAGTCAGGGGTCTCAAACTAGTCAGGGGTCTCAAACCCCACAGTAATATGAGCATAAAATACATTCTCTGACTATGAACTTCATTGAAATTTCAATAGTTTTAGAAAAGTGTTGAAAAGTATATAGATGGAAACATTTATAAATAATTTGCATAATGTGTTCTGATATAAAGTTGAAATTTACGTGGAAATGTTTTATTATAATTACACATATACACTAACAACACCATGTATAAAATCCTCAGCACAGTACAATATTTATGTACTTCAGGGCAATTTTAATTAATCAGTTTTTGCTTCTTATTTTCTCAAATTAAATAATCTCTAATAGAGCTTTTATCCCATGATATATATCAATATCTCAATATCTCCTTTTGTATCTGGAAGACACTGTAGACAATGTTAAGGCCAAGGGAAAGCCTGGATTTACTCTGAATTTTTTTCTTTTCCAAGAAAGGGTTTCTCTGTTGTCTCTGACTGTCCTCGAACTCACTGTGTTTACCAGGCTGCCGCTAACTCACAGAGATCTGCCTGTCTGTGCCTCTGGAGTGCTGAGGTTAAAGGCATGAGCCAGGGCCACCCAGCTCGATTTGCATTTTATCCATGCTTTCTTTCATTCAAAACTTGATTCCAAATAGTTTTAATACTTTTCTAGGTTGTTTTTGCTTGGATTTGCTGCCACAAAAGGTCTAGAAAAATCCACCGAGATGAAGCTGTAACATCGCAATAAGTTCATGCTAAAGGCATGCCTTTTGTCAAACGTAGTCCAAGAGGATTTTACGATTTTATTTATTTCACGTACATGAGTGTTTTACCAGCACATTTGCTGTGTGCCCTTGGTGTGCCTGATGCTTCCAATGGCCACAAGAGTGACCTACAACACTTTCAGACTTTAGTCTCACAACACTCTTGTCATTTTTTAATATTCTTTCTCTTTCTCTTGTTGATGTCTTATACTTAGCCGTTGAGTCTGTATGATCTGAATGTGCATTTTCTATCTCTCCTGAGCTTATTTTCACATAATTATCCACTTTTTATGTCTTAAATGTGATTTCTAGATCTCACTTTGAACTGTTAGCACAGTTGATATGATTTGTAAGATTTTGTGTTTTAACTGTGACATAGTCTACATAGTTGGTTCAGTGTCTATTTTTTTAAAATATTTTCACTTCCAAAATTGATTTTTGTACACGCAATAAATCCTGTTTCATCTCCTGATTTTGTATTATTTCTATTTATATATTTATTTATGTGTGTGCGTGCATCCTTGTGCTCATGCTCCAAGAGGCCAGAGGAAGGTATCAGATGATCTGGACCTGGTATTCAAGGTGCCTTTCAAACTTCTAACTTAGGTTCTATGAACTGAATCCAAATCCTCCACAAAAGCAGCAACTATCTTAACGGCTGAGGAATCTCTCTGGTCCTCACCTTCTGTTTTGAATCCTTTTGTAGAATAGCTCATATAAAAAATTACATCCTATCTGTTTCATTGATTTTTTTAAAGATACCAGTTAGTTCTTTGAGATATATTATTATGTAACTCATTTCTCTGGGAATGCCTTTGAAGGAAAAATGAAAGAGAAAAAAACTTCTGTTCTAGGTAAACCTGAAGGAAACATATGTGAAAAGACAATAAACAAGCCAGAGTGTGACTGGAGTGTTCTACTGCTTTCATTGTAAGGTAACACTACTATAGTAAATACATCTATATATATATACACACATATATAGTAACAGAAGCATAAGCTGAACATATTGATAAATGGTGCCAGGTATAATTTAATATATCATTGATCCTATCTTACCATTTACCCTAGAGTTCAAATGAAACAAGCTATTTGTTAATCCACACAACTGCAAGACTTAACTTCCTTATTGATTTATGTGGAGTAAATATTATAGTGGGAATTACTAGAAAAGATAAACCAAAAGTTCTCAATGAAAAATAAAGTATGACCTTCTTATATAAATCATCATATAGATGGTCTATTATCTGCAATTGTGAGGATTGCTTTAGCTCAGAATGTCACTTCCACAGTTTCCACGATAACTGGTATCATTATCCTTCCTCACATACACAATAAAATGTTATTTACGTATACCTTTAGTTACCTCCCTGCAGATACAAAGCACATAATTAACTTCATGAAAAAGAAAAACTTTATTATTTTTGAGTGGTCCTCATAAAGTATTATGGTATGTCTGTGGAACAATAGGTCATATATCTTTAACTGGGAAAGATGTAAATAGGGGTAAAATGTTGTTGAACCCATAATCTTGGGATGGATATTTTCCCGTAAAATATTTAGAAATAATTACTAATATAAATCATATAGATTAATGACATTGGGTCCATTTCATAAGATTAAGTAGATCTGGCCATTAAATTAAGCATTGAAAATTTTAGGCAAGAGGCCAGATAGCCAATCAGTTAATCAAATTTTTACATACATCACGTTTGGAAAGAAATATTCATGTGATGTGTTACATTTGAAGACTTGTTACTTTACAAACATACACAAAAGACAAATGAATATGTATATACAAGGAACATAGGGTGATGATAATCAGAAGCAAGATTCAAAAACTAAATTAATATATTTAGTATAAATGTAACAACCTGGACATTTTTAAACCATCAACACTGCTTTGGTATTTGCAATCCAATAAATTATTCAATTATTTTACCATTACATTTCTTCAATTATTCATCTTTTGGTGAATATTATGGATTTCAAATATGAAGTCCATCTTTTCCTCTCTATATTGGATAACAAAGGATACAAATTAATACCGAATAAGAATAAATGTTTAAAACCAGTAGGATAGTAAGCAAAATGACTCCTCTATCATCTCTCTTGTTCCATTTTTACTTTCAGGAAGATGTCCCTGGAACCAATGACAATGGTACATCATATGGAAGAAGGCCATTGCAAACATTACAAAGGATACAGATTCTAAGCATTAAAATTATGCTAAGTTTTCCAGTTAAGACCAATCATTTTAAATGGCTTTTAAAGTCCACAAATGTTCTCCCATTTAGAACATAGAGTGAAATGTAGCAACATGGACTCTTAGAGAGAAGAAAAGCAGATAGTCCTCTCACGTTGTCACACTCAAAATACTGCAAGGAACTTAGTAGTAGTTTTGGAGCAAAGATTATTCCATTTTAGAGCAAGGAGGAGAATAAGGTCTTTGTTTTCTTTGCTAAGAAAACTAAATCCAATCAGAAACCATAATTGTGTTGATATCAGATTCAATCACAGAACCTTCCCAAAGGAATGCAGTCAACTCCTTGATTTCTGCTTGTGAGACTATAGGTAGACCAAGCCCAATCACATTTTGCTTGTACTTTTGATGAGAAGAACTCAGAGGTAAATGATTTTTGTTGCTTCTGTATAAGCCACCAGTGGGAAGATGTCTGGAAACAATAGAAAACCAAAGCTACTGTGAATAGATATGTTCCTCCAGTGGAGTCCATTTATATTTATCAGCATGTATATATTTAAAACATCATATAATATGAAATTGTACTAATTCTCATTAAAATGCACAGTCTAAATTCCAGTGGTGTATAAAGCTACTAGTATCTTTTCTTACCAAATGGCCTACATAGAATGTTATGGCACTATTAAAGTATGCCAGAACTGAGTACCTTTCTCTGATTAGGTTGAGATTGACATTATTTTGTCCTATAGCCAAAGTGGGTTGTTTCTTCAGTAATAGGATCCTACTATGTAGTTATAGTGGGTAACCAAAGTCAATGAAAGTCCTGTGTTGTTTTGAAGAATACTGGATTCTTCCTGGCCAATAACTTGAAGGGAAGTAACTTGTGAATGGCACTGGGATTTTTTACTTCATAATCCATGTTTTCTTGGAATGACATCATATGCCTATGAAGGGTAATTCTACTCTAACTCATTATTTGTTTTGTAAGTTGGCATTAAACCTATTCCCTAATAAATGATAGTAAAGTACTTTACCACTGAATATATGCCCAAGTTCTTAAATATTCTTTTTTTATTTTGAGACTGGGTATCATTAAATTGTATATGTTGACCTTGAACTTGTTCTGTGGTCCAGGTAAGCCTTTATTTTAAGGTTCCTCTCAGCCATTTTGCCTAGTAGTTGTACATACAGCTTTATGCCATAAAGCTCAGTACAGCTCAACTAAGTTTAAACTTCTTTGAATTATTTCCAATAAATTTAAATTTTCCATTTAAAGTATTTGTAGAAAAACATTTCTTATGTGGAGTCAAAAATATAAGAAATTTAATATATTTCTTTGCTTTAAAAATATGAATTGTACTGTGTCATTTGATCTTAAATTATATAATGTAAACACCTCATGGTGCCAAAATATCCTACTCTATAAAAACAAAATGAAATTTAAAAATCTGTGTAAAATTAAAAGTGACTAATTAACTTAAAAATCATATCTAAGAAGAAGTATATTGTAATTTTAAAAATTATGATTCCATGCACTATGAAAAATAGGAAAGAGTACTGGAATAAAGGTTTAAGTGGAGATGGAGACAGGGGAATGGTAGAAAGAGGGAGTAGATTAAGAAAAAAACTAAAGCTTTATAACTAGTCTTTATGAAAGTCCACTAGTTTGCAAATTATTTCAAAAAGAAAAGTAAGCGTAAACAGATATTTCATACATATGAACAATGCTACTCAAAGAAGTAGCAAAAATACTGAGTGAAAGAAGTAGTAGTGAATTTTTAGTCAAAAATCACAGGAAAAAGCAAGGGTTACTTCCACAAGTATTACTCTTGTTCAGGGTGAATCCTGAGGCACCCAGAACAATATACTGCTCCCATTACCCTTTTCTTCTCACAATCACAATATATTATCTTGTTGGGCCTTATGGCCGGGCGAGGGGCCTGTCGTCCAAACCAAACTCGAGTTTAGAGACCTGTCTTGGTGCTTCTAGTTCCTGCATAATGGTGACTAAGTATAGCCTATTCTGGTGGTGACTCTGCTAGTTACTACCACCTATGAAAATCTTACTGGCTCTCCCCCCTCACTCCACTTTACCTCACACCCTACGTCACCTCTCCTCATCTCCTAGAACCTCCCATTTACCCTCAGCCTATAAAAAGGTGACATGTAATAATAAAAGCAAGTACCTGCTTTGACAGTTCTCCTGTGTGTCTTTTCTCCCTGTGGGGGAGTGGTTGGGCCACTGATACTCACCATCCCGCTCAGCCCCGAGGGGGACAGGCTGGTCCCGCTCCCCCTCAACGACTTATACTGTTGGAATGCCTGACATTATCTTTTGCTAAAGACATCCACACTATGGCTGCAGGACACAGAGTGATCAATCTCAAAATGACCAGGAAGCTTTCTCCTACCTGCTGGTTTTCACAATGCTCCAAGGTACTACACAGGCTGCTGGGAAAGAAAAGACATTAGTTGTATTATCCAGCACTGGACCTTGTAAGCTATAAAACTGATTTACTTGGCAAACTGTTGAGCTACTGGCATAAATGTTATGGGTCACCTAAACACTTTCTTATTGGATTGGGGGCCTAATTGTGCATTTCATGACAGAAACTTTCTGTCTCTGGGTGGAAAAATATGTGGCTAGGGAGGTCATAGGCCTTATGGTAAGAACTATTATTATTATTTTGTTTAAGATGTCATGTTGTCAAACTACATTCTGAAGTTTTACGTTTAGTGACCATAGATTCATGCTGTTTTCAATTTTGGACAGACAAACTTCTTTTTGAAGTGAGAAACCATTAACATTGAGATTCATAGCACTTCAGAGATCTGAGGTTATGTGTGAGTGCTCAGCAATAGATGAGAAATCAATTCAACCTTCCCTATGAACGTTGCTTCCCTGAAGAACAGCATAGGAGAAGAGGTGAGTAGAAGGTAAGAGCTGAAAGATTGAGCAAGCTGTTTATTGCCATGGGATGTTGACTACATGAGTGAACACACAGTAGAAATGGTCACCTTCAGAAGACCTGTAACAGATACAAAACAATTAAGAAACTCATCCTGGCTATGGGAGGCACTACCAAGGCTCTACCTCTAGGTGAGAAACTGTTGACAATTGACAAATTGCTAAGAAAGGGAGAGTCAGTTTCTTTAGGGAGTGTTCATGGTTCTGCTGACAATGCCCCAAATGATAGTCCTACATTGATGTGTATATTACCACCATTAATTGGACTCTATAAGTTAAATATATTTTTATAGGAAGACGAGTATTTCTAAGAGAAATGTGTTGGAGGAGAATCCAGGGCAATGGGTGGAGGCAGGAGTAGATATGATATAGATTGTATACATGAGTGAAATTATCAAAGAATATATTTAAAATAAATTTTAAAAAGAAGTTAAGAGTCTAAAAAGGGCTATACATGAGATATAGGCCAGAAGATAGCACTTTGTTCTCTGAGACAGAGTTTCAAGTACTTTTTTGTAGCATGAAGCAAAAAACCAAGTCATTCTTTTGAAGCAATAAGAAGCAACCACTGGTTAATCAGCTGTTGAGAACCAGTACTGTAGAATTAAATAAAACTTCACAAAGACAAGTTGTACTTTGGGGAAGCAAATTGCCAGTACAACAAAAGGCCACATTGTACCTCTAGAATGTAAGTAGCTTGCTAGCTGATTATTGCTCTTATGTAGGGCAAAGTAACTTTTGATTGAAATTAATTGCAAATAATTTTTATGCAAGAAATTCATATTACAAAAAAGTAATGAAAATGACCACAGATTATGTACATGTAAATGTCTGTCAATAATAAGAATATATGAACTTTGAAAAAATATAAAGGTAAATAACTTTCTAGAGATGAAAGCAAGGGATATGTTTATATTCAAAGGAGCATAAACACTTTTAAGTAAGCATGTACATATACATTATGCATATTTCTATCAAATTAGTATATCTGAATGAAAAGAAAAATGCTTAATAAACTATGTGTTTATAGTTTTAGATAAGGTTAATACGTAACAAAATGTGAACTAGTTGATATTGCCATTTTTTACCTTCTAAGAAACAAAATGGACTTTTATGCCATCAATAGTTTTATTATTATTATTTGAACATGTTTTAAAATTATGACATATAATTTGAAAGATTTTGTAATTACTAGATTCTCGCTTTACATTAAATAAGCTACATAAATGTCTCTAATGAATGCAAAAACACTTTAACATGCATCATATGCAATCTGACAATTGCTTAACCTTACTTCTACCACTCCATAATGACAGAATTAAGAAATATAAGTGATAAAGCTTATATCTGCAATGCAAGAAAATATCTAAGCATTCTATGAAGCTTTTTATTTTTTCATGATGTACTGTATCTTGCTTTCCATATAGTACTAAATTGCATTAGAATTAAAGTAAGTGTAGCTAATACCCATTAGTTTCAACCTAGTTTCACATACTATTTAGAAGTTGTCCCAGTTAAATCATTCAAAACATAAATCCTGCTAGGACAGGAGAGTTTTGTCCCTAAGGGCCCTTTTTATAATTGCAGAACCATCAGATTTTTAAGTCACATGGAGAGTCAATATAGAATCTCCAGGGAAGCTAGCTCCTTTCCAACTTTTCTGTTTTTCTATTACTATGTTCACCTGATTTCAACTCTCATTCAAATTTCAAGAATCGCAAGAGTAGGCTTATTTCAGAGACTTTTGACATACATTTTTACCTGGTAAAAGAATCCCGCACCCTTAGGGACCATATCAAAAATGCCCCACTTAAGAAGAATTTGCTGAAGTGCATTTACAAACCCAGTCTATGTATTCAGGAGCACAAGTCTATAATTTTCCTCAAATGAAACTTGGCCATTGATCATAGTTATATCTTGTATCAAAGTCATGTCCAATTATAAAATTTCAGGAGAAAAATGCAGCTGTTCTCATCTGAGAGGTCAAATAAATTTGTCTGTATCTTGCCTTCAGTACAAGCTGTATTACAGCAACCAAGAATGTTTACTTAAAAATAAAACAGAACAAAACCAATGTCAAAGTATCATTTATATAAATATATTTAAAGTAATACAGCAGTAGAATTTTCTCGCAATAGTAAGATAAAAGAGCACTTGAGAAACAAATATGGCTATATCGCATGAGACAATTCTGTAAAAATGAATAGCAAATGAAGATAACTGTTTTTAAAAAGCATTTTGGTAAAAGCAAAGAACTTATATGTGGCAAATTATAACATGAATATTTAATTTCTCCTGGATGTACCAGTACATGAACATGGCAAATGATACACTGATAAGTCATTCTTCAAAATGAAAAACCCTACCATAAATATTGAGCTCAATAGCAGATCAAAAAGCATTTCTTTTCTTATTTTTTCAAACATGATGTGCAAGAAGGAGGAAAAAGGGAATAGAAAAGTATGAAATAATCTGAATTAACCTCAATCATAATAGTTTTAGAAATCAATGTTTGTCCATACTTATGATGGTATTTTTATAATAAAATTGAAGGAAATTACAACAATTAGAAAAAAACATTAAAATTTTATGTTGGACTCAGGTCAAGCCAATTTCCTGAGGCTACTTGCCAGTGATTACCTGTTCCTTATGGCCACTCTCTCTTTTTGGGACTGGCCAGATCAATAATAGCTATATGTATGTATATATGTATGTATGTATTATATTTTTTCTCAATTAACCCATAAAAAGACATCCACTAGCAATGTTTGAATAGAAAACAAGACCTGGCATTTGCCTAGTCTATCCTTGATATGAGGGACTTTGCCTTGTCGTATGTTTATGTTGTTGTATATTGTATTGTTTTTAGCTGATATCACTTAGAGGTCTGCTCTTTTCTGAAGGGATATGGAAAAGGAATGGATTTGGGGAAGAAGAAAAGTGGGGAGAACTAGGAGCAGTGGAGTAAGAAGACACTGTAGTCAGGATATATTTTATGAAAGAAGAATATATTTATACTAAATGAAAAAGAAGACATATATCTTACCAGCAGTGGTAATCAACAGCATATGACTAAAAATAGAAAAAAGTATAGGTACTGCAATAATATCAACTAGAAAACAAGATCTACTCATATGTAACAAATAACCTTCAAAGCAAAGCCATTAGAAGTGATAAGGAAAGTCACATCATACTCCTTAAAAGCAATAATCAATCAAGAGGCTATTGTAATTGTAAATATTTACACATCAAACAATTGTATACCCAATTTTACAAAACAAGTACAACTAGATTAAAAGATGAACTTCAACATAATGATAATAGAGGACTTCAATATCTTACTCTTACAAACAGATTAATCTTTTGGACAAAATTAAGCAATGCTACATTAGAGTTAATGACATATTGGATCCAGCAGAATGAACAGAGATCTAAAAAACACATTCCACTCCAACCTTAAAGACTATACAATCCTTTAAGCAACCAACAGAACTTTCTTGAAAGTTAATCACATATTATGAAATATAAAAGTATCAGCAAATATACAAAAAATTCAGATTATAAACTCCTTTCAAGCTGATAACAATGGAATCAGGGTAATTAGAAACAGCAGTAGAAATGAGGGAGAATACACAAGCTCTTTGACCTACACTGCATTGCTGAATGATGTTTGGGTCATTGAAGAATTAAAAGAATTGAAGGAAAGGAAGGAAGGAAGGAAGGAAGGAAGGAGGAAAAAAATAAATCCTAGAATTGAATAAAATTAAAACACAGCTTAAAAAATATGTGGATCATAAAGATGGCAATCTATACAAGGAAGTTTATAGCTCTCAGGGCCAACAATAAAAGTGTGAAATTTCTCAAATTAGTAACATAAAAGTTCACATGAAGCCCTTTGAAAAACAAGAAAAAACACAAAATATTATGGGAAGGGATAATTGGAATTAAGAGTCAAATTAATAAAATAGATATGGGGAAAATACCAATAAGAACAAAATAAGACAAATAACAGATAAATGCTGTACAGGATCTTTGAAAAAAGTGAACCAGAATTACAAACTGTTGGATAAATTAAACAAAACAACCAAGTAAAACAAAACAAAACAAAAAAAGTAAACAAACAAACAAAAACAAAGAAGATTTAAATTAGTAAAAATAGAATTAACACCAAGAATACTGAAATTATTTCATAAAATAGAAATTGAAGGAGATTTAACAAGATCAATATTATCCAGATATCAAAAGTAGATAATGATACCATAACAAAAAAGAATATTATAGACAGATTTTCCTTATGAACAGAGATGCAAAAATTCCCAATAAAATATATAGTTAAGCTGAATTCAAACTTTATCACTACCTACTTGGTTTCATTCCAGAGGTTCAGGATGCCTAATCATCAATAAATCAATAAATATCCACCATGCAAATAGATACAAAGACAAAAATCACATGACAATCATCTTAGATACAGAAAAAGGTCATGATAAAATCCTACATCCCTTCACAATAAAAGATGTGTAGGGGCTAGTGATGGCATGGAGTATTAAATCAACATAATACAATAAACCTATATCCATCCTAATGCTGAATGAAGCAAAGCTCTAAATGGTTTCAGTAAGATTAGGGAGAAGACAAGGGTATCCAATCTCTACTTCTATTTAACACAGTCCTTAAAGTCTTACCTGAAAATAGCAATAAGACAAGAGAATGGAAAGATGTCAAAATTTCCTTTCTTACAGATGAATGGTTTGATCCCAAAATAACGTAATTGTAAGACTCCTCCCAAATTCTTTCAGCTAATAATTTCAACAAAGTGGCAGTACACAAAATTGATACATGTAAGCTAGTAGTCTTCTTATATGTCAATGACAAATGTACTACACATGAAAGGAAGGAAACAAATCAATTCAAAATAGCCACACAGATGCACCAACAATAGAAAACAATACAAAAACCTGCAAATAAATTTAGACAAATTAAGGTAAGAGCTATAACAAAAGCTTTAAGATTCTGAAGGATAAAATACCAAAACATTGGATAAGTATTATTAAAATATCCATGATATCAAAAGCAATATTAAAAGTAATGAGATTCTAATTAATATACCATGACCTTTCTTCACAGACATAGAAGAGATAATCGTAAATTTTATACTAAGCTACAAAAGACTAAGAAGAGCTAAATCAGTCCTGAACAAAAATATACCACAGAAACTATCAGCATTCTTGATTTCAAGTTTTACTACAAAGATATAATAATAAAAATAGCATGGATGTTCACAAAAACTGATACATAGCTCAAAGGAAGACAACTGAGGGCATAACTATGATAGTATGTAACCAGAGCTACCTGATATTTGACAAAGATGCCAAATAAATACAAAATTCCCAACAATTGGTTCTTGGAAATTTGGATATAAAAATGCAAAATATAAATAAATAATAACTAGATTATTATCACTTGTACAAAACTTCAAATTGATCAAGGATCCCACCATAAATGCCAAACTCCGAAATTTCTGGAGAGAAAAGTAGAGAGTACATCCAACTTCTAGGACAAGTAAAAATGTCACAGGGTGCAGAGTGTCTTTTCTAGGAGCTAAGCTTATCTGAGAGTCTCTTTCATCTGGCCCTACTGACTTCATATGCTTGATGAGCAAGGGCCCAGTAGATTTGTTCAGTTTTTTGGACTTCCTGAAGCCCTTGAGTTGTTTACATCCTGAGCTTAATGAGCTTCCCTCAAAGATGGAGGCTTATTGCAGGGGAAATTGACACACAAATATTGTATATCAGGATTTAGAAGAAAACTTCATATATTGACCAAAGAAAATTAATAGAATCATATTCCATTTATATAAACAAGAAAATCCCCTTCTTAAATGAAATACCTAGAATGAACAAATAAACACGAAAAGTACTCATATTGGCAATAACAACTTTCTCTCCAGGAATTCCAAAAACAATACTCATTTCATCTTATCTAACCCAGTTATAAATGTTTTAATATTAACAAAATTCAGTCAGGTGTAACAAATTCTGATATGTGTCATGAGTCTTAAATTTGTTAAGAATAAAGTCACAGTTCCTTATATAATGTTTAAAGGACAAAAAAAATGTAAAATAAAAATGTGTACCAAATGTAAATGCTTGTGCCAACTGAAAGTTTTCTATGTCCTTAAAGGGCATCAACTTTATTGGGTTGAAAATTCTGTGAAGTAACATGCAGATAAAACTGGGAGAGTGGTATCTTACTTAAATCTGAGCTTTTTTCTCAGGTTTGAATGATAGCATACTATGCATGAGCATGTATGTGTCTCCGGTTCGATCTCCATAAAAACAAATCAAAAAAGATATAATAAATAAATAAAAGAGAACAAACCAAAATTCTAAGAACTGACATAACATTGTTGATTAAGGTGAAAGAAAAAAGAAACCAACAAATCATTCCATAGAGAGACTAAATAATATATACTTAGATAGTAGAAGATGACAATGAAAAATACCACAAATTATTTATAATTATGGTGATAGCTAGTCACGAATGGAATAGCAAGAAAAAAAGTGCAGCTATCAAAGGATAACAATGAATGTTACAGAGTATTTTTAAACAAGAAAATTAAGCCAGCTGGATAGAAATCAGAACTTTATCCAATAGTGGTGTGTGCAAATTTTGACAGTGCACCCAGGGGCTTGTAGAATGACAGTAATACATTTTGTCTAAGTCTATGTGGTTATGTAGTAGGTATATTTACTTTCTAAATTTTTATATGTGTATGTTATTTCTCTCATTGTTTTTCAAAAGCTATATTTAAACAGTGGGAAAATGTTTTATATAGATTATTGTAAAAACAAATTTTATTGCTAATTTTCATAGTTAGCATTTCATGATTGATTTATATTTCTATAGTACAAACTGTGAACAATATTTAGTAACAAATGAATATATAATATTCAAGTGCAGTCATCCCATTGACAATGTAGAGAATGGAGACAAGCACTGTGATTGAAAGGGCTTACTGAAAGAATCAAGACTTATCAGGATCTATTTGATTTTTAAGTCAGAAAGAATGAGGAAAAAAATACAAAAGTCAAAATATAACCTGTGGATACGACAAGCTTAAACAAATCAAATACTATCAAAAACTATCAGTTTAACTTGAATTTTTACAATTCTTTTATTTTTAAGCATTCTTTTTGAGGATATTCAGGTATAATATTCCTAATATTGTCTGGATAAAGAAAGACTCCTCAAAAAACAAAACAAAACTGGAATTGATAGTCAAAATCGATAATACAACTATAACCAATTGATGTAGCTCTTCAGAATACTCAGGCTAAATATTAAGCTCACCTAAAGTCATAATAATATTTAAGTTGAGAATATAAGTCTTATGATATGAATGTAAACACCACTAACTTTACAATAGAAATTTGAGGAAATGTTAACTACTGCTTCTTTATAAAATATGGCATTTATGATCTACATTCAAAGATTATAACCTGATAATATATTATGTCAAATTAACATTGTCATAACACAGTGAAAATTAGAATTCTCATTTGTATTTAGTATTATTTTTTACTTTGTGTGCATTATTCTTTTATAATTTTATTCATGTACATACTGAATTTCACCTCTAATCAGCATTTATCTCCCATTACCATCTCCTCACACACAACTTCATATTTCTAATAAACTTCCTACTTTACCACTTAATTTTTGAACAATGAGTGTAGTTTTGTTTGCTCACATGGGCCTGAAAAGGAGTTATTTACTGGAACACAGACAGTTTAGCAGTGGCTATCTCACTGAAGAAAATCATACACTCTATTTTTTATTTGACTGTTTCTTTTTCAGGAACAGTTCCACTCATTTACAAAAAAATTATGTACAAAAAAGAAGCTGTCGTGGAAGAATGTCATCTCATTAGAACCTATTTAGTAAGTCTCTGTCTATATCCTAATCTGTTTTCCAATTAAACCATCCAATGTTTGAATACTTACTGAATATCAATATCATTATTAATATGAATCATGAATATCAATATCATCAATTTGTCCATCCACTTAGATGTTTCCTGAGACATTCATCCCTTGTCTCTTTCAGTTTCACTCTCTGCACACTCTTTTTATTTTTTCTGCTTGTCAGATAGTGTTCTAGTTACTATTTTGTCAACTTTATACAAGTTGTTATTTGGGAAGAGGAACTTCAATTAAGAAAATGCCACCAACTTGTATGCAAGTCCCTGGTCAGGTGGGCCTGAGTTGTATAACAAAGCAGGATGAGGAATAAGCAAGGTAGTCAGTAAGCAGCATCTCTCTATGGCTTCTGCTGTAGTTCCTGCCTCCAGATTCCTTCCTTGCTTTAGTTCCTCCTGTGAGCTTTCTAGGAGATTGAACATGACTTGAGTGTTATCAATTGAAATAAGTTCTTACTTAAGTTGCCTTTGATCAGAGGTGTTACAAAAGAAATAAAAACCCTAAGACAGTTGTATTCAATTACTAGAGCTTGAATGATTTTGATTAATCAAACACTTTACTGTGATGTGCTACTTTTTAATAATCTTCCTGAATCAGCATGCAATTAACCAAAAAGGCCTTTTAAAAAGGTTATTCTTTTTTAATTCTATGTAAGTACATGCCCATTATATTATATCATCCTGTCTATTGTGTTTTTATAGTTACACAATCTTGAAAATTCTGCTTTGAAGATTTCTCAAGAATGACTTTTTATATATGTTCAAGATTCATGAAAATAACAACAAACTATAGCTACTTTTACCAAATAAAAATGTTAAGGTCTTAAAAATATCAAATAATATAAAGACTGACTTTTTAGCCATGAAGATATACAAAAAGTATATATATGTATATGTATGTGTGTATATTTGTGTGTATGTGTGTGTGATTCTACTTTTTAATGATTCTGGAAATAGTCTGATAAAACAGCCATTTAAATGTTCAGCAGATAACTAAAAATATTATTTCTACATACTTAAGATATAAATCCCGAGGAGAATTGTAGAAGTGGCTAAGGTTATGTATATCATTAGAAGAAGTATGGAGTAACTAGATTTTTTTCGTGAATTTATGGAAAGTGTGCATTATAACCAACTTGATTTCTTAAACATATGTATTCTGTGCTACCTTCACAGTGTACCAGAGTGAGTTGGAGAGGTTTGAGCCCAGCTTGGAACCTGATACAAACTGATGTCGCAATAGTGATTCTATCATGACAAGCTGATGTTAAAGTTAGTGATTCTGATTCTTAAGGCTTTAGCAAGATTAACTCTGTCTTAATGACACAAAATAATTGAAGTTACAATTCAATTTAGGATAAAATAAATGCAAGAAACAAATAATTTAAGCATCTTTGTATGCTCTTTGTATTATATGCTTATTCATACAATTATTGAAGAACTTAATATATTTTCATGTAACATGAGGACATGAATACTCATTAGGTTTTCCTATATCATGAGGACAAGAACAGTTTGGACTTCAAGAATACAGAAGAAAATTTTAAGTTATTTCATTCAGTGACAAATCTGAAAAAATAAATGCTTAAAAAGCTGAAAGTTTTATAACTGACTCATGTGGCATACTATTCAGTCTCCTGTGATAAAATAATAATGGAACGGAGCAATTCAGATCATGGTAGGCCAGAAGAGGAAAGAGACATAAATTTGGATTTTATGGTATATTTGCTTTTGTTTTAGTAAGGATCCAAACCCAAGGGATAGGGTCAACTACAGTAACGGTAAGCTTTACCTTTTGATTTTCACTCGGATTACAGACACTAACATTAACTTTACTAATTTCCTAGGAGTTTCTCAGTCTAATAAAGTTGATAATTGAGAGAAAATGTTACACGTTTACATTTTGTCAAATTTTAAAACAAATCTATCCCTTTAAACCACACTATCCTACTCTTTACCCATCATATGTTTATATGTATCTCATAAAAAACTCGATTTTGTTAATTTTCCATGGTCTCTTTATTCTTAGTAGTTCCAATATTAGTCAAAAGGTCAGGTTCATGGTCATCTCAAATTCTGAAGCAATATTAATTATGATAACCAATTTGCAAAATCTAAAACGAGTTATATTCAAAAGCAAATTTGTTACAAGGTAAGTATTCCCATTCTAGATATAAGTCATGGTTGCTTTACAAAGGAGGGCTGGTACCTATGGAAGTCTTTAGCAAGTAAAGATTAAATCCTGTAGTTCTATGCCTGGCATTAATGGTATACTGTGGCTTGATCATGATAAGGATATATATAAAATGTGGTTGGGTTCCCATTCTTTATATCTTTGACATATGTAACATATATGCCCCATTTTTGGAATTACTCTGTTCGCTAAATTCATATCTCTGTGCAGACTGGAATCTTTAAATTTTCAGTATCTCTATTGCATATAAGGCCACAAGCTCACAGCCTCACAGGCCTCTTTATTCTCTTGGGACTGCAAATGAGGATATTGACAGTAGCACACTCTTCTTGAATTTCTGGTGGTTTCTAGGATCTGGGTGGAAGATTCTAATAATTGATATATATATATATATATATATATATATATATATATATATATACACACACACACACACACACACACACACATACATACTAATGGTTGCCAGCCAGCATCGCATAGAGCATATCAACATCAGCCACTAGATTTATAGGAACTAGATCACATAAAGCATGACTGTATCAAACTATAAACACTGGTTTGTTGGAATTGGTGAAATGAATCTTCAGAAATACCCTTCATGCCCCTGTAGGATCAAATTGTCTGGTAGGTCTTACATCTCAAGTTACTTTAAATAATTTGTGCTCTTATGTTCTTAGACTTAAATGGGCAAGTTCTTTTAATATCCTAGATATTAACATGGTACTGTTCCTGTTATCTTGGCAAAATATGTTTATGTTCTTTTCACGCATTATATACTGAACTGCTAGAAGTGTAACACTGACATTTTCTGTAGTTTAATATTCAAAAGCAAAGTTGTAAAAAATGAATTTAGAGGATATATTTTTAAAGTTATAAAGCAATTTGATATTCTATTAGTTCTTTTAACACCCAGTTATCTTGCATTTGTAGCTTCCTATTATGAAAATATGATGGGATACATGTCAAATTTATGAGTTAAATATACACATAGAATTTCTTTATTAAATTATTGGATGGCAGGATAAATGGCAAATTGGATTATATTATAGTTGATAATATCTGATAAGTGAGTATTATAGTGTATTATCCTCATAGATAAAACATACACATTCCAGGAAAGTCAATTCATACTAGCATGCTGGGTTTTTATCAAGAAGTTTCAACTCCATTTTCAAAATCTTTGTTCCTTTTATATGGTTAGGTTCTTCAAGATTCATAAAAATAACAATAAGACAAACTATAGCAGGATGTTTGACATTTATATAAGAGGATAATTATATACCATGTCTTTTGCTATTACAAATTTAGATTTGGTTCTGACTAGTAGGGCCATTGCTATTATAAAACAGATCATTCAATTTTTTGGTTGTTGAAAATGGTTTGTATTAGTGATGTGGAAGAATTTGAAACTTTGTGCCTCAAAACATCTCAAATGATGTAAACAGAGCTAAATGGTCCTAATGTGAGTTTGGAATACCAAAGACAATGAGTGAATACAGACAGTTTGGAATACCAAAGACAATGAGTGAATGCAGACTAAGTGGAGATCATGAGGTTACACAGAGAAACAAGGTGCCTACTAGATACTGGACTATAGTTCTTTCAAGTTAAGTTCCAAGAAGGAATTTTACTGAATTTTCCCCATGTCTGAGAACATGAGTGAGTTTTAAAATATTTTTAAGGTAGTGGGGAAAATGATTTTTATTTTTATTTTTGGTTTATCAAGACAGGGTTTCTCTGTTGTAATGCTGCCTGTCCTGTAATTCACTCTGTAGACCAGACTGGCCTCAAACTCATAGAGATCTGCCTGCCTATGCCTACTGAGTGTTGGGATTAAAGACGTGAGCCATAAGCCATCATCACCTGACTGATAAAAAATGTTTTGACTGAAGCAATTCTGATACAGGATAACATTCTGTCTTCATTAGATTCTTAACCAATATTCTTATTCAGAGGTACGTAGAGAATATGCAAACTACCAGAAAAATATGAAGGTTAGTGAAGAAAATTGTATGAGCAAGTTTAAAATGGTGAACAAGAAAAATCAGTTAACAAATCCATTGTCAATGTTAAGAGGAAACTTTGCCTCTTTATTGAGACAATGTGAAGTTTTCCTGAATGTGTGATGTAACCCATCAAAGGCCTGAATTTGCAAAAACGGAATCTTTAGGAAAGGAGAAATCTTGAAGTGATAATTCCACCAAAAAACTAAAATAAAATCCTGATCTAAGACAAGTACCAGATAGAACAATTTTACAGACTTAGCTGTGAAGACACAGAGAACCACTGCTGCAATGACAGTGGTGCTAGGGCCCAGACTCCATTCCAACTGGGAAGTAGAATTTCGGAGTGTAATCCAACACATACTAGTTTTGTAGACGTGACTATTTCAAGAATGAGAGATCATGCAGTCTTACCTCATGATTCCAGATGTCAACTAAAACAAGGAAATGAGTGGGAGGGTCAGGGTCAGAATCCATGCAAGGAATCACATAGATTCAAAAGCATGAATCCATGAAAATTAGACATAAGTAACAATGAAACATCAGTATGTAGGAAATGCCAGAACTATGGAACATCCGCCAAGGAAAGCTGAATGTGTAGAATGGGTAGCTCAAGGAAAAGCTTGTATGTGCTACATGCAGCAAAGCTGGAGGGACACAGTTACCTAAAATCTTTGAAGCCAAGATGATTCCATTATGAGTCTTTGCCTGGAGCCATATTTTTATTTGTGGGGTTTCAAGGATGAACGAGGTAGAATCTAATCTTAAAACCTAAAACCTGGAACATTTCAGTCTCTGAGATTTACTGCTGACTGACTTACTTTGACTAGCTCCTTCTGTACTCAGAGCTGTATTGAACTAGACTGACTCTTCTAGTTGGCTGATTTAAGTCACTCACTGATGAGCTCAAACTCTTTTCCAAGTTACTGGTTGCAATTGTCTTACTTAGCCTTCTCATTGTTTCTGACCTAACTCTTCTGATTTTGGCTGACTCCTGTCAGAAACAGTCAGAAGAGTCAGTTGAAGAAGTCAGAGAAAAGACTGTGGAGATTTTTTGTGGTTGGATTGAGTATATATTCCATTATGAAATGCCATGAGCCTGAGATCAGGGACCGAATATTGTGGTTCAACTGTGGAAGCCCTTCATAGTTTCATATATTTAAATACTTTATTCCCAGTATTGACATTATTTTGGGAAATTACCAAATATATTGGAGGTTGAGTCTCAAAGAGGAAGTAGATCACTAAAATAGGGTTTTGAGGTATAATAAACAGCTACCTCTTCTTTCTTCTGTGCTTTCAATTGAAGCAGCCATGAGCCAGCCAGCCTCCTGTTCCTGGGAAAGAGAAATATTACAAAGTATGTTAAATACGGAGCTTGTGCAAAAGCGGATGTGAGTTCTGAGGTAGGCAGAGTACTGTGTGATTACAAAAAGTTGTAAAAAGACAGGAAATGATTTCCAGGTTGAGCTCTTTTGTCTCACATATTTAGTAAAGCAGTAAACATAGTGATCACTCATTATTGGAACGGTTCTTAAGAAAACAGATGCAGAAACAAACAAACTAACAACAATTTTAGACAAAAAAAACGTAAGAGGCAGCATAACAGATCAATATATTTTTGATTGATGTAGCAAAGAAAATATTAAAAACTGCAATGTTGAACTATATGGCCATCCCTTTGATAAAAAGGATTTAAAATAGACTCTGAAAATATTAAGTATATTTGGGTTTTTTTGTGAATGATGTGTTTGCTTTATTCACTCCATGTAAAAACAAATAGATCCTCTGAAAGCCAAAGAAGTGAATATATTTATAAATAATATACAACAAAGAGTCAAAATGAGAAAGACATGAAGAATGAGAAAAGATTTATAGAAAAGGAAATAATGATAGCGTGGAATAGTGGCAGTATTCTGTCACTAGTGTTTAGTGTAATAACAATTAGTTGAGGTATAAAATATTGTGGAAATTGCTCACTTGTATTTACAAATAAAGAAACATTATTTCAATTTTTTTCTTGTCAGTTAACAGGGGGAAAATAGTGCTCCCTTTGACTAGGAGCTCATTCATTTTAGTGATAGCTTTAATGATAGTTAATCATGATAATAGCAGTGGCTGATGTAACCACTGATAATTAGCTCATGCCCGTTCTTGTGTGTATTTAAAGAAAAACAAAAAATAAGAGATTCCCAGAGATTTCAATTCTTTCTGCTCTATTTCCTCCAGTACTTTATACTATAGTATTTAACATCCAGACTCAAGCGTATTTTTTCTCGCAATCTACGTATCAAAATATACAAGCTTGCAAAATGTTTAACACAATTTTGAGAATAATAATGATGCGAATAATAGTAAATACTAAGATTGCTAAGATTGCATACACACACACACACACACACACACACACACAAAATGAACTTTTTCTAGCAGTACATTTCTAGCCTCAAACTACACAAAGCATATAAATTATTGAACTTAATTAAGTGAACATAAAATTGGAGAGACACATAAAATTTTTGGTCTAAATTTCTCATATACACTAATTGTCAATTGTTGTTATCAACCCAAATGAAAGTACAAATTAATGAATTTAAAGAAAAATACATCAAAATATATTATTACCCAAAGGAGTTAAGTAAAAATGTGAAATCACCATCATTAACGGTGATCTATTTTATCTTAAAGCTGGCTCCATATGAATTAGTATGGAGTAGCAAAGACTTCATAAAATTTACCATTATAATGCTAAGCATTGCACAAAATTTTGTAGTTATTTCTTCAAATTATACTTTAATGAATGGTATTGGGAATCTTATACATCTTATAATTAACACAGTTTATATTGGCTAATTTTGTTTGTTCTTTCTTGATTTTGAATGTGGAAGTCAGAATATGACTAATCTGTTCTTGAAAACCCTCAGTAAACATGTATACATGCTTTCATAATATATTTTGTCTTCCAAACAAACTAAGAAACAATTTTAGCAAATACGTTATCTTTCTTAGGAATGACTTTGAGAGTATTAAGTGTGCAGTTAAAATCATTTTGTTTTTACTTTATCCCATGTGGCATAAATGAATCACACATACAAAGTGTTACACGCGAAGATATATTGGCATAAATAATATTAACTAAGAGAAAATTGTTGAGTTTATGAAAGTGATCTTTGAAATTTGTCAAACATTAAATCATTTTCCATAATGTGCCATCTTGATATTAATGTTTTTTCCAGATTTTAAAGCCTCTGTGTTAAAATTATAGCATAATTACAATGTTCTTTCTATATGTTTCACAAATGGTTAAGAGTGGAAAGAGTTTTGAAAATCCTCAAGAGAAAAAAAAAAGGCATATTTAAAGTTAGGATTCTGCTTTTCGTTTCTAATCACAGATGTAAACAAGTCTGTGACAACTCTCACTTCATTTTCATTTCATTCTTCCACTTTAAGTTATTCACAAAATTTATTGGTTTCATTTTTCAACCACGCAATTAGCTTTGTAAAGCAGAAGAGGATAATGAAGATACACACCCTGTTATACATAGTATTTTTGTTCTACTAAATAAAACACTAGCATCTGTATTTTGACTTCAAATGGGTAAAATGTGATTAATGATGATTATATATATTTCCAAAGAATTATTATAGTAATAATAATGCTGAACATATTCTTTGTTTTCTTTTATGGAAAGTAGATTTTTTTCATAAAATATATCCAGATTAAGGATCTCTGACTGTACTCCTCCCAGTTTCTCACAACCTCCCCTCCCATCCAAAATTACTTCCTCTCTGTCTCTCATTAGAAAGCAAACAGAATTCTAAGAGATAGTGATAAAATAAAATATAATAAGATAAAATAAAAACAAATATATCATAATAGGACAAAATCGATAAACAGAAGGAAAGGAGCTCAAGAAAAGGCAAAAGAAACAAAAAATGGTGCAGAGATCCATTCACAATGAACACATTTTTAACTCTACTAATTAGAAGACAATCTGCACAGATTTTAAAAGCATTCAAACTGTTTTGACACATGTATAATAAAATAAACCACAGCTAAAATTATTCTATATTGTCTTGATAAAAATGTCAGGGACTCTATACTCATAAAATCTCAACAACATGACTATCTAAAGAAGACCTTACCAATGAGAACACTAATGTGAAAGGGAGAAATATCAGGGAACCCCACTCCTATGGGCTATAGGCCCTTAAGAGCTGTTGACAGAAGGAACATTAATCTTCTTCAGGGATGAACAAACTAACTGGTTATGCAACAAGTGGACAGTGTTAAAAACATACACATACAATGATGCTAAACAGATTCAGCAGGATGTATTTATACATTCATATTTTATATATGTATATATGTAAAAATAATACTTAAAGGCAAATTGACCATGAATTTAAGAGGAACTGGAGAGCCATGAGATGTGTTTAATGAAAGAGAAGATATAATTGCATTTATACTTTTAATGATGCATGTGTATAATATATTATATAATATGCATATACACTATACATATGTATTATATACACACATGTGTACACACATATGTACATATATATGTGTATTTATGTATACATATAGGTGTATATGGACATATGTATGTCACTATGTATGTATAAATTTAGAAATGTGTATGTTTACATGCATATATACATACAGATATATGCATATGTATGTACATACTCATATGTGTATATGTATATATACATATAAATACATATATATGTATATGGTTGTTCAGCTGTCACCAATGAAATAATGTGTTCCTTTTTCAGGTCCTTACTCTGAAGGAAACTGAACATAAAGGAAACTGAAGAAAAAAATTAATAAATTTTGAAATTCAAAACTAGGCTAGATGTAGATCTCAACAGCTTCCCAATGCAGGAATGTAGAGTAAACAATGAGAGAAAATTATACCTTTCAAATCAGGGTCCTTAAAAGCCAGCATGCTTAACAATGGATTTTGACAAGGATGTGTAGCAGAAGGGAGCTCCAGTAGGAAAGCTCATAGTGTCATATAAGCATACTCAATCTTTGGTTTATATTGGAAAGATATCAACAGAGAAGATTTAGAAAAAAATGTTATGTGCTTCTGAATAGACAAGATATGTGGCAGAGGCTCTGTGAGTACCTGGCTGGGGGAAAGATGTCTAAGGACAACAGGGCATGACATCATTAACAGAATATTTATTCCTTTAATCTTCTAGCATACCTTCAAAGGACTCAGATATTATGAGACAGGTGACAGCTTCATTGACAGGTGATTGATAGTTCCAGCTGGATAATCTTTTAAGGTAGGAGACATATTTAATTTTCTGGATCATTGGAGCAGAATTTATTGACATGTTTCCACCCAAGGCTAGAGTTATTCCACTCTTTGGACCAGAAAGTATAAAGAGATGCACTTTTCATATTTTCCTTTCTAGTGTTACCACACCAATGCAGGTAGTACACAGAGCAGACCATGAATGAGGTGTCATCAATAGTCCCCAACGTTACCAATCCTCTCTACCTAGCACAACCACTGTGGAGGGTGGAGGGTCCTTAACACAGAATTATTACATGAACTTGCTGTACCACTACTGGAATGAGTACTTCAAGGAAGCTAAGTCAACATATAGCAGAAATTCTTGAACATCCATGTTTATTGTTGTGCTATCTATAATTGCTAAAGCAGACATCCAGCCTACAGGCCAATAAAAAGATAGACAAAAAAAAGAAAATATATAGGAGTTGTATGTGTATAATGTTTTACTCTGTCATAAAGAAAAATGAAATTGTCAAATTATGAAAGCTGTAGAAAATGCAGATCATTATGTTAAGCAGATGATAAGGTCAAAAATAGAGATGTTATGTGTCTTTTTTCCACTGCAACATTTGTATCTAAAGTCAGGTATTAGTTTATATGATGAGAACACAGAAGGAGAATTACCAGAGAATTAGTAATTATATACAGTGAAGATAAGTTAGACAAGGGAGGCTAATTGATATAATTTTGGAAAAAAGGCAAAATATCCTCTCTCTCTCCCTCTCCCTCTCCCTCTCCTCTCCCTCTCTCTCTCTCTCTCTATATATATATATATATATATATATATGTTTAGATATTTTGTGGAGAAGGAGGATAAATCAGAGGTAGAATTTTGGAACGTGGGAAGGTAGAGAAAAGAGAGTATACAGAAGTAAAGTATGTATATGTGTAAAAATGCCACTGACATAAACTAAACTTCATACAAAATTGACTTTAAAAGTCATAATAGTTGTCCCAATAAGAGGCATATAAATATAGTAGCCATAGTAACTACTAGTTACTAGATAACCAGTTATAGTGTTTGTTCCTGAGAAAGACTAATTTTCCCTGTCTCAACAAATTTCAGCTGTCTATAGCTCTTTCTCTAGCAGTGGGTCTCATGGGATTTCTCTCTTTCATATTAGTGTTACTATTGTTGCGATTATTGCTCAGGTTTTGTATTTTTTAGCTTTCAAGAGTGCAGATTCCATGTCATTTCTTTCCTTCTAAGAATATTAATTGCTAACATAGTTACCATTAGGATTCTATCATAAGAATTTTTAAAAATATTGCGTATTTATTGCTAAATCAACAAATAAATTAATACTAAATTTATAACAGCTTAAAATAGAAAGACTTTCAGTTGAAAATCTCAAATAATTTATCATGTCTGTTAAACTTGTCCATAAAAGTAAACATCATTTCTTCACTGGAGAGTGAACATACATATAATAAAACATATAATGATTCATGAAAATAAAAAAATGGCTTTGACTAGGAAAATTCTATTACAGATACTTAAAATACATGTTGGCTTTTCCTGCAGCATTTCCAGTATCTTGGAGAAATTTTGAAAGCATCCAAACATATTTCAATTTGTTGTTTATTTTATAGGCTTTCATTTCATATCAGGTTCTAAAACTTGCTCTGGAAAGCTGGAGTAGGAATGCTCCTATTATCTATTAAAACTTTGTTTGAAAATTTTATAAATGATTTCAATGCACTTTGTTAAGATCCAATGTTCCCTTCCCGTCCTGCAATTCTTTCTGTGACCCCATTTATCTCCTGAAATTCACAACCTTTTCTTATGTGTGTATAACCTTCTGAGTCCAGTTAATATTTCTCTTATGCACATGGTGTAGGGTTGACCACTGTGGTATGGTCATCCTATATGGAGGATTACCCATGAAATGAAATGATTGTGTCCATTAACAGAAGTAAACTGCTAGACCTCCTTAAGTAGGGGTGGTATCATCTGAAAGCTTCCCTAATCAACAATGAAATGTTGCATGGTCTTGTGCCTATCTTGAGAGTTCATGGGGGCAACATTCCTGTAATGTACAGATGATAATTTTTCAAAGTAGTCCTCTTGGACTCTTAAAGCCTTTGTCTGCTCCTTCTTGCTGCTCCTTGAATCGAGTACATAATGATTGCGTTATTGATGTCTCATTTGAAATTAGTCATCCAATGACATTTATTCTTTACAGAATGATCAGTTGTGGATGAGTTCACAGTTTAATCAGTATTAACTGGCATAAAAAATACATAAAGGAAAGAGAGAGGGGGGGGGAGGGAGGGAGGAAGGAAGGAAGGAAGGAAGGAAGGAAGGAAAGAAAGAAAGAAAGAAAGAAAGAAAGAAAGAAAGAAAGAAAGAAAGAAAGAAAGAAAGAAAGAAAGAGAGGGGGAGGGAGGGAGGGAGGAAGGAAGGAAGGAAGGAAGGAAAGAAGGAAGAAGGAAGGAAGGAAGGAAGGAAGGAAGGAAGGAAGGAAGGAAGGAAGGAAGGAAGGAAGGTACAGTGCCAGTTTTTGAAAACTTCAGGAAGTCCAAGAGACTTGAAAATAATTATGGCTATTACCATTGCTTTTGATTACCTATCGAATCTTGAAAGTAAGACATTCTTGCTTAAGACACCACAGTCTTTACTCACAAGACTTGGGGGTAATAAAACATGTATTGTCTTGGAACTATCCTGGCTAATGTCTGTCTCTCAGGTGGGATGTTGCTAGGCAAGTTGTAAGAGGAGAAAGGTAATCAACTCTCCTATCCAGATTAAATCTTGTGAAGTACAATAATGACTGGAACAGCAAGATGTTCTCAATTTTTTAATAGTGGCACTAATAGCCTCTGGTAACCAACAGCTGTCTGATTGGGTATGTGACACACTCAATAGAAGGAAACCTATATCAGGTATTGTAACCAAACCAAGGACCTGTAGCTGAAGAGATCATAGACCTTAGAGAAACTACTACCTATTATCATTCTGCTAAATGGATAAACTATCCACTGTCTTCCTAATGCTTTTCCAATAGACTAGTTCAGACCAAATCCTTATGAAGAAAGATTCTCTTTATAGCAGATAGATCTTATTACAGAGACCTTTATCCTAACAACTCTCGCTTAATACAATGTTTGTCTTTGCCAAAAAATTAACACCAATAGAAAAGCAATAGTTGCCTAATTTTCTGCATTCTATGATGCTTATAGATCACTATTAGTTTCTATTTTAATTCCATTATATTTGTATTACCAAATCCTGTCAAATCATTTTATTAAACTTTTCTTTTTGTGTCAGTTTATTATTATGTATGTATATCACATAAAATATACCAGCAGTTGATTTCAAATCTATTAGAACTGGAATTAATAGATGAAAGGGAAACAAGATACAAAATATAAATTTAAAATATTTTAAGGATCACTATTCATGTTTACATGATCTAAACACATTTGCATCAAAATTTGAGTTTCAGATACATGATTTAGGATAGAAGGGAAATGGAAACGCAGTGGACCCAAGTAGTCATTTTTGGATACTTAGGGGAGATTTATATAGTAGAATATATTTCTCAGTTGAATCATTCATATTTACATATACATATATTATGAACTAGAGAGTATATTTATCAAGACCTTCAGTTTAATGGCACAGTTTTAGTAATCTTTTATATAAAAAGAAATGTAGCTATCAAATATGAAACCACTGTGTTTGCTCTCTCATTCTGGGTCACCATATAATATGATAATGTTTGGAAATGGAATGAAAATATATCCCTTAAGCTGATAACTCACAAGAATATTGATCTTGATTCACATGCTTATAATACATCCATTATACTGTGTTGTCCTGATTCCATAGACCTTATACTAGATTAGTACAACTAATTATTTCCTCGATTGATTTGGAATAATAAAAATTATCATAGCTTCAAGTTTGTATGTACTATAAGTCATACAAAATGAGATAATTTATGTCATACAAATACTAATGCTATGGACTTTCTTCCTTATGCTGTCTATATTTGTTTCTATAAACATTAGTTCAATCACTAAAACTCATTTATAATTTTGAGGGTATTCTTTATATTAATTCTTCACATTTGTGGCATCATTTTTTCTAAGGAAAATAATCTTATTTGAAAATGAAAAATTCCACTTCATAGTTATATGAACATTTACTTATGAGTTCAGGTAAAATCAGTAACAATTGTCATAGATTTAAAAATTCAGATTAAGGGAAATTATTTTCCAAGGGAAAATAAGAATATACAGAATCAGGATTCAAAACTTGGCAAGATATGAAAGAACTGGTGTGTTTCTGTTGCTTGTCACAGACATGGCACATGGTACAGGTGTCCACAGACATACTTATATTAAAAGCATGCACCGAAAATGTAATGCTGTTTCTTTCTTTTTTTCTATATATGCAGGACATTTTACCTAGGATATTTCTTAACTGTTTATTTTGAAGATTTGATAAATTTTTCCAGTTTAAGTTCTCTTCTAAATCTTAGCTTCTACCTCTGACAAAAAGAGAAACTATAAAATGTCTTTTTGATTATGTAACCCCTTCAGAATCCTCAAAATGGTAACCAAGAGTTTTTTTTTTTTTTTAATTTTAAGAGTTTCTTTTATGAAGTTTACCTACTTCATAGCATTTTACTGTGGTTATCGTAACTATTCACCTTCTGGATTCACATGTATGTAAACCCCCTGCCTCCATCTCTACACTTACCTTTTTGTCTTTTAAAAGTTTCAATTAAATATAAACTTTTACTCCTCATACTTGATTTTTATCTTAATTGATTCTTATTATTAATTAAATGATAATATGAAATTAGATGCAGCGGCCCCTTTTATTTATAAAGCCAATAACATCAACATTTACAACCAGAAAATATTAATTTGTATTCACTAATACATATATGTAAATGATTATGACAAGTCTCCTATATCTTCACCATCTTCACTATGTTTTGTAACTGTAAAGCTGTTGACTATAGTCTGAAAAACATATTGCGCATAGTAATGAACTTTTAAAGCCACAGAAACATGTAATAGATATGCAAGATAAACAAATGATAGACATCAGAAATATATTTGGCTTTTAGGTTAAAATGGAAGTATATAGGTTGAGTCCATGTGACCCAGTGAAAGATGAGATTCACAGTAAATATGTAATAGATTTGATTACAAAAAAAAGCAGTTATGACCATTGCAAGTTCACCAAGGAAGTGATCCAACAACTGACAGTTACGGAGAAACAGGAGAACTATTCAGCAAAATGAAGAAATAAGTAGATAAAATAAACTGCACATACCTCTACACATGTGGCTGTTTTGGTTAGGGAAGGGAAGCAGAACTTATCCTAAATATAAATCAACTGGTTAGATATCCTTTCCTCAACCCCCCATTCCTCATTGCTTTGTGGATTATGGTGAAGTTCTTTGTGAGAAAAAAACAAGTGCTTTATAACAGTAGATCTAAGATGAGGTAAGAATTACTGGTCAGGGAACTTGAACTAAGCCTGACCTAACGTCAGTGTACTGAAATGACTTTAGGGAAAATTCTTGGACATTAATGGATTGTACCATGATAAACAGAAAATTGTTTGCTATGGGAGCTAGAGGTAGGCTCTGAGGGATTCAGGGATTGATAGATTTAATCTAGGAGCTGGCTTTGTCACCCTAGAGTTTGATATCTGAGTCAAAGAGCAGTCAGTGGATGGATGCCTCAGTCAATATGTGCCATGAGATCTATGGTTGTCACTTCTCAGAACCTGAAGCTCCCATGGAATGCGTCACAATAACAGCTGCATCCACCAAACAGAGTATATAACATCAGTAGATTTTGAAAAGTTCTTCTCTAGTCTCAAATTTTATTTGCATTTTTCTGCTCTGAAAGCATTTTGGAGACACTAGCCACATAGAACACTAAACACCATAGATTGTACACAATGAGAAATCTAAGGATGGTAGAAAAACCAGGCTGATCTATAGAATACAAAGCTAACTGTGTAATTGTAGGGAACCAATGCAAAAATGTCTTCCCTCCTTACAGCTGCAGGCTTCAAGGTTTCTCAGTCACAATGATACAATGACCAATTAGTAGATGGTTGGGATGTCACTGCTGATTGAACTATAACACCATTTGCCTTGCACAGATAGTACAGTGTGCCATGTAGGTGCCAGAGGAGGATTTTTATGGTTTTTTAGTTCCATGGTACATATTTATTCTTCTGGGTCAAAGCTCTAAATTTCTATCCTTATATGGTAGCCTGGCTAGGTTGAAGGATATTTTTCTCTTCAAGTCCTGGAAATGTTCACTTTAAGTTGGTGCAGGCTTGCTATATTCTTTATTAGTGAAAGGATAAATATCTACTTGTTTTTCCAGGTGCACTAACTGTCTAAGCTCTCTAGCTTTTATCTATTGAAGGCTTATCTCTTTCTGGGAATATCAGCATTTACTCTAGGAATAGTTTTTATGATGCACTTACAGTAAACCTGGGTAGCTCTCACACATGCCATGACTTGGAAGTCCAGGAGGTGATTGCAATTTACTTTTGAATAGAATGGCTGTATTCCATTCCAGTCAGCAGTGGCTGGCTCAGGGATTAATTTTGATATTACTATTAGGGTATGTAGATCTTATTATTGGTGAGAGACTTTTGTCAACATACAGTAAAGATAAGAAAGTGCAAAACAGTTAAGGAATTCCAATTTCCTAACAAAGGAAGCTCAGGATCCTTGTCAAGCTGGCAGTGTCCATTGTCTGGATAATTATTGGACCCCACCACAAAACTGTTTATTCTTTTGTTTAATTTAATCACTGGTTCTAGCATGGGGTGCTAGAGTGTTTCTGCCTCAGTAAAATATACTCTTTAGCCTCCACTGCTGATTGAGCATTCTGATCAGCTCCTGAACTCTGACTCTTCTGATTCATCTCACTTGCTGCTCTGCCCCAAACTGTCATCCAAGCCACTGGCTTAAACTGATCTTCTAAGTCAGCTGACTGTTTCTGACTGAACTATTCTGACTCCAACTTACTCTGGCTGATTCTTTGACTGCCTCAGACTGAACTGCTCTGGTTGGCTTCAAACTGATTAACTCTTTCTATCTAATACTAACTTCTTCCAAGCTTCCTCTGTGTCTCTGTATCTCTCCCTGAGCTCTCATAGCTCCAGACTTCCTAGGATATCCTCTTTGCTCCTCAGACAAACAGCTTCATTGTCTTTCACTCCATCTGCCTGCTTCAGACAGCTCACCTCATACTGCCTATTGTAACTGACTGCTGTTCTGAATTGAGAACCCACCTTGATATTGTGAGAGTTGGTCAAGTCCTCATTCTGACTCATTCTGCTAACACGTCCTCTGATCAGTCACTTTGCCTGTCCTTCACTGACTTATCTCAGAAATCACTTCTAATAAAAAGAACTTATATAATCAAAATATAACCTATTAATATTTTCTGAAGGAGAAATGGATTCCTACATTTTGAGACAAACAAAACTATAGTATTAGAACACATTTGATATATTTATAACTAGAAGTATAACTACTATGGATGATAGGCAGGGAATTGGGGAAGTAGCAACCAAAACTATATATGTATGAAAATGACATAAGAACACCTACTCTTCTATAAGTCATTTGGAAAGGAAGAAGAAGGAAAGGAAAAGAACAGAAAGAAAAAAGAAAAGAAAGGAAAATAAGTCTAATAGATGCATTTTTATCTCAGCTCACCTTTGGATAGCATAAACATTGTGACTGTCTGTCAAGTGCAATTTGGCCTCATACTGTCAGAGACCACATCAAATAAGACTCTAAATATCTCATTAATCTTTTTGTTTCATTCTTAGTCTCTTGCTCCTTACAAAATTGAATTTTGAACAGACACAGAGACTGATGCTGAAAACATCAAAAAACTGGTGCATAAACAATGATTTAATATTACAAAGCAATAACTAAGCTACTTATATTTTATCAAAGGTCTGCTGGTATGAAAGAAACAATAAAATGCTATTTTGGAATTTTGTGTGACCTAGAACAATTTTTTTAGATCTTCATTTTTCTTGCAGAAAATATATGATGCATAATAGAGTAAATGGTTAAAATTGAAACACCCAGGATTTTCCTTAGTTAGGTCAATGCATTAAAGATTTGAAAGAAATTATATATTAAATATACTGTAATGCAAGAACATATATTGGTCCCAGATAATTCAATTTCAATGACTATCTGTATTTATAATTTCCAAAAAATATTTTTCTACAGTGTAAAACACTGATCTTTTATGCTACTACCCTGGTGCTCTGTAAATAATATTAAATAGCCATTTGCACTTAAAAGCAATATTGGCTTTATTTATAATTCAGAGCACAATGATTGGAATAGTTTCATTTTAAAAATGTAGACCCTTGTGATCAAAGATGATTTATGTATAGATTTCTGAGTGTCAACAGGCCTATACCTCTTAGTGACGTTAAATCACTCTTTAAGTAGATTTGGCAAGGGTACAATTTGGAAATTATACAATACATTTTGGATGATAAATTATAGCACTCTATATTAAAAATAGAATGCTCTGCCCTGGCTCTTATAATCGTTCTGCATAGAGCCCTGAGCTTTGATGGAGAAGTTTGATAAAGACATACCATTTAGGGGTATATGCTCCAAAGTCTCTCATTCACTGCACATCGTCTAGTTCCTAATCTCTATATTTTTGACTTGTTTTCAAGAAGCTTCTCAGATGAGAGTGGAATATCATCTAGACACAACAGAACTGATACACATATGAACACACAGCAACTGTGATAGTACAAAACATTCACAGATTTATATCAGACAGAATCAAAGCAAGGAATAGGAGTAGTAAATGAAAATTCCTGCCACTAATCAATATTTACATTTGAAATCTACTGGGAAAACAAAAAATTGTGCCTTGTTAATAGAGATACTAACCATACTCCAGTACAGGCCTTATACCCAGGAGTATATCACACAAAGTGAATTCCGTGTGTGTGTGTGTGTGTTTGTGTGTGTGTGTGTGTGTGTGTGTGTGTTAGGCGGGGGGAGGGGGGGCTTTTTGAAAATTTGGTATTTGAGTATTATTATTTAGTTTCTTCTTTTTATTTTTAGTTTTGTTTATGTCTTTTGGGAGAGAAAGATTAAAACTGAAGTTGGGTGACTAAGAAGGTGGAGAGGAACTGTGAGAAACTAGGGGAGGGAAAGAATATGATCAAATGTATTGTATAAAAATTTTAAATAAAAATTAATGAATTGAATTAAAAACAGAATACCCAAATGTTAACAAATAATAGCAAGACTCGATTTTAATAAGGAAATATTCTACACCACGATTACAGTGTGTTGCCATGTTTTCTCCTCATGTCTAAGCTGTAACACTTCATATGTAAAAACAGATTGGAAATAGCTGATAGTACTTTCCTTTCCTTCCTATTGATAATGTACCATTATTCTTTACCTTCCCTTTAGGAAAGTAAACTCTTTTTCTCACTTTTCTCCATGCACGTCATTCTCATATAGTCTTGGAATTAGGACGGCTTATATATCATTGAGCAGCCTTAGCATCCAAAGCATTCTTTAAAGGATTTCTACATGCAATATCACAATACAAATTGTACTTTATATTGATATAAGCATCCACTTATTGCTTTTCAAAATTTAACATGTTTATTTATTTTACTTTAATTCTAGAAATGGGTATTGTTGCCAAGCTGCATCTTTAGTTCCTGAAAGATGAAAAAGGAACCACAGATGTAGTGTACTATGCCCAAGTCATCAAAGATATAATTAAATCAGAATAAGAATCAAATTCATCGGATAAATTCCAGTCTCCCACAATTAATTCCATTTAACAACACTGAAGTCTGAGGCAAAATAATAATGTTCACCTTCCTGACCTTTCCTTTTCTCTTTTCCTAGTAGAGAATATCATCTGTTTCTAACTTCGTCCTTCTCTCTTTGAAATCTTTTTCTGTTTTACCACTGGTGATTTCTCCTTATCTCCAACCCCTCATTGCATCTTAACTTATACCCTGCTTCTCAGTGTATTCCATCTAATGTAAACTCCTTCCTGTAACACTTTCAGCTGAATCACATTACTATTATTTCCTACTGTTAAATATGTAATTAAGTATGACTGTACCAGAGCTGATAATAGCCTAGGAATTAATAAATATAATAACAATAATAATAAATTGTTATAATATAATATATATAATACATAATATATAATAATAATATTAAAATAAATTAATAACATGGGATTAATTGTATTTACTCTCAAAAATTGAGCTCATATGACCTTAAAATAATATAATATTTACAAATGCTGTATTGTCCATAGGGAATATCTTAAGGTCTGTTTGCCATTTCTTAAAAAATTGATGATTTTGGTTCTAAACCACTGGTACACTTTTTTGCCATTTTTCCCTAACCAAAAATACTTCATAGTAGATGCTTGAGAAAGGATATGTCCTTTCTCCACTGTCATATACCACACAGTAATGGTCATACCTTCACATGCTATTATGATTATCTCAAATGAATTTGCACAAAATTAAACTAAAAGTTAAAATTCTACTTTCTGTTTTAAGCAAGAATGTGCCTTGGAAGAATAAAAATCATTCTATTTTCTTTGTCAGAGTGTTGCCCATTTCTTTCTTCTATGCAATATTATTGAATTTTGAAATGATTTTTTCAATACGTTTTTCCAGAGCTATAAATTGAGTATAAACATTACAAAATTCATTAACAACAGATTATTTCCATTGTCATTGGTAATTCACCATAAAGAGTTGGTAAAACCCTATTGCTGAAGATGCTACACACTTTGGTTTCAAGACATCGTATTGACCAAGAAACGTCCCTCCTAAAGCTAGCTTTTATGGTGCTGGAAGATGCTATGTAAGCTTGCTAAATGAGAAAAAAAATTCACTAATCTTTACAAAAGATGGACATTGCTTGCTACAATATTGATTTGCAACCAAGATGAAGCCTCTGATATAACATTAGCCAGACTCTTATTGGGGTGACAACCCCCTGCCTTGATTGGATTTGACACTTGCTACACAAGATGCAATTCGTTCATAGTATTCTTAACATGGTCAAAATCCATTCCTGGGTAAGAATCCATTTACATTATATTTTGTTTTATAAATATATATTTAAAAATTTGACATTATAATATAATCATATCAGTCTCTCTTCCATTTCATCTCTTCAGACATTACAATGTACTGCCTTGCTTGCTTTCAAATTTATGGCCACTTTTTCTTTAATTATTGTTACTCTGTGTATGTTTAATGAGTATGTATGTGTATATATGTATCTATACAAATACATATATATATATATATGTGTGTGTATATATATATATATATATATATATATATATTCTAAATATTCCTAAACACACAAATACAATCTGTTTAAGAATATTTGTTTTGGGGTAATAAATTGTCAGGCTCTTCCATGATGAACAATGTTTCTATTACTTTTAGCATTCTTTAGTTACTTATAATTCTTTGTAAAAGTTCATGTTGCCACACTGCCTTCAAAACACTTATTCTTAGATCTGTAGATATTTGTTACTTTCTACTTTCAACTCATTCTAATAAGCTTCTTATTGTTGTAGTTTTTACTGTAGAGAGTCATAAGTGTTCAGAGTCTGGGGTTGTCCCAATGAGTGCAAAGTCGTATATGGGACATCTCTATCAACACCCTTCTCAAGTCTCAGGATGTAATTCAGAAGAGGCAGCAGAAGGATGTTAATGCATCATACAATTATTGGGTCCTGTATAGATGAACTCATAGCAGTTGTGGTCATCTTTACAAGATATAAAAAAGATGAAGCTAATGGGAAATTCCAGCATGGAGTAAGAAGGGCTCCTGAGATCCTACTCTTAGCTCAGGAGCTATTGACAGTTGATGACTGTTGGAGGAGGGAGATTCACTTTTCTTTTAAGATTGAGAACTCTGGAAGCTTGCCTGTGACCAAGGGGAATCATCTTGCATCTGTGCACATAAAGGAGTACTAATTGGACTCTGTGGATCTCAAAAGAAAGAACAAAGCAACAACAACAAAACACATGCAGTTGAGAAACATGCATCGGTGAAGTCCCTTGTGGAATTTAATGGAGGAGTCAGTAGTGGGGATGAATTTGACCAAGATAAAAGGTGCATATATATAAAAATTTCAAGGAATGAATACAAAAAATAAAAGAATAAAGCAACAAATGAGATTTTTGAAATGTTTTTTCATTCATAAGGGTCCATAGTTTTTCAGATATTTAATATTTATCAATTTAATATGCATTCTACTTCATTGCTATAAAGTTTTCTATCATGAAACAGACATTGTAACTACAATTTGTTACAAGTTAGACACTTTGAAAACATAAGGAAAAACTTAATAAATATCACATTTACTCCTGAAAAATAGTTCACTGCTATTACAAAGTATTTAGGAAAACTTTTAAGTTTTAATACCTATATATCAACACAGTAAAATATGATTCATAAAACTTAGTGCATTATGAATTTCCTTGTATTATAAATAAAAAATATATGGAAGTAGTATATTTCATACTATAGATATTCCATATATAGTATCTGTTACTTCTATTCATGTTTAATTACTAAGCACATCAGTGTGCCATTGCTTTAACTCAAGCAGTGATAAACATTGTAATGTCTCAATAGATGTCTATGACTTAGTTCTCCTACAGTTCCAGCATTTTATTAAATGAGAAATGAGAAAATTGATGGTGTTGATTGAATAGTTTCTACCTCAGTGAGGACTCCTAATAATGGAGTCTGACTGGCCGTTCTTTCATTCTTTGTACCAGGCAAGGCTATCATTGCCATGACTGGGACATACAGATTTCAAAAGATAAAATCTTGGAACATTATCTTAGTTAGAGATTTTATTGTTCTGATTAGACACTATAATATAAAGTAATTTTTGAAAGAAAGAATTTGTTTAACCTTACATGTTGTAATTCCAACAATGTGGGAAGCTATAGCAGGCATTAAGAGCCACATATCAAGCCAGAACAGGAACAAATGAAATTAGAAACAGGGAAATGAAATTAGAAAATTAATATAAAAATCTATTCAATGTCATAAATATTGATTTGCACTAGATTGTTACCTAGTTTAAATGAGATATTCTATTCAATTCACAGCATCAAAAAATCTACCCTGTGACACATATTTAAAACATGTGATTTATAAAATCACATTGTATGCCATAACACAACAGGATCACAGATCTGTTTTCATTTAATAAATTCAGTTATGGTACTTTTAAAACTTACTTAATCCTAGCAAATATTGTACTTGTCAATAATGGTGATTTCTACAATAATGAAAAATCTTCAACTGCAAGAAAAAGTATTCATAAAATATTTGATAATTTCATTAGTAATAACAAGAGAGTTTATAAAATGATTTTAATATGATTTGGAAAGTCTTTTTATACTGCTTTCTGAAATTGTGAAGATTATTCATCTTTTCAACTGCTACTGGACATGATATTCTGCATATGGATATGTATTTTGGGAATCAACCACCAGCCTTTCTACAGGCTAGACATTGTTCTCTAACACTAAGCTGCATCCCTAGTCTGAGATATCTTTAATGCATCCCTGTATTATATTAGAATTTCGCATATCACTTATATTTTGAAATGTAGAATTACATTGTTTTGCAGTACAACAAAAAGATCCCAAACTTAATACTATACATAAATAATTAATAACAGTTCTGTTGGTCATCAAAATTAATTATATGTACCTGAGAAGTCTATCAGGTAAAAAGGTTTATATAAGCTTTAGTAGAGTTTTCCATCATTTATTTTAACCCCTAGAACTACTGGGTCTGTCAGCTGGATTCCTGCTCATATGCCCACTCATCTTCCATCAGTATTGCCAAGTTTTGTGTACATAGCCTGAAAGATACACATTTAGTGCAAACTAGTAAATCCCATTAAGAAATGTGTACATGCCTCATTTGTCAAATTTGTAAATATTTCCGTCTTCAAAGAAGTTGCCCGAGAAGGTCCATACTCAAGGTATGAAAAAGTACACATTACTCTTGCATAACAGACTCAACAAACTCATATTAGAAAGGCTATAAAAGGAGGAAGAAAATAGTGCATTATATTTTACAACTTATTATAGAGAACCAACATTTCTGATTGAACAAAATTTAGCCAATAACTCATGTTTTCTTAAGGAAATCAATTTTAATATATTAAAAATAATGATTTTCTATTATTTGCTCTGAACCAAGATGAATCAAGACTTTAAGAATGACAGATTTTATCTTACCATATAAACATGCACCATTCATACAAGAAAAAATGATAGTACCTTCCTAATATACTTTTACATGTTTTTTACTTTTGAGAATACTATGATAACACAGTAACAATTACTAACATGTTATTGACTTTATAAAAAACGTATGACATTTCAAATATATTTTATTTATACATTTGAAAGTATAAGTCTGAAACTTATATAAAGCTTATATATATTTGTATCATTAAATCACTATGATTTACTGTATCCATCCTTTACTGTAACCATTTGAGAGATGTATTGTTCCATGGAATCTAAAATTTTACTATCTCAAAAACTTAGAATGATGAATGAATACAGTTAGCATAATGCTTTTTACTTTAATAGCTTCAGGAAGATTTTGATAGTTTCAACAGATAATGATTGAATTAGTTATCTATTAAAGAATACATAATATAATGGTAAAGGCCTATCTCAATCTCAATCATTTCTAAATTTATTGTCAAACTATAAAGTGTAGATATTTACTACTTAGAGAAATTGAATTTGTTGATGTATGGGGACACTTTGTTTTGTTTGCCATTGGTTACCTTGGAAACTGTACTCTTGGAGATAAAAAGCATTCCTGAGTTTGAACATGTACCATGGAAACCAGGAAAGAGAGAAATTCACCTGTATGACAGGCATTTGCTGACATGCCTGGAGAAGGGGAAGGAGAAATATAGGAAGATGGGTGTGTGTATGTTTATTTATAACTTCTAGCTTCATTATAACTTTTGAGGTAAGTAGATGATATGACAGTTAAACTTGAGGGACACTTGGAACACTTTATAGACTATCTTGTTCTTGCATCAGAAATGTGTGTGTGTGTGTGTGTGTGTGTGTGTGTGTGTGTGTGTGTGTGTGTAATTAAAATATTTCAAGATCAAAGAGGTCTTGGTCTTTAGTCAACAAGAGTTCCCATTAGTTTCTATTATCCTAAGATACTATTATTTGGGGGGTAACATGGTTCAGATGGTAGAGGCTTTAGAAACCAAATCTCATTGCCTAAATTCAAACCTCAGAACACACACAATGGAATTCAATAACCAAATTCTGAAAGCTGCTTTCTGATTTCTCCAAGCATATCATGGCATGGATATTTGAATGCCTGCCTGCACACACACACACACACACACACACACACACACACACACACACACACACAAACACACACCTGATGAATGAATAAATGAAGATATAAAGCTATGATTATTTTACCAAATATTAAAATATGCTTTTACCATGTTTATTTGTTTTATATTTTTCCACCTTTGTGTTAATATGAAACATAATATCCTTCTCATCCGCATTCACATATCACAGATTTTAATATAATTAAAGGGCACCAGTGCATTAAATAAAATTGTAAAGATGTAGTTGCCTTCTTGAGATTAATCAATAGAAGGCAAATAATGGAGACCTCCAATATTATTCTCAAAAAATAACTAAAGCTGAATTGCTTTGAATTTTCAAGGTTAGCTCAATGCTAATGCCTTGAGAGCAATGACAGGAGGCAAATGTCACAGATAAACATAGCACCAATGGAAGTGGCTGGAAAGAGAGGAAAGGGAAAGACGTTAGGTTCCACAGCATGATGACCAGATGAGCATGATGTTGAGGGAGGATGGAAGAAATAAAAAATGCAGGGCAAAGCAGAAGCCCGAGAGAGACAATGTTGGCCAAGCACCTGACAGGAAAGACACAGATGACAGAGTCCTAAGTGGCTGTAAGAAATTGCATTTTGACAGGCAGAATGAGCAAAGATGTATCTTCCTCAAAGAACCTCCAGACAAACTGCATGTTAACTTTGGCCTTGAAGAATCCACAATACTAACCCAGCACACCAAAGCTGAGAGCTCATATACCAATATACAAGAATATAAATTATTGTTGCTTTAATGACTGCTAGTTTTCAGTCATAACGTAATATAGTCTAGGCTTAAACTCCTGATCTTCCCGTTTCTACCAACTGTTGGAATTGCAGGCTTATATCATCAGAGACAACTGGGTCAAATCAATTACATAAAGAGTTTACTGGCTGTGAAATTCTGTGTGCCTTTTGGGTGTTTTTTGTTCTGTTTTGTTCTTACGTTTTCCCTAAATCAGATATTGTAAGCTTCTATTAAAAAAATAAATTATGAGATGTTTACATATGTATACTGTCAAATATAATCATACTTTACCCTACTGCTCTCTCCATTTGTGTCTTTTATTTCCCATCTCCTGCTTTTTAAAATTTCCCTTCCCAACTCCATTTTTCCCTGATAACCTACTACCATTTATTACTTCCATTTATTGCTTCTCATATGTACACAGTTGTGTGGCCACCATCAGGAGCTTGAGAAGCCTATCTGTTGGCATGTCCCCAATTATATATTTTTTTCTGCCTGCTGTAATAGTGCCTCAGAAATGGGTGGGACATGAAGATCAAGGACCTCCTCTGTGTCAGGATATGGATGTTATGAGGTAACTAGAGAGATTCTGTCTTCAGGACATATTGTTATCATAAACTTATAGCATGAGCTTTTAAATTAGAGCACACTCAAAGTCAAGTATATAAGAATAAAATACCCTATGTAACTTAAAAAGAAGTAGATAACAATTCTCATTATAATTGTAAGAATCCTTGATGGAAGTTAAGGTTTAATGATGCTTGTTCTTGATACTTAAGCTTCTGTTTGCTCATTAGCTATGGTCCCTTCAGGTTTATAATGATTGCTTTAGCCTAACAGCCTAATAAAAATTGAAATTAAGATTTAATGCAGGTTTACTTTCTCAAAAATACTTTACTTCTTGGAGTCAATAATGACATATGATAGGTGGCCAATTGATCATTATTTGAGCTTCCTGCATTCCTTGTTAGCATAGGCAATTTTTTATTGCCATCTCTTTTTCAAATTGTGCTTGCTTAACTGTCTCATTAATTCAGTATTTGCTTCAGGAGAGAGTTAGGTTCTAAAAAACAGGCTCTAATAATTTCAGTTCTATAGCATTCCCATGTAGCTCTTCTTGTTAAGTAATGGAAACCTACTTTTATGGCAGCTGTTGGTTGCCACATTACAGTCCTATATATTTGAAAAAGCAGAATGGAGATATGTTAGCTTATTAATCTATCTATCTTTGATCTCTTCCTAAGTGGATTTCAAACACCTTGAAAATAATGAATACATGAATACATGTGTGTGTGTTTGTGTGTGTGTGTGTATGTGTGTGAAACCAAGCAAGGGTAGATTCATATCTTTCAGATATTCACATATCCAGGAGTATATAGTTGCACTGGTCTCCTCTTGTCATCCCATTTTTGCATAGAGGATTTCATAAAATTAATTATAGCTGCTTAAATTTCTATTATTCATGCATACCACAAAAATTATGAGAGTATAAAATGCTATTACAAGGAATATCAGTGCATGCCATCCTTTCTTAGACTTAATCTAGAATTTAAGACTCTACTAGTATAAATGGCATTCTATAACATTTACCAAGAATTTATAAACACATATCTTCTTTGTATGCTTACATCATAGAAATTTAGACAGTTATCAGTAATTAAATGAAGTTTTAATGCATAGAATATCTCTATTAATAACACCACTAACAAAATCTTTATATTATAAAATAATTTGTAAATATTATAAAATTGAAAACCATCCAAGAAATTATGATGGAAAATCAGTGTTTTTCTTCTGATTTTTTTGCCATATTCAGGATTGACTCACATACTCAGCAATTGTTCCATCTCTCAGCTATGCGCATATAACCAATCCAGTGTTCTGAGCATGACATATAAATACAGACACTGAAACAGATCACAATGGAATCTTTTCTTATATGCTTTTTTGCTTTGTGCAATCAATTTTTATTTTACAAATGTTATAACTTAACAAAATCCACCAAGAATTACCTGACATCTATTCTTTGGTGGCAACATACTTTGGAGGCAGATATGCTTTGTAGTATAGAAGAAGATTTTTACTCTCTGGCTTACTGAAATCCAGTTACCCACATGTTCTTCCATTTTTCCCTATTATTAGAGTTATTCTAGTAACCTCAATGACATAATATTTTACCTGAAAATTTAATATCTAAAAATTATTGTTGCATAGCACCAGTAGAAAGAGAATCACTTGCATTTGGCTCTTTCTAATGCTACATGGGAAGATATTCAATACTCTGGATAAAAAGGTAATATAGTTTTGAAAAAATTATGATCAATTTCAATGCTTGATATTAAACATATTTTAATGTATTATTTGTTCTTTATGTAATATACATATTTTAAAATTACACTAAAATTGAATGTGTGAGGTAACTCACTAGCTTAGGGTATGAGGGTATTGAATATGCTCTTCTAAGTAGCTTTCCCCTTGCATTCTCAAGTTCGATATTCACTGAGAAGCACAGATGATCAGCCAATGAATACTAGAAAAGATGAGCTTAATTACTGTGAAGACAAACATTAAAGGACATAGTTCAGACATACAGAAAGTTAGGATTTCTGAAAGCAAGCTGTAGAATGAGTCAGAAGTATCCACATAGAGAAATCCCCATTCCCTTATCATACAATATCAGAATTCTACTTTTACCGAGGTGAGATATACTTATGCAGTTTCTCAGTTCTATCCTACCATAAAGGTGTTTTAGATGAAAATCAGAGACAGAAAAATAATAGGATTAGCACAAAGAACCTCTAGCTAAAATGCTTGTCAGTGAGAATAACAAGTCTGAAAACGGTTGAGACATCACTGTAAGGCATGAAAGGCGAATGACTGGAATTGGAGACCTAAACTCTAGATGTTCTGTGATTAGTACCCCAGACTACTTGGTATTCCTTACCCCAAGTTTTCAGAAGAAATTATAGACTGACACATCTTCTGTCAAAGTATTTATAGGGAATTGTCCATAATACAATCATTTATTTTATCCTCATAAAAATATGCTATCAATTAAAGAACTGAAAAATCTTACAGATTTAATGCTACTCTATTCAATGTTTGGATGTGATTTCCTGTATATTTGGAAATAGATTTTCTCAGAGCAAAAACTAATATGAGTTTTCATTTGAAAATTTTTATTTATAATTTTTCAGAATATTAATAGATGACTTAATGAACAAATTTTCTGTAATAGTATATTTACAAAGGCAGTTCCATGAATATGGACCTTGATCTCAGCAGAGTTTTAGAAGTAAGCCAGGTTTGTCATTACTGCTGTAAATGTTATGCATATGAACCTCTATTAGTACAGGTGAGGAGGCCTTCCAAGCAACATCAGAATAAATTTAAACAATTTTTAAAACAGGAATTGATATTTGTCATTTAATATGTTGTCAAATTAAAATGAATCATACTAAATTATTTTCTCATATTTCTCTCTTGATTTCTGATTGTGAATCTATGTGATTATTTTGTACACATATACAAACACACTCATACATTTTTTGAAAAGGAATTAAAATGAATTCATATTTTTGCATGAGAAATTGGTGTGTACCAGTCTCTTTAGAATCATGTCTCTTCTTCATAAGACAATTTTCAAGGACATAGATTATAATCTTGTAAATCTTTTCCTCATTCTTTTTTAAAAGATACAGATATAACTAATAGCCATCACTATCAATTAAGTGATATTATAAAATAATCAAAGATACTTTGGTATTTGCCATTGTTTTAATTTTTGAAGAGCAGAGACATCCTTAACTACCTTTCCAACTTTTCTTTACCCAATGTTTGCTATTGTGTTTGTTATTTCTGTTTTGATTTTAAGTAGAAAGCCATATGTTATCCACAGAGGATTGTTAGAAATGAAATACTTTTGTGGTTATGTCGTTACCTGACTTGTATTTTCTTAAAATATGAGTTAGGATTTCAACACCAAGAAGGCATTTCATGATCACAAAGTGTCTAGACCATAATTTTTTTCTCCTTGTCAAGTTAAGGAAACAGGAATGGAGAGCAGGGCAGTGATCTGAAGGACATCATGAGGGACATATAAAAGGGCAGTTCTATGCATTGAGAATTAACATGAACCTAGACACATGTCCTAAACCTAGTATCTAGGTCAAAGAGTTTTAAATTTGAATATATGGAACATGAGAAGAATTATATGACAAATGTTTCAAGAGCCTAAGATCGTTTGAGTACTATGTCAATTTCTCCTGGCTTCTTTCTATGACCAGTTAAGAAATTGTACCCATGTACTTAAGACCTAATACATTTAGGACATGAGTATTTATTGTTACCTTGAATGTCATCTTTAAGTACAGCTTTCAAGTCTGCTTTTTGTCATTCCATGATGCAAAAAAACTAATGTACCTAAGAGCAACACATTTTTGGACTCCATCAGATAAAAAAAACTCTTTTTCTTTCCTAATTAAGCTTAAAAATAACAGAAACTACCTACTGAATTGTTGGTTTCCTGGTAAAACTAAACAAAAAAATAACTCTTAAAACAAGTAATATTTTGTTCATACAAATTAAACAAAATACCCTTTGGAAGCAGATTAATATCATGGTTTAGGGAAAACAAAAAATAGGTAGATAGATAGATAGATAGATAGATAGATAGATAGATAGATAGATAGATAGATAGATAAAAACATGCTTTGGGTAACTAAAGAGAGGATAGATCCTGAGAAATGCATTTGACTTTTTTGACTAGGATGACATTTGGAAAAATCACTTTTTTTTTTTTTGTATCCAGATAGCAATAGGAATATTTTTTTTTTACTGGCTTTGATCTGTTTAGCACAATTTAAGGAGGGATAGAGAATGGATCAATTGATATCAGTTTAGTTTATTCGTTTAGCTTTAAGTTAGCTTGCAAGAACTTCAGCTTCTCTAGGTAGTCTGAAAAGGCTGGATGTTTCTGAACATCATCCTTTCCTTTGCTAGAAATAAAAATAGCAAGCATCACCAACATATATGTTACTGACACCAAATATAATTGGAAACATGAGTGTTTCAGTGTAACTCACCAAAAGACAGTGCAAAGGGAGAAACCTTTACTTAATTCCAAAATTTCTCATTTGTGTAAGTATAGAGTCAATTAATTATATTATATCTCTTCATCTTAATTTTGAAAGAAAATGAAATTCAAACAATACAAAGATAATCTTATATTTTATTTATTTAAGCAGGTAAATAAAATAGATTGTATTCTCCATCAATCCCTTCAAATAAAGAAATACAGAGAAAGAAGAAAAAGAATGAAAAATATCTACAATTAGTCATAAAGAAGCCAGTAAAAGATTTACTTTTTATAATAAATAATGCAACATTGTTTCTCATGTAGAATATATTATAAACAATAAAAACTTACATAAGTAATGTGAGAGTTTATTGGCCATCATACAGGATTTGCTAATGTCTATAAAATACATATTTTCTAACAGGAACAATAATATATTTTTAGACAATAAACTTCAAGCTTTCATGTTCACTATATTAGTATCCATATGTAGGCAGGCAAAGTAAAGTTCATATTTGTTTTTTGCTATCCTACTATTATGTCTCTATAAATACTGGACTCTGACTATATCTGAATATATAGAAACCATAGATATTTTGAAAATGACCTTTTTCTGAGCAGCTTGGCCTGTGAGATGACATGGATAATGATATGTACCACGAGATGCACACATAGTGGCTACTTATAATCCTCGAACAGAATTGAGACAAGCCTTAGTATTTATCTTATATCATCCCCTTTCCTATTAGTTTTGGGTAAAATCAACAGCTTGTTCAGTTCATGTTTCTGCTCGATAACTGTGAAAAGCCTGCATTTCTTTTTTAAATATCACATATGAATTTCTACATATAATTTTTATGTTATATTTTTATTAAAACTTTTGAGAATATAATTAGCATTTTGAGCTGGCCAATACATACTTACCCAAGTGTAACCAGAGATGAAATGTATAGTTATGCTCTCTCTTCATAGCTTACTTAATAGATTTTTACATGTTTATATCCTTGTGCTTGTAAAGCATTTTTGCTGAAAGAATACCTGTCATATTAACTACTTAAAGAACAATAGAATTTGAGTGATACACTGACCTTTAGGTATAGAAATATGCTAATAGGAGTTATTTTATACTATGTTCCATTAGCAGGATAGCAGTAGTAGATTTTCTCCTATGCCTATGACCTTTCTAGTCTCAGGTTCTTGGTCATTTTAGCAGTGTCAGGTGTAAATTTGGGTTTCTTTCTTTTCTTTTTCGGTATTTTCTTTAGATGGGAAAAACATAAAAGAAGAGGAGAGAGAATCAGAGAGAGCCAGGGAGACACAGATACAGAGACAGACAGATAGACAGAGGGAAAAAGAGAGAGAAAGAGAGAACTTAAGGTTGAATGGGTAGTAAGAAGGGAGGAGGGGAGGATCTCGGAGGAATTGAAGAGACGGAACATTATCAGAATATTCTGTATGAAATACATTTAAATTAAACAAAAAGGAGAAGGGAGATGTGGGGGGCTGGGAAGAACAGAGGGAGGGGAGGAGGGTGCTCTGGATGTATTATACAAGACAAAAAAATGAATTTTAAAAATGAAAATAGAAAGATACAATTTGGAGTCTTCACTATATTGTAGAAAGATAGTAAAGAAAAGTGTCAAGCATAGTCATCAACTGTTCACCAAGTGATTCAGGATTCAGATTCTCAGTTTCCATTGCTAGGGGAAGATTGCAAATGTATGTATTCATTGAACGTGGTTCTAAATCTATTATGGAACAAAGGAATATGACATCAACTAAACTCTCAATTTGTAGAGGAATATTTAGTCATTTAATCCATCAGCATGGATGCTCCTTGGGTAGAAAAAATGTTGGTACAGACCTTTAATCCTAGTTAAGAAGACAGTGGTGGTGCATGCCTCTACTCTCAGCACTTGGGAGACAGGAAGCAGCACTCAGGAGTTAGTGTCGGACAAGAAGTGACATCTGAGATGAGTCAGAGAGAGGCACAGAATGAGGACCGGACACAGAAACAATGAAGAGATCTGACTGAAGATAAGGCAGAGAAGCATAGAGACTAGTTAAGTCACAGAGTTACCAGTGTCTCAGGAGTCTGAGGCTGAGACACAGAGGCAGCTGGCAGGTAGAAGAAGTCAGTATCAGACTGGAATGGTGAGTCAGTTTGAAGCCAAGCAGAGAGCAATTCTGTCTGGAGCAGTGAGGAGTCAGCCAGAGTCTATCAGAATCAGAAGAGTTTGATCAGAAACAGAAAGTACATTCAGCAGATCATTTTAAACCAGTCAGCTTGGAGAATTTGAGCCAGAAAAGTGAGTGGGAACCAGAAGACTCAGAGTTCAGAAGGAACTAGTCAGAGTAGCTCAGTCAGCAGTAAGTCTCAAGAGACTGAATAGATTATATGGAGCCTTAAATGTTCTTTATTGTATGGAGGTTGAAACCTTCCAGGTCTTGGTTTAAGACTGGATTGTGAGGAGGCCAAAATGCTCCAAAGCTCCAGGATTAGGAGTGGTAATTGAATTAGACAAAAGAGAATCTGCCCTTTGCCCTGACTCAATATCTACACAAGTAAATGTCAGTTCACAATTTTAAATATAATAAATTATATTTAATTGTATAATAAACTAAATTATAATTAAATTATATTAAATTAAAATTCAATTTAATTAAATCATAAATATAATATAAATATAGTAAATGAGCAAAGCACATGAGAGACATTCTTATCATGGAAATCAACTTATAAAATGCTGGAGCCAAACACTCAGCGTAAACTATTCTTCTTCTTTTTGAAATAACTTGATTTATTTACAGCCTTAATATTCTATCTTTTCTTGGCTTGATTTGCCATTTTAAAGTATTTTGCAATAGGATTTGTTATGACAAAAAGATGCGCTTAAATATGCAATTGTTTTTAGTAGCTCACTTATTTCTTTGTAGCTCAGTTTGATCTTGTCAGGCATAATGTGTATAATTATAGCAGCAACAATACAAATTAATTACATATGCTCTTGATTTTTGATTTTTGCTAACCTTCAATGGTTTTACAAACAAAAATTCTCAATGGATAAATCTTCAACTCTCTTACTACAATACAAAGGAATAAAAGTTTGTTTTATTTTCTTGAAAGTTTAAAACTCTAAAGGAAGTTGTTAAGCATTAAACTAGCTGTAATATACTTTTAGAGTACAGATTTAACAAGTTCTCACTATGAAAGTTGAGCAATCATGAATCTGTTCTATACTACATATTAAGCCAGCTACTCTACTATTATGGAATTTACGATTACATAAAAGGTTTAGGTTGAATTTTGCTTTTTATTTTATTGTAAGTAAATCAATAAGTAAGCTCCCAAATTATCTGGCTTGAGAAATGCATTCCATAAAAGTATAATGAAAACCATATGCACAGTACTTTTTCCAGATGAATTGACCTACTGTGTAAAACATCTGCTTACATTTTATAAATAAAAATTATTATAATACAGACATACTCATTAACTTACAGGTTGTCCAGATTACATTTCATGTTACAAATGCAATGTTTATTATTTGACAGAAATCATGAACTCCAAAATATAATATTATTTAACAAATCGTTAAACTAAAACTGTTGATACCTTTACATTTAGGATAATGATACTAAGACATAAAAGAATATCATTCCATGTTTTAGCTTATATTCTTATTCCAGTTGTATAGCTTTTTTTTAGCTTAATTAAATAAACATGAAATATAATTAAAAAGTTATAATGTATATCACAGCATATATGATCCATAAATGCCATTCCATATGAAATGACCTAGTTTGATGTCAGGAACCAAGAAAGCTGCTTAATCAGCCTTTTGAGATTACCAATGTAATTTTCCCTTGGTCAAATGTACTGTCTTAGTGTAATATTTTATGTACTAAATTATCATTAACATTCATATTTCCATAAAAAAACCTCTGACTCCTAGAATTGATACATCAGAAATATTTTGTGTTTGGAGTTGTCATATTCAGCACATATAGAATGAAGACTAATTCACTCAATATTTTATAATTGTATTTTTCTTTACATGAAATATGTACTAAGTATTCACAAAGTTCTCAGTAGTAGGATTAACAAAATGAATACGTGCTAATACTGTTAGGTTTCTTATTTTCCCATATAGAGCATAAACTAACCATTAACTGAAACTAAGTGATAAAAAGTTCCAATCATAGTCAGTGATGCCACTTTTAAAGGCTGGCATATGTCTTTATACTTTGTCTCTACAAAAGAAAAGAACCTACTTGACCCTGTATATCACTCACTGCATACTCACCCTTCTTTTCAATGTGGTGTTAAATAGCTTTGTCCTATCTGATTCTGTATCTTACTGTGAATAAGCTTGCAAATGTGGGTTACAGAATGGCAAGTTCTCCACTCAGTCAAAACAAGCTTAGAGACAGCTTTGCCATGGGATGCACTGATAACATTTAGGGCAACATTTTAGGAACTTCTCACCTTTATTGTATTTTAGAAAATACAGTGTTTCCTAAAAGTAGATGGTGTGAAAAGCCAGGATATTGTGCTTTGAGCCGTCTATTTTGGAAGCATTTGTGACTTATTCAAGGCAGTTCTATTTTTCTTGGAACGAATTATCTATTTCCTTAGTTAAAGCATGAGTTGATCCCTTTTCTATTTAATGTTACCACTAAGCAATTTATTTGACCTCTGAAAATGCAGTGATCTAGACTTTTTCGGGTTATCAAATTTGTTTTTGTATTTGTTGACATAAGTAGTTAAACAAGCAGGAATTATACTAAAATATATGTGAATCAGAGACAAGTACTGGATTAAAAAGCTGCAGTATTTTACAAAGTGATTCCTTCTATAGGTTAAACATATTTTTGTGCCTACTCAAGAACTCAAGAGAACTTTCTAGTCAACTCATTCCTGCAACTATGATTAAACAAATATTGGAGAGAAAAATATTCTCAAAAAAGTGAATTTTTAAAAAAATTTACATAGTGCTTCATATTTTTTTATATTTCTATAAACCAATAACTACCTTACATGATTATAACACACATGGATGCTCTCAGAGTTTTAAAAGAACTTTGGAAATAGCATTATTTAATATTCATATTTGGTGTTTTTAGAACGCAGCAGGTATTTTCAGACAATTGCAAGCTCTCAGTATCTGTGGTCCATTAATCAAGTTTTATTATATAGTAATGAACATAAGATAGTAAAAATAAAGAATTAAGTGGAAATAAATGGTTTATCGTAGTGAAACTCTTTTGAAGTATTTGATGTGAACAAGCCAAAGACGATTTCGGGAAATGCATATTTTTGAATATATTTCCAAGCAAATACAGTAAAAGAAATTCAAAAGCTTTAAACCACAAGAAGTTTGAGTGGACTTTATTATCGGATCATTCCTTCCTGACCTCCATGTTATCTCTAACTTGGAGACAAATTTTTAAGAGATAGACACCAGAAAGACTACAAGAAAGAAAGCTAAAAGTTAATTGCTATTGCTGTAGTCAAGGCAAACAAACAGAGGAGCAGATAAAGATTAAGTCATATGCAGACATATTTGCATGCATACAGAAATGTATGCAGATCTATGCTTTGACAGATGTACACAGGAATGAATTGACATTAACATGCATTAAACCATAGAATTGTGATGATCTGATGATGAATGTGAAAATATAATGAAGGAATTGATCACTACAGATATAAACTTGACTAGCTCTGGTACCTACAAAGAATGATTACCCTATGTAAATGAGTAAATTCTCCAAGCTCCTAGTGGAGCGACTCTAATCAATTAAATCATCCACAGATATTGAATAACCAAATTATTTTGTAGACATATTTATTTATAGATAGTTTATCAAGGCATTTTCATACACATCAAATTTTGTTTCAAATCATATCAAATTATTTAGAAGCATACTTCAGTGCTAACATGGAGTTCACACAGCTCTCTCATTCTGCCCTCTAAGTGTTCTTGTCCTTCCCTTTGTCTTTGCTTCTGTGTAGTTTAATTTGTACCAAGGGAAAGACATGCTCTGATTTGCAATGACTTTAATAACCTATCTATAGGCAAATTTAGGAAAGGAAATACCTGAAGACACCTGCCAGGAAGTGCATTACAGTGAGCCATGGTTTCATTCTTTTGACATTACTGTTTTACAGGCCATATTTCCACTTGATGGCCTCTGGTTTTTTCCTTTGCATACAACAGAATCTTACAAAGCTCAACCACATTTTCTTGATTTTGGAAGAGACGCCTCATCCTTTAATTCCACATATTTGTGTCTTTTTTTTTTTAAAATCACCTATTACTATTATTTATTTTCTTTTAAATAAATCTACTACAGATAATTACACTTTGCCTTTTCTTTACTTCCTTCTACAATGTGTAAAAGAAGTTTCTCATAAAAGTAATATACATTATCACCAACTGAATATTTTTACATGTACATCTTTCCATTTAGAGTTTTGTTTCAAATATCTTATGTAAACTCTGCTTATTACAAAATGCATATTTCTTAAAAATCATATAAGAAATGTATACTGAATATGCAAATAGCCAAATGACATATGATAGCACTATAATGCTTTGTCATGGAGTCTCACTGCCTGTAATGGGAGTATGGTTAAATTAAGTGAAGACATCTGTCCTACTGCCTACACTTGGATGTTGTTACTTGCCAGGATACTGTTTCTACATTTACAAACACATTCTGCAGGAAATAACATTCTTAAATTAAATTTTCAGGAAGGAATATAATTTATGAACAACAAAGCCTGTAGCAAATCCAGCATCAATCAAATATGCAAAGCTATTTTATACTGTTTTCTGATTCCAGCTAGAACAAAGCATACCATTTCTTTGCCTCCATCCATAACCTAACGATCTCCAGGAATCAACCAGTATGTCTGGTTGTATGTCTCTTATTGTAACAAGATATCTCAGACTCGTTTAGAGTCTCTCTTCAATTTGAGGGACAGAGCTTCTTTTTTTGTGTTAACATTTTTAATCTCATAGAATACTTCCTTCAAGATAACAAAATTCAAATTATATGTCAATAACTTAATCATGTAAACTTAATTATATGTCAGTCACATAATCTTAGCAAATAAAATAACATTTCCTCTTCATACTTATATTCTCAGCATTTCAGAATATTCTTTGACCCCCAAGAAAATGATCTACCCTGAAGTTTACTATTGTGAATTGAATTTTAATACATTTATTTTTACTGTTAAAAATATTTCTGCATGCCATGCATGTCTTCGTGTGGGTAAGTGCATATGAATGGAGGTTCCTATGGAGGTCATAAGAGTTCATTAAATTCTCCAGAGCTGGTGTTACAGGCTATTGTGATTCACTCAACACGGGTGCTGAAATAGAGAGAATTCCTATCCTCTGAGAGAACTATATAGGCTTTTGACCTCTTAGACATCTCTTGTCCTTGTGATTTTTCTTTGAATTTTTAGTCCTATCTATGGATTCCAGGCACTATAAATTTTTATAATAATACATTACTCAGAAGTTGAACTCAGAAAATAGATGAAGTGCTTAACTACATTGTCTGGTGCATCCCACAATTATAAATTTTAATTATTCACACACATTTTATTATCTTACCCTTCTAACATATTTTTATGTTTCTACTATACAGATATAACTGATTTTTAAGTTTGAGTGGCAAACAGTACTTCCTCCAGTTGTTGACATTTCAACCTACAAGAGAAAGATATCTGAATTGCCTATAGAAATATGCCCTGACTATAGATATTACCCTTGATTAAATTTCTTAACAAGATAATGTATGGTAGAGAAATAAAATTCCATTATAGCCAATATTAAGAGCCAGCACAAATCTCCTATTAAAATTGAATAATCTGACCAGTGAATGACTCTTAGTAATGTATTATCTCATGGCAATAAGTAATTGATATGATAGGATGACAATGCTATTGTGTTGGATCCTTTGGAGAAATTAGTTGAGCAGCCACAGTGTAGCTTGAGAAAACACTCATCCAGGTGAAGTAATAAATTAATCCAAGTAGCAATTTAGAAATTAGAGCCATGGAATTAATTATCTATTCTGTGGCACCTGGTATTCAGGCTGCATCTATTTAACTCAAATTAGTGAGTATTAAAATCCCAAACCATTTATGCCCAGCCAAGTGGGAGGAATAGGTCAGTAGCTAGTTTAGTTAACTCAAGTCCATTTTGGCTACTTTACTTGCAAATTAACCTGCAGAATTTGGTCAATTGTTTAATAAAACTGTATATATTCATATATATATATATATGAATAAATATATGTACATAAATAGATAACAATACATTATATATATATATGTATATATGTATATATGCATATGTCTGTGTTTCTGCACACCTAAATAGAGTTCTCAGACTCATACAATTCTTTGTGTTCTACAAGGTGCACACCAAAACAAGATACTAGAACTTACTTTCAGAGTATAATAAATAAGGTACAAAAGCAATTTATTCTAATTAGATCTTGAGTATAAACACGTGATTACAGAGGGAACCAGCCTTTTCTGCAGATGGATTCGTGGGACTCCACTCAGGAGGGGAATACGGGCGAAAAGGAAAAGTATGGCAAACGAACAGGATAGTTCGTTCTTTATGGCAATGAACACAGTAATTTATTCTTTATGGCAGACAGACATGGCAGGCTTACACGCTTTAAGAAATGGCACGCACAATTGCGCTTTAGAAATAAAAATGCAGAAGCGTTTTTAATAAGAAAATTTAACAGTGCACGTATCAAGAGGAGAAAGGGATAAGAGAGGACATTACTAGAATGGAACCGCTACCCAGAAAGAAAGTTGCTGCCTATTGAGGACTTTAAGGACCAGTCATCTCAGCAGGGGCCTTCCTGGTATGCAGGTGCGATCTAGGATGGGGCTGGCCTCATTCCCCCTGGCTGCCTGCAAACTTGTAAAATCCTGAAGTGATTACAAAGAACATTTGAAAAGGAACATCTGAGCCACCAGTGGTTTGGAGGCTTTTGCTGGCAGCTCTACTGGTGTGGATTCATTTTTTGGTGTGCTAATATTAAAGGCTATCTCTTCCTGGAGCATTAACACCTGTCCTGGGACAGTATGTCAGGGCTTAGGGAAAAAGAGGCCTGCAAGATTTCCGTGTGAATCGGCTACATTCCCTTCCCAGCCACCAAGGCCAGCTGGGGCAGGCCATGTAGACATTCTCTTTAAAGATGAAAATTTAACAAGGAAGGGGAGCAATATAGATGATTGACTAATATTTTCCCAGCTGAAGAATCTGGTTCTCTTTCAGACAGACTCTATTTAGCATCAAGGATACTCATAGGCTTCAGCATATTTCACCCTTCTTTTTCATAGCTGTAGGGCACGCATATCAACCGTGAGAAAGGGTCTACAGCCTTTCGGAGCTGGATGATGATTGCTGAAGAGAGAAGGCCAATAAAAATGATGGTATAGTGATGGATATAATAATTGTAAGGCTATGATATTTAGTGGATGATAAAAGATTTTGCATTGTCTCATTGAAAGGAAAAAACTATCTTATCCATGGAGACAGAGCCTAGTCTGAAGGAGCTAATACTAGTAAATAAGTATTTTGATAGAGAGAGATATATAATAAACTGTATACACCTGTTGAACAAGAGCAGTAGTAATGGCAAACGCGCAAAGTGGCATATTATAAGAAACTGTTGTAACAAGCTATTTTGACTGAGAGATGGCATTAGGAACTTGTATCAATGTGTACATAACAGGGTCATCATGCCAGGGCTAAGACAAATTTGTTAGCAATACAACATAAGGAAATTATCCAACAATAAATGTTTTTGGAGACATAAAAAATTAATAATCATTATACAATTTTTGATTTAGAGAAGTTTAACCATATCTATAAATCAAAGAGCATATTCATTTAGGGGAATTTTAGTCACATAAACCAAGCATTTTTTGTAGCTTACTCTTACGTTAGGCAAACTTTTAGAGACATAGAAAACAGAAGCATTAGGCTTCTCCGAAGATGACTTGTTGTTTATTATGTAATTTGCCTGAATTCTTCAGAAAGACACAAGCAAAATCTGGGATAGTTTAACCCTATGCTTTCCAAAAAAAAAAACATTTTTATAGCCATGGGCACAGAGGCAGCTGGGGCAGCTGCAGGAACCATTTTCACATTTTTTTTTTTTCCGGATTAGCAGTAGGAGGTGATTTAATCCTCCCTCTGAGCCTATAGGAAGACCCATTTTCAAGTAACTCTGTTCCAGACCTGCCAGGTAGCATCTAGGGCAGTGATGTTTAAATGAACATACATACATTTTTATACATTTAAACACCATCCACTCACAAATAAGAGCACATATATAAGACAGACAAAACAACAACACAAAGACATTGGTGATCACCAAGTCAAAAATTAATCAGGCCTGAGAAAAAGGGAAAGGAGAGGCACTAGCAGCTCTCCAGGGATAGCTTATTGTTTTTTAAATAGGGGTACACCCAGTTGTAATTTAGAGAAAAAGGCAGAGTTCTCCGCAGGTTTGTATTGGAGGATCCGAAGCTCAGGGTGGCTTCCATTGTCCTGTTAAGACAAAAAACAAGCATTTCCTCTCTTGGGAGCCAGTGTTTAATAAGTAACCTTTAGTTTTTAACAATCGTATTGGAAGTGAAACTGGAAGTACTTTCTATTATGTAGGAAGTCAGAGATATGAAGTAGGTAGAGGTGATTTTTACCAATGAGACATACTTAAAATTTGTATTTTGGACAATAGTTAAATGAAATTTAGAATTTTGAGCTTGTGACTGTCAATACTGGTAAACTAATTTAGTTCTATATATTGTGGTAAACTAACTTAGTTCTATATATATGTTTTTATGGAGTTCTAATAAACTAGAATCTAAATTAGTTTACCAGTTTGTTCAGCAAGAGAAAAACAAAACAAAACAAAACAATTTTTTATGTACTCAGTGTGACTACAATATAGTAATTGCTATTATTTTTTGCTGAGAGCCTTGTGAGAGGATGTAGCTAGCCTTGGGGCTTGAGGAGTATAGCTCACCATTTTTACAGGACTGTTTCCTGAATAGCCCCTGTTGCTGCTGTTAGATTCTGATATGTTAACTGTTATTAGAGTCACTTTATCTCTCTTGTGCCACAAAATTTAATGGGGTACCCAGTCCCTTACCACCACTCACAACATTTCATAACAGGTGATTTTTTTTTGAAGGAGTATTACCACTTAGCTAATTTGATGATTCAATTAAAACTCCAGTAAGAATGACTTGGAGACACTTATAGTAAATTCGCTGATGTGCCCCAAGAATATAAAGACAATGTAAAAAGTAAAATTTTTCTGTTTGTAATTTTCTAAAGAATCCGGATCTCTGTCAGACAGACTCTGATTTAGCATTAGAGATACTCAGAGGCCTCAGCATATGGTAATTGCCCACTTATTAGTGATTTGATAGAGAATTATTAATAATATGGTAATAGTTACCTGAGATCCATTGTTACAGAATATTTCATGTTAGACACCATTAAAGGCACTATGTTTTTGTTCATTTAATTGTTACATCTCTAAGAAAAAGATATTGTTAATATAATTTATATTTTATGGTACTAAAACTAAAGAATGTTGATTAGGGTATTTGTCAATTATTCACTGATAAGTAAAGCATGCTGATGGCATGCACTTCTGAGAGGCTGAAATTCCCCATTTTCTATTTCTAAACATTTGTATACATATACACACACACACACACACAAACACACACATATATTTGTAGTACATATATGTATATACATATATGTACATATGTAGTCATATATATACATATATACATACATATATATACATTCATATATATAATGAGTATATATATACATATATATGCATACATATGTATGTATATTTATCTGTGGATATGTGAATATTTTCTACTGTTTCCAAAATATTTTTTCTTTTGTTTTTTTGTTTTTGTTTTTGATTTTTTGAGACAGTTTCTCTGTTGTAACTCTGGCTGTCCTGGAACTTACTCTGTAGACCAGGCAGGCATCAAATTCGCAGAAATCTACCTGCGTCTGCCTTCTAAGTGCTGGGATTAATGGCGTGCACCACCATCACCCAGCTGCATTTCCAAAATTTTAACATGTGCTCATGAGTAATGTGTCCTATACTATAAGAAAATACTAATAATTAATACTAGAAGAGAAGAAAAATTTAAGTTGCAGATTCTGGTTTCAAATTAGTTGATTTGGTAATTGTAAATTAAGCTTATGCTGCTAGTAAAGGATAAACCAATCATCTCTGCAATCTTGGTGTTCTTTTTTTACTATATATCTTATTTGTCAACAAGGAAAGGAAATTGGGTGCATGATTACACCAATTTTAAAAATAAATATATTCTGTGAAATCACACAAAAAACCTAGTTGGTTTAGGTACATAAAATATAGAAAGACTCAGAATCATGTTGGGCAGAAATTTAAGTGTTGTCATTTTGAATTCGCTCCTAAGTTATTATTCATATCGAGAACTTTTCTTAAGTATTTATAAAAGTTTATTAATTTTTCCTCTGTGCTATTTTATAGCATTAAATTGATCTTTCCTCTATAGTAATATGAACAAGACTGTGAAATTTACCCTAAATTTAACCTTTTAGAAGATATACTTTAAGGTATGCTGAGTATGTCACCTTAATTCACATGAGGAAAAGCACGTCAGTAAATCTTACATACACATCCTGGTCTTAATTGGCATTTCCAATAGGCAGAGAAATTCAAGGTTGAATCCTCATTGAACTTTTTTTCCCTGCACTTGGTATGATTCACTGCACCTGTACATCCAGAAATAAAACCTATCAGCTTCCCAATAAAACTTGATGGGTTTTAGAACACATTCTACAACTGCTCATTTAAGATACACATTACACTGAGGTTATTACAACACTCACTAAAAGCTGACTAAATACATTCCAATGAAGTTGAAGCTTTTAACACAGTTTTAAAAATCAGAAACCAGTGATAGCACCATCTATTGGCAAAATTTACAAATATCACATTTTGGATATAGAAATTTATTATTGATGTTTTCCAAATTAGAAAATATAAGTTATAATACATACTATACAAATTAAAAATATGATACTTATTGCATTCAAATGACCCCTGCCTTATTATATTGAAAATTTAAATTGGTAAACTATAATAAAAACCATTTTTTTATGATCAGCGTGGTGGGGAAATTTATCAATGTTTTAATTATTGTTGATATTAAAGATCTTATGTATTAGATGAAGATTTACACAAAATCATCACTTAATGTTAACTTGCCTTATATTTGAATAATCTAACATTTGCATGACAATGTTCTTTAGAATTCAATATTTTTCTATCAATCTAGAGCAGTAAAAATTTCTTCCAATTAATAATATTTTCTATAAAATAATTCATAATAATCATAGAGAATGGATTTATGTGTTCAGCAAATACTTAGCCATTTCCTAGATAATATGTTGTATGAATCATATGAAACTATTATGTAGACACAACAGGAAGTGGCAGAAGTACGCATGGAAAAGGTTATAATTATATGGTGGTAATATTTTATATAAATAAATGTTGAAGAAGAGCAATCACCTGGCATACGTTGCTGCAGAGACTGTCTATCAATTTTGACTATGCAAGTAACTTTGATTATTCTCAATTGGTGGAAATCAATGCTAATTTCACAGCAAAAGTCTATAAATGGTGACCTAGTATTGAATTGTCTCCTTATGCCTCTTACACATACATGATGGCAAAGAAGATAAACTCTGCCCTCAACCAAGTCTTTGGTTGATTTTTTTTTTATTCTCCTCTGCTACTAAGAAATATTTCCAATAGATTCAACAAGAATTCAAACACATATATGTTCATATTCTGATCAGATCCATGTTATGATATGTATGTATTATTAGTATGCATGAACAGAATTCACTTTATTTGACAAAGAAAATGTCTTTAAAAAACTACAGTCCACACAAAAAGAGCCAAATATCAAAACACGTTGTATCAACATACATGAGGTATGTAGAGTTGATTACAAGGGACATGTCAAAAGTCCGTGGTATCAAATCTCCCTTTTACATACCTAAATGTTTAGTAGTTAACATTAAGAAGTGGCATTGTAATGAAGAAAATAATATAATAATACAGTGTAATAAGATAAATTCAAAACCCCAAAGTAATAAATGAAAGAAAAAAATACTGCAGTTTATATGTTTATAGGTATATGTAAGTTATATCATGAAATTTTTAAAAATGCAAGAAATCATCATGATGTTTTTATGTATAATTTACATTTTTATGTCATTCTAATAGAGACATATTTCAACATAAATAATAAACATCTAAATAATAAAAGAAATATTGAATATCTCTAAAAATAAATTTACTCTTTAAAACGTTTTAAAGTTTATTTTAACTACTCTGTTGCCGTCATCTGGATTATAATATACTCTATTCAGATAAGTAAAGGTCTACACACATAAAGTAAAAAATTAATTATATCTTTAATGTATATAAGTATTGTGACCAATACATAAGTGTGGATCATATACCTCCCAAGAATGATTCAGGAATGAATAATTTTATGATGACGTGTCAAAAAACTAATAGGCTTTTGTGGAAGGTTTTCTTCTTGTCAGATCAAGTCCTGACAATTTAATTGTTACTTACTGACACATGATGATTTATTTTTGCTTTCCTTTTTTTTTCTCACAGCAGAAGACTCTCCATTTCAAATTAACACAATTTGGAAATATTTTCCAACTCAGTGAACATTTTGCTCTAATTTGGGAAAATTAAATTAGGGTACTAATAATACAAGTTATATCAAAAATTTATATCAAAAATACCTAAGTTGTTATATAGTCAAATGACTTAAGATCATGACTACATCTTTCCCTGGTTATACAATTTTGGTGATTTACTTTATGTGTGTAGACCTTTACTTATCTGAATAGAGTATATTATAATTACTAAAATTGTTCAGAAGTATATTTCTGCTTAAAAATGTGACTGACCTGAGTAGATGAATGACTCCCTGGATGATAGCCAGAAAACCCACACTGCTCATGAGTTCATGGATAAAAGCCCCTAAATGCAAGGTGTTTAGAGTATCGTAGAGACTATAGCCAGGGAGAAGTCCAGTGAACTGCAAGAGATTCTATAAAGTGAAACACTTGAATTAACATATTCTCCATAAATGGATATACCAAATATTGGTAGTTTATGACAGCATAGTATACGTAAAGAAAATAAACAAAACTTTTATGTCATGATCTAAATGTTATATTCCTTGTTCATAGTACAAATGACTGTTATTACTAAACATGTATGTGCATCTTCTGACAGTGGGATCTACTATATTTAATTACGGTCGTTTTTGACGAGAACAGGGTACTTGATTCATTTTCTAGAATGTCCCATTGCAAACTCTGACAGCCTTATAGCTCTGTTTGGAAATAAAAGTAAAGCATCAGGTTACTAGGCAACCCTGAAGAATTTTTAAAGCAGGTCTTAGAACTCACTTTGTTTCTCCTAATTGATTCCATCCACATCATTTTTTAGTGTAAATGGGATGTCATGTTTTAGAAATGTGCTGGATGTTACTTTCAGCTAGCATACCTTGCTATATCTCTAAATCAAATGCTGACATATAAATGTCAAACTGTAAGAACACACATTCATATATATATATATATATATATATATATATATATATATATATATATATGTGAAATGTATGTGTATGAAAAAATATGTATGTCAGTTTTGGCAGTTCAGATTGGTATCTGAAGTTATCAGCATACTGTCAAAAAAGCATTAAAAAGTAAATAGAGATCTTTTTTATTTCTCATAGCTTAGCATACTCTAAATTATAATTAGCCTTACTCAATTACCCCACAATTTATTCCCACAATATAATACATCAGAATTAATAGCAAATCTATCTCAGAGCACTGCAGCCATGTTGACATTTCCACAATAACTAACCCAGTGAACAAGATAGCATCACATCTAATTCTGAAACATTGGTAACAAATGCATCCATACATCATGTTTTATGAGGAATAAAGTACATTTTTATCAACTCTGTCTCTTCTTTTCATTATAACAGAGGTGAATAGTAAACAATAAAATGTTATGGATATTTCGTGTTTAGGACACTTTCTCTAGGACCTGTTTGCTATTCACTGCGCATTTCACAATAGCATGCAATCTACTTCCAAACTATATATAGAGAGAATGTATTTTCTATTTTAGTGAGGGTCAAAGTTATACGAGAGGCTGACAGTTTGGGCAAATCTATATATTATTACTCAATGTATTATTTAGAAATGTAGAATTACTTTTTATTTTTATTTGTGATTTGACTAGGACAGAATATTCCACAAGCAAAAACAGTAAAACATATGATATTAAAGCAAATAATCAAAATAAATCATAAAACCTTTAATATCTCTTAAAACAGCAATAGCGGTATACTATCCTTTTCAAATGTGTTAGTATCATTATAATGTAGTTTTAATTTGATTATGAAACTTACTTTCTTCCCAATACAAAAGCAAAACCTTAGCCAAAAATCAGTGTGCTTATGTAACTCGACACTTTCTTAAGATACTAACACAAGCAGCAGACAAAGCAAAACAGAACTTTCAAGTTACAGTAGTGATTAGTAGAATAATTGGTCATGCTCCTGAACTCAGTATCATAGTAAAGGTAAATTTTAATTAATTCTCCAGAAAACTTTGATGGTGTCCAATAGTCAGAAGAAAGAATGAACATTTAGATACAGAGTTATGGGAAGAGTGTATAAGCAGGGTGCTTACCACAGTGGTAAACATTCTGTCAGTGTATAGTCAATTAATATGCCACTCTTTGTAGTTGTAAATTCAGGATCAAAATATTGTTTATACTTTTGACTAATTCATTCTGTTGTCCTTAGTCCTGTAGCTCTGGAGCATTTTGGCCTCCTCAAAATCTAATATAAGTCTAGGATGTGAAGGTCTCAGTTCTACAATCTAGGATGTTTAAGAGTCCATACAATCTAAACAACCTCCAAGACTTAATGCTGAGTGAGCCACTCTGACTAGCTTCTTTTGAACTCTGACTTTTCTGGTTCAAATAATTTGCTGTCCTGGATCAAACTCTTCTCCAAGCTGACTGGGTAAAACTGACCTTCTGAACCTGCTGTTTCTGACCAAACAGAATCTGACTTTGGCAGATTCTGGCTAATTTCTTACTGTCTCAGACTGACCTGCTCTTCTCAGCTTCAAACTGACTCACTCTTCCCATCTAATACTGACTTCTTCTGCTGAGCTGTCTCTGTGTCTCTGTCTCATACTCCTCACACTACTGTGTCTCTGTGATCTCTCACTGACCCATACTGCCTTAGTCAGCCTCTCTGCTTCTCTACCTTATCCTCAGTCAGACCATTTCATTGTCTCTATGGCTTGCCCTCTCTCTGCCTCTCTCTGAACTCTTTCTCTAAGCTGAAAGCCTACTTTCTCTATACTGAGATTTGGGCGTGTCCTCATTTTCATTCTGCCAACGTTTCCTCTGATTCCTCGCTTTGCCTGCCCTTCTCATCTGATACCACCTCCTGTCTGGCAATGACTGTATCTGACTCTTGGGTCTTGTCTTCCAAGTGTTGGGATTAAACAGGTGTACCATCATTGCCTTCTGGATTAAAGGCCAGTACTGTCATTTTTTTTCTACCCTAGAGCAGACATGCTGATAGACTAAAAGAATAAATATTCCTCTACAACTCCTAATTTGAAGTGTGACATAAACACATAGCAGATCATGATTCATGACTGATGTGTACTTTATCCAAAAGTGATTATATACTCTAATTGGAATATGACACAATTTGTATTTTATCACAAGTAACTATGTAAAATAAAAGATAAAAATGGTGAAAGTTAATGATACTTCTGTTATAAAACAATGAATACGAATCATTCAGAGACAAAGAAATTTAGTCAGTAATTCATTCTAGAATACAGCACAAATGTGGTTGGAAATGTTCTTTGTTTTGGTTAGTTAAGGGAACTACAAAAAAAGATGAAGACATTTGGCTTAATTTTTTGAGAAACTGATGAAAATTAAATTTGAAAACTATTACCAAAAAATTACAGAATGAGAGCTGCTTTTATTAGTGCCATTAATAGGTGACAACTATAAACAATTTTTTACAATTTCTTCCTAAAATAAGGAAAAAAACTCCAAATATTGCTTCTTAAAATCTGAACTAAACAAGACTTTCCTACTAAAATATTTGGCAGCCTATAGTGTTCAGCATCTTCATACAAGGTAATCCCTTGGGAAGAAAACCAGCCTTCTGTACCAAGATTGCAGTGAAGACTGAGGCAACTTGAGCAAATTTCTAATTCAAATTGGGTAGTTGAAGAAAATTTTATATTTACTATTGATCAAAAACCAAAAATATTGAATTTCCAGCATATTTCCAATCAGCATAATGTTGACAAACTATTTTTATATATTATATATATATTTACATATATTTATATGTTCTTTAGAATATAATTTTAAATGATGTTATATAATACATCACAAAACGTAGATAGAATAGAAAATAAAGAACACGTTTTAAAGTACAATGCTACTTTAGAAGTTAAAATTAATTGTGCATGTGTGTTTTAAAGATGGCTTATCAATGATATTGTTATGAGACACATTTTGTTTTGACCATTCAGATTTGAGGATCGCTGTGAGTTCAAAGCCAACTTGGTCTATGTAGTGAGTTATAAGACAGCCTGGATACAGAGAAGAGACTCAGCCATGAAAATAAATTCTTAATTACATGTACTGTGTCTGTACATATTAGTGTCCATGTGTGCAGGTACACATATGTGTGTACATGTGTGCACATACACATGGAAGGTATGAGACAACATTGGACGGTGTTTTGTAAGTATGATGCATCTTGGTTATATTTGATGCTGCATTCCTATTTGGCCTGAAACTCACTGAAGTATGGGTTGACTGTTAAATGAGTTCTCGAAATCTTCCTGTTTTTGTCTCTCCAAAGTCACCATTCAGATAAACAATGCTGACCCTGTGATCTTCATCTGTTTTTATGTTCCAATATATTCAACATTTAAATTGCTGGAAATATGTCTACCCATAACATTTTATTTTATTTATGACATTTAATATTATTATAATTATTTGGGTTTTTAAAGGAAAGGTTTCACTTGGTTACTCAAGCTGACTTCAAGACTAACCTATATTTTTTCAGTGCATATTCAATTATATAATGCTTCAAGTTTCATCTACTGAATGCTACAATAAGTGGACCAATTTCAGTATCGTTTTTATAATTAATAGCTAAATGAATATGATTTGGATACATTCCTCTAACATTCGATACATTCCTTTATCAAAAAACTCCTTATTCCATTACCTGAAGTTCACTGCAGTTTCAACTGCACTGGCTCCTCAGAGCCCATAATCCACATGTCTAAACTATTGCACTTTATTGTAGCATAATATTAAGTAGGACATTTTATGGATTAAAAGTGATGCATTTACTCTGTTGTATGAATGTGGATGTTAAATAATTTCTAGTTGTTCATGTAGTGAAGAAAATATTTTACTGGGTTGTTTATCTATATTCAGAGACTTGGAAAACATTAAAAATTCCTAGAATTTCTCAGTTTTTTCTACACCATATAGTCTTGAATCATAGCCAAGTAAAAACATCTTTGGCACAAAATCATTTTAGAAATAAATCCTGAATGAGAAATCCAAAGAGAACAAGAGAAAACAGTCCACATCTGCTTGTCAGAATAGTTAATAGAAAAAACAACTTCTTAAAAATTTCACAAGTTTATGTGTCAATATTGCAAAGTAAAATGAAGTTCAAGAAGAAAAGGAACTGCTGGGGAGATGGTGCAGCTGGCAAGAATACTTACTGTAAAAGTGTCTATAGGCCTGAGTATATATACAGAGCACCCACATAAAATTTGAGCATGAGTACACATCTCTGTAATTCTGACACTTGGAGAATGGAGACATATGGATAATGGTGCTTTGAGGAGCCAGTGAAGCTGAAAAGTCAACTTCACATAATGGAATAAGGAGGATTGTGATAGAGGAATATATCCAATATTCTCTTCTTCTATCTGCGTGAACAGGCACATGCATACACACATAAAACTAAACATAAAACATGCAAATACAACACAAATATATGCACATTTATAAAAACAATAGAGGGATAATGCTAAAATATTTTAAATATATCTTAATATCAGTATTGTTTATTGAAGTTTTATAATATAATAATAGATAATATGACATCAATTGGGCAGAGAAATGTAACACAAACTTTATTTCACTCGTTTGGTACTGAGTGTCAAAATGAAGGAAGCATAGAACTTGGTTGGCGAAATATGTAAATGTAATAAATGTATAGCATTTTGATGAATATACGGTATACTCATCATGAGTATAAGTCAAATAAGTCAAGGGAGATACCAAAACTTTGAAATAAAAGATGATCTGAAATTGAGAGTGAGAAATGTTAACGTTGGGTGAGAGTTATCCTCCTTTTTACCTCATCATCTTACTTTGTTTCAGCCATCACAGTAAAAAACATTTGTACTTACAATGTGTAGGAAGTATGAATAGTACAAAAATTGAAAAGGAAAATGCTTGAAACAGAATTAGGTAGGCATTAATAAACTTAGTAAGCAGGCTGATATTCTTTCCTGTAGCAATCTATTTGTAAAAATGATCACATACATAAAACATCAAGTTTTTATAAAGCTTGTTCCTTTAATAAAAGTATTTGTAAGGAGAGAAAAATTCATGAAGCATCATTATTCAATCCATTGGAATAGAGATTTGTAATCAAGTCTGCAATATTCATTTGCATATAATTCTGAGTTCTTTCAAGTACTAGTTCATGGTTGAGTTCGATGCCATTTGGAGATCAATGAATTTAAGAATTACTTTTTTTTAAACATTCCCAATAACTCCACAACAGAAGTCCCAGTGTGGAGTGACTACATGTAGAAGTGACTCACACCTACACATTTTTTGTGTCTAAAGAAAGACTTACTAGTGTTGGTTCAGCAACTCAGCAGAATCAGCAGCTATTCACAACTCTTTATTTTCTCACTCTGTTGCTCTTGGGCAGCTGGTCTTATTGTTTATGATTAAAATCACCTGGGTTAACTACACTGAGGTGTCCTAAAGGACCCAACCTAAAATCTTGTAATGTCAATTGTAAGGAGCATCTCAGAGACATCTATTGAAGACTTTTGAACTGTATCCTTTCTCAAGTCACAGTTTCCCTTTCATAAATTACTCCAGTAGCTCCATAATGTTAGCATCTGTATAAATTTCACACCACCACGAGTATAGTACTCTCAATGAAAAACTGCTGCAAGCTTACACTGTTCTTTTCTTTCTTCCACTGGTGCCATTAATAAAACCTGTCCACAAATACAGTCTGAACATATACCTCTGAGAAACAACTTTTACCACTGTGATGAAAGAGAGATGTTATTACATCAGTGGATCTCCACTGAAAGGTACCCTGAAACCTGTTACTTTTACTTTGCTCAAGGGGTTCTAACTCAAGGATACTCTACAAGATAAGGCAACACCTGGCTAATTCCCTAAAGTGGTAGACATATTTTTTACAACCCGGAAAAGTCTGATTCATAAGTTCTTTCTGAAGAATTAAAAATTAAAAATATCCTCCTTTCTGTTTAGAAATATATCCCATACTCACACTATTAATGATAGTACATTAAATATAGAACTTAGTGTAGTAAATGATTAATAATAAAGTAAATAATAATGGATATGCTATTAAAATTAATAAAATAATTATTGCCTCACAATATAATGCATGAATTATAATATATATGCAACTCAAAATATAACATTAAAAAACTGTACAGCAAAATTGGAAAGCACAAAAAAGAGAAATACAAAAGTTCACTATTAATTTTATGGAGAATTCAATGTTATTCATTCAATAACTGACAGAACTAAATGCAATAATTGTTTAAAGTGTGTCTGAAAAATACTACTGATCAATCAGTTTAATTTTGTTGCATTTTTCCAGGATTAGGAGCAAACTGAATGAATCCTTCCTCACTTCTGCTATTCAACATGGTACTGAAAATCCTTTGAAGATCATTGAGGGAAATACATGAAATAAATGGGAAAGAATGAAAATGGAAGTTTAAAAATTACTTTGTTTAGCTGTTGTTCTCAGGACAAATGATTGCTTATGTAGACAAGGAACAAAAGTTGAGAGATACACATATGCAATTTGTAAATGTTGATTCAGGGTCAAAAGTCAATTTACTCTTTATAAATGCAATCCTGATCCTGGTCCTGGTCCTGTAGACCTGGAACATTTTGATCTCTGTACAATCTAATTTGAATCCTAGAAATGGAAGGCTTTAGCCTCTGTACAAACTAGAGCATTTAAAGTACCAGGCTTACTACTTGACTAGCTCCTTAGGAACTCAGAGCTGTATGTAAATCAACTGACTTTTCTGGTTCTTCTCACTCGCTGTTCTAGCTCAAACTCTTCTCCACATTGCCTAGTTCAAACTGACCTGAGCCAGCTGATTGTATCTGACCAAACTCTTCTGGCTCTGGCAGACTCTGGCTGACTCCTGCAACTTCTCTGACTGAGTTGCTCTGCTTAGTTTCAAAGTGACTCTTGTTGTTCCTGTCTGGTACTGACACCTTCTGCCGAACTATCTCTGTGTCTCTGCCTCAGACTTCTTAGACAGCCTCTGTGTCACATCCTGTGTCTGAACTGAGAGCCTACTTTTCTATCGTGAAAGTTGTGTGTGTCCTCACTCTGACTCCCTCTGCCAACTTTTCCTCTGATTCATCACTTTGCTTGCCCTTCAGCTTGACTCATCTCAGATGTCACTTTCTTTCTGATACTTACTCCTTCTGAGCTCTACTTCCTATCTCCCAAGTGCTGGGGATAAAGTCATGAGCCACTGCCTTCTGAATACTGGAATTAAAGATGTTTACTAACATTCTTTCTATATTCCATCTGAACCACAGTTCTCTGAATATGATCCCTTCATATAGATGCTTGGATTTGATCCCTTTCTAACTATCACACAGGCCTTTCAATGTGATTCCTTCCCAGAACAGCTATGCTTCTAGATTAAATGATTAAATATTCCCCTACAGCAATGAATAAATAAGAGTAGCAGTTTGCACATACAAGATAAATATCAGAAAGTTAAATATTGTCCAGTAGGTATAAAATTTTAAAACTTTCCAAATCCATTGGGAATAAGAATTAGATATACCTTTAATAATCAGCAAGTCTCTATATAAAATTACAGATAAATGATGAAAACAGGAACAAATATTCTGATACAATCAAGGTGCTTCAATTCCATTGTAATTTTCTAAAAGTCTAAAGATCTTTGTTATATGGCAAAACTATTTTAAAATGCACAGAAGAAGATGGAAGCCAGAGAATATGATAATAAATATAATATATTTATATGATATAATAATTATGATATTATAATAATAATTAATAACTTATAATCATATATAATATTTAATAAATATAGAATTATTTATTGTATGTGATAAATATATAATATGTTTATTATAATAAATATAGATTATAATAATATAAATAATTATAAAATTATTGTTATATAACAACTATTTTAATATAATATAATATAAATGTATATCATAATATATAAGAATAAATGTATAATATATACATAATATTGAATAGTTATAATTAAAAAATAATGAAGAGTTAGAAGACTCACACATTTATACACATGTAATCCAACTCACAAAAATATAGGTAAAATAACAAATGCACAGAGTGATGTAATGTTATAACACAGAATAATAGTGAAATATCTACATAGAACTACACTAATTTTCCAGTAACACACAAAAATCCACTTGATTGATGACAACTTTTAATAAAAATGGGTCTATAACATTTTAATATCTATTAGTTAAAAATTAATCTTAGCATAGATATCTCATGATAAATTTCCCTAAAATAATTTAAAATTGATCATAGGTAGAAATTTAAAAGGTAGATATATAAAAAATTCAGAAGATACATCTTGAGACTGTCTATATGACCTTTGGCTTGGATATTAATTTTTAAATACAAAGCCAAAACCTGACCCATGAATAAAATAATTGAAATGTTGGACTTCATTAAAAGTAAAATAATCTTTTTTATGAGAAATATGATTAAATGACTAAAAGGGCAATACACAGAAAGATATAAAATCTTTGCAAATCACATCTTATAAAGGTTTTCTTTCCAAAGTACTAAAAAAACTCACTACTCAGAGCAGAAAATAAAGAACTCACTTTTAAATAGCAAGACATTTAACCAGACTCATTCCCCATAGATAGATGACAGAAAAGTAAATAAAAAAAGACCGTGTGATTATAATGTTTGTTAGAAAAGAAAAATCAAATGAAATGAGTAATGTCACATACATCAGAATGCCAATAATGTAAAGAAATGAGCATTTCTATTGACGAAAAGGATTTGAACACTTTATCTTCACTGTTGGGAATGGGTCATAGTAATGCCATTTTGGAAGAAATATTGACATATCATAATGGAAATTTGTTTGTAATTCTCTTTCTTTGTTGAGTTCTCATGTGGTTTGGGATAACTGTTGCCTCATGAAAAATTACTCAATAAAACACTTGCAAACCAAATCCGAGAGCACACCAAAAATATCATCCAGCATGGTCAAGTAGGCTTCATTGTAGTGGTACAGGGATGATTCAACATAAAAAAGAAAAAAAAATTACTAAATGCAATCCATCATATTAACAAATTGAAAGAAACAAAAACACATGACCATTTCATTAGATGTTGAAAAATCCTCTGACAAAATCCAGCATTCCTTTGTGAACATATCTTCTGGACAGATAGGTGTATGAGAGACATTCCTAAACATAAAAAAGGTAATTTATAGCAAACCTAGAATCAACATCAAATTAAATGTAGAGAAACTCAAAGCATTCCACTAAAACCAGGAACACAAGATTATCCACTATCTCTATGTTTATTCAATATAGTATCTGCTATTTTAGGTAGAGCAATAAGACAACTGAAGGGTAGAAATCAAAGTCTAATTTGAAGATGATATGATAATATAGATGAGTGACTCTAAAAATTCAACCAGGAATTCCTATAGCTCATAAACGCTTTCAGCAAAAAAAGATACAAGATTAACTCAAACAAACAAACAACAACAAAAAACATCAGTAGCCCTGCTATATATAAATGATAAATGGACTGAGAAAAAAACCAGGGAAGCAAAACCATTCACAATAGCCTCTAATAATATAAAATATCTAGGAGAAACTCTAATCAAGCAAGGAAAGGCTTCTATGATAAAAACTTAAAGTGTTTGAAAAAAGAATTTGAAGAAGGCATCAGAAAATGGAAAGATCATCCATACTCATGAATCAGTAGGATTGACGTAGTAGAAATTGCCATCCTATCAAATGGAATTACAATTCCTGGTTTTAAGTTGTACTACAGAGCTATAGTAATAAAAACATCATGGCGATAGCATGAAAACAGACAAGTTAATCAATGGAATCAAAGTGAAGACTCAGACATAAATCCAGACACATATGGACACCTGATTTTTTTTTGTTTGTTTAGCAGAAGCTAGAAATATACAATTAAACAAAAAGGAAGCATCTTCAACAAATGCTACTGGTCAAACTGGATGTCTATATGGATAAGAATGCACATAGATCCATATTAGTCACCCTGCACAAAATCAAGTTCAAGTGGATCAAAGGTCTCAACATAAAACCTTATACATTGAGCCTGATAGAAGAGACATTTGGGAATGTCTTTGAATGTATTGGCACAGGAGACAATTTTCTGAACAGAACATTGATAGGACAGGCACTAAAATAAACAATTAATAAATGGGACGTAATGAAACTGAAAAGCTCTTTAAGGCAAAGGACACCATCAATTGGACAAAGGGGCAGGCAATATAATGGGAAAGATTTTTTTTTTAACCAACTATGCACATTCAATAGAGGACTAATATCAAAATTATATAAAGAACTCAAGAAACATGGCATCAACAATGCAAAAAGAATCAAATGTAAAAAATGGGGCACAGATCTAAACAGAGAATTAGTGGAATCATAAATGGCTGAGAACAATTTAAAGAAATGTCCAATATCCTTAGCCATCAGGACAATACAAATCAAAACTAATTGGAAATTACATCTTACAACTGTCAGAATGCCTATGATCAATAACACAGTGACATTTTATACTGGCAAGACTGTGGAGCAAGGGAACCCCCAACATTGTTGGTGGATGTGCAAATTTGTAAAGACATTATGGAAATCGATATGGTGGTTCCTCAAAAAATTTGGAATTTTTCTTCATCAAAACACAGCTACACCCCTCTTGGGAATAAACCCAGAAGACACTCCATCCTACCACAAGGACACTTACTTAACTATGTTCATTACAACTTTACTCATAATCCCCAGAAACTGGAAACAACTTAGATGTCCCTCAACCAAAGCATGCATAAAGAAAATGTAGTACATTTACATAATGGAATAATATTCAGCTGTTAAAATAATGACATAATAAAATTTGCAAGCAAATGGATGCAACTAGAAAAAAAATCATTCTGGGTGAGATAAACCAGACCAGGAAAAACAAATATGGTATGTATTCACTTATAACCAGATATTAGCTGTTAAGTACATAATAGTCAAGCTAGAATCCACAGACCAATCTACACGTAAAGAGGAGGGCACTGGGGAGATGCATAGATCTTCCAGAGAAGGAGAATTAGGCTAGATTTTGCAGGTGATCTGGGGGCTGGTGGGGACAGGAGTAAGAGGGATCAGGTGTTCCAGGAAGGGATGGAGGGAGAGAGTTCAGAGAGAGACTACTGGAATTGGAGGACATTTGGGGGACAATGTGAAAACATAATGCAGTGGAAATTTCCTTGGTTCTATGAGGATGACTCCAAGTAATGGACAATATGGAGTCTGAACTGGCCATCCTATATAACCAGAAAAGTCTTCCAGTGGTGAATCTGGAACACCAACCCAGACACAAAACCTTCAAATTATAATCTTTCCTGCCTGCAAGATGTGCTGGGGTAATTGTGGTACAGAATTTGGGTGAGTCACCAACCAATGTCTAGTTTAACTTGAGGCTCACACCAAGAGAGGATCCATGCCAGAAACTGAATGTATAGCAAGTAATCTAAGACTGGATAGCAAGAAGATCTAGGTTAGAAACAAACATGATTGGCAAAAAAAAAAAAAAATCCTAATGGTACTATGCTATACTCAAAGATTGGCTCCTTGTCTAGTTGTTATCAAAGAGAATTCCTCAGGCAGCAGATCAGAGAAGGTGCAGAGGCCTGCAGCCAGACAATTATGCAAAAGAGTCTAAATTGGAGGTTTCCATCAGATTACTCCCCTTGAACTCAGATGACCTCATAAAAGAAGAGGAGGAAAGATTGTAGGAGTCAGAGGGGATGGAGAACACCAGGAGAACACACTGAATTAACCAAGCAGGGCTCATATGGGCTCACAGAGTCTGAAGCAGTAAGTATGGGGCCTGCATGCGTCTGTCTCACATCCTCTGTATACATTGTTATGACTGAAAGGTTGATGTTTTTGTGGGACTCTTAAAAGTGAGTGAGAGTGGTGAGTCTCTGACTCTTGCTACTCCTGGCACTCTTTTCCTCCTTCTGGGTTGCCTTGTCCAGCTTTGATGTGAGGGCTTTTGTCTTGTCTTACTTCTCTTGTTTTTTCTGTAGTTGTTTTCCCTTGGAGTCCTACTCATAATGGAGGGGGAGTGAATCTGGGAGAGGGAAAGTGGGAAAAACTAGAAAAAATGGAAGGAGGTGAAATTGGTCAAGATGTACTGTACTTCAACAACAACAAAATATATTAGAATATCATTTGAAGTTAAACATATAAAAACATATATTTACTATATATTCTTGGTATTTAATAAGTGATTTTTAAAATGTATAAAAGTATATTTTAAATCTACATTGGAAAATATTTTCCTAACTACTTTGAAATGATCATACACAAAATTTCATTTGAATGTATAGATATATATGTATATATTCATATATATATATATTCATATATATATATGTTATATATATGCATATATTCATATATATATATATATATATAAGAGAGAGAGCAAGACCAAAAAATAAGACATACAGATGCAAGTAAAAGTGACTAAGGGAGGGAGGTTCTAGAAGGTGAGCCAAAGGGTTTTATTATAGGAAAGAAATTTATTATAGAAATAGTGACAAAACAATGATGTCCCTTTTAAAATCCTATAAAAGATATTAAAATGAGACTATATATACAAATACTAAAAATCACTTAGGGAGGAGGATAATGTAGTTTGAAATGGAAGCTTGAAGGAAGGTTCTGTTTAAAATCAAATTGAAATGCTTAATGTAGCCTCAGGGAAATGAGTGGAAGAAAGTATACAGAAAAAAAAAATGTAAAGTAGTGGAGTCTCTTCACATGAAGGCTAAAGGTATTAAGGAAATTTGCAAAAGTGTTGCAAGAATTTGATATCATTGCTTCCCTTATTGGTTCAGGTCAACTGTTCTCTAGCATATAACTGAAGCATAAATAGGATGAGTGCTGTTATTGTTGCTGTTAGTCAGAACAACTATAAATATTAACACAAATGCCATAGAATTAGGATGCTATTCCTAGAGAGTTAAATGTCAGAAGGCAATAAGATGATTAAAGCTAAATTGTGTCAGAATTAGCGAGGTGAATTGAGGTTTGAATTCATAGGGAATCTTAAGGCTATAGTGTTCATTGTCAGATATTTCTCATCTGAGGAAAAGGAAAAAAAAAATCTCCAGCTAGAATTGACTAAGGCAAGAAAAGTTGGTACTGTTGCCTCTTATTAGACAGGACAGGTTGAAGTGACATTGTCTCTGCCCTGAGTGTATTATAGAGTGACAGGTGATAAGGGTGTGCATGTTGTGTGTAATAACAGAAGTATCAAACAAATGCTTCTACATTATTGAAAATTGACCAGTATATTAATGTTCATTAAATTATTCAGTTAGCTCAGGTCTTTTAATCCTGTGGATATTTTGAAATCCTCATCCTGGAAGACACAAAGTGATTGTTCAGATATCTCATTACACATGCTTTTTCTCTAAGGAAAATCTTCCATTCACAGATCCTGAATCACTATAATTAAATAGCATTTCCCCATAATGAACCACATTATGGTCTGTTAAGTGACTTTCCAACTTAGAAATGAATTTATGAGAGCAAGCATTCATTTAAAATGTAATAATAGTCTCCCTCTGATATTTAATTGGTAATTTATCTTTTTTACCTTATGATAAGAGCAGTTTCCTTAAGAAGATCATGTACATTTGAAGATAGATCATTACCCTCCCACTATAAAATTATTCATGTTAAGTCAACAATATTTATACTGCACTTTTACTGGATTGATAAAGAATAGCTTGTGATACTAAGTTTTAATTCATACTATTTGACTTAGAATATCTTGCTATATTCCTAGATAATTTCTTTCTTTAATGATGTCATTTTATTGATGTCTAAATTAGTACTTACATTTTCATTAAAGAAAAGTGGTGGTAACTACTCATTGATGGTGCTATTACTTAGAACTGAAAAAAAAAAGTCTGAAACAAAAATTCCACATGAATAGGATTCAGATTTAATGTAGAAAAAATGAAAAGTTATTAGTCATTTTGTTTAATCAACATTGGAAAATCTCTCTTGATTATGGAAAATAAAATATTTTCAAACTTCCATTTTGTAAATATAAAAAGAACAGTATCATAATTTATATAACTTGTGAAGTTGTCCTGAATTCCAACTAGTTTGTTGCCACACATTACAGTCACAGCATAGGTGAACAATTGAACCTACCTGGCCTGACAGTAAAGTATTTTGGTTCATAAAGTTTATAGCTGGTTAAGACAATTTGTTGCTTTGTCTCTTCCATCAAAAAATACATAGAATGCTCTGATATTTTGAATCCAGTAAACAGTGAGGAAACTTCTATTTAAGTTCCAGTATGGTTTCTTTGTATTTTGCAAGCATGGTGTGTGTTGTCTTCACTTATGAAGTTATAACATCTAGTTCTGCTGGGAGCCAAAAAAATGCCATGTGCATGTATTACTTGGAAGAACCTGGAGCATCCTGGAACAACTACTCGAAAGAAAGTATCCCAACCTGTCACTGGTAGTTATTTAATAAACAGTGAAACCAATGAGCAGCCTTATCCAAACTTACAGGCATTGCTTCTCTCCCTAACCATTCCTCCCACATCCCTACTTAAACTTTTGCATCCTGATATCCCCATTCTCTCTTTGCATATTACGTACATCCTACCATGTCCTTACTCCACCATAATTCCAGTCTTCTAGCTTCCTGACTTCTCTAACTTTTCTGAGTTTGGCACAGGAAAAAAAGAAGTTTGAAGCCAGTACCAATATTTGTGAAAGAACATGAATTTGGGGTCTTAAGTACCTTGCTCATTATAATTTTTCTCAGCTTCCATACCTTTAGCTGAAAATTTCATAGTTTCATTTTTCTTTACACCCAAATAAAATTACATTTTTCATTATTTCTTTTTGATGGTTTCTTTTCTCCAATATTTGTTTAAGAATGTGTTGTGAATATACTTTAGGGAATTTGTAGAATAATTGGTTTCCATCTGTCATTTTCAAATGTTTTTAGTGTTTGGTATCCCTTACTACATTCCATACCATACCAGCATCTCCTGTTTCCCACTCATTAAACTATTTTCTTTTATTATTCCCTCTCCCCTATTCATATCAGCTGCCTCCATTCACATTTCATTTGAAAGCTTCCTTCCCAACAATGGCACAACAGTGGATATTACAACTTAAAAATACATATATAAAGATTCACAGCTAATTTTGAATTTATGAGAGAGAACATATGGTGATTGTCATGCTGAGTCTGGGATTCCTTGCCCAGAGTGGTTATTTTCATCAGCATCATGTTGTAGCCATATATACCAGGTATAGACTTTAATTCAAGACAGAGGGCAGTTTATTCTTTTGCTAATTCAGTCACCATCTCTTGCCTGGAGCCCTGGAGCTTTTTAGCCTCCATACAATCTAAAACATTTAAGCCTAGAGCTGGAAGATTTCAACCCTCAGACTCCATTCAATCTAGAACATTTATCCGTCCTAGGATTACTGCTGACTGAGCCACCCTGACTAGCTCTCTCTGAATTCAGACTCTTCTAGCTCAACTCAATTCACTCTTGTTCTGGCCCAAATTTACCTCCAAGACACTGGCTTAAAACTTCTGAACAGTTACTGTTTCTGATAGGATTCTTCTGACTCAGGCTTACTCTGGCTGATTCTCTGACTGCCTTGGAATAAACTGCTCTGCTTGGCTTCAAATGGACTATCTTTTCCTGTCTGATGCTGACTTCTTCTGCTGAGTTGCCCAAAGGCAGCTATGTCTCTGTGTCTCTTCCTGACCTGGTTGCTCCATACTGCCTCATTCAGCCTCTCTGCCTTATCCTAAGTCAGACTGCTGCATTCTCTGTGTCTTGTCCCCCATCAGAATGCCTGCTTTGCCCCTCATACTGCTTAATTGACTGACTCTTCAGTAACTGACTAATTATACTATGAGCTGAGAGCCAACCCTTTTGTAGGGATGTCCTAGAGCTAAGAGTGGGTTGAAGCATGCTTTAACCCCAGAATTCTCACCCTGGGAGCAGAAGACATTCAAGAGTTCCCCATTTTCTTAGCCCTGGCAAAAACCAGCTAAATTCTAAATGCTGCCTGCTTCACAGCAGGTCACACACAAAGGAATGTGGCCTGTTTAGTACTTGTCTGACTGCTGTAGCTGGAAGGCCTAGGCCTGAGCCCATTTTCTGATAAGGTGTCTTCTTTTCCCTGTGAGACCACACCTTATGCAGAAGGTATTTTGAAAGACTTTGACCTTTAGACAAAGAGCCCCCAACATGCAAATAGGGTTACTCCAGTATTGCTGTCTTAACCAGGCCCTTGGTATCAAGAACTCTCCCCTGCCTTTGTTCCTATAAATGTAACCACCCTTGCTTCAATAAATTGATGTGTTCCACTGACAACAGTCTCCTAGGAATTGATTCCTGCAGCTCTCAGCACTCTGACTAAAGACTGGGCAGACCCTTTAGGACCCAATCTCTTCTTCCCTAGAGCTGGGGTTGTGTTGCTGGCTTAGCTGCCACACAGGGAGGAGAGGGAATGAAGAAATCCATATCTTTTCTCGTGAGAGTTGGGTATGGCCTCACTCTCTACTAACTCTTCCTCTGATTACTCACTTTGTCCTTCACTCTAATTCATCTCAGATGTCACTTCCAATCTGACACTGATTCCTTCTGAGCTCTGCCTCCTGTGTCTGCTTCCATACTCTGCTTCTTTCTTAGGAAATTAAAGCTGTAGACCACTACTACCTTCTGAATACTGGGATTAAAGTGTTTGCTATTACTGCTTTACTGGAATTGAAGATGTGTACTAACATTCTTAACACTCTTTCTACATTCTATCTGGACCACACAGACCTCTAAATGTGATTCCTTTATATAGACACCTGGAATATAATCTCTTCCTAGCTTTCACAGAGGCCTATAACTCTATATCATCTATTTATGTAGATTTAATTTTTTTTTTTTTTTTACTTTTGCTTTTTTGAGGCAGGGTTTCTCTGTTTTAACTCTGGCTGTTCCTTAAGTCACTCTGCAGACCAGGCTGGCCTTGAACTCACAGAGATCTGCCTACCTCTGCCTCCCAAGTGCTGGGTTAAATGTGTGTGTGCCACCACTGCCTGGCACTGGTTTTCCTTTTTACCTGAATAATTTTCTATCCCATATGTGTTCTATATTATTTTTATCACTTAGTGACAGAAGACTGTTTCTCTTTTCTTGCTATTGTGCATAAAACTAATAATGGATGTGGATAAGCAGGTTTCTCTGTAGAAAGATATAAACTCCTTTATGAATATTCTCATATGTGGTATAGCTGGATGATACTATAAATGTATTTATAGCTTCTGGAGAAATCTCATCTTAATTATTACAATGGCTGCACCAGTTTATACTTCCACAAAAGTGAGTAACTCTGAAGGAGCTAAGAAGTTTAACTAAGAGCTAAACACAGATGTGAAAGGGTGAAGTAGGTTTAAAGAGTTTGTAGGTGGGTACCATATTAAGTCACCAAAAATCTGGACACGATTAAGGCAGGAGGATATGAAAGGAAGCTTTACATAAGAATTTCAACAAAGCTGCAGGTCACACCCTTGACTTCATGTAGTAAAAAATATTGTGTCACTCATATAATATAGAATACTTTCTGCAAAGTAATAATAACTAATAGATTGCTTTTTATGTTCTTCGCTTTTGTATAAAATCATTATCCATTTTTGATTGTGAAATATTTTTATGATTACTTTCTTTTAATCCTACTCTAAGAACTACAGGCAACTAAGGAAAGCTAAGAGCAGGAGCTTTTTTTTTCAATGACATAAATAATCATTAAGCCATAATTTGGTTTATAAGTTTCATATAACTAATTCTCTAGTGAATTTCAATTACCTAACATGTGTTTACACTGTAAAGTCCATGTGTAACCTCTACTATCAGAAAATCTGATTATAACTCTCACCTTTTCACTGTGTTTATTAGTTTGCCAACAATAAAAGTAATTAAATTAATAAAATGTTGATTATCAGTCTAATTGCTCAATGCCTGCTAGCCTAAATACACAGGTTTCTGTGTTTCTCATTCTACCTTTCAAAAGCTGTGTATCTGAAACGTTTATGTAATTTCACTTAACATTTACTGTCATTTGTCTTACTCAAGATTTTTTGATACAAAAGCAGTTGAGTGAAATATCCATTTGCATGAGAGTACAACAAATCCTGATTCATCACAAACCACACTTTTCCTGAACTCCATGCCATGATGATCTCAACCCTACATCCACTTTGCGACCAATTTGCAAATATATTCCTCATTTTTCCCCTAATTATCTTACATTTATTATCTTATAGATTAAGTCCTTATTATTAATCTTTTATCTTCCCAGAAATATAACAATAATGATGTATATGTAAACTCTCAAACAAAAATAACACAATCTACCACTACTTCTTATATTTTTCATTTCCTACAGTTGTTCTACATAGATTATATTTAGATTTACAACTTTTGATCTAATATTTAATCTTGTTATTATGATTCTCTTATATCATGTTAAGACTTCTTGATTAAATTTGTCTAATTCTTAGTGTCCAACATAATTGATTTCTATATTTTAAAAAGACTCAAGTTCCACCAATCCATGAGACTCACAACTCTATCCATACTCATTGTGTTAAAACAAATGACATGAAAAACAGAAATAACAATATTTGCCAAATTTATGCTCTTGTTATGGATAGGATATTCTTTTTTAATTTCTGACCCCATAACTTAAACATTTGTATTTATATTTAAAACATTAGACCTTACCATTTGCCTCACAGTAGGAAAGTGAAGCCCCATTTTTCACAAAGGACAGTCCAATAGTAGTGAACACTAGTGGTCATGAGACCTTCATCAGACTATCACTCCATACTCTTCTAGTTTTCTGAAACATATAGAGTATGACCTGAATCATACACTCACTACCTTGTGAGAACAATTTAAAAATCCCTACCCTCTGTCATTTCTTGCTAAATTCTTACAAGTTATCAAAACTGCTTCATGAATTCTTCATATTTTTCCCTTTTTTCCTATAGAATAATAATAATGTATTGCATTTTGGAGTAAGTACAAATCATTAATCTATTTACATATTCTAAAACACTTTTAGAGTGAGTGTGGCTACTATACCTACTTAACATTATACTGAAAGAAATCTTTTAATGTCAAATAAATGTTGCCTGATGTCATTTTTGTTGCGATAAACAGGGCAAGGCATGGTTATTTTTCTGAAGAACAAGCAAACATAAAACACAAGTTTCAGTTCTTTTTTTTAGCAATATTGTATAAATTATTTAACAACAAATAGTGAAGAGTAATTAGAAACATTTGTTCTCTTGCAAAGGACCCAGCTTCTGTTCCTAGCATGCATATGGTGGTCAAAACTACCCATAATTCCAGTTCCATGGGATCTAATTCCCATTTCTGACCTGCAGGGATACCAGGCATGTATGTTGTACACATACACATATGAAGGTACAACACTCAACCCATAATATAAAGTAAATACAACTGATTTTTTTTTCATTATGGAAAAACATTTATCTGTGTAAAATAACATTAATTTAAGAGAAGTTGTTTTTAACCTGCATTGCTCAGGTTTATAATAATACATAAATGTTACTTAATGAAGAAACACAATGTAGATACATAATTGATATAGAAGTAAATATAATTTGAAATATCAGTCTAATATACTTTCACAAGCTACATTATTTGAAAGTCACTTTGACTTTTGTTAAGAAGTTGAAGTGACATCAAAATTGGGGTTTTCTTCTCAACTATTCTTGTTTCCAAACCATTGTTCACTGGATAATATAAATGAACTCAACACAGTTGAGCTTCATTTCCCTTCACTTTGTCTTCAGTAAATCATACTTGAGTTCTACAAAATAAATTGCTTTTATCCATTTCAGTTTCTCAACCACTTTATGGAAGAAATATTTGAATTCATCAATTTTAGAGAGACATTGAATCATCCTTCAAGCAATATATGATGACATTTTGAGCACAAATATCAAGATTATTATTTTTAATATTAAATATTACCTGAGTGTTTAAAGTGGCTGAGGAGCATATTAATATTAAATATTATTTCTGACATTTTAAAAGGTCAAATATGCTGCTGTTATACAAAAACTATTAGTAGAAACATCAAAGTATTATAATTAGCTGTACACTAATTTGGTTCAAAAGTTAGCGTTTGGGGAATTTGGAGTCAATATTTCTTCTTAACGAAGGTCAAGATAATTTCATTGTTCAAGTTTAGCCAAATTTTTTTTTCACCTAACTTGGAAACACTAATTTAGTATTTAAAATGAATTTTCTTGCTCACCAAAGTTAGCATTTTAATATTATCTGGCTCACAGAGATGGCCAGAAAAAGAAGTGATTCTAAATTTCTATCTTACACTCCTTAAGAAAAAAAAAAAGAATAATTATTGAGACAAACTACACAGAAAATTTCTATGTGCCCTAATGGGACATTTATTGATTTGTAAATGAAAGAAAAAAATGATATTTTGCTATTCACAGGTAAATCCCTGCCATGTCTTCCAAAAATCAGCTACTGTTGACATTTCAAACTTATTTGACCTACATGACTTAGTAAATAAAATATCATTTATATAAAAGCAATAACTTATAAGATTTTTGATAAGCTGTTTACATGCATTGCTTCTCTTTAAATATTCAGTCTATGTTACTATCAATTAGTTCATTTCCTTTTTTTTTAACTTTTTTTTTTGTAATTTGCAACTTCTCTTTTTTTCCTCAATCTTGTCCTTTGTATGTGTGGGTTTTTGCTGTTGTTACTGTTGTTGTTGTTTTCCAATTGGAGCATAGTATATTCCTAGGAAGATTTCATAAGTCTACAAACTTTCAGACTTTACAAGTGACCAACTAAATTCAACTTTAAATAAATCAGATGATCAGATGATGGATATATTTACATGTAACTGACTCTAACAATTTTCAAAATATCTTTCTCTTTTGTGGTTACTTTTCCAGTTTATCTTATATCTTGAAATGGTATCATGGTTCCTCAAACTATGCCATAAACAAGTATAGTTCCAATAGTGAGAACTATTTGAAACTTTTAATAGGTTCGAAACATTGCCTATTTACTCATCATGTGTGTTGAGGTTTCTTTATTTATTTATTCTTCTCTAATACAATACCTCCAGAACACAGTTTGCCCTCACTCCACTCCTCTCAGTACCCCTATCTTCCCTCCCCCATATCCACACCTCCTCTTTTTCCCTTCAGAAAAGAGCAGGCCTCCCAGAGATATCAACCTCTTACTGTGGAAACTCCCTGGAATCTATAAGGGCATCATTAGTCAAGGAAGACTCCTAGTAAAGGCAAATACAAAGCCTGAACTGGCCATCTTCTGTAACAAGGCAAGGGACACTGACCCAGCTGCAAAACTTTTCATTTAGAATCTGTGCTGCCTGCAAGATGTGCTTGACATGGAAGATCAGAATTTGTGGGAGTGGCCAAGTAATGACTTGTCTAACTTGAGGCCCAAGCCAAGGCCCATGCCCAACACTTACTGGAAGGCCAAGAACAGGAGGATGGATAGACTAAAACCTAGGGTAGGACCGAACACAACTGTCAAAAAATTTAGTTAGATCATTCTTAATAATAGTCTTCTAAACTCAGAGATTTGTGCCTAGCCCAGACATCAACCAGAGAGTTCCTCTGGTAGCTGATTGGAGCCGATTCAGAGACCCAGAGCCAAACTTTAAGTGAAACTTGGGGAACCAAGCAGAAGACGGGGAGGAAGGATTATAGGAGGCAGAGGGGTTGAAGACACCAGGAAAACATGGCCCATAGAATCAACAAAACAGAGCTCATAAGGGCTCACACAGACTAAAGTGGCACTCATGTAGCCTCTATAGGTCTGTACTAGGTCTTCTGTATATACGTTATTGTTTAGTTTGGTGTTCTTGTGGGACTCCTACTGTGGGAGTTGGGGGTGGGTGTCCCTGACTCTTCGTTGTTCATGGAACTCTTGTCAACCTACTGGGTTGTCTCTTTCAGTCTTGTTGTGAGGGTATGTTTGGGTTTTAATTTGCTTTGTATTATTTAAACCCAAACATTTCCTTATAACAGTATCCATCCAATTCTCCCTATAACTAAAATAAGTCAAATAGACATTTAGAATGCAGACCTTGGACTGTTCTTCCTCTAGAATAATTTACTAAGTATTTTATAGTTACCCATAAGAAAGGTAGGACAGATGCACTGACTTCCCAACCCAAGTGCAATCATTGTCATTTGTACAGAAAGTTCAGACAAAAGAAATAGATTCCTTCCAATATCCAATCCAGCTTCTCTCTTCTTTATCCAGGTAGCTGGATATATATATGCATGCATTTATTTAATCTACACACAACTTTAAAAAGCATGAATAGAAAATTACACTTTTAATTATATCTACTTTTTTTCCATTAGATATTTTTATCACTGAGGAAGTAAAAATAATTGACAAAAGCGATTCAGGGAAGGTATCACTATGGTTCATATTTATGATGGTACATCATGGCAGGGAATGCATTGGAAGAAGTTTGAGACATCTGAATACATTATATTTGTAGTCAGGAAAAAAAATTGTTATTACTCAATTCACTTCTATCTTTTTTTTTTTCAGTTTGGACCCTAGCCTATACAAAGTTGCTGTCCACATTCAGAGTGAGTCTTTCCAACTCTGTTACACCTCTATGAACATATTCTCACAGACTTGCACATACATGTTTTCTTCTAAGTGATACTAAATCCCCTTAAGTTTAGGGAGTACTTTATTCATACCTATTTTTATTTTATTTTTTCACTATTTCTTTTATTTTTAGATTTTTAAATATTTATATGATTTTCCTCTTCCCTTTTTCTTACAAAAATGCTGTCATGTAACTCTCTTTGTTCTCTTTTTATTCTCTCTTTCTCTCTCTGTCTCTCTGTCTCTCTCTCTTCCTCTGTGTGTGTGTGTATGTGTGTGTGCCAACCCCTAAATGTAACCTGCTCAGTATTTCTTGGTATTGAATAATCAAACAGTATGTTTATTCTTCCCTTCCTTGAGGAAGACAATTTTTCCCACTCTTAGTTAGCATTCTTTAATTGCCTGTAGTAGTGTGTGTAGGATTGAGGGCTCATGAGGTTTCCACTTTCTATTTTAGCATGTCTGTAGGCATCGTTCTTGTTCAGCTCATGCTTAGTTAGCCATTTGTAAAACTTTATGAGTGTCACTTTTGACATTAGAAGGAACTATCATCATACAGAGACTCCCCATAGTTCTGGCTCTTACCATTATTCTGTCCCCTCTGGTACAATTGTCCCTGTGACTTGGGTGCAGGATTTGACTTATAGATATATTCACTGAGATTGAGCCCCTAAATTCTCTATTTTTATTGATTGTGGTTTACTGTAGTGGCCTCCCTCTGTTGCAAGAGACATTTCCTTAATGGGAATTTAAACTGTTCTTGTCTGTGGGTAAATTTTTGTTTTTAAATTTATTATTTATCATTAAGAATGTAACTGGGATTTATGCTGATTAAGTGGTGATTGTAAGTTCTCCTCCAAAATTATGACTTCACCACCCTGTGCATTGTAGATATTTGGAGACAATTTTCTGTTTAGTTTCTTTCAACATGTTGTTCTTAAAAAATCTTAGTATTTAAAAATAAAGCATGTATTTATAAATATTCTATTTCCACATATATATTTCTCGCCATGTTTCTTCATAGCTAATACTGAACTTATCTCCCCCAAATAATAATAATTACATTTGTTCTGCTAACTATGCCTTCAGGAACCATCTTTGGAGCATGAAGTACATATTCAATTCTCTTGCTCTTTCAATTCATCTAGGATTAAACAGAATTTACCTATTTACAATAGATGGAATGAATAATAGATATTTAATTGAGAGCAGTCCTCAGGTGTTATAGTTTCTTCTATTTGTTGAAATTTAATGTCATTTAACCAGTGGCAATAGAACACAAACTTTCCCAGAGACCAGATTCTCTAATTTGTGGGGAAAGCTTTTTGAGTGAAATGGAACTACAAAGGCAATTTTATTTGTTTTGTCTCAAAATGTTTACATTTATATATCTCTTGTTTGCTCCAGGATGCCACAGAATGGGTAACTTTTTAACAATATGAGAATGCATAAGTCTATATTCAGTATCAGTGTTAGGAGCCTTTCACACAGAGCATGTTCTAAAAAAACCAGTTAATAGAAGAGAAACCTTTACAGGCTATTAAATCTTGGTTGTACTACAGATAAGTACATGAGCCTCACTACCTTATATTATACTTATTATACAAAAAAAGTTTGGTTTTATACCATGTCTACAGTATAAAAGCTCTAACGTAAAGTTGACATATTCTATATTATTATGCTTAAGATTGTTGTGACCATGATTGTCATCAAGTTTTCATCATTATTTTATTAATTAAAGGATCTGTTGGGATATATGATAATTAGAGGAGGGATTTTAGAAGGAAAGAAGAGGAAGAAGGCATATAAAGTTCTTAATTAAAAATAAATTATTTATATATGGAATTAGTATATTTATGGGAGTTAACAATTCACTGTGTTCAACATAATGACCCCCCAAATAATTTACAAAAAATAAAGAACAGTATATAACCTTGCCTTTTATTGGTGTTTATGATACACAATATGAGTAATCAGTTTATATAACTTAAATGTAGAGTAAATACAACACAAAAGAGTTTTGATTTCTGCATAAATAATAAATATAAGCATAATGAAACAAAATTTAAATAAAGTGAATAAATATAATGTGGGTAATTCCGTCCAGTAGGAATATACTTTTATGGTTTACATATCATATGAAAATCAAAGCTAAGTTCAGTACAAGCCAAAAATTAGTCTATGGACACTTAAAATCCATGAACTTAATGTAAGTCATCAAATTTTATGATTCCTAGCCTCTTAATCTAAAAGAAATTGGCACATTCATTTTAATTTAAGAATTCCTGAAGTCATTATGACAATAAAGTTAAATTCAAGTTTAATTAATTTGATCTTCTTACAAATATGTACTGGATGTTTGGAAGTTTATGAACTTGGATTTAACTATGGACTAATTACACACACACATGAGAATATGTGTGTGTTTGTGTGTGTGTGTATGATGTGTGTGTATGCGCATATAAAGTATATGTATGTCATGCCCTTAAAGAGATGGTTAGTACTACGGGGAGATCAAATATAAAAAATGGACAATGACCACAATATAAAGAAAGAAAGAGATTGATCTACAAGCTCACTGCTCATTCTCCACAGAAACTTCTCCAGAAAGCCAAACCATAATCTCTGCATCGAATGGCCAATTGTAGAAACACAAGCACCTATAAAAAGACAGATTTGTACAGGAACCAATCATAATATGCTTTTTTTCCAATCCACATCAACCTTCCCATAACAGGAACATTCAGAGTTTGTTGGAAGCCTTGTTTGGGTTTTTTGTTTGTTTGTTTTTTGTTTTGTTTTATTTTGTTTTGTTTTCTGTAAAACCTTTACACTCTACTTTCTATCTTGGTGTCTCACTAAATGTTCACAGTGATTTCTAACTCCCAATCAAAACCAATCTGAACAGAAAAAAAAAAAAATTCCCTTTGCTTGTAGCTCAGCAGTCCATCTCATACATAGACATTTTCAGGATTTATAAGCATTTGGAAAGTAAGATATGTTCTGCTAAGAGACAATTCTTTGGTCTGAACTCCAGTGGAGGCTTTTCGCTTCTTTTGGCAATAAGGGATGCTGGAAGCAATTCAGAGGAACAGCAGCCAGCATTAGATCTTCAAGAGTACAGCCCAGGATTTAGCAAGCAACAATGCATTTAACCCCAATGTGGCAAAGTCCTGGCTGGGATTGTCTACTGAATGCTCTTTGCCACTGCTATGCTTTATTGTGCTTGTTGCTACCATAGTCTCCCTGTTCTCCTTATGGTATGAAAAGTTCTATGGGAAGTATCTAACCCCTCACGGGGCAATTCAAATGTAATATGGTGATTTTCCCCCAAGCAATCCCATTCATATTTGATGGAAACTTCTGGGAGAAACTAAGACGCATGCATAGTTAGAGAGACTAGCTCATTGTGCTTTGCCACCTGCTATGAAACAAGTTACTTAGAGAAAAGGAAACATATTCTTTGTTGCTGAGGACTTGTCAGGATAAGGAAGCAAAACCAAAGGAAGCTCCAGTTACTAGGACCCACAAGTTTCACCTATGAGATACAATTATATGATTAACAGAAAACAAATGAGTCAGTGCCCACTGTTAAATTTTATAAAGTTTGATTTTCCTGGTTTTACAATTATGGAATTTGGTGTGCACTTTGAGAACATAAAGACAGTAGAGCAGATAGTTTTTTTTTCTATATATGATAAAGAAAGTGTAAAAATTATCTTACTTGTGACCTTTTAATTAACTTTAATAGAAATAGTTAGGGTTGTATTAAAAAAATAACAGAATGATTGATTGTTACTTGGTTACCACAAACTGCAGCCTAACAAGGAAATTGGGTAAGAAAAAATACTTAGTTTCCATAAACTCTGTTAATCTGTAATTAAAAATTCATTGCTTTGTTGTACAATGTCACTAGGGGGACAGAAAATAAGACAGATATTTAGGTATTTAGGGGATGTTTTGGTATTTTCATGGTAACTGCTTAAGGGATTGTCCAAAGGGTATATATGGTGTATGGAAAAAATATGGCAGAGAGGACGCTTACAAGATGCATGGGTAAGGTAAAATCTCACAAGAATAATGAGTAAAGTGTGTGTGTCATGTGTATATGTGTGTGTGTGTGTGTGTGTGTGTGTGTGTGTGTGCATGTATGTGTGTTAAAGCTTGCAAGATGTAGATATGTGTGAGATGTGTATGTGTTGGAGATTTCTTCTTCCAAAAAATATTTGTGAGAGAGTGTGTGTGATTTTATGGGGAAAAATATAGGAAGAGGTTTGGTAACATCAGGAGACAGAGAGCGGGGAGCTGAAATGGAGGAAGAAGTTCAGGCTTAATAAAGAGCGAAGTCTGGTCCATCTATAAATGGTGTGTCTATTTACTTTATTTGCTGACTCCATACCCACTTCCTCAGAACCCTGAACTGTCAGAATAGGACCCTAGCAAAGGGACACTAAAAGATATCTTGGCTTTCATTGTCCACTCCAAGGTAGGAAGAGATTGTCCATTGTCAATCTTAATCTACAACAAATAGAGAGGGATGCACACAGGGGGAAGGAGGGAAGAAGGAGCAGATGTGGAAAAGCGAAAATGAATATATCTTCTAGAATTCATCAAAAAGCTGATGCTGTAGAGAAAACTATTAGCCTAAAATTAAGAGACTGGCACCTTCAATAACATATATCATCTAAGATTTTCTTCTCTGAGCAGAAGCAATTAACATCATTGAATGGCAATAGTACATATTTCTGTAAATAATGTATTTTCTAAGTAAGTTAGAAGTTTTGGGAGCTCATAGCCATATCTTCTGCTAAATTATCAAGGTTGTGATTTGTACAGATCCTCTAATGACTCTAAGAGGTTAAGGGGAAGAATGCAAGTAAGTCCAGAGTCCTCTTAATAACAAATATACATTCTCTAATAGAAATATCTTTACCAGAGCACAAAAGAATGAGATCTTATCCAGATGATAGAGATTTTACCCCTTCCATTTCTCCACATTTCTTGTCCAACTAAGAAAATTAAGACACATTTTCCAAAAACATTATACTATCACCTCATAGTTTACCATAAAAATAGAAGAACTGTTATATAATAATAAACGAGTAGCATCAAAAGTAGGTAGTGAGATTGAATAATTTACTCTTGTTGTAATCCATAGGGAAGTTGACAGACTTGATAAATGACAACCAAGAACATCAGCAAACTGTGATTACTTTGGATCTTACAGTAGCAACAGGTATTAAATGTCATTCTGTTTCTAGTCACTAGCACAAAATTTTATTCTAAAGTCCTACTTATGTGACCTAGATATTCCCCAAAAAAGTAATTACAAAGTACGACAAAAGGTAAGACAAACACAGACTATTGAGACACAGCAATCATGAAATCCAGACTAAGTTATGACAGCATTGTGATTGCAGACAGAAAACTTAAAATAGCTTATGATTAATATATTGAGGATTATAATGTACATGCAGATAATATGTAAAACATATGGTAATATAAGCAGAGAAATTTCTTAAAAATGAATGAAAAGGAAATGTTAGAAATTAAATGCACAGTCAGAGCATGAAGACTGCCTTTGATAGACCTTTTTAAAAATATTTTTGCAGATGTGACAAAAACAAGAAAGCAGCAATAAACTTGAGGTCAGGTCAATATAATTAACCATGACTGAAATTAAAATGAAAGAGTGAAATAAATAAAAGTTTGAAAGCAACAGAATAACATGAGCAGAAACTGAACTACAATATGAAACTTGCAAATGTGTAAAAAGCAAACTTTCTACATCGTCCTTAAAAAATTCATAAGATAATCAGTCAACTGATAGAATATACCAAGGATAACTGATCTCTTGAATTAGCAGGATGTTTGAAAGAGGTGTTGTGTATGTATAGGGAAATTAATTTGACTGAACCATAGCTTATATAGAAAGAATGGAAAATGAAGCTAAGAATGATTATCTAATGGTTCCATATATCATGTTAGATAGACTTATATTTGGAGGCAGTGGGAATCTGCCTCATTTTATAATGTGGAGGAGTAATTAATTAGATGAAGTTCTTTAAAATAAACATTAGAGGGAGATAGGAAAGAGAGAATGATCAGAGTTTAAGGTTTCTATTATTTTCTTGTGTTTTTATTTGAGAAAGAAAGCGGATTCTCATTATGTTCTCATTACATCTCTCTATAAGCAGATGACTTCAGACGCAATGTGAGAAAATATCTGTACATGTCTTGACATATGAAAATGTGTCTCTTAACATGCTGGTTTATTATATATTTGAAATGCTAGGCTTCTGTCAGGCTTTGGTAAAGCTGACAAATGTTTTTCTCCATTATATGGGTTGCTTCTTTACATTCTTGCTCAATGTCATGACATTTTACTAGGGTACTATTTAAAAATCTTTTCCTGTGCCCATAAATTGCAGCATATTCTTAACTTTTTCCTCTCATGGTGTCAACATAACAAGTCTTAGGTGGAGGTGTTTATCCAACTGGAGTTGCTTTGTATACAGGAAGAGCTGCTAAGTCTAGTTTCATTCTTCAACATACTGCTCTACCATCATTATATTATACAAAAATAGGTGGATCTGGAAATATTTTTTCTGATTGGAGTATCCCAGACACAAAAAGACAAAAGCCACATTTTGTCTCTCAAGTATAGAGGTGCTTTAGAATCTTTAGATATGTGTTTACATTGGAGTGCACATCAAAGTCAGAGAACCAGTAAGAAGGAAAGAGATGAGATGCAGTGGATAATAAAAATACTGGCACTTTGGTGTGCTGGAAATGAGATTTCATGGTAGAGTAGGCATGATGTGGAGGAAAACCCAACAATGAACACTACAAATGATTGCTATTGATCTCGACTACACTCCAGAAGTTGATGATAAGACCATAGTCTTGAAGACACCACTTACTTAAGTCATAGGTCCAGGAGAATCAAACTGGAGCTTATCTGAAAGCTTCACCACTATCAGATAAATTTTAGAGTTCTTTAAAGTTCTATTTATGCTCTCAAGGGAGGGACATTATTAACAGACTTATTGAGGTACAATAACAAGTGTCCTGGCAAGATATGTCCATTGATGCAATACTGGTAGGATCTTATGCAAATAAGTTTCACAAAATCTCCCTAAAAGGCACAGAGATCATCACAGAAGAAGAGGTTGAAAGTTTGTTAGCACCAAAGTTAGTTCAATTCTTCAAAGAAATTATATTCTCTATACTTGACAGGGCAACGTCACGTACCAATTTATAGCATCTAGGACTGCATGCATAATACTTAGAAAAGAACAAGCCAATGCAATCCCTGCATTGGTGATGGTGTCCATGAAACTTAATACTTTTTGGAGAGCTACAAACAATTTATTCCTGTTGATGCAAGAAGAGGCAGAATATCCACGCTTCAACAGATGATCTAATAACCATGCACATACAGATAGCACAAAGGGCATTGAAGCATTTTTTTAAAAATACATGAATTTGAAAGAGAAAAGTTGGAATTGGAGTGGAGAAAATTGGGGTGGATAATTTTGATTAAAGTATGTTACATGCATGTCTAAATTCCCAGATTAAACACTGATTTATCAATGTAAATCAGAATGAAAAGAAATTGATATATAATCTATATTTTTTCTAATTGTGGTGTTTTGTTTACTTATAACTTCTTTAGATACTTAGTATTATTGAGTATATTGATAGCTATTGAAAATCACTGCAATTTCCAGATTGATATATATGAATACAATTACTGAAGAGGGAGGACTAACGGAAAGATGAATCACCTTCTATAAGTAATTGCTACTTAAATATTACTTCCTGTATTTTTGAGAATATAATATAGTAAGTTATTTCTCCTTTCCTATTCTCCCTCCAAACCTTTCCAAATACACTTCCATGCTCTTTTTAAATTCATGACCTCCTTTTTCATTAATTATTTTTATATACACATAGTATATGTATGCATGTATATATATTTCTAAATATAATATTTTCAATCTGTTTAATGTGTTTTGTATGTGTGTGTTTTCAGGGGTGAGCATTTGGTATTGGATAACAGATTGGTATTCTCTTTCCTGTAGAAGATAATTTCTCCTTCTTGTACCATTACCTATTTTCCTGTAGATTGTAGGATTGAGGCCTTTAATCTTTCTGTCACCCACTTTGGCATGTCTACTTCTTTGGTCCTCGTTCAGCTCATGTTTAGGCAGTCATGTCAGTGAGACTTTATGAGTATAGCTTCTCACATTCTTAGGAGACACAATTTCACAGAAAATTTCCTGTCTCTGGCTTACACCTCTCTTCTGCAATGCTTCCTTAGCCTTAGTTGCAGTGATTATTTCTTATCCTCCAGGACTGGGATCCTCAACTTTGCCTTTTTATTGGTTGTGGTCTTTTGCAATGGTCTCCCTCTGTTGTAAAAGAAGGTTTTCTTGATAAGGGGTGATGACTCCACTTATCTGTATGGCAAATATTTAGAGTGCAGTAGTATGCTGTTTCAGTAAAGTGGTGGTGTAGGCTCTCCTCCAAAATTCCTGACATTGCTAGCCTTGGACAGTTATCTAGGTTTTCAATAACATGCAAGATGACATTATGGTTAAGTGGGTATTCAGTCCAATTACTTAACACTTGAATATATGTGGCACTATTAGACCCTTAGGGTTATTTGGTGGTATGCTCATAGTTATTACAGTTTGTAGGTTTCATAGTTGGATAGGACCACTGGTTACTTCCTTCATTTGTAGCTTGCATGTCACCTTCAGGAATGTTAACAGTTAGGCTGAAGGAAGAAAACAATGAAGTTAGAGCCAGCTCAGCAGACTCCAAGTTGCCTTTCTGAAGTACATAGTGTCTTCAACAATCAAGACACACAGTCCATCTGTAGAGGGCAACTGAGGGAAATAGCAGCAGTATAGTATGTAATAGTTTAGGGGTCTCTGGAATATTCCTTATCAATTGTGCTAGCTTAAAAAAAAATGATGTGTCTCTCAGAGTCTTCAGGCTCAAATATTTAGACACAATTCACAATTGTAAAGAAGTGGGACTGTCTCTCAGAGATACTTACCAAAGAAGCAGATTATACAGATTATTTTTACTCTTCCTAGAGGGTGGCTTTCTTGAAAAGGGAGCTTTGGGCTCTTACATTTTCTTCTTCCTCTTCTTTTGCCTCTCTCAGTCTCTCTCTATCTATCTATCTCTCTCTCCCTCTCTCTCTTTATATCTGTGTCTGTCTCTGAGTTTCTCTGTCCTTCTAACTCTGCCTCCCCATCTCCCTCTCTTCCTGTCTGTCTGTCTGCCTCTCTCTCTCTCTTTCTCTCTCTCTCTCTCTCTCTCTCTCTCTCTCTCTCTCACACACACACACACACACACACACACGCTGCTTAAGCTTCTACCCTGCTGGAACACAGAATAAGGTTCTTGGCTTTCTGAGGCCCGGGAACTAAGAAATGTTAATAGTCCAGTCTGGTATATCTATTATGTCATTACAAAGTGGACAATTCAAAGGGAAAGAAGCACATTATATATTTGATGTTTTTTTAAAAATATATCAGCACATAAAAGACAGCATAATTTATTTGCTGTTATATAGTATATACTTTTTATTATATATATATGTATGTAAGAGACATAACATATATGTAATATATAATATGTTTCCAGTGTTCTGTTTATTCTTTATCATTCTCTTATACTCAGGAAACATATCAGAATGCAAATGAAAATGTTGAAGTTTTTATAAGCATAATGTCAGTTTTGATTTAGTTTATATTGCTAAGAGCAAATCACTTAAGAAAGTTACAAATTTAATTATTTGTAGTAACAAATTAATTTTACTCTTGTAGAATTAATAGTGTCGCATGAACTTGTAATTATTCTTCTTGAATGTTTGTATATTAGAAAGACTGTTTCATATTAAAACTATATTATAAATAGCATTAATAAATAAGGCAAAATTCATTTTTTATAAAACAAAGTTAATATGAACTTGGAAGTTCATAAGATTATTACAACAATTAAAATAAATAATACATAGTAATTTACAATGATGTATCTTTTATAGCATGAGAGATTACTGAACACTTGTTATTATCATTGATTGGTATTGAGGATGTACAGATTTTATCAAATGCTTTCATATATTCTATTTCATAAAAAAAGGAAAGGTTAAAATATATTTTTTCAGTGAATTATCCTTCACAGAGTTGATGTGTTTGAGCTCCAGGCACACAAACATCTAAAGTAAACTATCCTCCATAGGACTCATGTGTTTGAACTCTGGTATGCAGCTGTGGTTGCTGTTTTGGAAGGATGAGGGATTATTAAATGCAGCCTCTCAAAAGGATAGAAGTAATAGGAGTTAAATCTTGCAATTTTATGGCTTGGCTTCATATCTCATTTTCCCTCTTTCCTATGGAAGTGCATTGTGACCAGCTGCCCCACACACTCTTGAAGCCTGAGCTTACCATAATATTAGGCTGTATTTTTCTTAAGTTCATGTTTCCATATGTTGTTATTGTCAGGAATTTTGCCACAGCAATAAAAATGTTAAAATACAATATGGTATTTTCTTCTCAATTTACTTGAGAGCAATTAAAAAAAAAAACTAGAGAATTGTATTTCAGTCTAAACAAAATAGAGTAAGAATTGACTAGTAAAAAACTAGAGACCCAAAGTTGCCTTGCTTGAGCCCTCCAGCTTGTTTCTCCTGAGAGGTATGTCCTTGGCTACCCTAATTAATCTCTGTATTCTTCAATACTCAGCGTGGAATATTGAACTCAGTCTTACTTAATTCCACATTTCACCCCTTGTCAGCATATATTGCTGACTCTCATTCCTCCAAGATATCATGTAAAGAGCCTGCCTTGAATCAAGTAGGAGACACTTTTTCTTCACTTTGAAACCACAGAGGGTTCATTTAATTCAAGTCCCATAGTTAGGAATTGAAAGTGGTATATCAAGAAACACTTTTTAAGATTTTGGGATCCAGAGTACAACAACTAACTGTCTATCCAGATGACCATGTGCACGGCATCTGACCTATTCTTGAGCTAAATGTCCTGCAGTGCATCATCAATTTACAAGATGAAACCGATTCTTATTTGTGATTATTAGTGTTAATTATTCACCAGACAAGATTTAGATCACATAAGATACAAGCCACCTTGTACACCTTTTAGGAATTATTTATATTAGATTAGCCTCTGGAAATACATGTTGATTAAGTTAAAATGGAAAGACTTACTTTAAGTTTAGGTGGTATCATTGCCTAGACTGGAATCCTAGACAGAATAAAATGGAGGACGGCAGCTGAGCACTAACAGTCTTCTCCTTCTGTTTCCTTATTGTTGAAACAATGTGACCAAAGCCTCAAAATCCTGCTATTGTGACTTCCCAGGGATGAAGGACTCTACCCTCCCTTCCTTAAATTGCGTTTCAGAGTTTGTTTTGATCACAGCAACAGAAAAAAGTAATGAATAGCACACAACGAAGTAGATTTCAAAGGCAGATTTTTTTGTATCTTGGAATATTTTGTTCTGTCACTGTAGTCTTCATCTGATTCTTACTTCCTTAATCAGAACCAAAATGGATCACAGGTATACCATTCAAAACATTTCTACTATAATTTCATCAAATCACCTCTTTACCTGTGAATCTTACAAGTAATGATGTTTGAATAGGAAAAGTCATTAAAATAACACAGATCTGTAATATACTATACATACATATGCTATTATATTATTAATTATTATAATATTGTGTTATTATATCATTATATATTATATTATAATTATATGGTTATATTATATTATTAAGTATATACTATAATTATATAGAACTGTATATTATTAATTATTGCATTATGTTATATTATTATACATTTTATATATATAATATTATATAATGATAAAATAGATTAATGTTATAGTCACTAATAGATATACTTTTTGTTGAATACATTCTCATATAGTTATTCAGTTATGATAGATTTGGGCTCAGGAAAAATATTTTCAAGTATCTGTCAAGTGATAGAGGATGAGTAAATGAAATGAATCAAAGTTCAACATTCTGGTAATATAGCAACAGAGTTACATGCTTTGATATAGCTACTCAATGTTGTCAACATAATTTTGATTAGGATAAATTATAAGTTGTTCTATTAATTTTAACAATCTAATAATTTTAATAATAAAAATATATTTTTCTATTGGCTACAACTCATTGTCAATTTGTAAAAGTGTTCCATTAGCTTGCTAAATGTTCTAAAAGAGCATTACTTTACTATAGACAAAAATATAGCAATGATTTTCAGTTTCTTAATTTCAAATAACTTATTCAGGGCAATTAAATAAAATCAGAAAGACAGATTAAAGGCACTAATAAGAATATAAAGGACATGTGCTAATGTTGAAAACTGTCCATCATCAGAGACACTATGTATAATTTTGTTACACAGTAAAAATTGTTTGGGGAATTGGAAAAGCTTAACCAATCTTCCTGGATAGGAGTCAATTTGATAATTATATTCTTCATTCTTCTTTCCCTCCTATTGCTTTCTTTATTAGTATCATGATTCATCCTTTTTTTTTCTACTTTTTTCATATACCATTCAAATGTAAGATAAAGCTGCTAACATTTAGCTCATTATCTTAGCTTCCTTCTGAATAGCCATGAAATTAGAAGGTCAAATATGACATATTCAGTAATGCTACTCTGTATTATATCTTCCTATCATTCTAGGATATTGTATGTTTACAGACGGTAATCAAAGGAATAAAAATGTATGTTGATATTGATGATGATACAAAATCTGCTCCTGTGTGTGCATAGTAGGAGAGGTTAGTCTGTGTTTTTTATAATAATGGACATGAGAAAAAATTTTATCAAACAATTACTGAGTTTATAACACAAGATCAGCACCTCAAACTCTATAATTTATTGTCAAATATGTTGGGTATCAAACTCCAGTAGCATTCCAAATAAGTCTATGAGTTTATCTTTGTTACTTGTATAATGATAGCAAATCAGAAATTGAAGATAGTGACTTCTGTAGTTATTATTACAGTTTTGTGGGAAACAGTCACCTTTCCCCTGACAAGTGCTTTATAACTTCAGCAGACCACACTGTAATCACCTTGACACATCACCTTCTATTTGTTATCATTGCATACTAGAGTAGGATGTAAAGACTAAGCCATAGTATGAGCTAATTCTGAGGAGATCAGTTAATACTTGCGTCTTGTCTGTCTCTGAATCACACTTGCTTCTAGGTCTAAAGAGGTTGAAGAGTCACAGATTACAATTGCATATGGATTCAATATTTTGTATCCTAATTCTATACAAGAGCTTAACTTGAACTACATCATTTAAAAATCGTTGCACTTTGAGTGGGCATACAAAATTGCAAATAAAGCAGAAAATCAATTCTATCTATTCTAACCTACACCATCATCCTCTTTTATTAAAACATAGCCAGTATTTTAACATGATATATTAACAGAATTAATCATTTTTAGAACAGATAACTAGAAAAGGTAAAGTCAATAAAATAAGTTCTAATAATATTCAGCTGTACTTATAGATCAGTAGTGCCTTGACCATTTGTAATCAAAGAGGCTTCCTCAGGCAGCAAGTGGGAGAGGGTTCAGAGACCCACAGCCAGACTTTATGCAGACTTTATGTAGAGGGAGAGTATAAACTGGAAGTTTATATCAGATGTCTCTACTCGAAGCTCAGAGAACCCTGCCGAAGAAGGGGAGAAAATGTTGTAGGAGTCAGAGAAGATGACGGACAGGAAGGAGAACATCGCCCACTGAATCAACTAAGCAGGGCTCATATGGGCTCATATAAACAGAGGCAGCAGGAATGTGTCCTGCATGGGTCTACACCAGGTCCTCTGTGTATATGTTCTGGCTGTGAGCTTGGTGTTTTTGTGGGATTCCTAACAGTGGGAGTGTGTGTGTCTCTGAATTTTTTCCCAGATCTTGGGACTTATTTTCCCTCCAATTTGGTTGCTTTGTATTAGGTATTGTTTAGGTATTTTTGCCTTGTCTTATTGTATCTTTTTGTTGTTGCTGTTGTATTTGATTGTTGTCTCTTAGTGGCCTGCTTTTTTCTGAAGAGAAACAGAAGGGGAGTGGTTATGGGGAGGAGGAGAGGTTGGGGAAGAACTTGGAGGACTAGAGGAAGGAGAAACTGTGGTCAGGATATAATATATGAGAGAAGAATCCATTTTCAATTTAAAAATGGAAATTTTTGAAAATATAAATGAGATGCACTAATAAAAATCAGAAAAGATCTGTCAGCTAAATTCTTTTCTCAATTTCTGTACAATTTGTTACATTGCTTTTTTTTTTTTTTAAAAAATAGATCTCCTCTGAGTATAACTAATGGTGATAAAATTAAGAAATAGGCAAATTCTGAAATATTAAATGAAGGAAGGGTGTGTTTTAGTAACTTATTTAGAAAGCCTTTTGCTTCTACATATTATTGAGAACATAAGCTGTAAACTCATGTGCTTAGTGCCCTATTGTATACAGAAAACACTGATTATTGGCTCTCACATCTTTCTACCCTAGATTCTGCAATCCTAGTCCCTGCATCTTGTGGAGACGTCTGATATCAGTGTCTCATTTGCAGTTAAGCACTACTCAGTCACTTATTATCTATGATTTACCAGCTGTGAATTTCTGCATTGAGCATCATCCTCTGCATGAAGAAACTTCTCTGAGATCAAAGAGCTACACTGTCTATAGCTAGAAATGTGCAAATTTAGAGAAAAATTTGATACCATATTCATTTAACAAAATAATAGTGGTAGGTTCCTTTCTGTGACCAATAGGTTCTCGGGCAGAGGTTGTATCAGGCATATGTCTTATCCTGTGCAGTGTACCTTAAATATTACCATAAAGCAGTTGGTCACCCTCATAACATTTGTGCCACTTTGGCACAATGGGCATAGCATACCTCCTCGATCATTATTGAAATGCAGAATTTTAACAGTTTAGCAAGATTGTTGATGATTTTCCCACCAGTAGCCTTTATAGCATCTCCTAGTACTCACTATGAAAGCTACCCAGAAGAGAGAAAACCTTCTAATCAGTACCAACACAATTTTTTCCTTTTAAAAATATAACCAATATGTGCTCTGTGTTTCAGACATAATGATTAATATTTAGACTTGTGTGTTTACTGTGAACTAGCAATAAATCCAGGAAAGTAGAACTGAACCATTGGTTGAGAGGAGAAAGAAATATCTTATAAGAAGGAGAAGAACAGAATACTGGTGTTTGAAGGGGAAAGAAGGAATAGTGTGGAGAGAGATTTGGGGGTATGGATGGGACAATAATGTAGAGAAGAGGGTGAGGGAGAGATACCTAACATGAATGATATTTGGAAAAGTCATTAAAACCTTATATGTCTGTGTGTCTGTGTGTCTGTGTATATATATATATATTTGTAGTGGTTCAACACTGGAGATTGTTCTTATCCTAGAAGCTATGCTGGATAAATAAAGAGCTCAGAGAGATATGTCAAATACTTCTCAGCAACTGATTATTCAGCAATGTCCCAGGACTTCCCAAGCCAATATATGCTATTTTCATGGCTCTTGAATGGTTAGTAATATATTCAAAAGAACTTAAAGGAAATTGTGTAACAAGGAATTAGTTAAGCAAACTGTTTGAAGATATAAATCTCACCATTTATGTAACTGTGGGCTCACTCTTATATACAGATATGTGAAGATTTTCACTTTGAAAAGTGACCTAAAACATATTTTCAAGAAATAATTAATGAACTTTCTGGGTGTCTCAGTCTTCATAATTTGACATAGAATTGAAGACTTTGTGGTGCTTTCAATGCTTTATGAGGTAGTAGATGAAGTAGCTTGTTATTATGTTTTCTCTTTCTTAGAAAGGGGCATTATTAATCAGTCACTGGTAGTTAAATAAATATGAAATTTTCAGTCTTGCTTTCTTCTCTTAAGCTAATTCAGATGACAACCGGGAAGACTACTTGAAGTTCATTATCTTTCTGTGGATCTTTCAGAAAGCCAACACCCTCTATTGTAATCAATCAAAAGTAATATTGTACAATATTTACCTTATCTTTGAATGTGGCCTTGAACCCAAGGAGTCATCTTGTGAACAGTTCTAAGGAGGTCATAGGACAAATGTAGGTTAACTTCACATTTTACTCTAAATTTCTCATAGATCACAAAGATCTAAAGATCTAAAGATAAATGTTACTCCTGTTTTTAGTAGAAGAACTTATTATTCAGCTGAATGAAGAATGACTGAATTTTAGACAGTTCTCATGAAATAAAAATAAGTGACACAAACAATATATTCAGCTTCAAATGGTGAAACAGAAAATATAGATGGGAGAATTTGCTATTGGGATTAGATATACCAAATAACAGTCGTGGAAATCATTTGACTCATTTATACACACTGGTCCAGGGTTCTAATAATTGAATTTCAGCAATTTACTGCTTACATGGATATTGAAAACTATAACATTACATCCTTTTTCTGTATAAATATGAAGTAATTGAAAGATACTTAGAATTTGAAGTCAAATGCCTAGTTAGAACATTGTGTTTCAACTTCAGTGTCTGAACGTTGGAAATGAGCTCCAAGTGCCTTAAAAATGAGGTGCCAGAGAACTAAGAGATAACTGGTATACTTGTAGTGTGTATTTTAAAATTATGAAATTGAGGCAATAAGGCATGATAAAGGTTTTATTTCATGTATTATTATTATTATTATTATTATTTTACCATTTATCATGTTTGCAATTAGTAAGTCTATGTTGCTTTTTGAACTATAATTTCCATTAATCAACCTTGCTGTTTATTCTGTTTTTCTGTATATACTAGAGTACCCGACACATAGTAGGTGGCTGATGATAGAAACAGAGCATAGGAACAATTATCAGATAGAAATAAAAGATAGGATATTCCATTATTTAATATTATCCTTCCATTTTTGAATGTTTTAATGTAAATCATATTAAAATAACTAGAAAAAATTAAAACTAGAGGTGATTATCAACATAATTACTTTTCCTTTTACATTTTATTCTTATTTGTCTGTTATACTTATTGTAATGTGGTTCTCCTAAATTTTTCCTAACATCAAAATGTCAGTTAATCTACACAAATCCTAATTTCTGCTGAATCTCCTTATTATGATTTTTTTTTTAAATCTAAGCTTTTATTGGGCACTAGACACTTTTAAATGCTAACTTCTTTAAATCCATTTCTTTGCGTGTGTGTTTGTCATTCTGGAAGTTAAACCCTGAGCAGTTGAATGTGATTAGAATTTCTCTACCACCAAGCTACATCGCAGCCCATATAAAATCGTTTAGAAAATGAAAATGAAGCCTGGCATAGTAGTTCATGCCTGTAATGTAATCAGTTCAGAGACTGAGGCAGGAGAAATGGCTGCTTTCAGACCAACATGGGCTGCAGTACCAGGAAAGCAGAGAAAGATGTTGGGATGTGTGAGAAAGGAGGGGAAAGAATTGGGGGAGAAAGTTAGGGAGAGAACGAATGTGTTCCAGAAATGAGAGAACAACAAAATTAAATAAACAAACTCAAGCCATATATAGTTTAGAGATGTACTTTAGGAAGAAAATTTAGAAGCTATTTTGCTGGCATTGAAAACCAATTTCTCTCATTTACTCTTCCATTTCCAAATTATCTATCTTGATAAATTCATCTACATTTCAAGCAAGTGTTTTCCTAATATATAATATATATATATATATATATACACACACACACACACACACACACACACACACACCCTAAACATGATTCATTCTGCTCTTCTAATACATCCATTATCTAAACTATGTTTGATAAATTCTTACTCCAAATAAACTACCCATTTTCCTGAAGTCTAAAGCAGTGATCAGTAGTCTGATGGATAAAAGATAGAAAATGAGAGTCAAAACATGTCCTGAAGTATAATAACAACAACAAAAAAAGTCTTTTTTACAGTCTCCAGAATGAACCGACAGTCCCCCATAGATTTACAATGGGAGTATAACCATGAGCCTCTCCCAGTGCTCTTTGTGTGGATAACAAAGAACTTTGAGAATGAGATCACTTCCCATATCTCTTTAGCTTCCATATTTCTCTTTACTAGATGAATCATTCATATCAAAGAATGAAGGGTAATTCTCATTTTACATGCTTTTACCTTACCACAGTGTCTCAAGGGAGTACTTTGTGGGAATCTGTGCTCCAGAGTGCCTTTAAATTTTCTAGAAAGTACAATCAGCACACCCCATAGAAGACATACCACATTCTATAATATCATAGGTTAGGCTGTTGGCAATGAGCCATTTGCTTAACATGCTGGGAGACAAAGAAAGTAATTTATTTCATAGCATTTGGTATTCTCAAGCAGTGTGTTTCTGCTATTTGTCTTCACATGAAAGACACTACTGCATTCATATCTTGAATTCTGAACAGTAGAGTATTATAAACTTTTGACTAAATTCTGTTGAGTTGCTATGACTATTGCTAAATGTACAATTCAAGAACTGTTTTCTGTCCATAACAGCTCATCTTAAAACAACACAATGAAGGTTTATCACTTTTGTTTTATAGTTTTAATCATTGTCATAGGCCACGTGTTACACTAGAATGAATTTAGTTCTATAGAGTAACAATACTAAAAAGTAGAGATAAATGGGAAAGAATAAGAAAGTTGTAATAACATACAGAGAAATGTAAGAAGAAAAGTGTATCATGTATATTTTAACATGGATGACAGAAGTAAATTGTTACCATTTTTTTTTTTAAATTTTGATAGGCTAAGCATCCTTAAAATAATATGTATATTATTTTTGCATTTAATCTGTATTACCAGTGTCATAGCAGTGATATAATCATTTAAGATAATACTAATTCATCAGTTCTTCAAGTGGCTACCCTGCTTGAAATAAACTACATTTCTGAATTTCAAAATTGTTTTTAGTCCTTTAGAACCTAAAGAGCAAAATAGCATTAAAATATGCTATGCTTGAAGGATAATTGATTATCTTTGTAATCTTTACACAAGAATATTAGTATGTTCATATTCTCTAATAAACCAAAAAACTGAATGATCCCTCTCTATTGTAACACTGTCATTTTAATTCCCTTTCTCTCTCTTTTCCACTCTGACACACACACAAACTTAAAATATATATCTATATATGCACATATATACATTTAACTAGCCAAACTTCTTTATCACTTGTCCCTAGTTTGAATATTTTATAACCTTTTAGATATCATTGAAAAATGATAACAAAAAGACAAAATCAAAATATCCTTGTGAATACTCATTTCTTTTAAAACTTTGTTATACAATATGTCTTATGACGACTAGGAGATTCAATTTAACATAGTCGTAATTGATGATATTTATGCTTAAGGCTATAGCAGTTAGTTACATTAAATAAGGCAAACCCAGTGTAAAACATGAAAACATCAAAATTTCTGCCAAAATACATAAAATTTTTGTCATTGGGTTTTTTCTTCATTGGAATTGTTGAAGTTTGCAGTGAGTTAGGAAATGTTGTTCCCAAGTCTGTATAACTGATGGCTAGTTTCCAAATACATCATCAAAATATTCAATCTGCGTGCATTCTTTTTTCCTCAACTTAGTTTTAATTCTCATGTGAACATTTAAGAATCCTTTAACTGTAGCTTAAAAAAACTCTCATGTGGCATGATGATTACTGGAGGCTTGTCAAGTCCCAGAAGATTTGACTGATTAATTTGTATATTGGAGTTATGCTTTGTGAACAAAGGGAAAAATAGATAAGGAAGTGATACAGAAATGCTACTGGAAGTGAGAATGAGGGATACACAAGAATATTCTGACTTCAATAAATAATTATATAGAAAATAATCTAAAGTGCATGAAGGCTGAATCAGAATATCAATAAATTTTGATTTGTAGCTATTTCTGCTAAAGACTTAAGGCATTAGAATTAACTTGATAATGACAATAAAATAAGGTTTTATTGAATTATAATCATTACTTCTGTTATTAATCATCCGTATTTCTTGATCAAATCTTTTTGCATATATAAACATAGGCATGCATCCACATGTTCTTGGTGTAAAAGCTATATATCTGTACCTTAGTGCCAGGTACATAATATATGTTGAGAAAAAAATACTTTTTAAAGAAATATTAATATATCATGCAGTTAAGTGTGATTTTTTTTAAACAAGTTTGATATATTTTAAGGTCTTACCAAAATAATGACAACTTGAAATTTTTTTATTAGAATACAAACAGATAATAACAAAAAAACAAAAAAACAAAACAAAAACAAAAACGGAAACAAAAAAACTGCCTCTGGAAAAAGAAATTATTTCTCCTGTGGTACCAAGTGACTGTCAGTTCACAACAGGTAATTGTTTTAATTTTAAGTTTAATTTAAACATAACTTCTGGGGCAGTTGCCATACACTCAAAGAGTAGAACATATGGAGTTGGTTCTCATTTCAGGATTTGAAAAGTAAGCATACGACTAAACATGCATCGTAAGTTTATGACTATGGAGCAATGATGTACTGGCTAGCTCTATGTCAACTTGACACAGCTGGAGTTATCTGAGAAGAGGAAGCCTCAATTGATAAAATGCTTCCATAAGATCAAGCTGTAGGGCATTTTCTTCATTAGTGATTGAGGTGGGAGGGCCCAGTCCGTTGTAAGTGGAGTCACCCTTGGGCTGGTGGGTCTATGGGTTCTATGAGAAGGCAGCCTGAACAAGATATGAGGACAATTCAGAAAGAAACACTCCTCCTGGCCTCTACATCGGCTCCTGCTTCCAGTTGTTCTGTTTCAGTTTGTCTGTCTTGATTTCCTCCAATGGTGAACAGTGATGTGTAAGTATAAGCCAAATAAATTCTTTTCTCCCTAAGTTTCTTTTGTTACGGTATTTTATCACAGCAATAGTGACCGTAACTAAGACAGGTGGAGAAAAGGTACAAATACTGTAGAGTTGCTGACATTTGGCGTAATTTCAATGTACTAATATACAAAATATATTTAGGAATGTAATAAATTCAAAACATATCTATGTTTTAAAACCATGGCAAAATAATATTTCTTACAGACAAAGTGAAGTTTATTTAATAAATGAAGAGCTAAGCATAGGTTCCTCATTGTAACACAGAAATGTTAGATTCCTAGCTAGTATGTTGAGACTCAGAATGCTACAGAAGAGATAACATAATACAGGTCACAGGGTTTATCTACCTTTCCCAATTTTGCATTTATCCTATCTGCCTCCTCATTTGATCTGTTTTTCTCTTCCTTGCTCAGCCTTCTCTCTATTTTCCTTTCCTTGATTTCCTTTTACTTCATCCTCTACCTCTTGTCTCCCTTTTCTACATCTACTATTTTTGCAAAAATTTAATTCTTGGAAAATTCACTCAATGTATTTCCAAGAAGTATTTTCAACAAATCCACTCATCTCCATCAACTCCTCCAATAATCATCATCCCTTACCACCCAACTTTAAGTTCTCTTTCTTTTTCTTTCTTTTTTTCTTTACCCATCCAGACAAGTTTGTATTGCTCAGGTAGTCTTGGGTTTGATGTCTGCCCTTTTATCTGGTTGATATACCAGGAGTCACATCGTTAAATAAAACTGACTTTCCTTCCCTCAGCCACTATTAAATCCCAATAGCTCCTCAACTTCAGGTAAGATGTTTAGTTTTTGTCTGACTAGAGATTTGTGCAAGTGTTTTACAAGGTGTCATAATTTCCATGATTTCAAATTTTATGACTGCTTGCTTCTGGAAAACAGTATTTCTTTGATATTATATCACCTCTGGCTTTTACAAACTTTCCAGCTCCCTTTCTGAGAAACTCCTTGAGCCATAAGAGAGGGTATGATGTATATATCCCATTTAGAGATGCATACTCTACAATCTCCATAGTCGTTTATTCTCTGAATATAGACAAGTTTGAGGTCTTTGTGTTAATTGCCATGCACTGCAAAGAGAATCTTCTGCGAGGTTTGAGATATGTTTCATTTATGCATACAGCTATAAATCATTAGGAGTCATTATAATAATATGTCCTTTTAGCACAATAAAAGTATTGAGTTCTCCCACCAGGCCCCTGACCTATAGAGTATAGGTTTTCAATACCTTTAAAAATGCTAGGTTTGGGCTCCACTCTTGTCTAACTTAGATAATTAGGGCACACACATATGACTAGGAACACAACAGAATATTAAGATGAAGCACTCTGCTTTAAAATAGAATATGTGAGAGATTAATTAAAGCAATGACTTACAGCTTTGCAGAAATACAAAGACATTAAAAAAGAAAGTCAGAAGTCAAAGAGTACTGTACACTGTTAAAATTTCTGAGAAAAGAAGTAGAACAGTGACTGAAATGTATCTGGAAATACAGCCCTTCAACATCCAAAGTAAACACTTGCACAGTTATTGACCCAATGTTTGCTTTCTTCTGCCTGCTCAACCTAACAATGTCCTAGAAGGGAAACAAAATAAAATGGTTGGCACAGGACCTCAGCATAAGATTCAAGTAGGATATGAAACAAGAAATGGAAAAACTATCTGAAAATAAATTAACTGGCAGTTCACTGAATCATTCTACACACTTAAATACCACACATTTATATTTAGTGCCTATGATCATTCTGAGATTTGTCTTTGGAAATGGCAGGAATCATCATTTAGCAGAACAACATCTCCCAGAAATATTAAGGTCATGGGCTATTCATTCAATTGCAGCAGTTTATTTAAAAAAAATTCCAAATATGGAAATTTTCAGATTGAGAACAGTGGAGCATTAATATTTTCTAGAAATAATGTGGTGTCATTATCTTCTACTATGCAAGATGAAGTGTTTCCTATTGTATCCCTATGTGCATACTCATTTCTGTAATTTGAAGAATTCCTTTGTATATTGAAGTACCAAAGGGCAGATGTACTTTCCTAACAAGTGGTATGTATTTCAGATGCTCTGAGGAATCAGGTTTTTCAATAAACACCATTCCTGAAGAGTGTACCTCATTAGTGACTTTTATTGCATTGTGGAAATATGCCACATCTTTCATGGAGTTCAATTGCATTTTGATAATGAGAAACAACACATGGAAACACCAAAATCTTGTATAAAATAAAATAAGCTTTTTCCAACTTTATTATCCATTCCTCTGAGACCCTTTGAGTATAGGACTATATGGCTCAAATATAGAGGATTGAGAACAGGTGAAAAGCAATTGGTGACAAAAAGAAAATTTCTAAACACACACACATATAGGCTTACAGTCTCTGAACTTAACCTCTTATTCTATTAAACAAACATCGAATTCATTTAAAATGGTTCTACTCTCTCTGAAGAAAAGCAAATTATTGGGTAATAGGTGACTCTTCAGGCAGCATCAACGCTAATAAAAATATACAACATAAAAATCAACAGAATTCAACACCTGACATCAAATACGAAACTTAAGATTCCCCTAGAGGAAAAAAAAAAGAACAAAGTGTGCCTGTTTGCAGTGTACTACCTTTCTTTTTCCATACTTTAAAAGCATTTTAAGTAAAATAACTGTTTTAATTTATTTTATCTTTACTAAAAATGTTAGAGAGTTTGAATAAATATCAAATAAAAATGAGAAAAGCTCAGAATCAAAAATCTCTTTAATTGGAAAGTTATAACCTTAAAAATCAAGATCTACTTTAGGATTTGATGTAAAACAATAAATACTTTCAGCTTGAAATCTATTTTGCAGGAGTATTAACATGTTGATTTATTCTATGGTCCTAGCAACTTTTCACAAACCGTATTTCCACATCTGTGTTTAAATGCCATATTTATTTACAATAATTTTAATTGTAAAGACATAAACTGATTCTAAAAGTTAGATTCGTTACATCTAAGTATGGACCCAATTCTGCATGAAGGTTGTGATTCTATTTTACATACAATTCTTACAAAATAGGTCATTAAAAGCTTATCTGATCATTTTCATCATCAGTAAAGAGACATACAGACATAAGAATGATGATAAATGTAATGTTTGCACAACTTTTTATGATACATGTGATTCACACAAAATCTGAGGCTGATATTGTTCAAAAACATGCACATATTTGTGTGTAAATTCCATCAGATATATTTGAACACAAAACAAAAATGTTTGTTAATATCAACACCTAGCTCTGTGACTGATTAATTAACTTACCAATTATAATAATAGGAATGTGGTTCTCACAATATGGTACATAAAATATAAAATTATAGATGATGGTAACAGTAATGAGGTCTCATAAAATTTTTCTGTAAACAACAAATGAAATGTTCTTCTTTACTGGAAAGTAGGAAAAAATTAATGTGATGCCAATTGTTCCAAAACTCTTAAAATGATCACATTTGAACTGCAGATTATCTAATTGTTTCAAAAGTCTTTTGTTATGTCATATGTCCTATATCTAGACATTATATATATATATATATATATATATATATATATATATATATATATATAGTCAAGAAATGAGCTTAAACTGGACTGTAGAAGGATTTCTGGCAATTAGGTCAAAGCTAGTATTCCTCAGAAAATTGTATAATGGGTTTCCTGTCCACCAAAAGAAATTATTTCCCTGGACTGTGATAGAAATGACACTGCTCACCATTGCCAGGTACCTGTGGTTGCGTACTAAAGGACATTGCTCTCAAAAGTACTTGTTATACATTTCGAAGTCAATGCTAGTCTCATGGCTCTTCTCCCAACAGCAGCTATTCATCCTCCTTTAACCCAGCTACTATTGCAATTCTTTCTCTTGCTAGCTTCTTATTTTTCTGCTATCTCCACATCTCTATTTCCTGCAATTATCTTGATCTCTTGGAGATAGCCCTGGACATATCCAGTTATCTTTTTCTGGTCTGGACTCCTTCAGAAATCCCTAGAAATATTCTCTCTCTTATTCACAATAAAGGATATTCTCCTAATAATGGAGCAGTCCTGTCCTCTGTTACTTTACTTTGCCCACTAGCACACATTTAGTGATGAAGCCCAGAAATTGAGAGCAGATGAAAAGCAGTTGGTTAATCTGGCCTTCTATACTGGTAAATTTTATGTCAACTTGATAACAAGGTGGAGCCATCAGAGAGGAGAGAACCTCAATTGAGAAAATTCATCGATAACATTCAGCTCTAAGGTATTTTCTTAATTACCAATACATGGAGAAGGGCCCTGCACATTGTGGGTCATGCCATCCCTGGGCTGGTGGTCCTAAGAAAGCAGACTGAGCAAACCATGGAAAATAAACCAGTAAGTAGCAGCCCTCATGGCCTCTGAATTAGCTAGCCAACAGGTTCCTGACCTTTGTGACCTTTTGATGATAAACTCTTATACAGAACTGTGAGTGAAAAAAAACACTTTCCTCTACAAGTTTCTTTTGGTCATGGTGTTTTGTCACAGCAATAGTGACCCTAAGACACCTTGCTAAAAGACTGGCTACTATTATAGTTACAGGCTCAAAATTTTAAGTTAAGTTTTTTAATATTGACTAAATAGTGCTTCTCACTGGGCTGCAAACATTTCTGACACACATATACACACACATATGTATATATGTACATGTACATGTACATGTACATGTACATGTATATGTATATGTATATGTATATGTATATGTATATGTATATGAAAATATCCAGATTTCTCCAAGGGAAGAATGTTCATATTTGTTTTTAACATATAACCAACTTTTAGGTCCTCAAGCTCTTCCTCATTTTTATTCTTTCCTGAAAACATGTTTGGTCTTATTATAATGAACATTTATTTTACCATATTGTTTTAAACTTTTCAGGATTTGCTTTGCTATGATCCAAAGTCTTGAGTTAAGTTACACTTCTTAACTACTTTTTTCTACGATGAGATTTTCAGTGCAGATTACAGATAGTCATTCTGCTAATAACTTCTGTCCCTAATCTATATCTGTCCCAGAGGATTTCCACTCAGCTGACATACATCATCCAGGAATCAACTGTGGCCCTGCAAACTGCTCCAAAAGAGCCTAAACCTTGCTAGCCCCAGGTAGTCCTGTAGAAATGGTGAGCCTTGAATTTGCAGAAAAGTCCCACCAATTTAATTGCTCCTTGCCTTTTTAAGGCTCAATCAGCAAAAATACATGCTTCTAATGGAATTTACTCATTTCTAGTATCACCTGCCAGCTTGAATGCAGTCAAACTCCTAATCAGAAGGAAGTAGCTATAGAAGAGATTGTGTACTCCTTTATCACCAACAAAATGTTGTAATGTTGGGTCTCAGTCATTCTACATCTAGAAATGAGCTCAAGCTGGTTATAGAAGGATCTCTGGCAGTTAGAGAGAAATGAACATTCCTCAGGAATTTGTGAAACAGGTTTTCTGTCCCCAAAGGAGTCATATCCTTGCCTTTGGCAGAATGGACATAACTTTCCATTGACATGTGCATGTGATTACACATCAAAGACTATGTTGGCCTCTAATATAGGAGGGGATGGAGGAAAGATAGCTAGAAGGGGCTAAAGAGAACAAAAGAGATGAAGTAATTTAATTCTATTTCAATTAAAAATAATAATTCCTTAACTTTTACGTGTGGTTTCAGGGATGACCAATTTATGTTAGAAAACAATTTAGGGAGCTTATCTCCATGAGTCACTAATTCTTTCTTTCTAAACATGTCTTAGTTGTTTGTAGTTCTTTGTTTATACATCGGGCCCCATGAGATTTTCTTTTTCAAAGTTAGCATGTCTGTTGATTGTATGCTTGTTCTGGTCTTGTTTGTGCATCCATATTGTCATGGTAACCTTAGTTGTCTTTTCTAGGAGACACAATATTTGATCATATTTCCTGATTCTCTGGATTTTACAGTCTTTTTTGCCTTCTTTTCTGAGATTTTTCCCAAGTGTTAGGTGCAGGAGCTATGCAGTAGGTGTTTAATGGTCTAGGCACCCTATGATCTGTTGTTCTTTGCATTTTGACCAGTTGTGGTTTTCTATAATGGTATCTTTTTAAGTTGCAAATAGGAGCTTTTTTGATGATGTATGAGAGCTACACCTGGGTATAAAGATACATATTTAGATTATAGTTGGAATTACATTTGTTTCATGTCAATAGAATATTATCCTATAAGAGTCATTTCTTCAATGGGTAGGTTTCCAGTACCTAAAATGATTTCCAACCTATTGAATAGAGCTTTAGTCCAACTAGGCAGCTGTTGATTGTAGAAACCAGAACCCTATTCAGAGACCCTATAGACCCTATTTTGTGTATATGCTCTCAGATCCTATTTTGTGTACATGCTCCAGGCCTCAACCTAAGCCTAATCTTGCTAACCGCCCACTCTAAGGGCAAATCATCTCATCCAGCCAGGTAGCCCTGAAAACTATACTAAGGATAATTAGCTCTATCCAGCCAGATAGCTATGCTAAGAGTAATTAGCCTTATCCTGCCAGATACCCCTGAAGGCTAAAGGCTATAAAGCTATCCCACCAGACCAGGTAGCCTTGAAGGCCATAAAACCAGATGCCTGATTCTAATAACTAACTTGCCAGGCACTGCCCAAAAATGAAGCCACATGGACACTTGTGAACTACACCTGTGCCCATTAATTAAAAACCAGACTCCCTCACCTATGTGGAAAATGCTTTTTTCTGTCAATAAAAGAAGCTGTAATTCTCTGTTTGGGGTCAGTCATCTCCATGGTGTCTGACCCCGGCATGCCAGTTTTTCTCTGCAGAATAAAAGTGCCTTTGCTTTTTACATATGTGGTCTCGCTAGTGCTTGGGGGGCAGAGGCGGGGAATGTGTGGCAAATTTCGCACCCAACATTGATCATAGTTAAGATATGATTGCCACTATTGCATGCTAAATTTCGAAAGTCCAGACCAATAAACACAATCAAGTGATACTTTTTAGACTGAAGCTAGGCTAGGCTTGAGATTCATCCTTCCATGGTCTTTGAGTACTAGACAAGAAATCGTATACAGCCTCCTTTACTATAGCCACTTCAGGCCACAATTTAATTGAAATAACGTAAAGTGTAGTAATTGCAAAATACAGGGTGATGGTGGTGGTCGTTAACACAGTTTGGTACATCTGCATACCCATGAAAGAGAAATGGCTAAATTTCGAAAGTCCAGACCAATAAACACAATCAAGTGATACTTTTTAGACTGTTTAAAACAGAATCTCAGGTAACAATTCCAGGCTAGGAAAAAAAATTGTAACTGCTATTGAGAATGTCAAATGTGTATATGATGATCAAAGTAGTGAGAAGGAAAAATGATATGTTTCTCTGTTCATACAGTAATCATGCTTATAATCAAACATGTTGACCTATACACGTGGCTTTTTGTTTCAAATCAAATTTGTTCTTTGTTCTACAACATCATCTTCATGCTCTTCTTTTTCCTTTTGAAATAGCTGATGATCTGTATTTCATAGAAATATTTCTTTTATAACTCTAGTGTTATATATGGGGAGATATAAAATTACTGAAGAAGTTGAATAATAATGAATTTGACCTCCAGGTAAATTGTCACCCCAATAAAATGAACTAGACATGAAGATAATGTTGGAATCTATGCTGCAGAAAAAGACAAGATATTAGAAATGTTACCCACCAAGATGAGCTGGAGAAGTCACTTTCTGAGTTTAGTTTGTTGAGTTTAGTTTGCTATGTTTGTTCCAGGGATTCAGAAAGGCCCTGGATAATTTCAAGAGAGATGTCATATGAGGAAATAATGACTCAAACCATTTTCTTTAAGAGAAGGTCATTTTCTTGGCTTTGCATGCACTTGTCATACAAAAAAAAAATTTTTTTTTTCTTCTCAAAGACTGCCAAATTCCTTTGGATTTTTGCTCTGTTGAAGAGAAACTTGGAACTATAAAATACAAAGAATGAATAAGTTTACTTAGATTAAGTAGTGAACATGAATAAGAAATAAGAAGAATCACTGAAATTCTGCTTTTAAGCAATCATCAGTGATTGACATTATATTTATAATCCAGTAGGGTTATGACAAAAATTTATATTTCCCAAAAAATACATTGAACAATTATGGTAGATAAAAGAGTCTGTCTTCTATATTATTTAATTATTTAATTAATTCTACCATCATTATACATTTACTCTTATCATGATCTGTGACAAGCAAATACATTCCATTGCATGTAATTGATATTACTTAGTTATCAGAAAGATAGTTTTTTGAAAAAAGAACTTTTATAGACATAGTATTTTCAAGAGTAAGTCTATCATTTTTCTTAGTAATTTATACTTTTGCTGATCTCAATGACATTTAAATGAAAGAACTGTCATTAACTGCGGGCAAAACAGGATGGGTGCTAGAAATCCTTTTTCTTTCTTTCTTTCTTTCTTTCTTTCTTTCTTTCTTTCTTTCTTTCTTTCTTTCTTTCTTTCTTTCTTCCTTTCTTCCTTCCTTCCTTCCTTCCTTCCTTCCTTCCTTCCTTCCTTCCTTCCTTCTTTCTTTCTTCCTTTCTCTCTTTGCTTTAGTGTTTCTTCTTCTGATATCACACAGTAGGAAACTAATTCTCCTTGTTCTTTTTCACATACCATACAGTTTCAGGAATTCTGACAAACAGAATAATGAAGGGTTTAGTCCCTAGTAATGAACATCACCATCCTAACAATAAGATCCAACAAACAATTTTAAGTGATGTAGTGAATGCTGGGTTTATGTAGAGTATACACAGAGTCTGGCTGGTATAAATAATTATTACTGGGGTCTCGCAGAGATACAGTATGCACAGTGCACCATGATGGCACCAGCTGGGACTTAGCATTATTTTGAGAAATAATAGTTTATTCCAAAGTAATGAAAGCTTTATAGTACAGTAATTGAATGCACACATCAATGAACTGGCTTTCTTTCTGTTCTTGAAGATCTCTTTATTTTAGTGTTTTGTTTTGTCATCCATGTTATGTATTCAGGGTGCCCATTAATTTCTGTACTAGTATTCTTAAAATCCCACCAAAAAAGGATCAGTAGTAGGCATGTTAAAAGGTGTCATTTCAAAGTATGCAACAACTGAAATTATTCACTTGTTACTTATTTTTATGTCCCTTGTATATTTATGCTACATGTGTGGGCAAATAGAACAGAGCACATTACATATAACTTGTTAAGGACTAACAAATTCTTATTCTTATTCTTAAGATTTATTTGTCTTTCTTTTTATGTACAATTCTTCCCATGAATGTACGTTTTTCATATACATACCTGATGCTAATGGAAGCAAGAAGAGGGCACATGATGCTCTGAAAATAGAGTTACAGAGGTTGTGAGAATGCCTGTGGTTGCTGAAAACTAAACCCCGTTTCTCTGCAATTGTAGTAAATGTCAAAACTGCTGATCAAAAGTTCTTTTTCAATCATCCATTTTTTAAACTTATTTTTTTCAGGCTAAATTGGATTGAATTTCATTCTTAAAAAGGATTTAGTATAGTTTTAAAGATACAATGTCCAGGGTAGTCATACTTAATTTCTGGAAGAAACTATATATACTTAATTTCTTCATTGTATTCAAGAACAAATATGGCCAAGGAGAAAGAAAGAAAGTTTCTATGGCTCCTGGAATTTCCAGCCTATGGTTTGAGAGACAGAAACACCATGAGTGGACCCCAAGTACTGTCCCTGGTGTGTTTTTGTTGGACATTTTGAATATATTTCACCACTTGAATTTTCCATATGAATAAAGCTGTGACTGAATTTCAAGTTAAGGTGTTTTTCTATGTTTCCCAAAGTGTGACTCACTTTTAATTACTTCTCCAGATCTGTAAACTCTGGACACAAAGTTGGCATGTGCTACTGTTCAGATGGTGAGAATGAGGTCAAGTCTAGGTTGTTGAGAAAGTCACAGGAAACTTTTCCTAACTTGGAAGTTCTTGTCAGGTAAGATGTTGTGGATCCGAATCTTTATCCTTACTCAGTAGATGGGGAACAATGCTTATTTTTAAAAAAACACATTTCTTTTTAAAAACTTTAATGTAACTCTGACATTGTTTATTCTGTTTTTCCATATTATGAAAATTTGGTACATTAGGCTGTATGGACTCTGTTTATTCCTAGGAAGTTGGAATTAGTTGTTGAGGATAGAGGTGCAAGTTGACAGAGGTTAATTTTCCTTTTTGCGTATGTATGAAATTGTGAAAACTCTCCTCTGAAGCACTGTCATTATTTACACTAAAGAAATATAGTAAACATTATCAGCTGGAAATTTTCCTTAATAGTGAATTTCTTCATAGTTAATACTCAATCTAGAAGCTCTATCCAGATAAGACTGAGTAATAATTAACTGCCATATACTTAAATCCCTGAAGAAATAAGTGCTTCATGAGATTCAGACCAAGGTCCTCCCCTCAAAAATTAAGTCCAGTGTTTTATTTGATCCCAACAATTACTCATCACCAAATGCAAAGCCCCTTTAGACAAACATGTTTACTACAAAGCCAATTTGTATATTGTTTTAAACAAAGTGTTTCACTTTCTAGACATAAAAGCAAGAGTGCAATATTTCATGAATGAATATCCTCTGTGTTCAGGGTCATCCAATAACAGATTATACTTTCTTGAAGAGACAAAGAATTACAGGAAAGAAAGCAAAAGAGAATTAATATAATATTAAATGATGATGTAGTAAACATTGCTTTTATTCAATATGATTTATAAATAAATTGAAGCACACGGGTTAAATAACAATGTCAAAGTCATATTTCAATTCCAAGGGCAAATTATGATATTTAAACAAATACACTAAAGCATCATGTTCAATATATAACCACTATGTATGCAAAATATGTAAGGAAATATACCTAATTTTAATAAATATATAAAAATAAGTCTTCTGATTTTGTCAATACACAGAATATTCTGTTTTAAAGAAATAATAATGTTTCCTTGATGAATTTTTATTTAAAATGGTAATGTCCAATGATGATATATATATATGTATATATATATATATATATATATATATATATATATATATATATATATATGAAAAATAGATTTTTTGAAAGCAAAGAGATCTAATTTGAATCAACATTATTGATCTAGAAATGATCAATGTACAGAGAGATCCTTTAAATATGACTTTCTATGAGTACATCATGGTAAATCTAATACAGTTTTACAAAATTAGTCAAACATGATTTTCCCTGCTATAAATGTTTCTTAAACAAAATTTTATTAACACATTGTTGAATGAAATACTTGTTTATGGATTGATATTGTGTATTTCTTATAACATTTATTGCTGGTAAGCCACATGAACAAAATTGAGGATGTTATACAGAAATATATCTAATCCAAAGGGGAGGGAATATATATATATATATTTATATATATATATTTACTGTTATAGGGGAAGAGAAGGAAGCAGATATACAGGTATTAAAATGAGATAATTAATCCAAATTTATTAAATATTATGATAAAATCATTATGCATTTAATTTGTTAATGATTATATTTGTGAGATAACTAGATTTTTACTTGTATACTTCATACTTCTTCCATACTTATTAACATAAGTTTTTTATGTGGCTCATATTTTAGACTATCAAAAAATCCATTAATAAATGCATTAAAGCACCCCTTTCTGCTGACTTTCAGTTTTCTTATCTGACTTAGTGGAAAAATACAAAAATAAATAATAATAAAAATAAAATATTTGAGCCAAATGGAAAAATATGGATATTATCACTGTTCACATATTTTAAGCCCCTGTATACATATATACCTCAGTAATGCAAAGTATTTTGAGGAATTTCCAAAATCATGTAAATAACATTATGCATGAATGTAGAACCAGTGAATTTTACTTATCTATAGTTCCTTCATAGCTCTGAAGAACTGTGCTTGAACATAGCGAACACACAATGGCACTGAGTAGTAAAACTGAATGAGTGAGACTTCATTTTAACTAAATGAAAACCATGCTACATGTGATAGTACATGCAATACACAGCAATAATATAAAAGACACAAATGGAAGAAACAGTCAAGACCAGACTGTCCCAAATACAGAAAATTTATCTAAAATGAACTGCCTTCATATACATAAACATGTGTCTTTGATTATTCAATACTATTTCACACAGCTCATTTTGAAATATATACATGCATATATGAGTGAGTGTTTATATAAGCATCTATATTGTTAATATTTTCAGAATGAAAACTATTTATACACAGTAAATATATTTTAATTGGAAACATATAATCTACATATAAAAAATTAATATGGTTTACACAGAAACCTTTTGTTAACATAATTCATGAATAATTTTCATTATCATTAATGCTGATTAATTTTCAAATTTGTAATTATAGACATTGCTTTGAAAATAGCTACATTATATTTATAGCTTATGATGCTCAATGCATGAATATAATTTTTAGACAATTGTAATAACAAATTTACTAAATAAGAATACATTTTTGAATGAACATACAATATGAATGAACTAACAGTCTTATTATAAATGATATGGAACCTAGTAGAATAAAACAGAATTACCAGTTAGTGAAGTTTACAAGTTGTAGTACATGATAATATTTTTCTACCTTTGGTCAAGGTATCGAAAGTTACAAAAAATCAAATGTGTCAGCATACTCAACATTTTTAAAATAATTATTATTCATTTTTGTAAGTACATGTGTGCACATGTCTCTGTGTGTGCATTGGTATGTCTATAGCTGAGGAATTGGCTTGTTCATGTGAGTGCAAGTACCTTCAGAAGCCTGAAGAGCGCACTGGATGTCCCAGACCTGGATATATAATTCACTATGAGTTGCCTGACATGCATTCTGGAAACCGAACTACCTTCATTTGTAAGAACAGTATGCACTCAACCCTCTGAGGTTATTTATCCAGATCCAAGCATATTCACCTTAATAATTATCTTAAAACTGAAATCAATTAGAAGAAACCCCAATGGATCTAAAAGGATGCTTGTTAGTTTACTCATACACTAAAATTCAGTGCAAAGTGATAACTTGTCCTCAGAGTCAGCATATGATACCTTTAACCTCAAAATCTTAATGTCTATTGAGTTCCCTTTCTTTTTAAAAAAAACAACAGTTGGGAATAAAAAAAAAAGATTCTCAGTGCTCTTCTCAACATTCAAGTTCTTGGGAGAATCTAACAGTCAGTGGTAGGTCCTATGAAATGATCTATGTAGATTATATCACACTGCAACCTTCCAGCCAACATCTGCTATTCTCTGGTGGTTCAGGCAATTCTGTGAAATTCCTTGACACCAGGGTATTGAAACAAGACAAGCCTAGCATATATTACAATTCGGTATTTTATAGGAAGATATTATCACTTTCATTAATCACATATTCAACACTACCTGAGACAGAAAAGGCAGATTGCCTCAGGTCTTTTGGGCCGAACTACAGATTTTTCTCCACATCTGCAAAATATTCTAACAATTGGTGTCAAGTATCTTCAACAAATATTTTGAATGCGACATTTACATTTACCAGCTTTTATAATTAAAATTTATTCAATATTTGATAGAAGTTTTTTATTTTTATGATTTACAATAGCAAACAGAACATGAAATCAATATTTATGCTGCAATGTTTTTCAAATCCCTTATAGTTTGAAATTACATTGGATTTTTATCTCTGAATTAATAAGTATTTGGGATGTTGATATCAGAAGCATCTTGTGAGTTTGAGAACAACCTATGCTATATATTGATTATCAAATACTTATGGACTACCAAGTGAGACACAATGTCAATAAAAATCCAGAACAAAATCCAGCTGAACTGTGTTATAGACACACTACATTAATTCTAATATTGTTCTTATACTACCTAAAAGCTCAGCTTTGGCATTCTTTTAATCAAAACTACAGATACAATAGTCTTGGGGAGGGTATAGGTGCATTGTCATTCTCCACTATGCCTGTTGGCAGAACCTAATATAGGTCGAATAAAGTGGTTGAGAGAGGTAACTAGTTTAATGTCAACAGAAAAACAGAGTTATATAGGAAGTAACTAAGGACAGGGTTAACCCAACAATAAAATTCCAGTGACCTAGTTCAGCAAGATTGATGTCACCCTTTAAATTTCTAGAACCTCCTAAAATAATACTACTACCATCTGTTTAAAGAGCATGTGCAGCATGAGCCCAAGAAGGATACTGCATAAACTATAACATACCATTTGTAAAAAACCATAAAATTATGAAAATTAAGACAGCATATGTCATGGCAAGAATTGGTACTTCCAGAAAAAAAAAATAAAGAGTGTATAATAGCATTTGAATCTCAGTTACAATGTGGGTAATATTACATATGTTGCATGATATATATAGAGCGAGAGATACACATAGATATATGCATTTATATATATGTAACAGTATATATATATATATATATATATATATATATATTATATATGTACATATATGTGTATATATATGCATATCTATATGTATATATATATATATAAAGCATTTGTTAATCTGACATTCTAACCATATTAGACTTGACTGTATTCATAGAAACTGTTATAAGTTGTTTTAATGTATTGTAAAATTAAGTCATTAGCATTAAAGTTTTAAAGAGGGACAATCTGGGTCATCCTCTGACAGACCAAACTCATAAATATGCTGGAATAATAATAAGAAATAGTCATTGTTTGATCAAAAAATCAATAGACATGCTAAAACTGATTTTTGAGATCCCATAAGATCTCAAATCTACACAAACATCTACAGGCAATTAAGGAATGCTGCATATAGGAATAGACTTCCCAAGGAAGAGCACACCAATTGGTCATCCAATTACAAATATTTGGCAGAGAAAATATATATACAGATATACAGGTTGAGCAGGTTGCACTTTTTTATTAAAGAATATGTGTGTGTGTGTGTGTGTGTGTGTGTGTGTGTGTGTGTACACATATACATGTACATATATATACATAGAACAGCAATTAATGTAAAAAGAGGACATGAATTTTAAAGAGGAAAGGAAGGTTATGTGGGAGAGTTTGGAAGAAAAATTAGAAGGGAGAATGATGTAAATATATTATAATCTCAAAAAGAAAAGAAATAATTTTTAGAAATCAAAATATTTCACATACCAAAGGGAGCTACACAGAACAAATATCGGAAAAAATCAATTTTATAACACATAACACCTGTGAATGCCAAGAAGTCTTAGTATGTGAACCAAAACTGTCATGCTGACTGCCTAGCCCTTCTATTTAACATGGGAAATTAATTATTTAAACAAACACTAGAGTCCTCAGATGCGTTTACACAGATGGCTGTCTCCTATTGATACAATTGTGGAGTGAAGGGAGGAGCACACAAGTTCTTTCTTTCATGACATTTGATATACAAACAATAATCATTGGCTCACAGGGAAGGCGATCTACCTCTGTGATGAAAAGCACAAAGGAACACAAGGAATCGAGTGTATTTAAAGAAAAATAATGGTCCTCATGTGAAGCTGTTTTAAAAGCTGTATAATAATCTTAAAAGTATTTACTTTTTAAACAAGTGTTGCCTGTTTTGTCTTTCATGTATAAAACAATTATTATAGTGTTACTCTCACTTACTGGAAGCTATTATATTAACTTGGTTAATACTACTTTGATAGAAACAGAGACTCAGAGTCCATAGAAAAGAAGTCTATCGGTATTATGTCAGTTTCTTTGTCATATAACTTTATTCATGTTGACTATCACCTGAATAATTCTCTCCAGATTTTTATTACAGAGAAAAAGCCAAATAATTTTTCTTAGTTTGTGTAACACTCTTTACAAAAAAATAATTGTCAAGGAGCTATAAATCAGTATTAGGATATGCATAAAAGTATTACATTAATGAAATATATATACATATATGTACATATATATGTGCCTATATATTTTTTTAAGGAAAATTAAAGCCATGAATTGAAGGAGATTTGAGAGGAGTGTACTGGAGGTTTTAGAGGGAGGAAAGGGAAGGAAGAATTCTAATGTTATTATAATCTCAAAAAATCCTTGTGGAAGTTATTTACACTTCAGAAAAAGAAAGAAACAAAAAAAAAATGACAGGCTACTTGGAATTCTCAACAGTTTTTCATTCACTATTACAATAAAGAAATCCAGATTCTGGTAGAAATTAAATGAGAAAAATTGGAATAATCAAATAAGAGAGATTGTTGAACCTTCCAAGCTAAAACTGACCGTTTTACATAAGTCACACAATAATGTGATCAAAACATCTAAACTGATAGATACAGAAAGAATCAAAGCAATAAAAAAGATATAAATGATTTTATTGTTGAGAAAGTATAGAAAAGTAACGTATATTTAATTTGCCCTTAACATTTAACTATTTTAAGCTTGATGCTTTAATGTATTATTTTAAATTTGACCTAATCTATTATTTATATGGCTTACTTAATTGATAACTTTATTTTAACATATACAATGACATTGCTTACTTTGCTATTTGCTTTTTGATATAGTATAAGCAAAATTTACATGTATTTCGTCATTTTAATTTATAATTACAATAAAAAAATTCTAGATAAAGTCTTATCATGACTTTTATGATGGTAAAGAGGAATGCTACAGTAGAACCATTTATGAGGCATGAGAAACGCTGCTGAGGGTTCTTGCAGTATGGGTGAAAGAGAAAATGAACTCAGTTTGGAATATAACATGAGCAATGGGTACTTAAAATGAAGAAGGATGCAGGTAAGCGGATTTATAATTAGGAAGAGGAAATATCAGAGGTAAAGAAGGATGATAATTAGACCAATTGTGTGTGATTCTTAGTAGAAGAGGCTGAGTGTTCTGAAATCGTCTTCTTATAGTAAAGGGTGAAGATGCTAGTGAGATAAGAAGAACATTCAGACACTGTGGATGGCCAACCGATGCAGTAGGATTCTTGCTAAAACCAAGTACCGCAATGTCAATCCAGAAATCTAAAACTCGGACCTCTGTAAAAGAATTTGAATATACAATGACCAAAATGAAAACCTTAACACAACAAGTAACAGAAAGTAAACTTTCCTAAAGAGTTCATACCAATTTGGTAATCACAAAAATATGTTTTCAGTTCATAATTAAAAGTCATTCAATTGGAGAATTTCATTAATGAACAAATCTAAGATATTACCTATCTTCTGTAAATTATCAAATAATTAATTTCTTCAGTGATTAACCTTATACACTTTGTGCATTTATGCCTTCAGTTCTTAAAATGAATGCTTGATTTTTATGATCATCATAATAATCAACTTGGAAGTTTTGCTAAAAAAATTTTTTTAAATGCTCATAATACTGAATTTTTAATTATTGAAATATCAGGGTTTTATAAATTTTATTATTTTTAACTTGTATATATTGTTATACCTGCATGCATATATGCATGCCACATTAATGTTAGTGCCTGCACAGACCAGAATAGTGTGTCTGAATCCCTAGCCTAGAACTCCAGTTACTAATGGTTTGGAGACATCACGGGGGTTGTTGAAAAACAAACCCAAATCCTATGTAAAACAGGAAGTGCTCTTAACCACTAAGCCATCTCTTCAACTCCAATATCTGGCTTTTCCAAATAAAGAAATTTATTCATGGAAATATTGTCGGTATTGTTATTATGGAAATAAAGAAATTATAGATCTTGCTGCTACAGAATGAGAGTGTCTTTTTCAACTCTCAGTTCATAGTTTCCATCAAATTCAGATTTCAGAGACTTCAGAGATGACAGTAATAGTAATGCTTAATAAAGATATCCTGGCATGAGGAACAGTCAGAGTTCTGATAGTATACTTAATGATTCCTGAATGAGAACAGTAGAGTATTTCAAAAACACATTGTAACACTGAAAGAGAATGTGACTTTAAAGTATATTCTAATTGTACATAGTCATTTATTTTTTCAGTCTTTTCCAAGTGCAAAACTAAAGTGGTAATAGCAGAGAATCATTGTTTGTGAAAATCTATTACAAAAAATAACTGTTTTCATCTAAGGAGAATACCTGCTTTTCCTAATATGGAAGTCTAGCTCAGAGAATCTACATAAGAACATTCCTAACTGCTTGCACATAATATTGAAATTGCCTTTCAATATCTTTCAAAGGTCAGTTCCAATACTGAAAGCCTTTTACGTATTTACCATGAGATCTTCGAGCATAATGATATTAAATTATAAACCTCAGGAGAAAAAGGGTTGAGTGTATCATGTTTATGACTGTTTCCAACTACCTGGCTTTCTGCCTAGCATAGAAATACTCAATAAATATTTGCTGAGTAGATAAAGAAATAGATGTGTGAGTGAATGAATAAAGACAGTAAAACATCTGACTTAAACCTTAGTTTATTAAATATGATATTTTTTGCAATTTTATGGTATAAGATGCAGAATATGTATCTCCTTAAATTAATGAAAAGTGTATTACAGTAATAAGAAACAATATAAATATTAAATTGTTATACCTGGTCTTTCAATTTATTATAGTCCACAAAGGAGGAACATTTTCTAGATAGTGAAACATGAAGAAGTAATTCAACTTTTAGCTTAGGAGAAAACCTCCTTTCAATAGCTAAATAAGAACAGGTTGAATAGTACTTATTCATTCATTTGTTTATTTCTCCAGGAAATAACAATATCCCTGGATAGACACTGTAGTTAAGTATTAGAGCAGGACTCAAGGGAAACATATGGAATGAAAATTTGAAGTATGTGAAGCTCACAAAACAATAGGACCACACAAATATTTACAGCAACTCATTGGAGAGTAATTTGTTAGTTACTCTCATTTTTTAAGCTCTAAATGGGTACCACGATGTTCTCATCTTCTCCTGAGGCCTATTTGTTAAAGTGAATAGGACACAATTCTTTAAAGATAAAATCATTGTTCTCAATATGAAGACACTGTTTCAGAGCTGACAAATATATGATATATGCACATGCCTGTGAGCAATTGCCCAAACAAAATTACTTAAATGATATATTGATATGTGTTTTACCTGTTCACAAGCTCTTTAAGGAGATTTGGATACGTAATTATCAAAAACACCATATTCCTTCTCTGAAATATAATTGTCTTTAACCTTGAAGGTTAGTACTATAGTCATATATTTTATACAGACTCTGAAACACTACACCAAAGCACATCTGGCAGCATTTTTCCTTGTTCATTTTAAAATCTCTTTCACCTGGGCCCTCACTTTCAGCGGATCTAAAAGCCCACTTGGGTGTGCATTCAACGCAGACATTTGAAGTCTTCTACAGTGAATTTCCATTGGGATAAGACCTTATAGAGCACTGATACAGCCAAAGTTATATTCATCAAGCCCAGAATACTAAAGGGGCAATGAAAAATTCGGGAACCTACCAAGAAGCAATGTTAGGACTTACACTTGAGGCTTATATCTGGAGGGGAATTTCAGGAAAACCTGGGCTTTTCCAGATTGAGCTCCCTTAAAGTGAGGACAGTACTTAGTGTTGAGATTTTGAAATACTGAAATCTATGTTCAACTCCTCTGCACTCTATTGGGCCAGGATTATCAATGAAATATAAGCTATGGGAGACATATATTTTGTCAAATTAGTCTGTTTGAAACTTCTATTTGTTTTCAGCACAATTTGGTAAGTATTATGTTGCATTGGACTCACTTGCACCTTACCACATTTTCATTAGGGGGAGATATAATATCTGAAATTGATGTTGGGGTAGAAGACTATCTGAACAAGGAAGCTTATAGTGATCTTTAAGGTGGTCACTTAACAATAAATTTGTCTACTATTATAGTTGGTAGAAAATCAGCTATCAGATGCCAATGCTGCTTTCTTGATTTCCTTCATGAAATCAATGAGAGAATATAAAATAAATAAATTCATCCAGAGAGTCAGCTGCAAGACAAAATTTCATGACTTCTTTGTAAATAGTTCAAAATATAAGCTAATCAATTCCAGTTAATGGTGACTACCTTAAAAATAGATCTACATATTGATTGTTACTAGACTCTGCTATCTTAGTCACCAGCAATTTTCATATGTCATTCCAGCAGTCTCTCTTTGTCTGAGGGACCTGGGTAGTAGAATTAGTAATGAGAGGGGTCATGGGTAACAGATGTTGAGGATGGAGTTTTAGATGCAGACTACTCCGTAGTCTGACAATAGTAAGAACTTCTCACAGATGTTACAGATGCTATGATGCCTACATAGGCACATCATAAATAGCAAGCTGCTTGGGATGTAGTACAATAGATCATATAGAGAACATACTTTGATTTCTTGTGATTAACAGGATTATGGAAAAATAATTACAGTAACTCTGCACACCACTAAATTCTTTTAACTAGTAAGTTTTGTAACAAGAACATGATTGTCTTAGCAAAGAAGACTGTAAACTTATTGCAAGCTGTGAAAGCCAGAGGGCCTCTTTGGCAGATCTTAAGGAAAGTACTGTCTCCTTTCACTACTGTCAGTCAAGCTTAAGACATAAAGCAATGATAATAGTGTTTCTAAGTAATTCTATGTCTATTCTTTATAGTTTCCTGTGTCAAAGAGCAGAAAAAGACAAGAAGGGTAAGACCTAGTATGGGGCATCTGTATAGAGACTGAGAACTTTGAATGTTTACATTCCTGAGTACTCCAGGGAAAGCAAACCAGTTTTCTTTTACTCTTTTAAAGGAAAAATAAAGTATCTGTTCTTTCTGGAGGCTATGAAGTCAGCTTCATACAAGACAATTTTTTAAGGAAGTGTCCTGCTGATTTCAAGATATTCAAGTCTGCTGTTCATTTCCCTGTCTGAAAGATTCAGGTCAGATCTTAGCATCATCTGAAGGAGAAACCATGGCTTTTGTCATGGAAGAAAATTACATACATATTGAAATAATTGCATTTAATAGCTAATGTCATAGGATTAACTATTAATGTAGGTTAATTGGCAACAATTTTTACAAAGCTTCTCGTAAGAAAGTACTGGTGTATGTGATACTTTTATATAGCTGTGATAAAACACCAAGACCAAGGTCAATTTAAAGAATTTAAAGACTGTTTAATTTGACTTAGTGTTCCAAAGGGATGAGTCCAACATGGTGGAGTGGAGGCACAGAAGTAAGGGGCACATATTGTGGCTGGAGCATTGAGAGATGACATCTTTAACAGGAATCATGATGCATAGTGAGGGAACTAAAGGATTCCCTAAACTAAAGGTATGCAAGCCTTTAAACTCTCATTATCTACCTTCAGGAACATACTTCTTCCAGTATAATCATACCGCCTAACCTTGCCAAACCATGCCTCACACTGGAAGCAAGAGTTCAAAGACCTGAACTTATAGGGGAGATTTCCGTTCATTTCATCACAAATATGGAGAGACATTGTGAGATTATTGGAAGTATAAAGATGATTAATAATGTATTTATTATGATAGCTCAATGGGTATGAACAATGCGGACCTGATTTAGAATTCTCAGGATCCAATAAAAAGTTAGGTATGTCTGCATATGTGTGCCTGTAATTCAGGTACTGTGCAGAGATTTGGAAGGTATTGTAACAGATCCAGGAGGATTTCTAGGTTTGCTTGCTCCAATCCATGCTCTAAGTCCTTAAGACATTCTGTTTTAATGTAATATGTCAGAAAATAATTGAGCAAGACACCAAAAGTTCTCCTATAGCTTCTATGCATACATGAAAAAGTGTACCCTGATACACAGGTGTACATAAACAACTCAAACATGCAATTATGGAACTCTGTATATAATGTTTCCAACAATAATTAAACAGCATTAGTATTTTATTAAGAAGATTTAAAATCTTATATAAAATTGGTTATGATAAGTCAAGGTAGAGATAGTAAAGTTTCCTTATAATTGCTTTCTGACATGATCTTTAAAGCTCAAGCAGGTAAGGACTTTCCAGCAGAATCATTTTGTATGTTGGAAAAACCTGTTTTATAATTTTCTTCTCTATAATGCAGATACCCACATAGAAACCCATGGGATATCAATGACTGAATATCATGTGTGCATCAATATCTTTTAGAAACTGGGAAGTGCTATTCCAAAGTGAAAGGTACTCACTATATCTTGTAAATGAGTAACTAACCACTACTGTGATATATTACACAGTTGGGTCCTTAAAGTGATCATTATTAAATTTAGTTGGGAGGGTAAAATACTGATAGAGTAGGACATATATCCACATAAAACAGAAGAAAAAATTATATGTGTCCTTCTACTTATTTCTGTTTCTGTCTATTACTGTGTCTCATTGCATTGAACACAGTTAGCCTAAGACACTGTTCTACACAGTCAGGAGAGAGATCTCACTAGAAGCATGTCATAACTGTTGTGGAAGTTTATTTTTAATTATGTATAAAATAATTGTTTTGTGCACTGTTGGGTGATGTCCTCCTTATGTCTTGATGTTATATATTGTCTGCAGGTGTTGTATTTATGTGGGGGATGTTTGATTGCTAATGATCATGTGTTATCAGTAGAACACGTGAGGTGTTCTGTATCAATAAAAACACCTGAGATTGGATGCTCAGAGTTCCACTGTCCAGTATGGCACTGGCCAGGATAGTAGTTTTCTCTGCTGAGGTCTGGAAGTGTTTTCACCTAGCTGTCATTAGTAGGTTCACTACTACAAATGGCACCTGAAACATGGGGCCCAACATCACACCAGCTAATTCAACATGGAGAAAAGGAAGAACAGAAAAGAAACTCTAGACCTCTCAGAATCTGTTTTGTTTTGTTTTCTGTCAACCTGTCCAGATACTGGTGAGGTAAAGTGGGCCTGACAAGACATATCTACTATGATGATGAGAACTCCATACCATGAGGGAACCCTTCCTGCGGACTAGGTTACCAGTTATTCTCCTGCAAGCCAGACTCTATCTTAAATCTGGAAAGGGTTTCCTCAGGGTCAGCACACAGAATCTATCTTCCAGAACTGGCTGAGGTTGTATCGCATGCTGGTAGCCAAACTTGGTATAATAAGTGTCACCTAGGTATTATTGGTTTTAAAGACATGAAGGGGTCTTTGGAGAAGAGCTGAGGCTTGGCACTGTGAAGGGTCAGGAGAAGGCATTGGTAATAGTGGAGAATCAGTAGCAGTGGATGGCCCAGATTGAACAGGTCATGCAGAGAAGTTGCGGCTTGGCAACATAAAGAGGTCTTAGGAGAAACCGTTGGCAGAAGTGCAGCCTCAGTGATAGCTGAAGGCCCAAATTGAAGGGCTCATGTTGAGGAGTTGAGGATTGGCTCCATGAAGAGAGCCCTGTAGAGGCTATTGGTGAACGTGCATCCCAGTTTTAGCAAGCATTCTGAAGATACCAGTACAATAGTACAACCAAGAACAGCAGCAACAGTGGAATGGAGCCAGCTGGAGCCTGGAGGACAAGCTGTATGTGATGCAGAGGGCAGAGTCAGAGAAGTGACCCAAGCACTTTGCAGGACCCCTGAAGATCATGAGTGAATTCCAGATAATTTGACACTGATGATGTTTTTCTGCTTTCCAAAGACATTGTAAAAAGCTTGATAGAAGTTTGGTTTCATTTGGTCCTGTGCCTTAGCAAACCTTGTGATTGTTCTTCTTGTAAACAGTTTTGCTAGTGCAAAATATTTTGAGTGGCTTATACAGAAAAAGGAAATTATTGTATAAATTTATTTTTAGTTATGTATAAAATAATTGTTTTGTGCAATGTTGGTTGATGTTCTGCCTAGTCTTGGCATTTGGTATTGTCTGCAGGTGTTAATTTATGTAGGGGTTTTTGATTGCTCATGATCTGCACTTGCTATCAGTAGAACACCTGAGGAGTTCTGGATCAATAAAAAAAACTGAGCACAAAAGTTCAGGGTTCCAGTGCCACTATGCCACTTGCAAGGATAGTGGTTCCCTCTGCTGAAGTCTGGCAGAGTTTGCACATATGGGAATTCCTCCTTGTCATTCTTGGTGGGCCTACACGGTAGGTGTACACTGCTCATAACCAAGGTCATTCAGCTTATATATCTATGAGAACATATATGTCTGTTTTTCCGGGCACACATTGGTATGTTGTACCCATATACACAGGACACTGTAGAGGAGAATGAGGGACAAACTCTAGGACTTGCAGTAACAGAAGTTATTCATGCAGATATGAATGCATTTGAGATGCAGTTGAACAAGTTTTATAGGGTCTTGGACCACAGTGATATGCAGTTCCAGGCAATACATTCAGTCTTCTTGAGGGAAGATAGATAAATGGTCAATATGGCATACGCTAATTTGATATTATTTTCTAGAAATTTTGTTAATTTGTTATTTTGTTAATCCATTTGAAATTAGTTTGGCATGTAGAAACCTGAAGTTAATTTTCACTGTAGGATATGATGTTTTCTAGATTTAATTATTAAGTAATTTTTTACGCTGAGGCTTACACTGCAGCTCAGGATGGACTAGAGATCAGAATACAGCTGTGACTAGCTTGTAACTCCCCATCACTTTGCCTCTATTTCTCAAGTAGTTGGAAGGCATGTGTGAAGTCCAATAGCCAACCAAATAACTGTGTTTAACTTCTATTTATAGGAAGTTTATATATGAAGAATTAAATAGAACTGAATAAGAATAGGAAAATGTAATGATTCTGTAGGGATAACCTGCAATATAGTCATAAATCCCACAGAAGTGTTTGTGTATGCACACATATGTCATACAGGAGCTGGCAAAGAATTTTAATATACTATAGCCTTTACTTTGCTATATAGAGTGAATAAAAAAGTTGAGTTTGAAACTAAATATACCATTTTAACACATATAATTATTTCTTTTGACTCTTAGTTTCTACTATAACTCTAATTCTTCTTGGAGTCCAGTCTAAACATTAATTTTATTCTTTTATTCTGATTTTATTTCTTCTAGAGTACAATCTCGTTGTTGGCCTGATTGTTTCTTAGAGTTGCTCACAAGTCATCACCTTAATTACTTCAGGATCCTGAATACTGGGACCAAAGACATAAGCTACCATAGTACCAGCCTTAAACATTGCTTATAATAGAATGTGAAAAAGTAGGAAACAAAATCTAATTATTTATGTACCAAAAAGAAATATATTTGTCATTTATTTCAGCTACATTGAACAATACTAAAGTTGACTTTCAGATTTATTTTCTTAGCTTATTTAAGATCTTAATCCACTTTTTTCTTTCCATGATGACAATGAAAACTCTGAAGAAGACACTGCTCATTTAGGAAATATATTTTTGTTTCTCTATTTGTATTCTTAGAATTTCTTTTTTTTAATGTTACTAATATTTACTCTGCTGTAGATAGAATCAAAACAGTAACACCTTAATATTGATGTGTTCTTTATCAGAACTGACATTTATCAAGGATTTTTTTCTGCATTCTTTTCTTAAGTATAGGGAAACATTCAGCTATTTTTCCTTATTATTATATCATTTCTTCCCTTTGGGATTCCTAATATGCTTCCATTAAAGTGTTAGAATGTGTTGTAGCATATGCCTCTCAATCTTAAGAATAGTTGAGCATAGTGGATTATAACTATAATTCCAGTATCAAAAAAGGTGAGGGAAGGGTTGCTTAAGGCCGGCTAACCAAGAAAAAGAAGCAAGACTCAGCCTCAATAAACCAAGAAAATGCAACCTTTATATTCATCCTCAATTTTATAACTCATGATATACATGTTAATTAGCTTATAGATTAATTATAAAGTCCAGTGATGTTTCATAGTTTCCTATTAATTTTTTATTTATAAAATATTTTGTTTCCTTGAAAATTAATGTAATTATTACAATGGCTAATATGGATTGACAACCTGACACACTGGGAAGAGAGAACATTGTTGAGAGTTGCCTCCATTAGATTGTCCTGTGGGCATGCCTGCGGCGAATTTTCTTAATTGCTAATTGATGGAGGAGGGCACACCACACTGGAGAAAATACTATCCCTGAGCAGGTGAGCCTGGACTGTGTAATAAAGTTACCCAAGTGTTTCAAAGTCTTTCACATTCTAGACATTGCCTATTATGGATTTCTTTAGTAATTACCACATACTGCAAGAAGCTTCAATGATAAATGTCAAATGAGGCACTGATTTATGAGTATAGTAATATATCATTAGGAGTCCTTTAATTGTGTTTCTTAAACAGACTAATAGTCGTAGGATTTCCTCTAGATCATGATCTATGTAGTCTCAGATTCTTGGCCAGGCTATCCTTATCATATATGGATCACAACTCATAGAGTTGGACTTAAAGACAATCAAAAAGTGGTTGGTTGCTCTTATACCATGTATGCCCTATTGGATCAGTTATCTTTCAGACAAGTCTTTGTTGTAGGGAGCAGGGTTTGTAAACATTTAATGATTAACTTTCTCCTCTGGTAGTATACAGTAAGTGCCATGGACACTAGTCAGCAGGGGTAAAATTCTAATTAGGCACCAACTTGATTCATACATATTCAATGATATAAATAAGTTGTGTCTTTAACAGTAGAGACTTACTCTCAGGCTAAGGATAAATATTGTATGACAAATAATTTTTCTGGGCAGACCCAACATACATGTCTACTCACCCCCAGGTAGGGAGCACACCTCAGAAAAAAAGTAAGAACACTATCAAAGTCCAATTTGCTGTATTATGAGGTTCTTTTTTATTTAATTGCAGAATATAGGTGAGGAGTTATTTACAGGGCTCAGATACTCCTGCATCACTAAAGCCCACTCTAGCACAAATGAAAACTCACTAAAGTTGGGAACCCAGACTACACTGCACAGAGTGCAGGCAGCTCAACAGACTGGAAAGTGTGCATTCCAAGTGATCCACAGAAGAAGAATTACACCTCTTCCAGATACCTCAGCTGGTTTCTGCTGCTTCTAGGAAGCTGATCTGGTCTCAAGGACGTTATTGCTTATTTTATCTGAGAATGACTCTCAGCAGTATAGCTTGTATATTACAGAAGTATGTAAGCAGTATGGTTTATATATTCAGGGACTTCCTTAAGCTATTATGAGTTATTTACCTTTTTACATAAAGAGCTTCCCTGCAGAATGTAATGTTTCAACTCAGAGAAAATCATTACACAACAATTGCAACCTGTCCTGTGAGGAAGATGATTAAAGGACACCTTAGGCCAAGGACTCAACAAGATGTAACCCATTACTGACACTGGAGATTTTACTTAGTGGCATACAGTGCTTAGTTGGGGCATTGCCTCCCCCACTGTATGGTGACATCATTAAAATTCCTTTCACAGGTATTTGTTTTTAGGAAGTTTCTACAATAGTAAGTTTCTTAGAATGGATGTCTTTGTCTAAGTCACTGCTCTAAACTGAAGGATATATGTAGAATAGGAGTTAAGTAGGAGAAAGAGTATAAAAGCAAGAGGTAATTATTTAAATTGTAAAATACAGGAATTAATGCTGAAGAAAGCATCCAAAGTATATTTGCTATGATGGTCAAACTGGAAGTTTTCTCCCTCTACCTTGAAACTAGCCACAGTCCATTGAACTTCCAGTTCTCTCATTGTTTCAATGTCAGTTAAGTCTCTTTGCATTGTTAAATTGAATCTAGCAGGGTCCAGAAATACACTACCTAAATTACATTTGACTAGAAGAAAAATGGTAAATTTTGTCTTAGCAATGAAAAATATATCTTGGTTTGTCCTGCTTGTTTTCCACATTTCTGTAATTTATATTGTATCATGTAATTGACAGATATAATAAAAAATTATTTACACAATTAATTCATCAAATAAACAATCTGGAGAATTAACAGTTTAAGTGTGGCAAAGAAATAGCTATTAACCTACCATAGTACACATCATTACTGAGACTTCTTTTTATATCCATGTTTAGCTATAGTTCTTAAATCTGTGGATTTTAACTTTTGCAATGATTCAAAGCATTAAAATATATTTGAACATGAAGTAAATATATATATAAAAATTGCCAGTGCCATTAAAAACAAAAATGTTAATACATGTAAATATTCTCTATGGTAATTTTTCATAAGACTATGTATATTTATTAATATTTTGGATATTGTTCTATTAAGCATAGTTACAGTAAACAGAAAAAAATTAAGCTAAATATTGGCACAGTAATCAATGTTGTTATGGTTTCGTTGTTGCTATCCCTGTTTGTATTTGAAAATAGTGATTTATGCACATAGATGTTATTTTTTCTAATAATTATTATACTTCTCAATAGGATAAGATATGCAGGTAATTCTTAACTATTTAATATTGTAAACAATTTAAAATAATTGAAGTTTTTAAGAAGACTTTAATTTTATTGAATTTTAAGAGTTGCATAAGAGTGTAGTTTGATTATGAATAAAGTCACGTTGCTTATACTACATATATGTCACAATAAAAGTCCTTCAAAACAGATAGGAATTCCTGGAAAATCATTTTATATCCAATAGTTGTGGATTTTCATTCCAATATAATACAAATGCTATCACAATATTTGATTATTTGACAAAGTTTTAGAATATATTTTATTGTCTTGATAACACTAGAGTTATTACTATCAAGAGTTAAATATTAAATTTAAAAACTAAATTATTTCTGCTGCCCATAATGAGTACTCTTAGAAAACAAATTATTATTTTTTTAAATCTCCACAAATATCTTAAGGCATTTGCAATCAAATCACATATTTATTTATTCTTAATAGACTTAATAGTCCTAAGCTCATGTTGAAATAAAATATATTTTATTTAAGAGAACAAATTAAAATATATTTGAAGAATAACAATGGTCAATGATGTTTGCTATAATTTTTATTGGGTAAAGGATATATGAAGAGGAGAGTAGCACCAAGATGTAATGTTTCACAGAAAAATAAACATAAATGATGTTCAGACATATGGGACATTTTCTGTGACTATATTTGGAATAAAAATTCTCTTTACACATTGTGCTTGTGAAGGCACACTAAGGATTGATACCAGGCCACATCCTCTCTTTTTCCTAAGGAAACATCAATGAGAAGGCAATCAAAGACAGAAATTGTAAATAAAAGGAAACTGAGGAGGGAGATCATAACTCAGGAAGAACAGATTGCTTATGTGGAGCACTGAGACCATGCTAGTAATAACTCTTTTTGAGGCATTTATGGAATATAATAAACACCTTCAATCAAATTGGATTATTTTTAAATTATGTATAGAGAGGTTTCACATATTTAAGAAAGAATAGATCTTAAATAAGTGTTTCAAATATTAAATTTAAATGTGATTTCCTATGTTTCATCAATCATATAAAACCCAGAAATGTATCTGTCAGTCATAAAGGAGATGTCATAAGCAGGGAAAGGCAGATAAATATGAATACCTCTAACTTGAAAAAGAACACTTTAAGTAGCTTTTCAAGATGATGTTGCTAGCATATGAATCCACATTACAGATAAAACGTAAAATACACATATTGATAAAAGTCTCGTAATTGATGTGAAATTTCTTTCTCATTTCTTCTTTCTGTACCGGGATTTAAGTCCTGTTTTGAAACAATAGTATCAAACTTCACTGGCTCTGTAGTTTCAGCCTCTCTAATTTTCAGCCATTGTACCTGGTACATTGTTTCTGTTTACTTAACCAATTCCCACAAGCAGGAGTTACAGTCTTAATTGGCTTCTGGCCAAAAACAAAGAGCTACTAAATGATTTACTGCAACCACTCTCCCATACAGCAGACAGAAATCAGCTTTCAATTACTGAGACATTCTCGTTAAAAACATGTTTTTGTTTAATGAATATTTCCAGTTTCTTTAAATTTTGTTGGTACAATATATTTTGTAAAGGCTTGCCTTTATTTTTCCTTTTATAAAGTTAAACCTGCACTAGACTTGAGAGATTGTATTATTGATTGCGTGAATAAAGAGACCTGGGTTTAGCTGAAGTGAGCATTTTTCCTGGAGAGTTTTTGTACATGCTAAGGCGTTATAAACATACTTTAGGCAGGGTAATCATCTGTACAAATTTTTGAATGGGGTGTTAGGTATTATGGTATATGTGCAAACTTGTTTAATAACATATGGAAATATCTTGTCATTTATTACTGCAACACCTGTCTAAACCATGTGTTATTTACAGAAAAAGAATTTTACATGTTTGTTTTAATGTACACATTTGCTCAATTTAATTTTTCAACAATTCATTTTTCCCCTTTTCTACATGTTTGGATTTAGGTTTCTAACGTGAGAAAATAAAAACAAAATGTGTCATGCTTTTGAGAAAATGTTTTCTAAGCAAATGTAGCTTGAAAATTGTGAAAAATTAATCAGGAATAAACATGTTTTAGTGAGAAGTACAGTTTATGATTTCACTGTTTCTTATCCAGCTCCTTAATTATTATTTGAGTTATTTGGACTCATTAAATGCTATCAATGCACTCTCCTGAACAAAACAACATCATTATAATCATCATCAACAACAGCAACATGTACACAAGCACCATTTAGATATAGTTACACAAGTTTATAGATAAAATGTTAATTATTTAAAAGAAATATAAATTCGTTGAAAGTAAAGTTTGAGACTATTTACACAAGAGTGATTCAGAGAATTTAAATTGTAGGAGATAACTGAGCCAAATATTAAGATAAAATCAGATGTTTGACCCAGAAGCAGACACACTACTATCTTAGATTCAACGTGAATAATATAAATTTAGGTAACAGATACTATTTAGGTGATATGTCCTTTTCAAAATTAGTATTCTTGTTGGTTAGTATAAATATTATTTTATAAGAAATTGCTCAAGAAAATTAATAAAAATAAAAACCATAAGTATACAGTGATCAGATTTTAAAATATTTATGCAGTGAAGCAATATTTGTGACTATAGATTCAAAATCATGAAATATTCAAGCTGCCTGGTTGAAAGAAGCTGCCAAAGAGATAAGACATGCCTTGAGGAGATTCCTGCTCTTTGGAAGTAAATGGGAACATGTCTTGAGACGTGGTAGTTTTGATAGAAATGGCCCTGTATATTCTTTTATTTGAGTGCTTAGTCATCAGAGAGTTGCACTACTTTAGAAGGATTAGCAGGTGTTGTCTTGTTGGAGTCTGTCACTGAGGATGGTCATTGAGGTTTCAAAAACTCAAGCCATTACCAGTGTCTGTCTCTTACTGCCATCCGCAGATACAGACATAGAACTCTCAGCTACTTCTCCGGCACCATGTCTACCTGCGTGTCACTGTGCTACTTGCCCTGATAATAACTCTGAAACTGTAAGTCAGGCCCAATTAAATGTTTCTTTATTTATTTTTGTTAATTAGAGTTGCCTTGGTGATGGTATCTTTTCACATCAATAGAACATTGACTTAGATAAGACACAACATTGTAGGTAGCTAACACTTGCATTATTGTTTTCATGATGTGCTATTGTATCTTCCATTGAGCCTGATCTTGTCATTTTTAAAATAAACTTTATTTATTTTTATCATGTTTTATATGAATATAGTAAAGATCTTTTAATACACTGTGAAAATTCAGTAAAATTATATGTTCCATTGGGAAAAATAAAAGATTCTCCAAGTTAAAATAAATCATGCTATTACTCTTAGTGGCAGTATTTCATTACTAACATTCTATTCGGTAATGTAAACTTGGATGGAAGCCACTCTAGAGTCCATATCTGGTTCTTGGCTTTACTCTGTGCATCACTATATAGGTGATGAATTTGACATCTAAACACCCCTAATGAATCAGTGGAATCCAATAAGTTTCTAAAAGATTAAAAAATACATTTCAAATAATGTAGGGAGCCAAGGAAAATCTGATTGATTTGTAAACAGTTAACAGGATCCTAATACTAGCTAACTCCTTCCCTCATGCTGCATGTAATGAACTCACTAAGGCTTGCTGCTGTAGTCGGTGCCATTCTGTCACAGTGTGCACAAGCCACCTGACTCTAGCTTCTCTGTATTTGTGTCTGTATGCCTGTCCTTTCTCCATGCCCTTGTTATAATAATCAGATTTCAAGTGTAAAGTAATTCTAGACATTACAAAATATAGTCACTGTAAATCAATGAGTACATGTTCTTTTTCACTGAAATATTCATCCCCATCAATGTGCCCTGCAAATGTCTACTGGAAAATGATTGAAAAACTAGTAATCTGAACCATTTCTTTTTCACACAGGGATCTGAAAAGTGAATTTATTTGATCAAATTGCACATGAAATAAAAGGCCCAACAGTAATTAAATGCAAGAACTTAGGCTGCCATGACTTATACATTCCTGAATATAATGTATGAGAAGGCTATTGAAGTTGACTCTCACACAAGCATGAATGATTTGCAGTACACAGCAGGCAGGGATGATGCTATTGATGTTGCTAATTGTAGAACATTGGATATTTTCTGTACAATTTATTATTCCACTCATTCCTTTTATGGTTGAAGTTTATAAAAGAACAGTCATTTTCTAATTTTTCTAAAATTAAAATGTAATCCATGTGTCGGTTCATTCTAAGGTACAATGCAAAGTTAATAGCAAATTCAAAATTTTAGTTTTAAATCTCCCAAAGAAACATGAAGCCGAAATTTTAATATAAACTATCTTTATTTGTAATATTAAATACAAATTAAAATTCTCATTTGTAAAATGATTAAATTATATTTTAGGTTTTCATTAACATGATGTTGACTCTAAAAGTGTTCCATAATCAAGTGACAAACATGTTTGTCTCTCCAAAGCAATTTACAGTACTAATACTCTACTGGTTAGCATGATTTGATACATGCTTTTAAATTATATTTTTTAAAAATAGTTTATCAATATGAAATATTAGAAAAGTGAAAATTATAATAATGAAAGTAATAAACAACCCGGAGTATGTGTGAATACTATTATTTGGCCCACAAATTTAATAAGGGTTTGATTTTAAACATTTTTAACTGAATCTGTCTATAAGTGGCAGCTGTGGGTTCCCACGTGAATAAGACATAGAGAAAAGTCATTTGAGGTAAGAAATTAGAGAATGGGGAAATGTACTGTATTTTGATAATTTCTACTGAAAAGTTGAAGGGCTTTTTATGTAACTCTGAAAATAAATAGTAAAGCTGTTTGTTCCATTCATTTACCTGGAAAAGAATCCCTCATAGAGAAAGGTCAGATGCAGAGAAGAGAGGGATAGAATCATCTTATCAGAAGGGCCTGCAGAATGAGAAGACAAATATTTTCAGAAGATAAATATACATGAAAAATAGAGTCAAAAACTAATTTCAGAAGTTGAAGACTCTAGGAAACTTAAAAAAGGTAACAATCTTCATATTCTGCTCAGACATTATGTTCAACTCTAAACTGTTTTTTCGTTTTCTTTCTTTTTTTTTTTTTTCCCAAAAAACTGTTTTCAGGTCTCTTCTGTTTTCTAACTGTGTGGTTTGAGGATATCTGCTCTGGAATCTCAAGGTTGTATTTTTGGTAGCTGTCTTGCTGACTGAAAGCGTTAATGACATTCTCACAGACCACATAGACTATGTTTTCTGAAGTGTCTCGATTGACTTGCCTGAAGTTGAGAATACCAGATAAAAAATTGTGACATATTTAGTTAGTATCAGTAGAGGCTCGATTGTCTTCATATATCTAATATCTAATATCTAATTTTTCCTCTAAATTCCTTCTTTCATTCATTCAACTACTATTAAGAAGTTATGTTTATTAAGGTCCATACTGTGGACAAACTAACATAGAAAAGGCACCAGGATAAGGAAAAGGAAAATACAACCATACAGTTCTATTACCTCTCTGACTGAAAAAGAATGGCAATAAATACCTAGATATTGAGAACACAATGAAGACATGAAAGAAAATATAGACTAGATTTCAAAATTCATTGCATAAAGAAATCTAGTGTGATCAGAGGTGATTAGGAAAAAATTTTTCTCATGATGTGACTGACATTTAAGTGACAAATATCATGTGAGATATGACAATTAAAACGTTTACAAAAAGGAAAAGGCAGAAAAAATAGTAGATACATAAAAAAGATAATTTAGTAGTTTAACTTATTTAAACAAATTGTTATGATGCATCAGGTGCTTTACATGTAATAGTTAATATGGAAACAAAACAAGGATATTGTCATAAAATCAGGAGTTACAGGAGGTGTCAAGTTCCAAGACAGAGAAGAATATAATGGGTCAATGAACTTTAAAAAAGAAGTGTAGCTTAAAATACAAGTAACAGCTAAACAGGGAGGACAGAGAGAAAATGTGACGGGACGTTTACCTTACTACGGGTATTTTTACAAGCTGCAGCATATTACAGCAGCATTAAAAACCCATTATGAGAAAATTTTCCTTTTTTTCAAGAGAATTATTAACCCTAACCCTAAGCCTTACTAGAGAGATAGGAGGAATAACTATCTTCTTAGTGAGATAATGTATACTTCCTGCCCAAATTCAAAGCCCCTAGCACAAAGCTGTAACCATACCACTTGCTACGAATATTGGCTTCTCTAAGTTACTCAGGAAATCCATATTTTTCCTACGTCTTTTCTAAGCATCATTTCCCTAAAACTTTGGCCATCACTCTTTCTTTAAAACTCCACATTCCTCCATGTGGCTTCTTGTTTCCTGTGTATCTGACTTCACATATATGTGGAACTCAAGAACATCTTGATGTCTTCTTCATCTCCCTCCTCTCAGAAGCTTCTAATATTTACTTCTTAATTCCCTAGATATTTTCTTCTAAACTCTAATAAGATTCTCAACCTTTGCTTTGAATCTGTTTATAGATTATGTTATTAATGAGACAAAGAACTACAAGAGAAGATTCTGATTTCTCCAGTACAATATGGTTACTCTGACAGGACTATCCTTAAATTTTGGCATTAGTTATCTTGTTATCAGTGTGTTCACTAAGAAGCCCATTGGGCTTGCATGCATAATTCTGAACCCATAAAACAACAAAGACCTTATGAATGCAGAAATGACCTTGTGGGTACTAGGGAGTAATATAGGAAAGGGAGATTAGAGAGGAGAATGTAAATCAGAAGGTACATTATACATGCATGAAATTCTCAAAGAACATTCTATAAAAGTTAAAAATAAAATAATTCAGAATTTTCTTACAGATAATAAAAAGCAACAAAATAATAAGTGCCAGAGTCCGGCTCCAGCTGAGTTCAGGGGTCCCGAAGAGGAAGTGTGAAGACAGTGCAGAACGAAGACTGGACACGTTTCTGAGGGTGTTTGCATTCTCTGATTCAAGAGCTTCACTTTACTTATTCCTCACATTACATTTCTTTCTTTTTCTTTTTTCTTTTCTATTTTGCAAACATCAGCTTTTAGTCACACAGTAACGTTCTACAACATGAAGAAACAGGTAACTGTTTTATAATTGCTAATTTAGTTTCCTCACGCCCCTTACAAACATCCATGATGCCCTATTCTCACAGCCAATCAGATAACCTCTCTAGTTAGCACTCTGGGTGCTAACCACTTCAGAAAACACATCTGTCTTCCAAGGGTCTGGCAAACTTAACCTCAACCTACTAAACGTTATTACAACCTAAATACCCTTCATTGCTACATAGAACTGCGGTTTTGCAGAAAACAGCAGAAGCACTTTTTCTCTTATAACATTATACCTATTTTTCTTAGCTAAACAATTTTGAATATGTCAGTTATTCTAAAGAAATCATATAGTTTCAACACCCTCTTTTCTATGGTGATCATTTTTCCAGACCACCCTATAACCCTCCACATAAACTCCTGTGAAAGGAAGTGGTCAAACAATTCAGCAAGCAGGCTGCATGGTGTTCTTAGCACTAGGTGTATATTATTCTCTTACTTGTGGCTATTGCCTTTGCCCTTTCACAGACAATGCTCTCAGAAGGTCATCAAGTTTACTTTCTGCATCTATCGTTGTATTCAGTACTGTCTCGTTAATAATTTCTTTAGCAAAAGCACACTTGGGACATGAGGAAAAGAAGAGATGAGGCGGTACTAGGAGACACAATGCTATTTTTTCAGTACTACTCTTTTTCCTAATACAGTGGGCCTAAATTATTCCCCAGAAAGACACTTAGTGGACTTTACTTCTTCCAAATCTCACAAATATTTATCTATAAAAGTTCCCCTCTGTGTGATCCTTAGGGACTGTTTGTATGACAAGCAGGAATCCACAAATACATCCAGCAAACACCACAAAAGGCAATAGAAGGAAAAATGACAGCTCATACCCTGATCTGAGCCACACTAGAGGCATGTCAAACAGCCCACAGAGCTTCATGGTGGGCTGTACCAAATAAGAATTTTAAGTAAACATCTAGTTGTATCTTGGCATGCAGTGATTATTCACATTTCTGCCAACAGTAAGTGAAGGGCCAAAGCCCTATAATATTGACACACAAAATTAATTTTAATGTAACCACAAAAGCACAAGAGACCAATGCAGAAATTATCAGACATAATTTAGTCAATCTTAAATGTTTTACTCACAACCAGAGGAAAGAAATCATTCAAGAAAAGAAAATCTACAAACTGAGAAAATACATAATTAAAATCACTGCACAACCCCATTGCAAAGGAGCTTTTATCCAAAAGACAAAACAAAAAAAGCATAGGCAAGGATGGGCACAACAGGAAACCCATGTACTTTGATAGAAAGAAGGCAGTATGACAAAAATGTCACTACAGAAAACATTATCGGAGTTCCTTAAAAACATATGAGGCAGCAGAAGGCTTATTATATAGTATACATACAGAATACCGGAAACACATTGAGAAGATGCCTGTGCTTTCTTTTTCAAAAAATTAAAAAAAACAAATAAGCAATATTTTGATAAAGATATAAAATTAAACTGGACATGCTTTTACATCATAACATTCAGGAATTGACTCTACTCCTCCACCAAGAAGACGGTGAGTTTGAGCCCCAAATGCATGATATAGACAAACTTCTATTAAGAAAGAACAAAAGTAAAGAAGGAAGGAAAGTGTAATCACATAGATAATGGGATATTATTCTCTGTTTCCAAAGGACATGCAGTTCTTTGTAAAATATATTGGTTAATGATTTTATATTTAGTTTCAATATACCAGGCATGATATCCAAATGCTGTCCAATCTCATATGTAGAATCTAAAAAAAGCTGAATTCATAAAATCAGAAGTAAAATATTGCCTACCAGATACTGGGGTTTTTCAGAGTAGGAAAGTTTGACTAAAATATGACATTTCTACTAAAGAAAGAGTAATTTCAGGGATTTATTTGCATCATAAGTAAAAATGCTATATTATAGTCTAAAACATTGACATCTGTGGTAATGAAAATTCAAGAGACTAGACTTAATAGTGGTACAGCCTTATAGATAAAATGAAAATCTCCAAGTGGTTAAAATACAGATTTCATAATATAGATTTAACCACGATAAAAATATTGAGGAAAGCAATAGTTTGTAAGGCTAGCAGAGGGATCAGTGATTAATAGCATTTACTGCTCTTGTAGAGGACCAGAGTTCAGACTCAGCACACATATCTGGTGATTCAAAACTGTGTGTAACTCCAACTATAGGCGATTTGGCATCTCTAGCATCCAAGGCTCCTGAACTTATTTGTCACATACCCACACACAGATATACATTCATGTGTATAATCTATAATTATAAAGGAAAACCTTTAAAAGAATGGCATATATATATATGTATATATATATGTAATTATACATATAAAATAGCATATAGTGTATGCATAGTAATATAGTAAATATATACTATATAGTATAATATATATAATATACTATATATAAATGATATATATAAATGTTTATATACATATATACAAATATATATAAATTATATATACGATATATATATATATATATATATATATATATATATATATATATATCGTCAAATACACAGATCAAGCAAATTAAAGCATTCCCAATCTCCAAATTTTTGAAGAATTTTACCATGAGATAAAAGTGGTAGTGATTATTGTTAATCCTAAAAGTACTATGTACTTTTAAATGGAAATAAAGGATTAAATAAATAAATAAGCAGAGAACAGATCAATTTTCTTACAGAAGAACTATAGAAAAGAGGATTTTATCTTGCCACTTCCTCTCCAATCTTTATAAGGATTTACCAGAGTTAGTATAACATTCAAAGGTGATAATAATCGCAAAAGCAGGAAAATGATTCTCCAATTAGAGATAAAGAATATCACATAAACCACACTAATTCTCTGATACTCATGGAGGGGCACATCATATTTTGTATATGAACAAAATTTAAGCAAATATTATTCTACAAGAAGCTGCTCTTTAAGAAACCCCGCCCCCCACAAAAAAAATTCTTCTTATTCTGGTGAATTTTCTTCAGTATACTTGACATTGTAGGAAACAAACTACCAAATATGTGGAAAGGTACAAAAGGAATAAGACAGAAACCTTGCCTTCATGTGGGTTATAACACAACTTTACTAGAGTTTGCATTTGTGTATGGTGAGGGGTGAGTAAAAGAGGAGGGCATCATTGCAAGGAAGAACATCAAAGGAAAGTGGCATTGAGCTTGATCAGACCAGTCTAGAGAGGGACCAGCAAGTTCTGGACACCCATATGAATTGAACGCATCACATCCGAGGTCCTCTGGGAGACAATTACACAATTAGGCAGGATGACAAATGGAATACTTATGAAATAATAACACTAAATTAGAGCCATTAAGTTACCTTTTAATCAAAATGAGCATGAAGTAATCCATAAATCAGAAGTAACAGTGTAGATATCATATGCTAAGGCAGAATTTTATAAAAGTGTATAAAAGCCCTGAAAGTGTATTGTTTACTTCTGTTGCTTTTGGCCAATTGGTAGTAATTCCTGGAACTGTCTATTTGAAAAGAACAAGCCTTTGGCTCATTACTGAGCCATGGAAGCCCATCATGCTGGTCACCATGAAGAAAAAAATGTTACAAGCAAGTGAGAAGATAACTGCTGAAAGGCATGCTATGCAGTTATGGTCTCATTGTTAAACATGTTCCAGAAATAATTTGCTTCTTAAAAGTCAACAAAGAGCAAGTAATTCTGAATGTTTTTCATGTTCATTCTTCAATAATGTTTTATTGCTGACATCTGTGGTGATATTTTTAACAAGATGTTTAATGTCTACTTTTTAAACATAGTGTTTCCCCTGTCCTTTAATGGTTCCTGAGAACATCCTAGCTTTCACTTATATTTTTGAAATGATTATTTTTTTAGTGGCAGTTATTCTAAACAAATAAAAAATGCTATACAAATTATGGATTTTTTGAATGTTCTTTGGCTTTCTGGAGAAAAATAATACAACTGACATTTTCAGAGCCAGCATCTGTTAAAATATAATTATCTTGAATTTGAATGCCTTTCTAAGAACAAAGAGCAGCAAAGGAAAGATATGACCCAGGGTAACATAGGAACCAGCAGGCTTTGACAGGTGTGAGGTAGTATTTTATTTGTTAATGTTTCAACTTCTGGATTAACTTCAGATTTACCAGGAAGTTGCATAGATTCTATAAAACTCTTTCCAAGTATACACAATTATTACATTCCCTTTGTGTAGTGATCAAAATTGAGAGATTTACATTGGTGTACTGCCACCACTTCAACTCAATACATGATAGTTGTTGCTGTTTTCCTCAACACAATCTACAGTACCATACCTCCTTAGTGATTCTGAATTACCATAACCTTGTCATCTATGAAAGATTTTCAGACTCTGCTTGTGTCCATGATTCTGAGCATCTTAACTGTTTAGAAGTCTTAAACAACCTCTTGCCCATGGAACTGACCAACTAACTGTATTTGTGTAAATTTTGTTTGAATGAGATTCATGTAAGGTTTCTGCAGATTTTTTACTCTTATATCCAATAACAAAACTTATACTTTATACTTATTTCCATACGTATATACAGTTTCATTACATGGTCAAGATTGGGAACATTTTAATGTGTTTATTCTGTTTGATTTTTTTTTAACAAACCATCCATTTTAAGATTTGATGCCTATGTTTGTGTTTAGAATGCAAGATCTTCTTGGTCATTGTCAGATGTATTATCTTATACCCTAGCCCTATATCATGAAGTTTGTTTTATTTTTGTACATTTTAAATCATACTTTATATGCTCAGAGAAGAACGGCTTACATGTGCCACGTTGCAAATATGGATGTCATAGTGACTTGTGAGGGTCAGGTATCCCCTTCTACCAGATAGATTTGAGGAATTGAATTCAGGTCCGAGGATTGGTTTGCTCCCTGGATATCATTTGAGATCTTCTGTCAAATGCTTAATTCATTTTTTTTATTATCTTCGATTGAATAAGAAACGTAACACTATAACTTCTCACCTACTTCTGATCTATCCTTATTTTTAATATATTTTCTTCATTCTTCACATTATCTAGACATTTTCCTTCATCAAGAAAAGTTATAAATGAACAAGAATGAATTAAACAAACAAACACAGACACACACACACACACACACACACACACACACACAAATAATTACTTTATGGGATCATGATTAGCAAAATCCTAGTTTTGAGAAATAGCATTTCCAGTGATTTCCTTTGCACAGAGTCATGTTGTTAGTATACAAGATAGAATCTGACATATCTATTCCTCATCTGAAAAGTTATATATATATATATATATATATATATATATATATATATATATATATCATACCATCATCTATTAAGTTGGAAGATCAAGTGTAAAATTAGTTTGATATGACCACACCAAAATCTTGATTATTTAGGGAAGTAATATAATAACAGTCTGCTCTTTCATAAATACTAATACACTTAATTGAGACTTAATAGTGCAATTTAAATATCAGGGTTTTGAGGTTTGTCATTCAATATCATTTATCATAATTTGAGGTTATATTATTCAATAAAAGCCTAGAATACCTATATTCTACTGGCAATGTAGAAGTATAATGACTTACAGTATTTTGTATTACTTGTAAAGGCTAAATGATAGTTGTAATTGATATAAAGTTAATACTTTCAAGAAAATTGGTTCAGATTTCCAAATTGATTATTTGAAGTATAGTATATGATAATTTATCTCATTATTACTGGAAGCAATCATGAAGCAGATATTCCTATATAAGAAAGTGAACTGGGTGAAATCGATGCATGTAGACAATACAAAGTAAGATCTGACCAATCAATAGCAACCTCAAATTTCTGGGATTTTTTTGTAGAAAATGTTGGTGGAAAGTTCTTTAACCATAGTTTAAGGGAGACTCCAATGTCCAACATATCTTGTGCTCTGCAGCATACCATCCCGATTTAACTGATACTACAACCAAATGCTTTTAGTTTATGCCCATTCCTAGAGCAGTAATGTGGACAGGGAGGCATATGTCTTTGAATTTTCAACCTCAGTTTTTATTGCAAGATTTGTGTTTTGTTTCTCCTGTCTCTCACAGCATACACTCCCATAACAATATGTGACATTAATAATAAAAGTGAAACACTGCCTGTGCAAACTTCTTTCCTCAGCTGTTTCTTCTAGATAATATCATTGCTATTTTCAGACTGAAATCAAGGGTTGATGTGCCTGATTCTACTGTGTATTGCCTGGGGAATAAATCCCTACAATATATTTCTTTTCTAAGACTTTGTTATATCTCTCTGTTTCATAAAATGTTACGGTCATATTTTAAGTCCTCTTACCACTACCAGCACAAACAAAAATAAAAAGAGACACATACAAATGTGTATGGATATCATTGGTGTACCCCACCACACTCCAAATTCTCACATATTAATTTACCTTTTTAGTTATTAGCCATTTAAAAGTTTAAACTGAAAGTCTTTTAATTTTATAAATTTTTCTTTTGTGATAGATATAGAAAAATTGAGAAAATTTATGTTAAATTTTCAATCATGATTTGGAAAAGATTTTATTCTAACCTAATATTATTTTGTGTATATTGTTTAACTATTGTATACCCTTAATTCAGTCTCATTTGATAGTCGTTACTTGTTTTTTAACTGTCAAAAAATTTGTGACAAGTACATTTTCATCATTTATTACGTGTATTATAAAGATAAATAAATTTCAGTATTGGTGCTCTAGTTATATGTAACTTTGTAGCCACAACTCAAAGCAAACATTTTAAAAATTAGGAAGTTGCTCAAAAGCCATGAATTGCAGTCAAAATGAAAGAGAGAAAAATGCACTTCTGTCATCTTGGAAGAAAATGGAATTTAAGTCAGGTTTAAAAGTAAGTAAAATTGAGCACAATGAGAAGTGGCGAGGGAGGGCATCAACACAGGGAGGAGGCAAACCACATGGCGCATTCTAGGAATGATGAGCAAGGCATATCGGCTGCATCATTTAACATATATTAAGAAACAGTGTGACAAAAATCTGGAATATATAGCTCACAGAGGAGTATGAATAGTCAGATACAAGTTTAAAACAGTATTTGTCATAATAGGCAGTTGTTAAAAAGTTTCTGTGTAGGGGATTTTAATGACGACCCTTAGAATTAGATAAATAATCAAGTAGCTATGTGTTTGTTAAAGGTGCTGGAGGACAAATTAGATGTTAAAATCTAACAAAAGGTCTGCAAGATGGATGTTAGAAGTGTATGGATGGTCTGTTGTTATGGCTTGGGTAAAAATTTGAAGATAGACTGAAATGACACTTGGAGCGAAGATTTGTTTTATTTTTTATTTATTATTTTTTTTTTTTTTGATTTCCCATAGCTTAAAGTTTTCATGAACTAGAAGCATCCAGGCAGAGAGTGTGTTTTAACAAGAACTACTAGGAGATTGATGATAGGCAAAGGCATGTGAGCAGAGAGGGCATGTGCGCATATAAGGACAAGCACATAAGAAACAAAGTCCTTTTCACATTTTTTTCTTTTGCTGTTTGCTGAGTGAACATGAAGCAACTTAATATCCCCAGCGAAGGTGGAGATTAAAGAAAGGAAGAATTCAGCTTCCTAACTTGCCACATGAAAATGTATTTCCTGAAAGCTTGTCAAAAAAGAGAAGTATTGTTCTACTGAACTGTTTCAATATTTTGAATGAGATTTTGCCTATCAAGGTATCCAGCACATATAGAACCCTAAATATATTTCATGATTTTAGATTTGACCATGAGACAGGGAGTATTCCTTTATGCCATCTAATAAAAAAAATGTAGAAAACCTAAGGAAAAGTATTGAATCTTATGTCAATAATGAGCCTAAATGTCTTATGTCATCTAAATGCAGGTTAATTGGCAGCAGTCAATCTCCCACACAGACAATACTAAAAAAAAAAGCAATAGCAATTTGAGAAACAAAAGAAGTATATCTATCACTAATTAAAAAAAAAAAAAGAGTAAAAATAAGTGTCCATGCGTTAATACTAACATAAAAAAGGTTTGAATAAATAAATAAGGTACAAAAATAAATAATGTATAATCTACAGCTGTTTAGTAGAAATATCCTAATAGTATATATATATATATATATATATATATATATATATACACACACACACACACACACACACATATTCACACTCAGAGATGAAGGATAATTGCCTATGTAAGTGTACCTTGTATTTAGCTACTTACTTCCAAAGACTATGTATGGAAAAAAGAACAAAGAATAGCTAATTATGGAAAAATCTGACAAACATTATCTCAACTGTGTAACTAAGAATAATATAATTACTAACAGAATGTTGTAACAATATAGGGAAATTGTGTTTTGTTTCAGTGACCTTTCATTGCAATATCTGCTTTCCCAGCCTAAGTATAAAACTAATATCACAAAAATACCAGTTGCAAATCTCTTTCTGGATTCCACTCTTCTTTAAAACTGAGTAATATGACCAGAACTTGGTAAATGATCACAAACAAGAGAAAAGATGTCATACTTCATGACATAAGAACTAAACATAATGGCATAGCAGGTATTAAACTTGGGATCAAAAAATGACATCAGGAAAAAATAACGTTATGCAGCTAATTTAATAATGTACTAATATTGATTCTAATTCAATAATAATGGATATACATCATGTGTACTCACACGTTTTCTAAGTAAATCTAAAATTACAAAAGGTTTAATTTTAGTAATAAGAATTCCGAATTCTCCAAGCAGAAGATAGCTATAGATCACTAAGGACAACAGCTGTTGATCACCAAGGTGAATAGAAACCTGATCAATACTTACATCCTGTGTTAGGGTATCTATTGTTGTGATAAAGTACTATGTCCAAAAGGAATTCAGAGTTGAAAAGATTCATTTTAGCTGAAAACTCTCAGGTCACAATCCTTCTAAGTCAGAACAGGAACTCAAATTCACAGGGAAATGAAGACAGGAGCTGATGCAAAGGCTAAGGAGGTGTGCTGCTTACTGCAGTGCTTCTCCTAGATTGCTTGGCCAATAACCTCCACACAATTGCTCTGTGAATATCTCTAACAAACTCATTTGTCTCTCAGATTAAACTTTGGTGGAATTCTACCTTAATTTGTTATTTGGAAAGTTAAATGAAGAGGTATTTGTTGATTATGTTTCCCCAGTGGACTTTTGGCAATGACTCTTTATTTGAACATTTTAAAATTTTATATGTGAACTATATAAACATCATTCGCCTTTTCTTGCCTCCAACTCATCCTTTATGCTACCTACTATTTCAAATTCATGGCATATTTTTCTTAAATTATTTGTGATACACACACACACACACACAATTAAACATATACATATAACCTGTTGAGTTTGTCTTATACATTTGTGTTTAGAACTAACCACTTGGAATTGGATAACCAATCAGGGAGCTTATATCTGGAGAAGTCTAACTCTCCTTTCCCAAACAGTTATTAATCGCTTGTAGCTCTTCAATTATGGTTATAACCCCTTGATAATTTCTTTTTCTGTGTCCACATGTTAATGGATGCTATTACTGTTCAGGTAAATATTGATTAGACTACCTTGTTATTGAGATCTCAGGGTCACACCTTTCCTGTCATCAACAGATGTCATCTCCCAGCAGATACCCTCATCCTCTTGCTCTTACAATTTTCTGCCTTCCTTTTTTATAATGTTCCCTGAGACTTATATGATGTTGTTATGCTGTAGATGTACAAACTAATGTTGAATGTCTCACAATCAGTTGTTCATTGTATTTTGTATTTTGGTTTCTGTCTATTTAAAAAGAACCGTATTTGATGAGGGGAGAGAGATATGCTCTTCTGTGGGAATAAGAATATTTATTTAGAATTCAGTTAAGAATTACTCCAGTTTAAGAGAGTGAAAGTAGTACATTTTCTTCATGCTCTGTGATCACACCAGTCATAGGTAAGGTGACCCTTGGAAGCATAATATGCAATTATGTCCTTTGAAATAATATCTCTAGCACTCTCGTTTCATTACCAAGCCAATTTACCAATGTGCATGTGCTAAAATGGAGAATTTAATGATCTTCCAAGGTGTTCCTTAGCAATGAAAGATGTCATCTTACTTAGGATTTCTATTGCTACAACCGATGAAACACTTTCACATTGTAGTCCAACTCCGAAGGAAGCTATGACTGGAACTCAAGCAGGGCAGGAATCTGGAGGAAGGAAGTGAGGCAGAGGCCATGGAGGGGTGCCGCTTACTGCCTTGTTCTCATGGCCCACTCAGTGTGCTTTCTTATAGAACTCAGGACCATCAGTCCAGGAATGGAACCACTCAAAATGGACTGGGTTCTCCCAAATCAATAATTAAGAAAATGCCTTTCAGCCAGATATTATAGAGGCATTTTCTCAAATGAGGTTCCCCCTTTTCGGATAATTCTGGTTTGTGTGTCAAGTTAACGTACGATAGGCCAGCATAGATGAGAAACATGACATGGAAAATTATTTTAATGAAATAAAAGAATATAATCTAAATAATAATGAATAAAACATTGTATTAATAATAAAAAAATAAGAAATGAGATTATTATATGGGTACTAATAGAATTATTTGTTTATCACAGTCAAAATTTAACAAATTTAATTAGGAGAGATATCAGAAGCATGGATGATACACTGGAAAGGAACACAAATTTCTATTCTTTGAAGTTATTAATATTTTCTTTGAGGCCTCTTAGAACTGTATACCTTAGCACTGCATATCTATGCACACATTCCTTCATATTTTTTATTTAGTAAGCCATTTTTCTTGTTTCCATAATTAATAACTTAGAAATTCACACAACTTTATTAGATATATATACCTAACCACATTTTAAATAGCAACATTTTTTTCTTATTTCATCATTTCGCTTAATATTTAGAATGACCCTTCAAATACTCCAGCTATCGCATACATAAAGCTGGGTGGGTACTAGTACAATACTTTATGATAAAGCATATTGGTTTCTATTTTTGGTTTCTAACCATTCATCCTAGTGTCTGACATAGCCCATATGTAAATACACCAATAATTAATCATGAATATATGTAGTACATATATGGTAGTTATATTTAATGAATGTGTCAACATTTTCTAAATATAAAATATAGAAACATTTACCAAAGATTCCTAGTGTTGTAAGATTATGGATGTTATAATGTTTTGCTCTTAAATAGAGTATATTACTGAAAAGAATAGAAATTTATCTTTAGACTATCAATTATATATAACTGTCCATTATATTGACTATTGTTGCTATTTTCTTCAAGTTAGATTTTTCTTCCAATAACATCCTGGAATGGAACATAAAATACATATATGAAAATAAATGTTTCTATTATTAAGCATTCACTCAATATACTCTGGAACAAATCATTCATCATAGGAATCCATTTTCATATAATTCTATTTAAATTTAATTCACAAAAAACTTTGTAAAATGTGCCCATAAAATCCACAGATTATGATACATATACATAATGTTGCATTGTTACACATACAATTATGTATCACTGGCAGAATTAGATTCAATCCAAAATATCCAATTCCAAATTTATATAATTTTGTTTTTGATTGATCTTACTAACCAATCCTTTCATAAAAAATAACTGTATACCTTTATCCCCATCCTAATCCTCTTACAGATCTAATTAGCAATATCCATTTTTATTTGCTTTCCAGGATGGCCCAGGATTCTATGCTATAGTAGTCCATAATTAGTCTCGATACATATACCTTTATTTTCATTGTTGCAGTTACTGGTATTCAGTCAAAGTCTGGAATTATTAAATTAAAAATCTCTGAAATAATCCATAATTTTAAAACATGTACCATTTAAAGTTGCAAGACTACATCTCATGAGAGGATTTCTCTAGCAGATATAGGTTGAATTATCCCTTGTTAAAGCATATCCAAAATGTATATGTTACCGTCACATTAGTATATCAAGGGTGGTATTTTGTATTACACTGGCTCTTCTTGTATCACCGTGTTTATACTTGAACAACCCAAATTTTAACTATTAGTAGCTCCCAAATTTTGTCACAATATATTATTACAAATTATATTTGTTAGTTGCTGATATACTCTTACTGTGTAAAATTTATAAAGTAATTATTGCTACAATTTTGTGTGTGTGTGTGTGTGTGTGTGTCTGTGTTTCTTTGTTTTATAAAAGAGCATTGAATATATAAGGCTTGATACTATCTATGGTATCAGAATGTATTAGGAATATATGACATATCTACTCTGTAAGAGGAAATTATTATACTCATAATGATTTATGAAATTGGAAGAGGATATAATCTAAAATTGTGCATGTATTATCACCCTACCTTTCAAATTATTGAGGGATTTTAAAATGAAAAATATGATAAAGTAAATATTTTTATTATCTGGTATGCACATTACTCTCTTAGAGATTCCAACAACTGTGTTTTGTATTTTACAAAACAAAATCAAAAGCAAAAACCCTGAAGTATAGCTTATTAAGATTTATTATTCATATACATTAATCTCTCCAATTAGCATTAATCAACTCAAAGAAACCCTATGTTTTACTCACTTGATAATTATTTTTCCATATTTTATCAAGCTCGTCTGCTCTCCAAGAGTCAAATTCTTTTCAGGAATGGACATTTGATCTGTATAAGTGAGAAAGGGTCAAGTAATATACAGAGGAGTGTAATTGAAGACACTTATGGATATTTTCTCTAAGTCCTCACTTATGAAAATTCTTTGAATTTAAGCTCTGTTTAATAGAGAACATTGAGGAAGACAATATCAGATGATTTGTCAGTTATCACATATATTTTGACAAGTCAATATTGAAGATCTTTTTCCTTTTTTAAAGATGACATAACAAGAAAAAATTAAAAAGTGTAACTATTACAATGCATGCATACTTGCATGCTTTTTAAAATTTCTACTTATGGGAATGCAGGACTTCTCAGAGAGACTTGTCTGTCACATATGTGTCTTTTACAGATAGCTGACTCTGTGCCAGATTGCTATTCTACACTGATACAGAATAAGAAACAGCTTTTAATTGTTAAAATATCTAAATTAAAGGTTTCTAGTCTTGAAATTTATAGCAAATGAAATCAAATGTTAGCTTGAGAAAAATTGGACAGAAGTCATGCTCTGAAATAATGTATGAAATTATTCTCATTTGTTCTTTAGTATCTAAAACAACACATTTCTTGGGGCTTCAAAGAAATGCAAATTAACTTATTCATTTTTCTAAATCTTTGCAGAAGTTGAAAATAAACGTTATTCTATTCATTATAAATGACCTCTACAGATGTTTACCTGATTATTAGAAAAGAGCAAATGCATGTTAAGAGTTTTTTTACTTATTGAGATTCTAATATCACATTAAATATTCAACAAAAACAAAATGTTCTCACAAAGAAAGAAAAATCATTGAAATGTTTTAATCTTTATCTTGTTTATATGACAAAAAAGAATTATTAATGCAAATAAAAGATCGATAGAGTAAAATATTGAAAATACAATAACTGAAGTTTGACATTTTCATTTCTCACAGAGATCCTCCTGCCTCTGCCTCCTGAGTGCTGCTACTAAAGGCTTGTTCCACCACTGCCTGGCCTAATTGTTCTTAATAACAGGTCCTTTCCAGACTGATAGAGACTCTTCTATAAGTAGAAGTCATATTCACACATTTAAGTTGCTATATGAATCCTCCCTAGAAATGGTTTACATGATATTTATCTTACTACATTTAAATGTAACACAATTTCTCATGAATCTTCATTATTAATAATTTTTCTATTAAATTAATATAATATTCTATTAATTCTATTCTATTAATTCTAGACAATTAAAAAGTAGAAATGTACAACAGTGTTTTAATGTTTAGTTATTTGTGTGGTGTAATTTTCTTATTAAAAATGGATTTTACATAGATGTGATTCCACAGAGCACAATGGGAAGTAATCCCTTGTGACACTAAAAATCATTTGCATCATGCAAGTGAAGCATTCTTTTGGTCATTAGTTCCTGGAGAGTATACATTGCACTTGTTTACAACTTAAAGTCTTTAAATGATTAGCATAGCTACTTTTCTTGTTGTTGTGATGAATTGATGTAATAAATAATCCTGACAAAAGAAACGCAAAAGATAAAGTGTTAGTTTTGGCTCACAATTCCAAGATAAATTCAAACATGATAGGAAAACTGTGGCTTCAGGATTTTGAGATAGCAGATCTGGTTTTGTCCACAGTCAGGAAGAAGAGAAGAATAAACACTAAATACTGAATTTTTATGCTTAGCTCACCTTCTCCCTTTTGTAAAGTCCACTTCCCAAGCATGGTGAGAAATGACGCTTGTGTTTAGTGTGGATTTTCCCACTTCAATTAACCTAATCAACATAACCCCTCATAGACATTCCCAGAAGCCTCATAATCCTTCATAGGTGTGCCTGGAAGCTTGTCTCCTTGTGATTAATTGCTAAGGTGGCATTAACAGTAACCATCAAAAGTTACTGTGTTTACTTCAATGACTATTGTGTTTTACAAGTGACTTGTATTTTAAGTTTCCATACACAAAACTTGTAAGTTTCTTGAGACAAAAAGAGAGTTAAATCTAATACATTACCTATTTTGTTCAGCAGAAATTTAAAACTTTCCTGTGATACTGAAGAGTGCTGGTATTTTGACAGGGTCTCTGCAGGTGTCAGGTAGAGAAGAGATGATATTGGAACCTCTGTCCAGATTGACTTCATTGCTAAAGATCAAGACTTAAGGGAGTTGATATCAGGCAGCTTAATCCTAATACATTTAAACCTGCTATAATTTGCAAAATAAATAAATAATGTTCCCTGTGTCATATAATCTCTGGACACATGGAAGCATAATTATATTGAAACTCAACCCAGGATATAGGTCATTTCTTCTAAGAAGATGGGATCTAGAGATTGCCTATGTGTACTAGCTTAAGGGGCTATGTGTCTGTGTTGTGGAAATTGATTTTTAGTTATGTATAAAATAATTGTTTTATGCACTGTTGGGAAAAGGGCTGCTTAGGATTTGGCATTTTGTATTGTTTGCAGGTGTTTGATTTATGTGGGGGATGCTTAATTGCTCATGATCTGCATGTGGCATCAATTGAACATCCCTGGAATTCTGTATCAATAAAAACTTCTGAGCTGGGGTGCTGGGGTTCTACTGTCCAGTATGGCACTTGCCATGATAGTGGATCCCTCTGTTGAGATCTTGCAGGGTTTGCACCTATGAAAGCACCTCCTTGTTTTCCTTGTTGATCCACCAAGTTGGTGTACCAACTTGGGGCATTAACAGCATGCCAGCCACATCTAACTTGGAGACAAGGAAGAAAAATAAACTCCAGGCCTGGAAGAATCCTGTTTTGTTTCTTTTAGTTTGTTTGCTTGTTGTTGTTTTTGTTTTTGTTTGTATTTTTTCTTGTATTTTTTCCTGCAAACCTGTCTAGAAGCAGTTCAGATATTGGTGAAGTGGTCCTGACAAGACAAATCTGCTATGGTGATGAGAACTCCACCCCACAATTTTCCGGCAGAAAAATTATCAGTTTGTTCTGAAAACCAGACTATCTAAAAATCTGGAAATTGTTTCCTCAGGGTCAGTACACAGAAGTACAAATGACTCTGTAAGAGTCATTTAGGTAGTACTGGTTTTGAAGACCTGAAGGGGTCTTTGGAGAGCAGCTGAGATTTATGACTGTGAGAGACCAGGAGAGGGCATTGGTAATAGTGGAGAATCAGTAACAGTTGATGTCCAAGATTGAAGGGGTTTTGGAGAAAACCCTGTCAGTAAGGGTCATTTAGATAACAACCACCACCAGCCCTGGTTGTAGAAGCTTGATATGACATGGCTCAATAGGTAATACAAGTCTCAGGTTTCTGGATGAAGACCAGGAGGTTTTTACATTATTCTGATTGGAAAGACAATCCTGTGTGTTTAACATTCCTGGCTTCTCTGGAGATTTGTGGGCATAAGAACACTCATGATTTGCCCCCAACCGTGTTCTACAAGAGTCCTCTGAAAACATCACATAGATGATTTTAGAAATTCAATAGTATAGATAAATATCAAAATAAGACATACTCTGTTGTAGAAGTTTATTTTTAGTTATGTATAAAATATTTGTTGCATACACTATTTGGTAAGGCGCTTCCTAGGTTTTGGTGTTTTGTATTATTTGCAGGTGTTGAATTCATGTGGGAAATGTTTGTTTGCTGATGACCTGCATGTGCTATAAATAGAACACCTGAGGTATTCTGGATCAATAAAAACATGTGAACTCAGATGCTTATGGTTCTACTGCCCAGTTTGACAATGGCCAGGGTGGTAATTCCCTCTGCTGAGGACTGACAGGGTTTTACACCTATGAATATGCCTCCATATCTTCTTTGGTAAGCCGCCACAGCAGCATACAACTACAGTACCCCTCTACGGTTCCAACTTAGATGGATTGACAGTATCCCTATTACTATCATAATGCAATAGTTTATAAATGTATAGAAATAATAGCATATCTTGTTCCATTTTAGATTTGGTCAATGAATGATATGGACAATCAGACTACCACCACCACAACAAATTTTTAAGGCAATAGTGCATAAAACATGAAATTCTCTCAGAGTTTGAGAGTACATTTTAAAGAACTTTAAATGAATTTCCAAGAAAAACTACCGAAGTCCTGTAGGGGCCTACATTCAGAAGCCTGTGTGATCTGGATGGAATGTAAGCATACATTTAATCCTAGTATTCAGAAGGCAGTGGTGGCCCATGCCCTTGATCTCTAGACAAAAAGAGTGTATGTAAGCAGACATAGGAGGCAGAGCTCAGAAGGGGTCACTGTCAGTTTGCAGTGACACCTGAGATGAGTCAGAATGAAGGGCATGCCCAAATTTCAAATAGAAAAGGCAGGCTCTCAGTTCAGAGCAGAGTCAGAAAGCAACAGTCATTTACAACAGTGAGTTACAAGTCAGTTACAGAAGAGTCAGTTAAAGCAATCAATTACAGAGAGAGTATGAGGCAGCAAGGAAAAAGACTCAGTGACAATGAAGCCGTTTGATGATAAGGCAGAGAGGCTGACTGGGGCAGAATAGAGCAGTGAGGGCTCAGTGAAAAACATGTAGACACAGAGGTAGCTCAGCTGAAGACTGAATTAACTAAAGAATAAACCATGGTTTTACCTTAATCAATGCCTACAGACTTCAACTTCAAATAAGAAAGAATAGAACTACATGAGATAGAATGTTGGCGATCTACACAGTGCCCTCCCTAGGATATAGCTGCATAATCAATAGTATACTAGTGATGTCCTTATCCTTAAGCAGAGAAAGGTTTAAAACCAGTACTCATTTTTCTTAGAGAATCCAGAAATTGTCCATTCACAATGAAAGGAAAGGAAATCTTCGTGTTTCTTGGAGAAGCCATCACATTAAGAGAGACTTACCTCGACAGTAAGAAACAATGAAATGAAACCAAAGGTTGCTGTGCACTCATGCAAATGTGTAAACGAATGATCCACAGGTATTCACACACTTCTTAGAAATTGGAATATTTTATAACAAAACTTAAGAATATTAAATTTCTATTAAATACCTAGCATCTACAAAAATAAAATCTAATTAAAATTACAGCAAGGGGATGTTTGGAGCTTCAAGCTTCAGTGAAGATGAAAAATGTATATTCACTTAAATGATCCACAGATTGATGTGACGTGTTAAAAATCAGACAGTTGTGGCTGTATTCCTTTTGGGCAGCAGACTATAGAAAATTTGTAATATGTTAAGCAGACACATTTTATATAGAGAGATAGATATTTAAAGAGACAAATAAAATTTCAAAAAGTATATTGCCACTGATAAAAAATATACTAGGTGACATTAAAATCATGTTAGAAATTACTAAAAATGTTGTATACTTAAAGGCTTATTAAAATTTATTTCTGAAGTAAAATAAATGTAAACTTTAAAAAATATAATATTAGTGAAATGTGATGAAATATAAAAGAATGCTAAAGAAATAAGGTTGGAATTTTTTTTCAAGTTGGATATCATGAACTTCCATATCCAAAAAAAACAAAAGACTATAAAGGAAACTGTATAAAAACATAGATTATCAGTTAATTCCTCCAAACTAAAGCATCTCCAATTTATGTCACCATGGATTAGTTAGGTCCTTGAAATCCATTATAATGATATTCTGTGGCCCCACAGCCAGAAGGCTTCACATACTTTGAAAATAGAATCACATTTTCATGACAACTTTTTTCAGCCCTTGACAATGTGGTTAAGTCTCATTTCAACATGGCTGTTAGTTCTGGAATCTATGACAGTTTATGTGTATATTGTTGACTAGGATCCACAGATGACTGAGAACATGTACTCTTAATTATTTTTTCCCCTTTATTCTAAAATTGGTAAACTCCTTAACATCAATTTTTCTATAAAATTTGTAATTTTACTTTTCTGTGAAGCTGAATGTGTGTGTATGTAACGAAATATAAAAAGAAAGGGCATGACTGTTCCTAGGTATGGTGGAGGAGATAGTTTTTTGTAGCTATAGGGGAGATATAGATAGACATTAGGGAGAGCATAGCCAGAGGTAGAGATCTGGGAGAGTCAGAGTAGTCATGGCCATACTGAGCGATTTGGCTATGTAAGGAGAAGGTAGAAGGGAGAGGGAAGAGAAGTGTTGGAGGGGAACCTGAAGACCAAGAATGTAGGAGGCAAAAAGAAATGGAGGTAACCTCAGTGACTGGATTATATAGGGAAGGGCCACCCAGACCACTGGACTGGAGAGTTCATGATATGAGGTGGGGTACGCAAGCTAGGAGAATCCTATAGCAGGTAGAGATGGAGAGATGCTAGGAGAGCCTGGCAGCCACTTCTGCTTTGATATGTTAAATAGGTATCTCCGCCAGTAGCTTGTCCAGAGTTTGAGACCAAACAGTGTATGTATGTCTGTGTACCTGATTCACCTTATCAGTTTATCTGCTGATGGCTTCTCTCAGGTGGTTCCATTTCCTTGTAGAAAACAGAGAAGCAATAAACACGGATCTGGAGTTCTCTGGATATATGCTCAGGAGTGAAAGGATTGGGTCATATGATAGTTCAATTTTTAAAATTTTTAAGGGGTTTCTAATCTCCTTTCCATAATGGCTGTATTAATTTGCACTTCTAGAACAGTGAATAAGGGTTTCTCTTTCTCTCCACATTCTCTCAAACATGGTTTCAGATTTCATGATGGTAGCCATTTGAGTAGGGTAGGTGGTATTTCATAACAGTTTGAATTTGCATTTTCCTAATGACCTTTTAAAAAAGTTTCTAGCCACAAGTTTCTGGCAATATGCTGTTGTTGTTTTCTTGGAATTTAGATTCTACTGTTCTTTGTACATTGTAGATACTATCACCTTGTCTGAAGCATGACTAGTTAAGATTCTCTCAGGTTCTCTGTCCATTTGCTGTAGTGATAGAAATGTTTTCTGTGGATATTATTTTTAATTTCACATTTTCTTATCTGTTGACATTCAAGACTGGTTCCTGTACTACTGAGGTTCTTCTGTTCAGAAAGCTCTTGCCTACCTCAATATCTTGAAGAGTACTCCTTAAAATTTTGTCCAGAAGTCTTGTCTTGAAATGTGTCTGTATAACTTGGAAATAATCATAAGGGGCATGTTTGACTGCATGTATAATATTTAAGTTAGAGGAATGTGGAGAGGTCTGTATTGCTCCTTTTAGGTCTCTGACACTAAAATACCTGACTCCACAGCTTAAAGGAGGAAATGTTGTTTGGCTCCTTGTTTCAGAGGATTTTAGCACTGTGGCAGTGTTTATAGTGACAGAAAAATGTGGCAGATTTCTTTATTGCATAGCTGACTGAAATGCAAAGGACGATAGGAACCAGGAGTTAGCTACAACACATAAATCAACATCTGTCATTGCCTTCCTCAGCAAGCTGGACCTCACAACCCAAAGGCTTCATAGGCTCCCCAAACAGCACCATTAGCCTAAGAAGAAATACTCATATTATTAGGTCGTGTGGGTCCTTCCTCATTGAAATTCTCATAATATCATTGATAGTGAAGATCCACTAATTTTAATTAAAAATTCTTGTAAATTTTAAGTCAAATAGCCAGCATATTTAGAAACTTGACAATGAATATTTTGTATTACATATAAAATAATTTCTAGATTAATTAACTGCTGAGTAAAAGGATTCAAACACAAGAAAGTATAATTAGAATAAACTTCCATCTCTCAAGTATATATTTCTATATTTTACATAAAATATTCCATCACATTTAGTAACTGTCATAGTATTGATGTTTTATTTGAATCTCTCTCTCTATCTCTCTCTCTTTCAACAGAATTTCAGTATGTACCCTCAGCTGACCCAATGCTTTCTCTGTAGGCTATATTGGCCTCAGACTTACAGCGAAATACCTTCTTCCCTAGTTCTGAGATTATCAATTATGTAAGTCACACATTAGACAAAATAGTTAGCTATTTCATGTTGAGCTTTGCTAAACACATTTACTAATAATACATACTTTTATTTTGAATTATTTGTTTGCTTAGATGGTTTTGTACTGTTGAGTAATAAACAAAGGCATCATACATGCCAAGCAAATATTTTGCAACTGAGTTGCACCCTCAGTATTTTTAATTTTAAATTTAATAATCATGAATCAGATTGCCATTGCTTCATAACAGCTTGTTCTTGTCATTCTGATTCACAACTTTTGATGATATGAGAAGAAAACTCATGGACTAAAAGGTAGAGGTTCACTAGGTTAGACTATTCTGAACAACCACAAGGCAAAACTTCCAGAAAAGTTTGTGCTAAATTCTTGGGAGATCGCGCAGAAAGTAAATGCAGTTTTTGCTAAGATTGACCACCTGAATGTGAATCCAAGAACCCACATAATAGGAGGAAAGAAACAAGACCCCAACTTGTCCTATGACCTCCATACATGGGCCATAAACCAATGAATGAAAACAATAGAATTAATATATAAAATGTGTTAACATGAGAGCACAATAAATGATCTCACAGTGAAGGAAACAGCTCAAATGTCCACTAGGAATTTGAGAACCACTGCTAATAATGTGATGGTGATTCGAAGATACCGTGTCACATACATGGGAGACTAAAGTGGGACCCACTAGTGAAGACGTTCCTCACAGGGTTATTAGTTCTGACCAATGTTGAGCTAGGATGCACTATTGAAGTCCTCACTCCAAAGTGAAATTTAGAGCAGCATTTTAAATAGTTTTTATAATTACACTGAAAAAATACACGATGACCCTCTGGAATCTTACTAAGAAATCCATGTTATTAAAAGTGAGCATACTTTAAACAATGAAAAGAAAAATATACTGTTATCGCTCCTTATTTTTTTTCTCTAAGAAATGAGAAAGAAATTAAAAAAAATAGATGAGAGAAGTCTTGAGAAACTAATTTAAGTCTTTTCTTTGCTTCCCTAAGTTAAGCTTTATTTTTCATAATTATATCATCCAAGACATGAAATACAGTGACAGTAGATACTACATCAAAACGTTTTACTCTTAATCCAGAACAGCACAAAAAGAAATGCAAGGAAGGAAATAAGCTTTGACATCTTTGTCAAGTCAAAATTGCAGGTAATTATTTTAAAGTAGGTCTCCTTTTTCATGTTAAAATTGAAGATAGAAAAGTGGCCATAATTATTCTGTAATGTAAATGTAAAAATAGTTTGGTCCATAGTTTCTGGAGTTATAATTTTTTTCCTATGCATGATACAACAGGCATCAAACAAATAAAAGTTGAAAAAATGTAACCTAATACAATGAACTAAGTAAAATTCAACCAGTATAAAACATTCAAATAAGGGACACTACATTGAGTTATGTGATTTTAGTAATCATCATATAAATATTAAAAAACTGTGAAAGGTGTTCACAAAATTGGCAAATCAAAGATATATAAAAATGTCCATTGTTCTCCTTCTAAGAAAAACTACAAAGTTTAGTGAAATGAAATAGGCACTATCAATATGATTATACCACAGCAAGTCCCAATATCCTTTTATCATGGATGTGTCTACTGACTGTTCCACAGTAGAATAATATTTTTCCTCAAAGAGTCGATCCCACCTCCACATATCCATAAGAAAATCTGTTACATTTGAGTCTAAATAATTTTTGGAGTAATTTGAAAGTTTTTAGAAAATCATGGCATTTCAAGAAAAACAAAGACAAAACTGGATGTTAACAATACTTTCCAAAAGCAAATATGTCTGGAATAAAATAAGTGACAGAAATAATAATTATAAGGATAAATCTTCCTTTGCTTTTTCTCAGAACACAGCAAAATTTCCCTTAATCCCCAATCTGGAATTTGTCTGCTAAAGGTCAACACTTTCCTATTTGGAAATGGTGATAAAAACTGGAGTTTATTTTGTTTGTTTGATTGTTTTACATTTTTTGTGGGTTTGTGTGTGTGTGTGTGTGTGTGTGTGTGTGTGTGTGTATTTTGGCAAATGAAACATGAGTAATGGCCACATTTTCCTAGTAAAGTAGAACTCTCCAGTGATTGTCTATTTTATATGATAACTTAAATGGATCATAGGATATCCAGGTGTATTGCTAAATATTATGCCTGAGTGGGTCTGAGGGATGCTTTTTAAATAGATTAGCATTTGGGGAAATGTTCTGAGGCAACAGACAACAATTCTATACTGCGGGAATCCAAATGGGCTAGGTGTACCTCCATTTTGACTGACCTGTTGAATCAGTATGCTTCTTCCGTTTGTCCCCTACTTGGAAAGCCCCGACTACCGAGCTGTAATTTATGAACCTCTCAAGTCTATACCCTTGAAATTCTTTTTGTACCACTCTTAGGTTTCCAAATTGAGAAAGAAACTGTATATTAAATTACAGCATTCATATCTTCATGAGTCAATACCTCACAATAAATATCCTCACATATACAACTAATATAAGTCATAACTATATAATTGTTCTGAAATGTAATTTGTTATGTTACAGTTTGTGTGGTTTGAATAATAATGACTCCCATAGTCTCATATACTTAATATTGGCCCCCCAGTTAGTGGAACTATTTGGGGACATTAAGAGGTGAGGCCTCATTAGAAAAGGCGTATCTCTGGGGGAAGGTTTTGAGGTTACAAAAGGCAAACACCATTTCTAGTGTGTCCCTCTCTGCCTTCTACTTGTGGGTCAAGCAGCATTTTCTGCAGTTCTGCCTTTGCTCCGACATCACGGATTCTAACCCTCTGAAGCTGTAAACTCCGAGTTAACTGTTTTATTTTAAAAGTTGCCTCTGCTCATTCAGAGGTGGTTTTTGTCCTGCCAATAGAAAACTAAGGATTTTGAGTATGGATTTCTGGGTTTTGGTCTTTTTTTTGTTCAATATTTCCTAACTATGCTCTCCTTCCTTTCTTTTGAGATGGCAATATATATTATTACACTTTATGCTAAGATTATGTAATTTGCTTTTGTGATTTAGATCTTACAAGGGGGTTATAATTAAAAAATTGACTTGAGAGATCCTCAGTGGGTACACATGGATCTCCCTAAGAAGGAGAAATAAAACACATGTTACAAGTAGACTGGGACAGGACTGGAAAGGAAACAGGACTCATCAGAGAGAGGAATGTATGGAGAGAATATAAGGAAAGACAAGAGGAGATGGAAGAAAGTTATGGGATTATCTAGAGACCTAGTACAGTGGAAACTCCCTGGAATCTATGAGGATAACGCCAGTGAGAATGCCTGCATGGGTCTGTGATGGGTACCTTACATATATCTTAGGATTAACTGGCTTGCTGCTCTTGTTGAATTCCTAAAAGTTGAAGTTTGGGGAGTGTCTCTGACACTGTTACATGCCTTTGGGACCCTCTTCCTCCTGTTGGTATTCTACATCCTTGATGTAGGGGCTTGTGCCTGGCCATGTTCCTTCTTGTTAAGCCCTGTTTGATTAGTAAGCCTAGAAGGCCTGATCTTTTCTGAGGCGGTGGGGGTGGGAGATGTTGGGAGCATCTTGTGGTAAAGAAGAGATAGGGGATGCTTGGAAAAGTGGAGAGAGGGGAGGCTGAGATCAGGATGTATTGTATGAGAGAAAAAATAAATAAATTTAAAAACATGCCTTGAGCTTTACTTGGGACTTAAGATGTTGGATATTTAAACTGTGTTGAGACTGGAAGACTATGGGGAATTTTGAATTTGAAAAAAATGCAGGTTATTATGATAAGATGACCAGTTTATCAGTCTCTTTCTCTCTTCCTCTCTCTGAGTCAAGAGAGTAACCTCTCAGCAGTCTTTAGTGCCATGCCTTTGTTCTGCTATTATGTGTTTTACACTTCTGATAACACAAATCCTGTCTTTTGTTACAGTGACTTGGTCATGCAATTGTCAGAACTATGGAAATTTTGACTAAGACAAGATTGAAACATGTCTAACTGATCTGTCCATATCGAAATGGCTCAGTTAATATATGTAGTGGAAAAATGCACACTATAAGAGTAGAAAGGATTACACCAATTTGTTTGCATTGAAAATAGTTAAATATCATGTGATCATTTATAGAAATAGCTTGATAGTAAAGTCATTAATGAACAAACCATGTGTTCTTGCTATTCTTCAATGGTTAACTACTGTAATTAATTTCAGCCATTTTCTTTCAGAGTTTCTTGTATAAGCATTTTTGTCTATGTATATTAATGTCAAGTGGATTTTAAGATTTAAGAAGAGGTTTCTGAGTTAGGCAGTGATGGCGAGTGCCTTTAATTCCAGCACTAAGGAGGCAGAAGCAGGTGGATCTCTGTGAGTTCCAGGCTAGCATAGTCTATAGAGTGAGTTCCAGCACAGCCACAGTTACAACATGGAAACCCTGTCTTGAAAACAAAACAAAACAAAACAAAAATTAAAAAAGACAAAAAACAAAAAAGCAAAAATCAAAATACAAAACAAAACAAAACAAAAAAACAGGCCTCATAACCATAGCTTCATCCAGGCCACCACCACATCTCATTATTATGACCAACATTGCAAATTAATCCATAAGTAATATTATGTAATCTAGTGAAAATATTTAACTTATTATGGGTGATTTTTATAGTGATGGAGACATATTAAAAAACTTTTAAGTTTTTGAAATTAGGAGTCATGAAGATATCAGGTAGAGATAATACACTAATATCTTTTATTTTCTTTGCTTACTTACATTATCTCCTATAGAAATAAATCCTAGAAAATATGTTTGAGGTATAGTTATTCAAAATCCAACCTAGTTGACATATAAAGATTTTGTTTTAATTTTTTCCACTATGGTTATTGAATATCCACAAAATTAATTAAGAATTGATAAAACAATTCCAGAAAAATATGGCATATACTTATTTTTTTGCTTTGAATAATCAAGATTTTTGCTAACATTCATCAAATTTTAAAAACTAATCACTGAACTATTTATTTCTCACAGTAGAACATAACAGAATTTAAAACTGGGGTACAAATTTGTGAAAATAAAAGAACAACATGACCAGCTTTTCAATCAATATTAAAGAAAAAAATTTACACACTAAAGAACATTGTAGCCTATTTCAATTGGGTGTCTAATTAATACAATCATATGTACATTTTGTCCTAACTTACCAAGATGAAAACTAAATATAAGTTTTACTTGGTCTAAATTTCAAGGAGCAGCCTGCTGACTAGACGAACAAAAGACAAAAATATCTATCCTTTCTATGAAAGCTAGCTTAATGTTTCTGAGAATAAGAGATGCAAGAAAAAGCAACCAGGGCTTCACAGAAAGTTTGAAGTTATTTTTATTTTAATAAATACCCAAGCTTTGTTTCCATGAACTATTTTATAATTTAAAAGTTTTGGAAGTTTTACCTAAGTTAAAACTTCCAAGTACACAGTATTTGTAATATTGTTATTTTAAAGTCTGTTATTTTAGTAGATCTTCATCAATGATAGCAGTGAGTCAGAGATATGCTCTGAGTATTTCTTGGCAGTTCTGCATATTAAATAAATGATATTGGTTATTTATTTTGTATTTCACACTGTACTGTGTTCCTCAGAGCATATACTGCTGTGTTTGTATAATTGGACAAGAAGTTAGCTTAAAAGAGAAGTGCCTGAGAATTCCAGACATTGAAAATCAGACTCTTGTGAGTAATGAAGAGCTAAAATATAATCTCATTTTATTGAAAGAAAAGCAATAGAAACTTGTAGTTAAAATGTGGAAAACATTCTGCTATTCGATTATTGCAGGTCTTGCTTTTCTATTCTCATTTCTTGTATGATTTTAATTTTTTAATATTTTTCTTTTATATTAGCATACTGCATTAGAATTTTTGTTGTTATGATAAAACCATGTCCAAAATCAGCTGGAGAAAGAAAGGATTTATTTCACTTCACAAATATCATTCACAGTTTATCACTGAGGGAAGTTAGGGCAGAAAACTAGAGACCGAAATGATGGAGATACCATGGAGGGCTATTGTTTACTTGTTTTATCCTCAAGGTTTGCAGATCAAGTCTTCTGATATAATTCTGGACCACTTGTTAAGTAGTGGTGCCACCCATAAAAGGAAAAATCCTCCCACATCAATCACTAGATAGGTAAAGGCACCACCGGTTTTCCCACAGGTCAATCTAGTAGATACATTGATTTATTTATTTCTCCAAATGTCTGAGGTTCTCTCTTCCCATACAATCCTAACTATGTCACGGTGACACAAAACTAGCCAGCAGCCATATATGTGTATATATTGTGGAGATTAAGAACTTGTTAATAAAGACTCTTCCTTCCTCCCTTCCTCCCTCCCTTCTTCTCTCCCTGTATTCTGCCCCACCTCTCTCTATCTCATCTTCTATTTACTTCTCTTCTTCCAAAAATATTATAGACAATTTAGACAGTTTAGATGTCTTTATTAGTTTTAGGATAATAACTGAACTCAAATTGTGGTTTTCCCCATGACACAGTTTCAAAAGAAACATCTCTTGTGCTGACAAATTCTAGAGACTATGAAGCACTTCTGATTTTTCTGAGATTTAACAAGGTAAACACCATAGTTTGCATAATAGAACTTAAGAAAGCCAATCTTTCTACATGAAAGATGATAAATGGTTTTTCTATTCTATTGATTGTGGCCAAGGCACTGAGAGAAAGCAAGCATTCCAAGATGGTAGGAGGGCAGCCGCCAAAGGCCAGATTCGTAAAAGATTCTCCCAGTGTCCTGATTCAAGGTCCATGTGGCTGAGGAATCAAGAAAAATCTAATTCAGTTATAAGAAGAATGCTAAAATCTTCTTGTGTCAATTAACTGATTCTTTGTAGGTTGTGTAAGAAAATGAGCTTTATCTAGGAATGATAGAGGAGAAAAGTGCTTCAGTAGCGGGTTGCACCTGTGGAGACAGAAGTGGAGAAAAGTACACATGGAACAAAAGAGATCAGATGAGATAAAAATCCCTTCATACAGCAGGCAGTGATGGCACATGCTTTGAGTCCCAGCACTAGGGAGGCAGAGGCATGAGGATCTCTGTGAGTTCTAGGCCAGCCTGGTCTACAGAATGAGTTCCAGGACAACCAGAGTTACAATAGAAAAACCCTTTTTGGAAAACAAAACAAAAAAAACAATAACAACAACAAAATCCCTTAATGTATTTCCAGAAGTTTAAGAAGAATAATGATGTCTTACTAAAGCTCACCCCACCCAGTTTTAAAGTAGGTTCTAACATTGTATTAAAGACCAATTAGCAACATCTTTAAAAGCTTCCATAGTGTTACCCAAACACAAAAATGCACACTCGTCTACATAGTTAATTTATTTCAAGCTTTCCCCTTCCTTCCCTCCCTCTGCACATCCCTCCTACCATACCTACCTTTTTTCCCTTCTTTCCTTCCTTCCTCCCCCCCCTTTTTCCACTCTTCCTTTCTTTTGCAGAAATAGGAGAAAGATACAACAATGTTTTCCTCATTACATACATTCTAAATATATTATAGTATATATTTTTTTGTATTTTAAAAACATGTGGTTTCATATTATAGATAAATCTTATTAATTATACATGAAAAATATAAATGAATTTTACATATATTGTATGAAGATATATTAATTTTAACAAATACACAAAATGTTCTAAAATAATGGTTTTTTTGCTAACCATTATAAACTTCAATGTTTAAAATATTCATCAGACTTTCCACTAGAGTATGAGTGTGTTTTATGTAAATGACTTAATCATCCTAGTATCTAGGCTAAAGCATTTCCTGGTATTTTCTTCATGTTTAAATTTCCCACAACACAATGATGGCAGTGGGTATATATTGACAAAAATTTTTTATATTATGAAAGAATTTAAAACAATCTCTTACAAGTCTACCAGATTTCGTGTGTGGTGACACATGCATATACTCTTAAGTATTTTTTCACGGGAAAAAACTTTGCAGATTCAAAATCAGCATGGTCTATGTATGGTATCCCAAGCCTTTGAATGATCAGTTGTGAAACCTTATCTCAAACAAACAAAACAAGCAACTAATGAAAAGGACTATTGTCTTTTAAGAAGTGCTATTTTTTTGCATTTGCAATGAAATTTGAGAAGAAAGGAATAGATTTATTATTCTTTAAAGTAAATTCAATCCTACTTTTCATTGAATTTGAACATTCTAATTTTAAGCATTGTGGCTTTTAAAGTATTTACCTTTTTAAAAATTATGTGTAATAAAACCAATGAGTATATCCTAATTATATTTTTCTACAAATTCTTCTAGTTCTGTCAGTCAATTAAAACTGTTGCTCAAATTGCCTCTTAAATAATTTTTGAATCTATATTTACACTATACCCATACATTTACTATACATTTTTATTAATTGTAGAGACTAACCCACATGTTCAATATCTTCTGGGCAATGTAGAACAAAACACAATTATCAAATTGCACATAAAAAAGACTCTGATTCATCATTGATATTAGAGAAAAAAACCACAATTATTTTATAATACATTTTAGTTTAATTTTCAATAGAAAAATTAAAATTTGAAATGTGAGGTTGACTTGTCTTATAGAACAAAGAGCTATAAAAATAATTGGACAATTATAAGAGTTTTCCTACATTTTAAAAACCTAAATATTTTGAAGCATTTCCAAAGTTTATTCCATTTTTGATTCAATCATAAATGGACCTGAAATGAACACTATGGTGAATAAAATATAGGTATTTTATATGTGTTCTTGCAAACTCCTCAATATTAAAGAGCTCTTTGGATACGTTTATTAGGCTCAGAAACATCATTTATAATATTGCCCAAATTCAAGTCATAATGTTGTTATCAAATGCTGATCTTTTGCATGATTCTTATGTCAAATTAATCAGTAGGAAAATACTGTTTAGCCTATCACTTATAATACAAGTACAAGAATTTGGGTGGTGTTTTGCATAACTCCCTGTCATATAAAAATGGGGGATTATCTGGCGGATTGAAAAACCACATGAGGAAGGGTGGCTTTGCAATAAGTGGTTTCCTGGACACAGAAAAGATTGTGAATTCTAAACTTCACTGTTTTCAGGAACACATAACTCAGTTAAAGGTCAATATTGTCAGCTCTCATTGCTTTTATTTTACTCACTGAAATGTCACTGAATTGCTCAAAAGGAATGGAGAAAATATGAATTCTTGCTGTGCCGAAGAGTGGAAAGATGAAAGCAAGGTATGTTCTGATGGAGACAAAGTGTTTCCAGGGTTGTGGTGTATCATAACTGATTGACTCCCTATAAGGACAAGGATGCAAAACAGGCTTCTTTCCTAAAGAAGACAGAAATATTAACCATTAAGATGGACTGTGATATTAATTATTAAATATAAAATAGATGTACGTATTTGTGTCACACACATTATGTCACATGCAAATTGTGTCTACATATGTGTTTCAATATCACAGCTAATTTTTGTGTGTTCTCCTATTTTCTACTCTGGGGTGGTGAAAATCATGCCATTCAGAGCATATACTACAAATTATGATTTGTAGAAGAAACCAATATGTTCTATGATAGCACTCCATGGATCATAATTCTTCAATGAAAATTAAACCTCAAGGTTTACACATAAATTATGAGTATCAATTATTGTCAGTGTTTGGAATGAGAGAAAAGAGCAAGGAAGGGTACATGTAAGTGACTGAAATTATCAAAATCTGCAAGATATTATAATTTAAGCAGTGATAGTGTTTCAGTAAGTGACTAGCAAAAAAGTCATGGAAAGCTGTTTGGTAATATGAAGTTATTTTAACAATGGAGTAATTGATATATCTGCCATCACACTGAAAGGAGACTAATAAGCATGTAAAAATTAAGGGAAAATCTGTTATCAAGCTTGAAGATAGAGATCCCGATGTTAAAAGTCTTGACATACACAGAACATATCCAAACATCAGGGAATGTTTCCAGAGTAGGTAAGAGAGTGAAGTCATCCTAACTACTTTTTTCTGACCTGTTCCTGACACATAGCCATCAGACAACCATCACTGTTGTTGAATATGTCAGATCTAGGTTTATTTTCTTGTTTAAAGTGAGAAACATGTGGAATTTGCTGCCAGAAAACCTACAATGCAATATTATTAAAACTTTCAAAAGTGGATCTTTATAAACATAAAAAAATGAATAGAAAATGAATAATTTCCTGTTTCTTATCAATATAAAACAAAATTCTAACTTCAAAGAGAATAAGAGATAGTATACTGTTATCCAAATATGAGTGATTTTTGCCTAGAACACAGAATTAGGTTGTACTAAATACAAAGCATCCATGTGGAAGTAGTTTTATAAAATTTTAGTTATTGAGCAAGAAGTCACACATCAACAACCAAACAATAAACAAACAGAAAACAAACAATTGAGTATATTTGTGGAACCATAAAAGATGGGTTACTACTGGAATGTGATGAAGACATTTTCTATCTGGTGACATTCTTAATCCACCTATTGGTTTCCTAAATTAATGCAGCCTAAAAAGTTTTACCTGACATTGAAAGTAAGTATATTTAGTCAGATACAGAAACAGATGTTAAGTGAGTATTGAAGGATCTAAAGATAGACCGAAATAAGTTTGGTTCTTTATATGAAGAACATTAACTCCTCATAATGACACAGATTCCATCAGTTAAGTTTGTTGATAGAATCTTTAACAGGGACATTCTTTTTTTTCGGGGGAAACTTCAGTTTATACTATGCACTAAAGATTGCATTTTATACTTTTCAACTGAATTTTTCATGTGATATGTTATCAAAGATAATTCTTAATCCATTAAAGATTTATTTGATACCAAAGAGGGTAAGCAAATCCAGATCTTCATTTTGTTGCATTGAGAAGCATATCCACCTTTTCCCTTTAAAATTTTCCCTGCTACCCATCTGTCATGAACCTGTTTTTGTTTTTATGAGTTTTTTTATTATTAAATTTGTTCCTTGACAATTTCATATATGCATGTAATACTTTCTGATTACTCTCACATGCATTCTTTCTTATCTCCATCCACCTCTGTCAGACTCCCCTACTGCTTGCAATTTCTTTTCTAATTCCTGCTGAGTTTAACAAAGGATATCTGTATGACCATGGCTTTGGGATTCTGCATTGTAAGATGATAGGTTCACCAGTGTGTACATAACTAAGAAAAATGAACTCTATGGCACTTTTTTCCCACCAGCAAACATCTTTTGAAAGGACTAGTCTTGTGCAGGTCCAGTGAAGATAAATGGACCTATTGTGAAATTATGATTATAATGGCTTTATCATGCCCAGAAAATAGGATATTGCAACTTTCCATCTACTTGGGATTCTTACATTCATCGGATCCCTTCTTTCTTGATGTTTCTAAACATTAAAGAGAGAGATATGTGTCTTAGTTAGGGCTAAGCAATCAACTGTCACTATTGTCAGCATTTTGAGCAGTCATTGATCTGTGTATTTTCTATATTCATTACAAAGAGAGCCTTCTCTGATTATTAGGAATAGTAGCATTTGCCTGTGGATATAAATATAGATTTTGAAAGACAGATTGAAATCCATTTCTGCCATCAAGATCAGAGTCACAGGTCCTATAGGAGAATCTATTACTAATATTCTCATAATGTTACATAGTAATAAGCCAAGTGCTAATGACTTCTTGTGAGACCCACAGATTAAAACTAGGACATCTTTCAAACCTCATTGCAGATGTTTCAGTTTTCAGTAGATTGAAATTAACTCAGAGACTCACAAATGGCCAAGGTGCAGAGAATAAGTCATTGAGGAGTGATCAGCTATAATAGGACATCTCTGTCACACCCCATTCTCCCAAAGATCAGGGATCATTCCCAAAGAGAAGACTGAAGTTAAAAGATTGGATGCAGTGGATGACTACAAAGAAACATTATATTCCTGGCACAGCCTGGTCAGTTATTCTTATAAATTTTAAGCAGTTGAGATAGCATGCTTAAGATCTGTAGACCTAATCAACTCAAGTCAGAAAAAACCCAGTATGAACGGTAGAGATGAGCACGAAATCTTATCACTAAATGAGACGCTATTGGCAATTGATGGCTTCTGGTAGAAGGATAGTAAGTTTTTCTTCCAGCATTTGGCACTTGGATAGTTTTTCCTGCTCCAGCTGAAGGCTATATTTCTAAGAGTATGGTAGAAGTACCAACTGTATTTGATGGTTGGGTATGGGGATATTGTTGAATTTGGGAGGGGTGAAGAGGCTGAATATGATTAGATACAGCATATGAAACTCTTCTAATCACTAAAAACAAGCTGGAACCAGAAAAACTGACCAAAAAGACTGTTATTACTCCCTTATGTCATTATAATAGCATTTCCATATCTTATGCTTCATAAGTAGTCTAATTCTCTTATGTATCATATCCCATGGTTACATCTGAAAATGCAATGTAAAGACACAAAAAGAGAGTAAACAATTTCAGAAAATGCAAAAACTCTTTCTGGAATTCTCTACTTTATTCCTAGGTATCTTAAATTCTAGAGTGGATATGCTTTGAGAATCCTGTACTAACTACTCAAGCTTATACATTCTCCCTGTAATACACTTACTCACAATTTCTTACTTTTTTATTATTACTGTTTTTATGATAGAAACAAGGACCTGGAAATATATAGTGGATACCCCTAAAGAGTCACTGTCTCTGAAACCCACCCAGCATTTACCAACTAGGAATCATGGTTTAAAAATGATGGGGAGATCCAGAGGTAGTTAGAAGTGGAAAATAGGAAGATGTGATGGTTTGCATGAAAATGGCCTTCATAAATTCATTTGTTTGAAGACTTGGTTTCAGTTGGTAGAAGAGTTTGAGAAGGGTATATTGGAGGAGGTATGTGACTGGGACAGACTTTGAGTTTTCCAAATAATTGTGTCATGCCAATTCATCCCCAAGCCTCAAGCATGAAGATCGAGACATATTCAAGATGTAAATTCTCAGCTGTTCCTCACCCTGCCTTTGCTCTGTCATCATGATTTCTAACACTGTGAAATTGTAAACTCCAAATTAAAGAATGTTTTAATATAAGTTGTTTACTCATTATGTTTTTTCACACCAATAGAAAAGTAACTAAGATCAGAGATATGGTAAAATACACTATACATTTATAAAATTATTAAGGAATGAATAAAATATTAAAATAAAAGGGTTCATGCAAAATTTTGTCTCTAAATAGCTTTCTGAGTTGTTTCAAAGTAGGCCTTCCATTGAAGAATGTAAAGATATCAATAACAAGAAAAACAACTTTCAAATATTTTTCCTTTTACAGGAATTTAGTGTCTTATCATAATCACCACTTGTTTTTTTGTTTTTGCATGTCTTCCTTTGAAGGGCAAAAAAATCTGACTGACTTTTGTTACATTTTTTCCATTACTACAGACACAAAATTGTCCTATGAAAATCATGCTAACACAAATAGCAAATATTTGTTAAATACATGCATAATAAAATTAATTGCATGCTGGGCTCCTAAGGAACTCCAGGCTATTCCATAAGTGGGTGATATGTCAAGTCACTGGGGATAAACTGAATTTTAATGCTGCCAACATTTTCATTTCTGTGAAGAAAACAGATTGAATTTGGCTCTGCTTCAATAGGCCACTTGCCTATGCAAATGTACAGCTCAAATATCATTGTGAAGTAAACAGCTCCACTACTTTAAATGATAATGTAAAAATATTGTCTTTGTGAGGACTAAGTTTCAAGGAGGAAATCTGGGCCCTAGAGTAGCAATGTTAGAGTAGCATCTTTTGTTATAGGTTTAGAATCCTTCAGAGATTCATCAGTCTGACCATTAATGAATTTTAACAATGAAGAAGCTTTTATTCAGAATCTAGCACCAGTTCTATACCTGTGATTTAGGATTCCAAAATGCAGAGCTAGCCATCTTAGAGTTTTACAAAGGCAAAGATTACAAAGTTACAATTTTTTCCTGTTCAAGCAGAAGTTCCTCTCCTGCAAAGAAGCTTGTTTACAGAAGCAGAAACAGCAGTAAATAATTTAACCCTTAACAGCCCTTAAATTTGAAGGTCTAATTTTCCTTTATGATTCTCTTAATCAGGGAGATTTTAAACTTTTAAACATAAAGTTAGCTATCAACATAACATTAATCATCACACGTTCATTTTACTATACTACGTGAAACAGAACATAAAGCTTATGACCTGGATTCCAAGATTATCCATGAAAAATAAATTGCCCCTCAAATACAGTTTAGGATGAGAAAAATGGAGTTAATTGCTTAGAATATTTAGTATGTAATAGAAGTCTAAAATAAGGTAGAAGCAACAACTCTTTCAAATATTTGAAGTAAAAACGAGTCCTTCCTCTTGCTTCATTGGATTTACCATAACTTATCATAGGTACCCTCAACTCAGAGATAGAAAAGGAGAGGGATCCCTTTCATGTTTTCACATGTGTACTTCAAGAAGAAGGCTAATATTTTGAGAGTCCAATAAATTCTTCTCTTGAGTTTTGCTGATAGATTCTCACATATCAAATTTAGATATAAAATCTAATCCATCCAAAATTCGTTTCTAGGTTTCTTAAAAGCCTAATTAATATAATTAGCTTATTTGATAATTTTTTTAAATTTTAGGATGGGGAATTATTTCAAATATTAAAAACACAAAGATAGGGGTTGGATAGATTGTTCAGTGTTTAAGAATCCTTCCTATTATTACAAAAGACCTGGGCTGTGTTCCTAGAAATCATATGGTAACTCACAAGAGTCCTTAACTATAATTCCAGAGTTTCTGATGTACTTTAATGGCTTCTTCAGGGAATATATATATATATATATATATATATATATATATATATATATATATATATCATACATACAGACAGGCAAACACTCATACACATAAAATAAATTTAAGCCACTCAATTTTGTGATAGGAATGTTCTTGGTGAGAGAACATTGCATACCAGAAGCCCTGAGTCCTTTCCTTTACAACCATATCCAGACTGGAAGCACACAGGACTGTAATCCAAAACACTAAATAGTTCCAGAGGTTGCTGTGGGAGAATCTGGAGTTCAACCATGAATATACTGTATGAGAGAAGAATCTATTTTAACTAATAATAATGATAATGATAATATTAATACTAAAATTACTACAAATAATAATAATAAAACAGCTACAGGCACTAATGGGACTCATTATGTCAGTGAGTCTCAATCTTCCTAACGCTGTGAATCTTTAATATAGTTACTCATGTTGTGGTGACCCCTAACCATAAAATTATTTTCATTGCTACTTCATAACTGTAATTTTGCTACTGTCGTTAATTATAATACAAATATCTGATAAACAGATGGTCTTAGGTGACTTCTGTGAAATAGTTGTTCAGTCCCCAAAAAGTTACAATCCACAGGTTGATAACCACTGTTTAAAATTTTTTCTACTCTCATCATTTTCATTTCTTGTTTGAGATGCTATCAATTCAAATATGCATTAGTTCAAAATGTTTCTACTCTTTTCTTACATTTCCTTCCAATAAATCTCTATTCTCATAGTAAGCAGAACAATCATTTTTAAAAAAATCATGTCATAAATTGACTTACTATAAAATATCAACTTTCATATTCCATTTACAATGAAATTATTACTTTATCCTATTACCTTACTTTATTTTTTGTTGCCATAACTCAGTATCACAGATTATGTAAATTTTGAAAATTTAAATGATATTCAGCTGGATTCTGACTGCCAGGAATTTCAAGATGAAGGGATTTTATTTTGTGAAAGCTTTCTTACTAAAAAGAAAGAATGTCACACACAAGACTTTATCGATTATCATGTACGGGGAAAGCACTCACGGAGAACTGGCTTTTCTAACAGATCAACGTTGAGACAAGTCATTAACTCACAAATCCATTAATCTCTGGATGGTTTAATCAGTTTTCGAGGATAAAGAATTACTGACATATCACCACTTAACTGTTCTTCCCAGTCTCACATCTTATTACACCACAATTGGGATACAATTCAATAGGAGTTTTGAGAAGATATTTAAACAAACCATATTTCTTGGATTCCAATTCTTGGGCCTTTGGGATTTCTATGGGTTTTATAGTCCTCTATGTTTCCTACAATATTTCCACCATATAGTTAACTATAAATATTATTTTATTTGGGAGTGATTTCTCTATTCCTATATTTTTCAAATTTATGCCAAGAATGCCATTTACATCATCATCTATTTTTAAGTTTACATGTAGCTGTTCAAGCAGTCTCTTTGATCATCTTTATAATGTTGGTCATTAAACTTTTTACTATTAGTTAACCCTTAATTTCAGTTCCCACATTGCAGTCATCATTCTTCTCTTTTTCTTTTGGGATCAATGAATGTATTCATCAACAATTATCCCATTCATTACCACGTTTATCGACGAAAGAATGTATATTCTTTCATTCTTTCATTATTTATCTTCATTATCAGTATCATATAGAATAAATATGTGTACATATAGGCCTGTATATATGTATATGATAGAATATATATATATATATATATATATATATATATATATATATCTTATTTTTAAAGTTGACTCATATACTTATGGAACTTACTTATGGAACTATATAACTCAAAAGTCAGATATAATGATTTAGTTGTAGTCTGAAGGCAAAAAATCCTAGGAAGAGGTAGTAGTCCAGTGTCTGCAAGGAAATAAACAAAGTAAAAGTTCTAAAAGCACTGGTTATCAAGAAGGAAAAATCTATTTTTACGCAGATGGGTCATGCTTATGGTTAATGAGAAACTTTTCTGATTAGACAAGGTTACAGATACTATATGAAACCATATATTTTTTCTAATTAGCCAGTTGAACTATTAAGCCTATGGAAGGGCACAGAATAATCTTTGATGAATATCTGGCCATTTAATAAATTCAATAGGATTCAACAAGTAAATATGAAAAAGTAAACTATTAGGAATGTATATTATTTACTACTAGTTTTGATTGACATATGTATACTTTCTAGACACTATTTCCTTTAGCTTTCAAACTCGTTCATAATTTCATATTTGGTATTCTAGAAACTTAAGCACTAGATCTTTGGTAACTTTTATATGCTTATGAAAGTATTTTGTGTCTCTAAGAAATACTTGTGTAAATTATAGACAACAAAGTGAAACATGAATGAATATGTAAACGTTATTGGCATATGCTTCATGTGAAAAGCTTTAAGACAGGGGCATATCTGATTTGTCAAATTCTAAGATGCATAGTGCCAAGTATTTAAGAATCGAGAACTGCAGTTCTTCAGTTAAAACTTCTCAGTGTTTTTAATTTATTTAAATATTAACTTTTTCACAACCGCTTCTATTCTTTCATATATGATTTCTGAAGTAGAATGCCTCTACAAATGAATAATTATTTTTTGATTGACTGAAATATGTGGTTTTAATTTAGTCTTACCCACTTCACTTATTGGTACTCATGAGACAGAACACAGATAGTAGTATATAGCATATACAATATATATAGTAGTATTTAATAACTAAAAGTGAAGTGTTTTCTGTTACTTTTTAAAATTATCATGTTTCATTCAAACTATGTCCACTAAAATATTTCTTGAAGGTAATAATTTTTGGAGGATAATAATTCCCATAATGAATTATATCACTGGTAGCTGTTGATGGCTATGTTGATTATATCATGTGGTGGCCAACACAATAGATAAATAGATAAAGTGTTGACCTATGAAACCAGAATGAGCCCAGGTGCAATTGGCAAGCCCACAACCTTCATACTCATGAGATATATTAAATTATTGCTTTTTTTTAAAGCTATTGACAGCGAAATATGTTGTCAGTATGGAAACAGCCTTCATATCATCTATCCAGAGAGGTTATATAATGTGGAAGGTAATATGAAAATTAATTTTAAATATACAGTAAATTTTTCACTTAAGTGAGGACATGCTTTAACTGTTTCACTTTATTATTTTCATTTTATAAGAATATGCTGAGGTTTAAGAATGATAGTTGCTATATACATACATTTCTTATTGAGCACACATTGTGTGTTCTGAAAACAGTTTAATTAAACTGAGATCTGTATAAATGGAACTGCTCGATTTGAATGTTAGTCATTAGAATCTTTTAAACAGAATTGGTTTTTAAAAAGTGTGTCCACAATAAATGTTCCTGGCATATTAAATGAACACACGTACACACACACACACACAATTTCCATTAATGTTCTATATATGCATCGGTGTGTTTCTTTGTGTGTATGTGTGTTTGTGTTTGCATAGAACAAGAATAGGGAGTTTGGTCATCAACAGAATTGTGTTTGCACATTACGCTATTGCATTAGGAACAATAACACATTTGAAACAATGGCCTAAATGTGAAAAATGTGCATGATTAATATTTATCTAATTTACATAGGTAACCTAGAAATAAAAATTCTAAACTTGCTGTGCTATCCCCCAATTCTAAGAGTAAAGTGCAGATGATAAATGAAGGTAGATAAAATAAATCATTGATAAAATACTAGGAACAAGAAATTTGTTTTCTTCAGAACTACGATCGAACAAGTTATACTTCTCTTTGTACATGGTGCACATCAGTTCAACAATGATATTTTCAGCTGTCATATAAAACCTCATACATCAGCTTGTGGTGAAAACATGAGCAGCAACTGACGCTGTATTGAAAACTGTACATCTGGGAAGGTTTGTGTATGAAGGTCAGTGTCTGTAGAACAGTGAAATCTTAGCTAATTACTAAAGGAGCACATAGAAAATTTAGCATACCAAGATGTGCTAAATGCCAAAAATATTGGAGAAATAAACTCTATGACTCGCAAGGAATGTAGAAATAATTACTTTTAAATTTCATACTTTTTGAGAAGAAAGTGTTCAAAAATCATTTCATTATGTACATGTTCTATTATTTAATGATAATGAACTGTATTTAATTTTTAGAAAGATATTTTCCCATGATGCTTATTGTTTCTAGGCTGATATATTTAAAATAAACATTCTAAGTCTTTTTAGTCAATTGGTTATTCCCTTCTTCCATTTACCATAAAACATAAATTAGAGTCCTGAGAAAATGTCACTTCTGAAGGGGATGTTTTGGTATGTTTGCAATTCATGTTGTTTTTCCACTTTCATATCAGACTCCATGTTCAATTCCTATTTGTTAACTATTAAGGAGTAAGCTCTATGAGCACAACAAAATATTTGCTTGTTGATATTTTTGAATTGTTATATTAACTGGTTCAATGAAAAAACATGTATAATACCAATCAATAATTTGGATAGTGCCCTACAGAAAGTGTGTAGACACCAGGGATTAATTTTTACTGAAACTGCAAGTCAACACTCTCTGTATATGTCCTGTATTCTCAGTGAATCACACCCTCCTAGTCTCACTGACAGTTATCTCTTCCTCAAAGCTCTCATCATGTGACTTTAATAACCCAATATTGGGAATATAACATTTTTCTTTGCATTATCAATGATGCAAATCAATGACATTTATTTCAGATATCACAATATCAGAATCTACAGCAAACAAAAGTATTAATGAAAATGAATCCAGATTTGCATAATAATGATTAAGGGGTCAAATCAAGATGTTTCCTTTGGAAATGGACTATTCAGTGAGAAGTAAATGATTGATATTTTTGGGAAGCTCACATTTAACTATAACATGGCAATTCTACTCCATTTTACTTAATATAATCACAGAAGTCTCTTGTGATGGTCAGTGTAGTCACCTTGAGTAAATATAGAATCACCTGGGAAATGGGCCTCTGGTCATTCCTGTAAAAGGTTGTAATAATTATATAATTACAGTGAGAATACTTATCCATTAAAGGTAACACTATTCCTTAAAAAGGATTCTGGGTCATATAAAATAGTAAAAGGAGCAGAGACGTAGCTTAGAATTAATGTACTCTGTTACAGCTACTCAAACTACTTCAACCTTGAACCATAAGTCAGAATAAACTTTTTCTTTCAAAAAGTGCTTTAGTCTGTGTATTTTATTAAATCACATTTCGTTTCTACAAATTTTATCTTTATACTATTGGGAATGAATGGAATATATGCTATATATCACATTGATTTTATTATTAATAGCATGAGGTATAAAAATATAATACAAAAAGGGAATAAAATTAGTTAAAACATAATTTTTTTTCATTTGGTTTAGTAGCATTATTTATATAAGATAATAGACTAGAAACATCATGTGAGTCAAAATGTTCTTCTTAGCTACATTCATTGCAGTTATGAAATCAGTTGAGAATATGTCATGATTCATTCCTATTTTATTATTAAGTCAAAAGATATACAATCAATTACGAGTTAAAGTTATTATCAATTAAACTAAATTTTCTATAAATAAACTACAAGTACTTTGTTCATATTTCCTTACCTTATAAATCTTGGTACATTAATAAGTAACATAAGACTAAACACTTTCTTAACAAAAGTCACCAGAAATAAAATTTCACCATGTAAATACAATTATTTGTGGGGCTAGCAGGTAGCTTAGTAATAGAGTACTTGTTTGGCATGCTGCAGGCTCTCTCTCTCTCTCTCTCTCACACACACACATACACACACACACACATTTTCAATTCTTATAAAATTACAACACTATATTTTAGGTATTTCTTTCCATATTTTTATATCAACTGATATTTTCACATACCTACCATTTTGTGTAAGAAAATCTTCACTGAATACTAATTTTAAAGTATACAATCTTCTCTTGTCATAAATTTATTGAAATGAAATCACAGTAAAAATAACTTGATACCTTTTACTGGATTGTATACTTTGGCTGGTGATTCCAGCTCTTGGAATTTCTTGTACTTTATATTGATGTCAACTACCGAATTACAGGTGATAGTTACTCAAATTCTACATACTGTTGTAGGACAGGAATAGAATAATCAGTCTTTGTTTTTACCTCAAACCTCTTATCTTAGCTTTACTTATTGCTCCTTATACAAATGATATTTAAAGTTTTGCATAACCATTAATTAGAAACTTTTATACAAATGTATACGACAATAGAATAACTGAAACCATTTTATTCTTTACTTGAGGAAGCTCACAGTTATGAAAAGATTAATTTTAAAACCAAGTAAAATTTGAGATATTAAATTTCATGACAAAAATATCTTACAAAGAATTATTTCTGGAACAATTGGTGATTTATGAGGACACTGGAAAAGAATATTTAAAAGCAACACTGCAATGGGAGAACAGATTGTAAATTGGTCCCATAAATCATTTGGAAGCATTTGCCCATTTAGTCTATATAACATAATTTATACTTAGTCTGAATAAACAAACTCTTTCTCAAAATTATCCATACCTACATTTCCATGCCTCTTGTTTTGACATGTACTGTCACTGGGAAAAAAAACAAACAAACAAAAAAAAAACCTAAGTACATATTTGAAGTGTCAACAAATCATAGTACTTATTTAACTATCTCATTATTTTACATTTCAGACAAAAGAAGATATGTGGACTCCACTGTAACTAATTTAATTAGCCCAACAATGGAGTTCTTGGTGTGCAGTTTAAATATGCCTTATGTTTCACTATTCACTTTGGACCCCCTACAGGATGGAAAGGAAATCTATATCTATTGTGACACCAACAGATAACAATTCTTTCTGCTTTTTCCTAGTCTAACTTTGATATGATTTGTAGGTTAGCTTGTCCAGCCAATTAGACTAAAAAGTAGCATACTTTTCTTTTTATGAATTATAATTTTGTCTTCTAGCAAGCATCATTTTTTTCTCCTAAAACTTAAAAGGAATTGCTGTTATTCTACTTATTTTCAGAAGATAACTACCATGAAGTTGAGACATTTTTACTTCATAATATATATTAAATATGTTTATTAAATTACTATCTTTCACTAGCCTCCTTCATTCACCACGTTAATCATGTCTTGCAGTAGAAAAACGCACCTTTTAACCACTTTATTATTTTTTTTACTATTGTGATAAAAGTTTTCTAGTAGACACAATCAAATAAAAGTGCGTTTCTCTTCTAACCACTTGCATTTAACATAAATGGGGCCCTATATACAATATCTGAGCATTCATTCTTGTGTTAGTAATTCATCTTGTCAAACATTGCTTATTAGTCTAGAAGTTTCTTGTACCTAGATTTAGTCTTCATAATATCCATTTATATAATAGATCAACTGAATTTGTCAGATCTTATTGAGAACCACTTGTGTTACTTCCAGTTCTTTTCAACAACTTCAAGAAACATTGAAGAGGGTGCTTACATAGCATTGGAATTCAGTTCAACTCTGTATGTAATGAAATATCCAGACTTTGAAAGAGTGAACACACAGATATACTTTGAATTTAATATTTTATGCCCATCTGCCATTTTTGATGTTCCTAACAATTCATAACCACCTTAATAATGGACAGAACTGTTGAAATAGAGCTTAATTCGTGGGTTTTTGTTATTGTAAAAGTTTTTATTTGATCATTTTCTTGCTTTGATTGTGCATTTTCTATGGTTTGTAGACACAGGGTCACTTCTTTTGCCTCCCCAGTTTAGAAATACAGGTATACATCATCTCTTATGGCCTGACAGGTTTAACAGTAAAATAAGATACAATTTTTCTGATCCACTCTTTCTACGGTTTAATTCGGTCTCGAATCATACACATAAATAACATTATACAAACTGAGGAGGTTGTATTTATGCATTTAGGAATATGCACAAACATTTTTGTATGTGAATACATGTAAACATGGAAAAATCATTAATCAAAATTGTGAGAGGTTTTGGAAGAAAGAAATGGAGGAGGAAATAATGCAATTATACTCTAATCTAAAAATAATAATAAATGAAATAATTAGAAATTATATATATTCATATATAATACTACACACTATACACACACACAAACACACACACACACACACACACACACACACACACACACACACACACACACATATATATACCTGCAGAATCCAGCCTCTGCAGGAGATGGTGTAGTTCAGGAACACCCCATGGAGGAAAATGGGCCGGTGACAAAGACAATGACAAACAAGCACAGAAGATGCTCACCAAGGCAAGCTTCTCTGGGCTTAAATAGTAAATGGTGCCTTGTTTATTTAACAGTTTGCAGGTGACAAGCACATTCCAATGAACTGACATGATCACATTGTACTTGGCTATATTTATTGCAGTGTGAATAATTTCACTTTTGTTAAGCAGACCTTAAATTTTATAAAAGACAGTAAACATTTTTCATGCACTTGGGGAGTTAGTAAGCTGCCTTTTCACATCTTTGACATTTTTCTGTGAGTTGTTTTTGTAGCATATATCAAAAGATGCTGACTCAGTCTCCACACTGCCTGATTTCAAAGTCTGCTCTTTTCACTGACATGCCTATGGCAAGTTCCTTAAGCAGTTTCCTGACTGCAAAACTTAAAAGTATTTCCTAACTAGGATTGTTGTGTGCACACTTAGGAGATGTAAAAATATATGGAAAATTATAGTCATATAAGCAACAGCTTTAAATACACAGCGTGTGTGTGTGTGTGTGTGTGTGTGTGTGTGTGTGTATGTGTGTGTGCTGACCTTTATGCATATTAGGAAAATACCAGAGTCATATTACCAATCAGCCATATTAAGTATCCTGTTAGTTGTTTATTTAAAAGTTTAATTTCAGTAGCACACAATTTTGTCCCATCAAATTGTGTGTAGAGAAATAGAGGTTATTCCATTTTGTTGAACTATTTTTACTTACTACAAAGCTTGTTCCTTCTACAAATAGGTTCCTTCTACAAATAGAGAAACACATTTCTCTAATATTTATGCTACAAAACTTCATGTTTTGATGGTCACTGTAATTCTACTTCCCATTATCTCATTATCTTGTTTTTGTTTTTTTGACATGCAAAGTTCATGGTGTTTGGTACATTAATTCTGTATTCTTACTGTATTCTGTCAAGTTATTTCTTTTCTTACAGTAGATTTTTACTTTTGTCATCTGGCTAACTTAGGTATAAAATAAAATAGCAACTTCAAATAGGAATGTTTCTTATTTTTCCTCTTTTACTTATTTTTTTTTTTCAAGACAGGGTTTCTCTGTTATAACTCTGGATGTCCTGGAAGTCACTCTGTAGACCAAACTAGCTTTGAACTCACAGTCTCTGCCTTCTTCTGAGTGCTGGGATTAAAGGCATGCACCAATAATGCTCAAATTTTTTCCTGTTTAATTTTTGTTCTTTTAATAGACTTTTCTCTTTCAAGTGTATTGTTTCTATTTGCTAATATTTTATCTATTTTCATTGATATCAATGTGACATATTTTGATAATTTAGTTATTTTAAAATGCTTTAAATTTTGTTTATATAATTGACTAGTATATTATCTTTTATTTTTGAGCTTTCCAGGAACTCACTATGTAGATAATGCTAGTCTTAAATTCACTGAGACTCACCTGCCTTTACTTCACATGTGCTAGAATTAGAAGCATATGCCACCACACCTAGCACTATAGTATCTTTTTATAAATTCAATCAAGAGGTTTTCTTTTAAGATTGTGGTTTCAGTTATTTATAAAACTATCTTAAGAGAGTTTATGTATTATAAATATAGAAAATAAAATATTTAATTTTTTAATAAATGCCATTTTTAAAAATGAGATTACTTTTAAAGTAGAAGAATATATAAATATTCTTCATTAGTTATATTATGCAACAGTATAACAAAGAAGTATGGCAAAAATTCATGTTTCATGTTAGTTCACTACTTAGCTATGGAACTGTGCTGGTATGATTTAGCATAATTTGACTCTTCCTTGTTCTGTGCTAGCTGTGCTTCAACTTTCCATTTTTGCTATCTAAATTATGTTTTCTCTAGTATCTACTCTCTTAACTTCGTTTTGGACAGCATGTCTTCTCAGTCCTGCCTTCCTTATTTTCATAACCTTAATTTTGCTATACCAGGCTTTCTTTCATGACTTAGAGGTGAATCAAAAACAAGAGCAGAAGAAAGTAAGGTCCCTTGTACCCAAAGCACAGGATAGCACAATGTAACCTCTTACATATTTTATTGCCAAAACCAGTCTCTGTAGCAGCCTACGTACAGTGGTGAAGTGAATCTTTTTTCCTAACAATAGCTGAAGAGTTGCATTATAAAGGAAAACCAGGGATCATTACAAAAGTAAAGCAATGACTTTTCTACAAGAGGCAGCCAGATAACTCTTCATGAAAAACTGAGAATTAAAAGAGGAAGAATTGATCTAGATAACGAAACAACTAGAAAACTAGAATCCCTGTCAATTAATTTGGTGATCAACAAAAATACATACATATAGAAACATTCTTGATATTGAAAATATGAGTAGTGAATATCTATGAACCACATAGTAAACATAATATTTAAAAGAGAACAGAAAGTGAAATATAAATAATAATAAATCTTGTTTCATATATATTGTCCTCTGATGAAACTGTCAGCTAATTATTTTGAGATGATTTTCTCCAGTTCTCATTTTTTATTCGTATCGTCACTACATGTTTAGATAAAAATATTTTGTCACCATTAACTATCTACCTGTAAATGGAAAGATAATAGTTTTATATCAGCCAACTGAATACTAGCACCTGAAATCATCCTCATTTTGTTTTACAGAAGAGAATGCATGTGGAATTTAAAGAATTCGGTCTCAAAGAAGCTGAGAGTATCATGGCAATTATCAAAGGAAGTTAGAGTAGAGACGAATGCTGTGGAACCATTGGCCAGTTCAGTTATACGGAGGTTAAATATATTCTGCAGATGAATTGGACCTCAGCAAGAGTACAGATAGTATTGAACATTTAAACAAAAGAACTTTACTCAGCTGTTAAAACAATACAACATCATGAAATTTGCTGTCAAATGGCTTCAACTAGAAAATATCATCCTGAATGAGCAGATGTGTCTGACCTCTTTTATGTATCCAAACAGAAGGAGGCTTAACCAGAATTTTCCCAAGAGGTGACAGACCAGAAGACTTTCTAATTTGTTTCCCTCTGGGGTAGAAGTGTCAAATTCCTCTGAAGCATTAGGCAGCAATTGATCAAAGAGAGCTCTGAGAACCTGGAACATCTCAGGTCATGCATGTGCACTCTCTAGGAATCCCCTGACCACCACACTCTTCCTTACTTCAAGGGGATCTGAGATTTCCTGTGTCTCCATGTGTGGTGTCTGGAATCTCAGTGGAACCTCCAGAAATATGGGATATTTACCAGAGAAGAATGTCAGACATATTTTTAAGCCAATACAAAGTCTTCTGGAGCCCCAGTACCCTGGCAACAAGGTTGAAGTCTGTCGACAAGGTTCCAGACTCCCCGGTGGGGAATTTCTGCTTACCAGCCATTCTGCCCCTTTTTCCCCTTTGCTGTAATGGCGACAAAAGTCTTTCATTATGTCTGCATGGCCTAGTAATACCTTAGCTGGCTGGTGTTAGCTGAGAAGAAGAAGCAGCCATTTTTTTACTCAAAAGTAATTGTCTTTGTAAAATATCTTGCAGGCTTCTAAGTCCTGGCATGTGTAAAGCTACCCATTCATATTGATAGTAACAGATAGAAGCAAAAGGAGCCTAGATAGAGAAAAAATAAATACGCACCAAACAGCTAAAAACTATAAAATAAAAACCTTCTTTGCCTACATGGCACTCTGCTCTGTTTGGGGCAGAAGGAAATATTATTCAGCTAACAGTATTAAGTCAAATGTTCTTTCTTAGCAAACAAGATAAGTCACAGAAGGAAGGACTCCTAACCCCTAACCTGCATGTGACTACATCTACATATGAAACCTCTGAAGGCCTGAGCAACATCTGCATCCAAAAAAACTATATGGCTTTTTAAACCTCTTCCCAGAGCAATTTTCTCTCTTTCTGGTGTGGCCCATTCCCCTGATAATGTATATTGTAAGTGTCTCCCTCCTTCTCTTCTTGGTGTGGGTTTTCCAATGACAAGGCACATTGCATTGTCAGTCTCTCTCTTGCCCCTCTCTTTTCTTAATATGTATACTGTTAATTCCCCTATTAAAAATGCTCCTGCGTTTTACTTCTAAAGCGTGTTCCACGTGTCATTTTAAAGCACCATCGTGCGTGTCATTTCCTCGGGTCCCATAAAGAGTGAACTACCCTGTTCATTTGTACTCCCTCTTGCATAGAGTTTCTGAAACCCATTTGTGCGAAAGGCTGGTTCCCTCCACAAAAGTCTTTATCAGCTGACTACACTGAATGTTCAGGATCTCAGTGTAACCCCAAGCTTTTCTCAGGGTGATCTTTTAAGCACAAAAGCTATATTCCAGGTTGAGATACTTCCGTTAACAGGAACAGTTAGCCAGAAGCAGAACTGCAGATGGTAAAAAGCAAGTACATTTTAAGACTTTTCCAGAACTGTATTGACTTTGATGGATTAGGCCTTTATTGTAGTTTTGGTAGGTGATGTTGTCTACCTTCTGAGTCTTACAGCCTGAATGGCATTTCTATCATGGAGTTAGTTGTGGCAACCTCTCAGGGCCTTTTAAGTTCTGGGCTCTGTTTCAATCAAGCATCACTGAAATAAGAAACGGAAATATCTGTCTTTCTACATCATGGTCTAAAGTAAAAATGACTTTTATAAAAAAAAAAACATATAGTTTAAAATAATATTACAAAAAATTTGCTTGTGCTACAAAATGTGTACGGTTGAAACAGAATACTAAACTTCAGTAGATTTCTAAATGTAATCTATGTGGAGTGCTGTGTGCTCTGACTGAGACAGCCCTGGAGAAATAATTTGCAATCAACGTTGAAGGGCATTTTATGTTGTTTTAAGGAATTTCTTATCTTTTTTTCCTTCTTTTCCCTCCCCCTCCCATCCTCTCTTCTTTCCTTCCTTTCTCCACTTTTCCCTCCTTCCCTCTCTATTTCTTCTTTCCTACCTTCCTTGGAGCTCCATATAGAACCCAGTGACTTTTGCTAGATATGTAATCTACTAAAGAGCTAGATCCTCAGCCCACTAGATAAAGTTATTTTCAAACTGTAGAATATAAAGTTCCATAGCTCAGAAAATTTAAATGCCTCTGGAATGGTAAAAAAGTACCACTGGCCTTACACTAGTAAATGTTGTGTCAGTAGAAACAAAGAGGTGACTATTTTGTTTGATTATCATGCTTCTTCATAGTTGCTTGTGTAATTCTTTTAAAGATAATTAGGGTTATATAATACTATCTGTTAAGATGTCACTATTTGAATAGTATCTCTCAACTTGGTGAGTGATATTCAATATATTGCTAAATCAATTTTGACTGTAATAAACCTACAGGATGTCTTTATCCAGCACCCTTGTCATATACATATTAAGATTCACATAACAAAGAGGAAGAAGAAACAGAAATATTTTAAGAACCTGAGAATGTGAAAAAGTACTGTGAAATGCTGTCTTCTGTACATGACATTCTTTCTGCACTTTTGAACTCAGAGTATCTATTTACCTGCACAAGGCTTGATAGGATCAACCCAGCCAACATCTCTCATCTCTTAAAAACACCACAGTGCCTAGGGAAGAATGTTACTAATTGTGCTATGCCAGAGCACATTTAATTTCAAATTGCAAGAATTATCAACTTATTTTTGCAGGGATGAAGTACTAAAGCTTTTTTTACGCAGCTCTGAAAAATAGTTTAAGGCTTAGAGATTTCATTTATTTTATACTTTTAATTTTATATCCTGCCACTTTCAAACATTTAAGTGAATGTACTTATTGAGCAGCATTTATTATGCTGCTCATTATCTTGTTTTCTTTCTTGAATAATTTTAAGGGAGGATTTACAGAAGCTTGGCCAGTGATCTGTCAACCTTCTCATGAAAGAGCATGTCATAGATTTTTTTTATCATTTTTGTCCTCAGAAACATAAGGCAGTTTGCTGTGACATTTTATTTGGCTGATTTTACTGTCAGTTCACAGAACAAGTTTATTTTAAATCAAAGCTAAGCAGACTTAATGTAATATGACTTAAATATAACATGTAAAAGACTTCCTTTAAATGAATGGTGTAAGAATAACTAGAACTTGAAGGAAAGTGCTTATGAGATTTGAGAATCTCAACTGACAGAAATAAAATGAATGTTGCTGAACATGATTTCTTAGAAGCACATGGCATATACCTATCATTCCCAATATCTAAAAATTAAAATAGTTGACTTAAGTTATATGTAGCTCAATTTTCATATATATATATTTTTATACAAACAAATAGTATAAATAAACATTTTATATATTTTTTAAAATAATCATTTAGGAGTTTTCTATTGAGAGTCTAAAAAATTTTTTTGTTTCTTATTTATTTTCAGGGGTCTTACTGTATATTCCTCGCTGGTGTGGAAATCATTAAGTAAATTAGGCCGGTCTAAACTCACAGATATCTCCCTAATGTACCCCTCAAAACTGTAATATTAAATGTGTGTATCACCATGTCCATTTCAGTATTCAAAATGTTGAGGAAACAAAATTAAAATCTGAAATAAATAGTATTAAAAATTTTAGGATGGATCAATAGTCCACATTGGATAGATTCAAAGTTCTGTTTGAAAGCTTAACGATTTCATTTTTATATTTCTTTTTAATTTTATATCTTTCTACTTTTAATCATTTCAGTAAGTTCAATTCTTTATATTTGTGGAATTCGTGTTTCATTTACTATATGGTATTTTTCTTTTAGTTTAAAGAATACCAATTCTTATATAGTATGTAATAATATTGGTACATTTTAGTCTCTGTCTTACATAATTTAGGCAACCTGATACAGCAATTGATAATAATTATATAAATCTGGGGTAAATGATGCCATGTATAAGAGGAGCAACTACCAAGGTAAACCTTAGATTTGCAGCATTTTATTCCCTGGGCACTTTCCACACTACAGCTCAAATGGGACATCCTAATATAATATTTCTTACTACCTTGCTAAAGCAACCTAGGGGTGGGGCTTGTGACAACAGGGGAAGAAACTTCAGAAATTAGAGAAGTCAGTATCTCAAGTCAATACGTGCATTGTCATTTACATGTCTGTGTATGAAAGGAACTATGGGAATGAAGAAAAAATCATCTCCAGCTAGTAGACAGTACACAAGATTCACAAAGCTGGAGTAATTTGTGGAGATTTATATAGATTTAATTTTTCTTTCATTTGTGAGTATGTGTGTCTATCTGTCATCATGTTACTGTGCAGACTGGCATAAGCATGCACAGACAGGCCATAAGATGCTGAAAAATAGTCTAGAGATGGAGGTAAAGGCAACTGTGATCCATAAGACCTTGTAGTCTAGGATTCAACTTCAGTCCTCTGCAAGAGCATTATGTACTATGAATCAGTGAGACATGCCGAGCCATGTTTTGTGTTTTGTGCAAAATTTTATGGAATACTTTGGGATGTGAAGCATCATGTAGAAATCACAGAAAGTTTTTGCCCTGTTAAGAGTGACAAATAGCTACATGGTTGAAGGCTACTGCCTTGCTCACTTGCATTACTTTAAAATTAACCGGAACAAGATGTAATTAATTCTATATACTTAGTTACATTATAGACTAAAATATTACTACAAAAAGAAAACAAACACATACATACAAATGAGCAAACAACTTGCAATTGGTAATATAAGCCATTCAGTCAAAACTTGCCAATCATGTTTAAAAAATATCACATGTAACTAGGACAAAAAGATCAACCAGGGAAAAATGCTTCAAAATGTCAAAAATGAGGAATTGAAAGGAGCAGACAACTTTGTTCAACTATTACTAAAATTTCTCTACCAAAGTAGAGAAAATAAGGAGCTTACTAGAAAGATAAAACCATTTCTGACATAAAATTCTTAGGAAAAAAAAAGCATTAAGTTTAATTAAATAGTCACTTTGGCATTTTAGTGAAACTATGACACTTAAATGCTACCAATGTAATATAATAAAATAAAACACAAAATACAAAAAATACAAAATGATAAGTGAGACTATAAATAAATAAGCAGGTTGAGGAGACTATCTGATATAATGAATAGTGTGTTTATGATGTGTGTGTGTAGCTTCAGTTAAAAGGAAGAGAAACTGGATGAATGAAAAACAACAGAAAGGGGGAAATTTCTCAAACTTAATCAAGTGAAATTTGATTAATGAAAACTCACAGTGTATAGTCTCTTCGTAGTAGGGAGGACTATATGGAGCCGGCAGAGAAAAAATGGCAAAAGAAGATTATGGAGGAAACTATGAACATACTACATGGTATAAGCACATATGCATACTTGTATGTAATACAATTGTGAAGAATTTTATAGAAATAAAAATTTATTCAGCAGCAAACCATAAGGTAAATTGTCAAACATCATGTTATAATGGAGCAAGGTGTAAAAAACTTGGGTAACCCAATAATGCAGCTTTAGCAATCCATGACCAAGGGACATAGGACCCATAAAATATTTGCAAAAGTCGTAAGTACAATTGATACTATTGACAATTTATAAATGATTCACTATTGAATAATAGTTATAACCATTGCTATTCTGAAGTACTTTAAAAATATCATTAAATATCTTGTATTCTTATTTATTTTTGCACATAATTCTCCATTCTTTTAATATTTGTTGAAATGTACTACAAGTGCTATAATTAAGTAACCAATAAATACTAAATATATCTGTTTTAACAATATTACTCCTGTTATAACCTTTAGCAACATAATCAAATATGTTGTCATGTTCAATCAATTTTCATAAAATGTATTGCCACTTGGAAAAATCACATGATCAAGTAAAATGGCTTTCACAATGACCAGCATAGCTTTTCATTTATTTTACTTTCTGCTAGTATGTGTCCCTAGAATGCATGAAAGAGGAATAAATTTTAGAAACTCACAAAACCATTTAGGGTACTATAAAGCTTGTGTGAAATCAATATCACACACCTCTGCTTCATCCATATATTCATGTTCTTTTAATAATACTTTCTCTTTCTAACAGCAGTTTCAGTATAATTATGTCTCTCTCTCTCTCTCTCTCTCTCTCTCTCTCTCTCGTCTCTGTGTGTGTGTGTGTGTGTGTGTGTGTGTGTGTGATGTGTGTCTGTTTCTAGCTACTGAACTCAATACTTGTGCACAGTACACAAGTTACTAAGCTACACATCTAGTCTTTTTCTGGGAGTTTTGGATTTTGAAAGACTTCATTTTCCTCCTGCCTTTCTTTAAGAATGAACTTTCATTTATTCCATAGCAACAAATATTCACAGCACCATAGAAACACCCTTTATGAAGTAATTATATACTTAATTTCTACTGAGGAAATACATTTTAAATTGTATTATTGTGTATATTTGTGTAATAGGTGTTTATGTGTGAGAGCAAGCATGCAAAAATCACAGTACATATGTAAAGATCAGAGGACAATTGTTGGAATCTCATTATTTCCTTCCAATGTGGGTGGGGATAAAATGCAGGTTTCCAGGCTTCCCTAAGAAGGACTTTTCCCATGGAGCTAAGCTTCCAGACTGATTCATTTGAAATAAATATCCACTCAGGAAACACTGGGGAACATGTTTACATGAATATGAATCCAGAAATTATGTATTTCAGCAACTTTCTTTTGAAATTCAGACATGTGAAACCATAATTCTTAGTTGTCTCTTTCAAAATTTTTGTAGTATTATAGAGAAATATATAGACATTATATGATGTCTACCTGCAACATATTAGGACAAAATTGTTAATATTTAAAATCATAGAAGATTACATAAAAAGAAAGTCTTATTTTTTTCATAAAAGGGGAGAAAACAGCAGAGGATACTATTTGTTTATTACTGTATCTATGTGGTGGATGCAAACAACTAATATTTACCATGTAATAACTATGAATTGGAGCAAATGATAATAATTTAGGAAAAATTGATGTATTAATATACACGAGTATTGCTTGTCTAATATCTATTTCTATTATTTTGAATAAAGTTATATAGAATACTTTAATATAAACATAATATTTATGAAAATATTAAGTAACTTACATTTAAAAAGCAAACTGAGTCAGATGGTGGTGTACAGGCCTTTAATCCCATCATGTGGAAGTCAGATCTCTGTGAGTTGAAGGCAAATTTGGTCTACAGAGTGAGTTCCAGGACAGCCAGACAGCCAGAGGTACAACAGGGAGACCCTGTCTCCTAAAACACAAAAAACAAACAAACGTAATAAAATAAAATAAAAGCAACCTCTTCAATCACTAAGTCAAACACTATGAAAATTTTGTAATTATTTTGTCTTACACAAGCTTATGATATAGGATGTTCTTATAATCTAATTAGAAATTAGTAAGAGCATAGTTCAGAGAAAATTGTAGCACTAGTTAGAGCCTAATTGAAGAGATGAAATTGGCTTTAAATGTCTACTAGCCACTGCTGTTACCCATCTTGCCATGATATAGTCTACAGTTCACAGGATAAGCTGTCATTCATTCCTTCAGTCTATTAAAAACCTTTTTATGTGCTAGTAGATGCTGGAAATGTAAATTTCAATGTACTTCAGAGTCCTCCTTAATCTATATTGCTTTACGACTAGTAAAATAAGCATGCTGACAAAAATAAGTAACTACAACTTGAAGCTTGATGTGATACTGAAAACATTTCTAGCAATGCTGGGTAAGCACTTATAATTTTCAGAAAATGCTACATCAAGGAAAGAAGACACACTTTCTCTTGGAAAGAAAATACACTCTACTTAAAGCATTAGTAAGCAGGGGCCAAATATCATTCCAAGGGGAAACAGAGTGGCTGTGCAGGCTATTTAGAGATGTGCTGTGTTAGCTAGCTAAATGCTTGGGAAAGTGTTTAGATACAGACAAAGGAATAGGGTGTTTAGAGAGTAGCGATGAATTCTGGAGGCTGGTGAGGTGAGACACATGCAAAAAAATGAGAAAAAATGCAAGCCTAAGATATCAGCTTAATAAGTTACTGTGAAGCTCTATAAATTTGCTTTGAATTTAAAATCACCTTTCGTTCCCACACCAAGGTCAGTGAACTAAAACATCATCAGAACTGTATTTTACCACATTCATCTCCTTCAAACACAGAGGCTGATCTGCTTTATATCTTACTTAGAAGACCCAGGGATGTCTGAAGTGCCTATTATACCATGAGAAGGAAAGATTGTCACTTCCAAATAATAAAGTGCCATGCGCTGAGGAAATCTTTCAGTATTTGTTATCTAAGAGAACATGACAACCTTACAAAATGTTGTGAACAGTTGAAAAATAGGAGTAAGTAACCTGAAACTTGCAGAGTTACACATGACAATAAGTAAAATAATTCTGTATAATTTCTTTACTATTTATGAGCTGAGTTTAAACAATATCTACAAGACATATTCAGGTATTGTAAGAGCTAAGGATTAAGAACTCTAATTAGAAGTACCCTTGAGTCAGCAGCAAACACACTGAGCCAAGGTAAGCTAATAACAACAGCATTTTATTAAGACATAAGTCACATGTTGACCTGGCTTCCAACAATACTCACAGCTAAGTGATACAGCCACTAAACCCCTGACAAAGCAAACCAGAGAACTAGCAGTGCGTCCCAAGCAAAGCTGAATTTAAACTGGAGTACTTTTCCAAAGAAAGAAGGAAGCAGACAGCTTTTTAAAAGATAGTATCTCATATTAAGGAACTTGGTGCATGTAATTGATTTTTCAATATAAACAATGTTGCAGGTAAATGAGAACATAGTGGGCAATAGTGTCTTGGGACATTTTATTTTTGATGAACTATGTAAACGGACAGCCAAGAACAGAAAAATGTGCAAAAATGCCCAGTGGTTGGAACAATGTGCTGTTGGGATGTAATGCCTATACATTTCTGGTTGCTGTGTTTCTATATACAATGTTGCATTTATTGTCTTCTTCAATAGCTAACGTGAGTTTACTGTAAATAGGAATAGTAATAAAGAAACTTTGTTCTTCTGAACATTTTTATTTACTTGTTATATTTGCTGTTTTCTCTTTTAAAATAATACTGATAGAAGAAAATTTACATATGCAGCCAGCAAAGCTTAATTTGGTACTAGAAAATACTAAGTGGCATATGGATCATTCTGCCAGTTTCTGGACAGTTCTCACTTAGTACTGGTATAAAGAGACAACCCCTAAAGCCACATCGGATCTTCTCATATCTAAGTGATATACCTTATTAGGTTTTAGGTATGCCAATTATTATATTTATAGGCCTTGATGTATATTTACATGTAGGTATGGGAAATCAGTCATCAATGTCTAACTACAGATACACTAATTTTTTGTTTATCATGTACACAAGCCATATTTGTTACTACTTAATATCAAAATTGGTTTAATTTGTTGGACTTTAGAGGTGATCTCCCCCAGATATATCACTTAATTTGCACATTAGAAAGTGATGATTTCAGTGTTTGCTTATTCTGTGGTATCCTACTTAACCAATGAAAAATATGCTAGAAAAATATTTAGATATGTCTGCTGTTTTCAATGACACTGTTGTTGCTGATATTAATATTGCACTGATTAAACATTTCTATCAATTTTTGTTTTTCTTTCCTATTTTTACAAATAGACTATTTTCTCATACTATATATCCTGGTTATACTTTCTCCTTCATTTGTTCCTGTTCACCTGTTCCTTTCCACCTCCCCTACCCTCCAGATCCACTCTGTTTCTGTCTCTCATTAGAAAAGAACCAGCTTCTAAGAGATAACAACCAAACATGACAAAATGAAGAATAATAAGATGAAACAAAGTATATCATATCAAAGTTGGACATGACAACCCAATAGGAGGAAGAGAGTCTCAAGAGCAGTCATAAGAGTCAGAGACCCACTCATTCTCATGGTCAGGGATTTCCTAAAAATACTAAACTAATAGCTCTAATAAATTTGCAGAGGATCTGCTGCAGACCTATGAAGGCCCTGTGCTTGATGATTCAATCTCTGTGAGCTTGTATGTCCCTTGTTTATTTGACTCAGAGGATACTGTTTTCCTTGTTAATCTCTTCTGAATCTTAAATCCTTTCTGCCTCCACTTCTGTAGGATTCCTTGAGCTCTTAGAGGAAAGGTTTGATGTAGACCTCCACTTTAGACTCTCTCCTGAAATAATGTCTGGCTGTGGGTTTCTGCATCTGTTCCTATCTGCAGCCAGAGGAAGCCTCTCTGATGATGACTGGATTAGACACTAATCTATGAATATAGCAGACTATCCTTAGGAATCTTTTATTTATTTTAATTTTACCAGTCCTGTTTGGTTTTACCCTAGGTCTCTGGGTTATCTAGTCTCTGGTTCTTGATTAACCAAGTAGTGTTGAGTATGGGTTTCTCCTCATAAAGTGGGCATTAATTCAAGTCAGATACCAGTAGATTATTTCCACAAGTTTTGCTTCACCATTAACATAGTATATTATTCAGATTTTAGGTCAAAGATTTTGTGGCTGTGTTAGTGCCCATGTTTCTCTTACAGTAGCCTACAGAGTACCTTCCTGCATCACAGAGGCTAGAACATGATGGGAAGGTGCCATATAGGCATCACCTCTACCTCTGCATGTTCAATTAGTTATGTAGGTGTTGTCCTCTACAATGGGGCTCCCCTGTCAGTTTGCCTAAAGAAACCTTTTGCCTTAGCAACAGCTTGGGTATGTTGGAGATTTCCATGTGACGTCCTGGCCCCAAAACTCAACCAATGCCTCCCAGTCCCTCCATTGGAAGCCTTTACAAGCTATAAGAAATTGGCAGCTGAGACTGCATATTCTCCATTACTAGGACTCCTTATTAGGATCACCTTCATAGATTCCAGGAAGTTTTCAAATCACTAGTTTCCATACCACTCCCTAAAAACCCACCAATTCTCTCCCTGCACTTTCTTCCTTCATCCCACTACTCTTAACTGATTGTTTCCACTCCCATCCCCACACACAGTTCACCTATATTTCTACTATATTTCTTCTTCCTGTGGAGATCCATGAATCTCCTAAAACCCCTTTTCTTTACCTATTTATCCTTTGTTTCTAAAGACAACATAGCACATACCTTTAAGTAAGCCAACTCAGAAGGTAATGGTAGCACATACCCTTAATCCCAACTCTTGGAATATAAAAGGAAACAGTCAGGAGAAGACTGAGAAAACAAGGAGGAGGAGAAGAAATGTGGAAGCAGAGGTAGAAGCTGTATGAGAAACAAGAGAGTGAGAGCAGGATTTTGAAGAAGCAGACATGTGGAGAAGAGGCTGAGAAGGCAGCTAGTCAGGGTTCAGTTCACTCTCGCAGGCTGAAGCCCTCTAGGTCCAGGCTTACATCTTTTAAGATTGAATCTTGTTGTTCCTTAAACCCCCATGAATAAAAATACTTTTACAAGAAATCTATCTATTTGAATTCTTCTATATGGGGCATCCAGCTTAATGAGAAATATTTGTTGAAGATGCTGTCTTTTTTTGCATTGTGTATTTCTGGGTTCTTGATCAAAAATCAAGTATCCATAGGTGTGTAGATTTATGTCTGTCTGGCTCTTCAATTTAATTCCGTGGATTAACTTGTCTGTTTTTATGCCAATGTCATGTGTTTATTATAATAATAATTATCATCAACCTCATCATCATCATCATCATCATCATTATTATAGCTCTGTTGTACACCTTGAAATCAGGAATGGTGAGACCTCCAGCAATTTTTCACTGTTCAGGATTGTTTTAGCTATCCTGGGCTTTTTCTTTTCCATATGAAATTGAGAATTGTCCTTTCAAGTTCTGTAAAATATTGCATTGGTGTTTTCAGGGTAATTGCATTGAATTTGCATTTTTTTTGGTAGAATAGACCAGTTTTACTATGTTAATCCAATGGATCCATGAGAATCAGATATCTTTCCATCTTCTGACACCTTCAAATTGATTTTTCAAATATTTGAAGTTTTTAACATACAAGTCTTTCACAAGCTTGGTTAGTACTATACCAATATATTGTATGTTATTTGACACTATTCTGAAAGATACTGTTTGCCTGAGTTCTACATTGTGATGTCATTGCAGGGTTTAGAAGGTTGCATGTAGAAAGGCAATCTTTAGAATTTTGGAGAGAAGAAAATTTATCACTTGAATTCCAGGCAAATGTCTTTACAAGAATTTAAAACTAGTGAATTTCATCTACAGTTCTTTTTAGGAAAATTGTATTGTCTCTATATTTTTTACATATATTTTACTTGACTGCCATGACAAAAAAGTTAAAGATAGCATTAAATGCTTTGTGGAAAAATACTGCGTAATAAAACAATAAGTAGAAATAATAGTGCCTCTGTGGTATCTGTAATAAAATTTTAAATAGCCTCTAGGATGTCCCCATGCCATAATAAGAAGTTAATGTTTATTTTGTTTTATGTTTCTTGGTTTGACTTACTCTTTTCTATTTCTAAGCTATTTCCATAAATTTTTATATTTATTTCCATTGACTTTAGATGCTTTATATATAATTAGAATATTGCAAAAGGTAAAAACATATAAATTTATGGAACACAAAGATAATTTTGAAATAAACCTTCCAGCTTTTAACTTCTATTTAAGTTATTGAGGAAAATAATCATTGGTAGACTTTTCAAACTATTTGCTGGTTGATATGATGTTTATGAAATTAATCCAGATGCTATATTTGAGAACATATTTATTTGATCATCTTTGCATAGATTTTATAAGATAACAGTGATATCTTTAAAATGATATTCATTTCCTCAGTGGTCATATTAAATAGATAAATATTTGTGGCTTGAAATATTAAATGTTTAATTCTCTTAAGCTTTTCCATTTAATTTTCAGAAATGATAATTTATTTTCTATATTTCAATAATTTTATGTCTTAAAATAATATTTGATATTTGGGACAATAAATTCTCACAGATTTTGCAAATATCATGTTGGCAAATTATCCAATATGAATTTCAGTAAGAGTAAGTTGGCTTGAAATTAATTCTCCAGCTTCAGCCATACTAGGATTAGGATTTCAGGTATGAATCATACTCAGCCTGAGAAAATATTTTTAAAAATATTTTTCTCACTTCTTTTTCATTATAAAGTAAACAAAACTCATCCTCCCATACATCCACGAAAGAATATGAAAAAATTAGATAAAGCCAATAATTGTAATGTTCAAAAAAATTAGAAGATCCTTCACTATATGTATATTTTCCCCATATACCTACATACATATGTATATACGTGTGTGTATATGAGTGTGTGTGTGTGTGTGTGTGTGTGTATGTGTGTGTGTGTGTGTATACACACACACAGGCTCATATAAGTATGCTGGCTAATACCCACTCTCTTCCTTAGGATGATAAAACAAATTGATCATAATTAACTTGGAATCGAACAAGTAGTCCATTATTCTTGGAATCATGGAAGTATCTCAAGGTAGACACTAATGCAGAGGCCAAAGATCAGTGTGCTTACTGGATTCCTGCTCACAGATTTCTCAGCCTATTATATCACCTATGACCACCACTCCATAGATAACATTTCCTACAGTGAGCTGAGCCTTTTCACATAAATTATCTGTGTACCATAGTGTACACAAGACAGTGTACCACAGACAGAGCTGTTTCTAAGTCAATGAGTTGCTCTCCATAAACTGCCTATGGGTCTCCTTTACAAAGGGCAGCATCTAAACAATATGTTCAACATGGAGAAGTGAAACAGTGATAATTAAAAAACAAAAATGCTATAAATGGCATTGTCATAAAAATATTCTTTTGAAAGGAGTCAAACTTTAACAAAAAAAATCATATAGTGTTTGGCTTGAGTATTATAAAGTATAACCAAACATATACTACTTAGTACCAAAGATAAATCTGAAACTATTACTGAGTTTGTATGGATACATATACGTACAAGCAGTTAGAAAGATTAAAGAAATGAAGACTTGGTTTAGAGAAAATGAAGGAGGAGTAGAATGAAGAAGAGTAGAACAGTTTAGCCCAAGTATATGTAAATTTGTCTCTAGTAAAGTTACACTGCTGCTGGGTTTAGGATTCTCTGTCCTGATATCAACAAACCCACTCCAATGTAGAGCTGAGCTTGAATTTTATCACAGTTCATAAGGAAAGGAGAATGGCAGCCTAGCAGTAATATGGAAGCATAACACAGAACCTTGAATTTTCATGAAACATCTCATGGGCCAATGAATTTCTTCCTTCTGGAACACCTGCCTTAGGAAATAACAGATAAGATAAAAATGTAATTTGCTGTGCTTCTTAACCTCTTCTCTATGCTTCCTTTATTTCTCTTTCTCCATATATTCATTAACTCTTTATTCCATACGTCCACGAATGAATGCTTGTGGTCCCCCAAGTTTTAGTTATAACCTCACAAAGATACAGAATGGTGCATTTTAGATTCTTGCTAAATATTTCTGTGTCATGGAAGTTAAAGTCTGTCATAGTTAGAGTCAAGAATGTTTGAAGGGGAGGTTCAGAATCATACAACAGATACAGCAGTTCATAGAACATTCCCCCGGTGCTGGGGGTCATCAATACCTGATTCCATGCTGCAGAAGTATTAACTTTTTATTTTTAAGAAACTAAGTTACACTTTTAAAATATATGACCCTTTTACAGCAGAAGAAGACAGCTTCCAATTGCTTGAACTGTTTTATTGGATCGCTAATCATATCTAAGATGAAAAATCAAACTTCAAGGATATAATTTTGTAAGGTCCTCAGAAAAAGAAGCCATCAGTAAAGTTCATGTTACAGTGAACATGGACAGTGAAGTTCATGATAGTTTAGATAGAGACCTGTGGGCATCTTCCCAGGAAATGGAAATAGATACCAGATTCTATACCTCTCTTCATAAAAGTTAAGTATTAATAATTTTGATATTGTATAATCTAGTCTTAGATTTTTTGAACAGCATATTTTTGAATTTCTTTTTGTTATAATTTTAAATTGAATTTCTGTTAAAGTAATATTCACTTTTAACATTAAAGAAGTAGGTACACAATGTAGTTTCTATTAAATTTCTTCACTCATAATTATGTTAAAATGTGTATTGTTTTTCTTGTTTAATGCATACATTGATTTCTTGAGAAATTTTTATTTTGTACTTCTTCAAAATTGCATTTAAGTGATTTGCTAAAAATTGTAATTCATCCATTGATTTGGCAATAATTACACAATTATCTTTATATAACCTCAATATAATTATTTTCTTGCTTAGCAATTAAATAGCATAACTAGTCTTAATTGTCGTTAGGAAAGAATTCATTAACTTATATAAAAATTTAGAAAATGAGGCCCAGTTTCTACAGTTCATATTTATTCTTAGTTAGATTTTGTATCTGTAAATAATTCACAATTTCTCTAGATGTCTAGACAACTGAATTATAATGAAAGCAATTCTTCAGGTTTTCTAAGAGGCAAATGTTCTCATAACATTTTTCCTTTTCTTCATACTTTTAACGGACATTATCCTTTCAGAGACATTCAGAGTCTGTTGAGGAGTGTGAAAGTAGAAGAAGACATAGTCATGAACACTTCTAAAAATTTAGTCAAACACAATTTAATTGACAAGTTATTCATGGTTCTGGGATATTTGAGATGCATAAAAAGAATATTTAAGACAGAGATATGTAGTTGGGAAAGTGGAGAAAAGCATGACTAGAAAATTTGAAGAATATGCCACTGAATGAAAACTTAATATTGCCCCTCATAGAGTAGACATTATAAGGGACTATTTGATAATATCATTTTAAGAGTCACACATTACCTTGTGTATCTGCAGTCCCAGTAGAAGAATCACAAAACAGGAATAGGTAGACACTGTCTCAGAAAATAAAACAAAGAAGCCAATGTATCTATGTACTATATTTTCATTAGTCAGTTATTCATGAAGGACATTTAAGTTATTTCCATTTTCTGGATATTTTGACTGAGGCAGCAATAGATATGGGTGAACAAATATCTGTAGAATATGATGTTGAATCCTTTGGACATAGGCCAAAGAGTGATACAGTTGGGTCATAAGGTCGATTTATTATTAGTTTTAGGTAGTTCCCGTATTGTTTCTGAGTGCTCACAACAATTTGCATTTTCACCCACAGTGAATACAAGGTCCCTTTTCCTTACAACAGCCCTAGCATTTGTTTTCAGTTGTTTTGTTGCATTAGCTATTTTGAATGGGGTAAGATGAAATCTCAAAGTTGTATTAATTTGCATTTCTCTAATTGCTAAGGATAATGTAGATGTTTTGAGGTATATCTTAGTCATTTTTACTTCTTCTGTTAAGGACTACCTGTTACGATTGCCAGTCCATTTATTTTTTAAAGTGTGGTTGCTTTTATTTATTCATTCTATTTCATTTATTTTTCTTCATATATATAATACATATCAACACCCCTCCTACCCTCCATGCATTCTCCCAGCTCCCGTATCCTCCCTCTCCTATTATATATCTTCCTCATCCCCACCTACTCATCCCATTCCCCTCCTCTCGCTCTTCTCTCCATAGAAGAGACAATTCTTTCAGGGTCACCTCTCAAACAGGGTACAATAAATGGGACAAGGCCAGCACATCAGTCCCCACATCAAGAGTGAACAAGACAACCCAGCTGAAAGAAATGGGTCCCAAGGACAGGCTAAAGCATCAGAGAACCCCAAATACACCTCACCCTGCAGGCTCCCTCCAAGGACCATAATCCAGACAAACACATAACACAACTAGGAGACCCTTCAGTTCCCTGTCCTTCACTTTAGGCTCCGAGGGACACCAAGAGCTCTGTTCCATTGACTCTTTGGGATCTGCTCTCCTGATGTCCCAGTCCCTGAAATGCTTCCTCCCCTTCTTCTTCTTCAACTTTTCTGGAGCTCTGCTGTGATGTTTGGCTCTGGGCCTCTGCATGTATTCCCATCAGCTGCTGGCAGAAGCCTCCCATGTGGAGACTGGACTAGGTACCGATCTATGAATAGAACAGGATATCATTAGAAATAGTCTCCTGGATATCCAGTCTCTACATCCTGGCCTACGCTGCAGAATCGGGAATGGGATCTCTCATTTGGCATGGGATTCTTCCCTTCCATTGTCCCATATAACCCAGAGGATGGGTTATAAGGTTTTGTGGCTGGAGTGGTGTCCCCATCGTTCCTTCCACTGGGAGCCTTGCCGGCTACAACAGATGGCCTGTTCAGGATCCTATTCCCATTGCTAAAAGTCTCGGCCAAGTCTCCACGTGGGTTCCAGTGAGTTTCCACTGCCTCGGTCTCCAGATCTGCCCCCAACACCCCACAGTTTTGGCTGCCCTTCCATGCACTCCCTCCCTCCATCCCTCTCCCCACACCTGGCCTCACCTCTTCCCATTCCCATCCTCCCCCAGCCCACACACATTTTCTTGTCCACCTCCCCACCACCAGGGAGATCTCGGCATCACAGCCAAGCCACTTGTTGTTCAGTCTCTCTGCGTCTGTGGACTGCGGTACATTTGTCCTTTGCTTAACAATTAATAATCACATATAAGTGATTCCATACCAAGTTTGTCTGCTCAAATATATGAGAATATGGGGGACATTTCACCTTCAAGCAAGAGGAGGCATGATCAAGTTCTCACTAGTCATCACATGACTAGAAGAAGCAGCTCAACAGGAGAAGAATAACTAGTTTAACTTTGTGATCATGCCTTAATTTACTTTCTTAAAATTTAAGCCCACAACTTCTTTAAGGAATCCAAAGAAAACTAGTATACACTATTTTCCCTTATTGTGAACATATCTTGTATTTCCTAACATCCTAGCATGGTAAATTTTATGTGAGAATTTATATATATATATGATATATATATAATATGAAATTATATGAAATTTCATATATGATATGAAATTTATCTATATACAATATATAATATACATAAAATATCATAAAAATCACATATTATATATATATTACTTGTGTTTAATTATTAAATATGTTTAAGTTTTAAAATAAATGTATGACTCATCTATTGTCTATTATTTTATGTTCAGTTTTGCATTCAGTCTCAGTGTTATAGTGTATTTATTGTGTTTTTGAGACAGTCTTACTATGAAGCCTTGGTTGTCCTGGAACTTGGTATGTAGACCAAGCTTGCCTCAAAGTCACAGAAATCTCCCTGCTTCTGCCTCAAAAGTGCTGTGGTAAATGGGCTTCTAGATACAAAAGGGTTGAAGCGCATATGAACCTATGCAGGATGAAGACCCAGTGCTGAGAGTAAAAGTGGACACTGGCTCCCATCCTAAGACAGAAACTATTTACAACTGATAACCATTCCCAAAGGAAAAAATTAATTTTCTCCAAGGAAGTTTCACTGGGTATACAAACTATACTTAAGGACAGGTGCCAGATTCAGCAGTAGATGGCCAATACAAAACAAAGTAATGATATACTTGAAGGGTTTTTGTCTCATAATGTTTCGTCTGGGCATTTATTTAAAACCTTATAGTTCTTTTGCATATTTAATTATGGTTTCTGAGTCTGTGCTTTTATGGGATTTCTGTTGTCAACATGTATGTCTCTGCATCTCTAATGTTTCTCGTGTTTTTTCTTTCACTCTTTTATCTGTTTGATTGTTTTGTGCTATTCCTGGTTTCTTTGTATTTATTTCTTTTTATTTTATCTTATTTTATTTTTAGATGCCTGTTTGGTTTCTAATGAAAGCAAAAATAGTATACAGATTTGAATGGGTTGGGATGTTGGGAAAATCTGGAATGAGATAGCAGAGGGTAAGCCATAATCAGAATATATTGTGTGAAAAAGGTCTATTTTCAATTAAAACATTTAAAAATGTTTATGTCAAATTAAATGTGTGTGTGTGTGTGTGTGTGTGTATATATATATATATATATATATATATATATATATGTATAATTAAATACTTTAGTAATTTTCCATGTTATTTTACTTTCTTTATTTTAACCTGATAGTTTTACTCATTTGGTCATTACCTATAAACATTATTATTAAAAATAACACTAAATATATTTTTTTAAAAACACATCCATTTTATTTCAGTTTACCTTATTCATGCTCCAGATTAATGTACTTTTGCTTTCATTATCACCTAACAAGTTTTCCTTTTTTCATTTCTCAATTAACTTTGACTAGAGCAATAGGGAAAAGAAAATATGTGTTATATAGTACTGAATAGAATTAAGTAATGCTATACCTGCATTTGCTTTCCACAACAGTTGCAAGTGACCCCCATATAATTTGTTTGATACATCATGGTGTTACAAATTAATAAAAAATAACATTTAAAACCATGCAAATTCTATGTTTCTATCACCAGTGTTAGAGAAATAACATTTCTGATTAAATCTTAATGTATAAAAACAACACAGCTTTAAAAGCAGAAAAACAAACTAAGATACAAGGTAAACATTGAAAAGATATAATTTCAATAACTTTTCATTGAAAACAAGAGAGATTTTTATGCTTCTTTTCCATGACAAACTCCTTGAAAGTGGCAGCATTCTACTTGTCTAGCCTATAGTTCAAATAGGTCACATTATGAGTCTCAATATTTTTTTTTTTGCTTCTGGCAATATTTTATAATGTTCAACATTGTTTCCTGCTAGCTTCAAATACATCAGCACGCCTACTGTGTACATTTTAAAATTCACATGGTTTATTACTTAACCATTGAATCGTAATAAGCAGATGCCTCAGGCAACAAGTACATATTACACATGCACATTACCAGAGATAACCTTCTTACTAAATTCTGTCCTACAACTTTCATCTTTTCTTAGTTATTTATTCCCTTATCAAAGATTTTTTTCCTGATTTCCTTCCATCTATTAGCATTGTATATCCATTTAACAGCAACTACATTAGTTGCTGTTAACAAACATTTACCTGAGACAGTAATGTTCTTAATCCCACTTTTACTTGCAGTCTTACAGCCTTTCTTGTAGTCAGTGGACATGCCTAATTACTGCTAAGTACATTACTGTAATGTACTGCCTTGATTTACTTTGTGTTAATCCCTCTCACACTTAATAAACTTGGCTGTGCACAGAGACATAGCTTTGATATCTTATTAAACACTGTTCTTAAAAATCCTATCTTATTCTTAGCATAGAAAAAAAACATACAAAATCCAATTTAATTTAAAATATCTGAGACCTGTTGTCTCCTTGAATGGAAACATGCGGCTACCTCCATTTAAATGGTGGTGAAGTCACATGGCATTCGTCCTCTTTGACCCTGGAAGAAATGGCAGTGTCCATGTGGCCATCCTGCCACCACACACATGGCCACCTTCTTCCCCAAGTAGGGAGGAAGCCAAGATGGGAAACTTACACTAGAAAACACATCGCCATTCACATACTCACACACACATAGGAAGATCTTTTAGAGACATAGAAAATCAAGCCTGGAAGAACAGAGAAACCTCAGAACTTCTCTGAAGATGATCTGTTCCTTTTTTAGTTTGTCTGTTTAAGCAGCAATCTGAAACAGTTCAGCCTGTGCCTTTCAAAAAGGTTTATCTCTGTAGCCATGTGTGCAAATGGTCACAGAAATGATAGGGACCGTGCATAAACCATTCTGGAATTTTGGCTAGTAGCAGAAACTGCCAAAAATTTCTTCTTTGCAGCAAGAATCACCAAGTAAACCTGCCCTAGATTTTGACCATCCAGCATTCAGGACAATGGTATTCAAATGAACACAGAACATACATACATTTCCACACATTTAGACACCATCCATTCACAAATAAGAACAGACAGAACAAGATCAAGACATTGACAACTGATGATCATCAAAACAAAAATTAATCAGGCCTGAGAAAAAAGGAAATGAGTTTTAAAGAAAGGATGCACCCAGGAAAAAAAGTCAGAGCTCTCTGAAGTTTCAGGGCAGCATACATGCCAGTGTTAATGAAGTATAACCTTTAGTTTTTATTCAGTGGTATTGGAAGTGAAACTGGAAGCACTTTCCATTATCCAAAAAATCAGATATATTGCCAATGTGAAGTACTTAAAATCTATAACTAAAAGAAATTTAAAATCTTGAGTTTGTTCCTGCTAACAGTAGGATCAGTTTATCAGAACTTTACAAAAACATGTATCCAGAATTTACCTATACATTTTAAATCACTTCTTCTGACCCTTACCAATTACCTGGGCTTTCACACCCTCAGACCTGTAAACTCCAAAACATTTTTAAACAATTTACTAATTAGTTCAGGTGGAACAGATTTTAATTGTGCCTTCTTGGTAGAAGTAGGAGCTGGACTGTTACTTTAGCTTTGCATAAGCAGTGGAGGTGAGGACTCCACCAATAGCTGGAATGTAACTAAGGCTGCATCAGCTGCTGTGACTGCACAGACATCTATGGCTCTGCTGGCAGCTAAACTGCACAAGCAGCTGCGGAGATCTCAGCGGCTGAAGCTATGCCCATGGTTGTAGGCTGTGCCAACAGTTGTGGCTGTCCCCAAGACTGTGGCCATGTCAGTAGCTTAAACTACAATACAGGCGGGGGCCAAACCATCAGCTATAGCTGACCCAGTGGCTGTGGCTCTGCCAACAGCTTAGCTGCATCAACGACTGAGATCATGCTGTGGCCGTGCGGGAACTGAACTGGCATCAGCTGGAGCAGCTGTGTAGACAGCAACCACAAATTCCTGTATGGGTGGCAGTCAGAGCGATATAGGGATGGAGATGGCCTTGAATTTCTGTATGGGATTTGAGGAGCATTAAGATGTACTGCCTCCTTGATTCCTACAACTTTCTGAAGTGAAGGCTGTTCTTTGATCATGGTATCTAGCAGCCTCATTTTCTAAATCAAAGTAATCTCCTGGATCTAATTGATCATCATTCCACCTTCTTTAAAAGACATAACCTCCACAATATATTCAGCCTTATCTCCTATTGTTATTCTGACTACCTCTGGTTCTAGAAGTTCTTCTAAGCTATCCTTAATCATTTCCCATAGGTTAAAATCATCAGACATATCTTGTTCCTTATTTTGTTCCTGATATTGCTGCAAAGCTTCTCCTGCTTTTAACCAAGTTTGTAACTTCATGGTTCCTTTATGAGGAAACCACGGACACACTTCTTTTATAAGGTAGCGCCTCTCCTGCTTGGCCCTTACACCTGTACAGGTACAAAGACTACAAAAAGAAGCAATATAAACAGACACAAATAACTTTTCTGCTTTTTTACATGTGATTTGTAAGCTTAGTTTGAGCTATTCACAAGCTACTTTTCTATTTTTCCTTTTTCGCATTTACTCCTTGCACCTGAAGTGCCTTTTTTATATTTACAATGAATTTCTCTTCCTGACTTATTTCCTGACCCATGATATTGTCGTGACCTACCACAAAGCTGATGGCTGTGGCAGCGACTCTTCTCATCTTTTTGGCACCAGAGAAGGCCTGAATTCCTGCCATGGCATTCCTCATGGAGTCCCTCGTGCCTAGAGTCCCACGTTGAGGCGCCACTCTGTCCCGGCCCTTGGGATCTGCAACAAAGACTCTAGGAGAGGGTGTGGGAATTGGGGTATGGGTCAGGGATGCGAGAGAGGAAGAAGGCAAGTCTGATATCTGATCAAGCCTCAAATTTCTTGAAAACATAGTACCAGTGTTTAGGGAGTTTCGAGGTGGAGAGGGGAGAGGGGAATGCGTAAGCAGGTTGCTATGGTAACTCTATCTGGCAGGCAGGCTAGTCTAGTCTTATTGGAGGGTCACTGGGTCAATAAACTGCAGAGTCAAGATGTCCCAGAGCAATAAGGAAGCACTGTGAGATTTTTCCGGTGTAATCTATAAGGGCGGAAATGTGAAACGAGGAAGCAATAGGGTTGGGTTAGTCAAACAGGCAGTTTCCCAGAACTGAGAAGCTCCAGGCTATCTGATCTTTGTCTAAACTCTGTCCATTAAGAACAGACCAGAAAGGGAGATTTTAAACAAAAATGGGGTGCCTTATGTTTCAAGCCAGCATATCCAGAGGGACCACTTCCCACAATGGACAGAATTGAAATAAAAATGATGGATGTCAAGGAAGATAGATCCCCATCTAAACATCTTTCATCACAAATGAAGCTTCCAGTATCAGGAATTGGTTACATCTAAATGGGTGCTTTGCCAAATGGGACCATGGGGAACCTACAAACAACCCAGGCTATTGCCAAAGCTTTGGGTGGCTTTCCACAAAACGAATGTAAGGTCCTATTGCTGAAGACAACACCTACAGAATACAAAGAAATTGAGCTGGTGCCTACCTGGAACCTTCATTCCTGTGTACTGATGTTCATGATACCACAAATAGAAATACTTTCTATGTTACTAAAGGAGAGAGGTAAACACCAATTTAGCTAGAAATGCTTCACTCTACAATGAACTCTGCATGCTCAAGATACATGGGTGTAATAGTGACACAAAACTTGTAGGTATAGCCATCCAAACCAATATTTTCATCTGAATTAAAACCCACTCCATGAGATGGACCCCATACTCACTGGTGCTTGGGTGGCCAGGAAACTGAAAATAATGAATTATAATAATTTTCTTTATAGTCTTTCTCCAACATCCTTGTTTTTAAATACATGAAAATCAATCTTTTGTTAAATTCCACTAGAAGAGAGCCCTACTAAATTAACTTAGTTGTACTCTTGACATGGCATAGTATAAAAAATCTGAGTGAACAGTAGATATAAGGTATCATTTATGTAAGAAGAAACTTTTTGTTAATACTAAAAATAAAGCATGCTAATATGAAATGTTAATTGTGAGAAGAAGGCGCCTGCTACAAAGCAATTCCATTTCCCCCATCATCATGAAACTAATCTAAAGAGAAAGTCACACTTAAAAATATGTCAAAGCAATAGAACCCTTTTTTGTTAATTTATTATATATTGCTTTCTGTAGAACTGCATAAGGAAAGAATAAAACTCTTAGATCACTTCTCAGCTTGACACATTCAGTTTCAAGAGGGTGCCTAAAAAGGGATTGCATAACATGGAGCGATGGATGACTGACAGAAATGAAAAAAATTGACTTATCATGATTTCCAGATTAATCTTGTGACAAAATAGACACTATGGTTTTATAATTCTCCTTTCAAAGTAAACATATGGTTTCAAAATTTCTTTAAAATGGCATCTGTACTTCTAATTCTGACATTTTCAAGGCTCATCCTTTTGTGATTCCTGTCTAAAATCCTGTTTCTTATATCTACAAGACACAATCCTTCTCTTCCTTTCAAGCTGTCTACTCACATTTCTTCAAAATGCAAAAACAGATAAGGAAGAAAATCTAAGATAGAAAGTATTCCTTAATAAACTTTTAGCAGGACAATGGTTCCTTCTGGAATATTTCTCATAGTCTTTCATTGTTGACATTCTGTGCATTTTCCCCCACCATTTGCTCATATACAGAGCTAATACATATTCTTTTCTTAAAAAATAGTCTGGCATAACATTCTTTCTATCAATGCAATATTATACTCCATCTTGCTTGATTTTTCCTTAACTGCTACACAAATTCCAAATATTAAATTACATCTCACTAACAAAGATGAAAAGCACAAAATAGAAAAATCTATCTGTGTACTGCAGGTTGTGAAGAGTAGAACCTAAGACCCCATAGTCATGTTTCCAGGGGTTGCCTACACAGGGTTGACTGGATGGTGTTGAATGGAATTGGATTAGGCAAATGCTGATAGTTTAATGAAGAAACCAGTAGAGAACTGCCTACTCGGGTGCTATGAAATGACACAGACTATGAGTAAAATATTGAGATTTGATCCTTATCATTTGTGTTCATAGGGTTCAAATTTTAGTTTCTTCTTCACGTTCACATTAATTTACTTGAAATGGTCACCAGAGTGATTGCATTGAGTCTTAAAATGTTCTCAGGAATGTATACAACTTTTCTAAACAGATTGATAACTTCATCATTCATACCTGTTAAATCCCTAAATTCATAGCTTTCTTTATAAAGTATTTCCTATTTTATGTAGTTTGCTTGCAATGATTGCATTCTGTGATGACTAGAAACTAATTAAACAATGATAAACTGAAATAAGTCATTTAGTGTTTTAAATTAAATTAGTCTTCTTTGTGCATTATTGAATTTATAGTTTGATTGGGGTACTGCTATTTACTACATGTTTATGTCACTCCAAAATCCACATTTTAAAATCTTAACCCTAAATTTAGTGGCATCAGGGCACAAGATTTTTGGAACATGTTTAGTTAAAGAGAATGAACTCTCCATGTGGAAAGAATAGAGTCATTCTAACAGGAATACAAAAATGCATTCTTGCTTTTTTTTTCTATCATGTAGGACATTAACCTAATTTAATCTCCACAATCTTATCTTATCTTATGCTCTTCTTGAATAAGACAACTTTTTACTGTTATGGTTTGATATGTATATACTTGTGCCTTCTAAAGTTCATGTACAGAAGTCCTGGTGCCCAATGTAACTTTTTTATGTATTAGTTTATGTAGTTAAAGTTGAATGAGTTCTTTAGGGAATAAAGCTAAGGTGATATGATTTAAACTCATATATAACATGGACACAGTTCCCTGGGAAGACACAGAATAAGGACCAATCCAGAAGGCAGCAGTCTGCAAGATAGGAAGACATCTCACCCTACAATATAATAATCTTGCCAACAGAACTGTGAGAAAATCAGTACCCATTTTTTAATGCCTCCATTTTATTTTATTTTATTTTATTTTATTTTATTTTATTTTTATGCATCATAGGATGTCTATTTCGCTGATTCTTATTGCTTACTGCCAAATGATGTCTTCTTACTTTCTGTTTCCTCAAAATTCATCTCTGGTAGGTTACATATGTGTCAAGAATTTCCCATTTCATCCTGGGTAATTTAATTTGGTGGCATATAGCTTTTATAGTGCTCTGTAATAATCCTGTTCATGTTTATACTCACATTTTGGCATTTATTCGATTGATCTTCTCTTTTTAGTAAGTTTACCTAAAGCTTTGTCAATTTGTTGATTTTCTTGATTAACTAATTAGTGGGTTCATTAATTTGCTCTTTTCTGTGATAATCTGTATTTCTCTCTGTGTATTATTTCCTTCTGCTGCCTTTGGGTTAAATGTAGTTTTCTTTTTCTAGTTCATTAAGATGTCATTTTTAGAGTAATGAATTTTCATTTGGCAACAGCTTTCAGTGGATCCTATAAATTCTCATTTGTTGAGTTTTCACATTCATTGAGAGAAAATATTTGCTAATGTCCTATATATTTAATTCTTTATTCATTTGTTATTACAAGGAGTGCTGACTTTCCACATAAATTTATTCTAAGCTTCATTTTGTTACTCTTTTCTATTTTTATTTTATTATGACCAGAAGGGAAATTTTCATCTGTTAAAATGCACTGAGTTATATTGTAAACTAACATATGATCTACCTGGAAACTGCTCTATGAACTTTTAGTAATAGAATAACCAGGCAGAAAGTAAAAATGAAATAGAGGCCTGGGTCTCTATTTTACAGTTTAGTAAATTCTATTTACTCTATTTACAGTTTAGTAAACTTGGCCCTAACAGATATATATAGAATACTCAATTCAATGTTAAGAGAATACACAATTTCCCCAGAACACATAGAGAAACTTTCCTTTCTTTCTGTGTAAGGCCAATAGACATTTTCTTTGTTATTGTAAAAATAATTGCACATAATAAACTAATGTTGCAATACATTTTGGTTTGCATGCAAGATGCCATCCATTTTAGATTGATACAATTTTCCCAACAATACTTTACAGTATTTTTATATTGCTACATTTTTATTTATGGAATATTAGGTAATATAGGTTTGTAATGACTTTAGAATATTGTTTTATATTCTATATAATAAATACATGAAATAAGATATCAAAATTATGTTTTAATAGTTTTCACAATTCCCTTGTATAATACATATAAATTATTATGTTTTTATATGCTTCAAATGCTCAGTTAGTACTCTTTTGGGTCAAATACTTTATTGAAGGTGTAAGTTCTATATGTAAAAATAACCATTTGTTGATTCAGTCATGAAATTTTTATTTGTAATTAAATTATACTAATGATATTGTGATAGGAAGAACTTTATGTTTTACAAGTTACAATTTAAAATCAACATCTATCAATTTAAATCATTGGACTATTGTGACATGACTATACAGACAGGAAAGAAGAATGAATTGCAAAACGAAGATTGAATTATGCTTTAATAAACAGATTTTCTTTATTCAGCCTCTGAGCCAATCTAGAGACTATAAGAGAAATAATACTTTTCTTAAATCCTGTTCCCTCTGGATGAGATAAATTTCATGTGTGACAATGGTAAATAGTTGTTGATTATGGAACCAATTCATCTTTCATAAGAACCAATCTGTCTTGGGAAATTGACAACTGATTTTACACTCTACTGTACATTCAAATTTGAATCCAGTTTTTCACAAAGAATGATTAGGCAGAAGAGTGAGTATGATTTCTGTCCTACATTTTTTTTGAAATTCTCAATATTCTCATACACACAAACAAAAATGCTGAGTTTTGTTTCAGGCTAATGGAATAGCTGAAGCTGTGTCTTTTTCAGTGATAATTGTGAAGTGTTCCATCACTAATGAAATGAAATGCTACCTAGTTGCATTCCAGAATCCTACTTTCTGAAGCACCTATTATATCCAATATTGACAAGGCAGGAAATACACTTGAACTTAGCCTCAAGGAACAAGGAAGAAATTTTCTCACAGCTGCACAGCACTCTAATGAGCTGCTGAACTCCATGCTGACTCCAGTTTCTACCAGAATTAGAACTAGGAATCACTTACCTCTGTTGAGAAAAAAAATGTGCTGAAGACTGACTATAGCAAAATGTGCCTGTCTTTTAAGAAACATTACTAAATTTAAAATATATAAATTACCTATAACTGGGAAATACAATAATAATTTTGAGAATGGTATTTGCTATGTGCCTACTTCATATGCAGCTTGCATTTATATTTAAATGTTCAAAATCATATAAACAATCAGAATGTTGAAATATGAATGTTATTTTAAGTTTTCAGAGCTCAAAAAATATGCTCCTTAATCTTTCACTGTACTTTTTTGGAGCAAACAGAAAATGAATATACATTACATGACTATAAATTTAGATGATTTTTTGCATCAATATGTGTGTTCTCACAGTATGCATTTATTGAATGGATTGGTTTCTGGACATAAATGGTATTTGACAGGTCACCTGGTCAAGAAGGGAGACACTTCATGATAGAATCGGGGCTCATACCATGTAAACAAAAATGAATAAAGAGCCGTTGCTTCTGATTTCTGCCTTTTGTGAGGATATGAAAGACAGGCATGCACAATCTAGAATGAGGTATAACCAGACACCAGTTCTACTGACATTCAGATCTTAAAATTCCTTACATTCAAGACATCTTGAAATAAATATCTTTTATGAATATATCGTATGAATAAATATCGTTTATGAATCATTGAAACAGGTGTATGATATTTTTCAAAAGAGCCTGAATTCACCAAGGAAAGAATTACTGGTTGTTATTTAAATGTTCATGGTTCTGAACATATGTGTCTACATATGAGTATATTCATATAATGAAATTATGCATGCTGTAATGAAACACCATTATAGCTTTATATCTTTTATAGATGCTTTAAACTTCCAGATATAGTCTGTTCAATGCTTTTCTTCCAGTCATGAAATCACTATTGACTTCCAGAATAGTCAACATTTCTCAATATCCTCAGAAGACCTGCATAAGTTTGGGCATGCTAACATTTCGTGAGAGAAGGTATGTATCATCAGACTCCATCATTCCCATGGATTTATATACAGCTAACAGTTGCTAGATTTAAAGGCTCATGAGATACCACCAGTTCTGAAGATTTATAAGTACTAAATGTTCACTACAGTTGTTTATAAGTTGCCTATGTTCCTCCTGTAAATAGCTATAATTGAACTCATTGGTTCATCAAGCTAGACCTAAGTAGAATCATTTCTTTGGTCTATCATTTGTTCTTCATATCAAGTGAATAGACATTTGTGTATCATTGTCTAGGACATGCAAAACATATGGAAAGGGAACACTGTAATGTCAACAGTCATATTTTAGTTCAATATCATCATCATATGACTAGTCACTGTAGACAGTCTTTAATCCCGCAAGGTTAAAAAATATAGTTTGGTACTGTTTATTTTTTTTTCTCATATGTTTCTATTACCTACGATGGTAAGTTTGCATATAGTGTTTGACTGGAGCTACAAGAGTATGTTTGTTAAAAGTAATTCTTTCTGGAATTTGGTGATCCCAGTAGGTGATAGAGCACACACATTTTCAATTACTGAGGTCCCAGTGTCTAATTCATTCCACCTCCCTTGAAGGAGATGCTATTATATTTTTTATGACTTATACACTTATAGAACATGAGTCAGAAAAAAAAATCTTTCTGCAACCATTCTAAACTTCCAACTTTACTTGAATGACTTTCTGTAATTTCATCTAAAGAAATATTCAGACCAAGCATAGTTTAGTTTTAAATCTTTATTAGTATCAATATCACTTAAACGTCCATGATAATAAAATGTTTCAAAACCATTTACCCTCACTTCACAGTAAATACTTTTGTCTAAATACCTCTACTTTTATGTATCAGTTCATTTATAGTTATCTTACATCTTTCATGACACTTTCTTCTAATTTTATATTTCAAATTTCCATTAAATATGTCAAGCAACAAAATAACAATTACAAACTATACTGTGGAGAATTTTTTATTCTAATTATATTAGTTTCTCAAAGCTTTGTTACAAATTGCTGTGAGTTTGAGTTATCACAGCCCATCCATTGTTTTACAGTAGTGTATGTCCAGGTATATCAGAGACAATTTCTCTGTTTAGATTTTGTTGAGTGTGAAATCAACATATGAAAGTTTTTGTTCTTATCCAGAACTCAGAATCCCCTTCAAGATTGCTGTTTTGGCTTACAGATGGTTTAGGTATGTCCATTGGAAGGGTGCTCATCTGGAGGCTTGCTTTTCAGCTTTGGAGTCATGGAGAGAAAAAAGACTTTATAGAGTATATAAACCTAGTATGAGGTTGTTAGGTCACTCAGGACACTGTCTTCAGGGCATTAAGGTAAGAATACTATTAGAGAAGCTCATAACTTTAGCCCCAACTGGTCTTTCCACTTTCTTATTTCAAGACGTGATATTTCCCACATCCACGGGTACTAGACTAATTCAAGGGAAATCTTTATAACAGGCACATGCTGTTTTGAATTTTTGCTTCTAAAACTATGAGATGAACAAACTTCTTTTACACTTACGTAGCTTGTCAAAACTATTTTATTATATTTGTAAAAACAGAAGAATTACTCACATAGATTTACTTGCTTACAGAGGAGGCTTAGATCCTTAGAGTTGTAAGCTTTGGGAACCTATTTCCTTTCAAGCTGTTAGTCAGTGGATTCCTGTGTTCTCTATGCTTAACATTTCCATTATCACAATCTGAAAGGACATTTTTCCTTTTTTAAAGCATCTCTTATGTTTCAAATGTCTTTGTTAGGAAGAACTTAGTCTCTCTCTCTCTCTCACATATATTCATAAATATATATGAGTAGCATAATGTAAATATATATTACAGGATATTGTATGTGTGCATTGGAGTTTGTATATTGCTAAATATACAATGACAGACTGGCTCAGCCCATATAATGCTATATATATATATATATATATATATGCAGTATTAGATAATCAATTAGTTTGCTCTCCCTTGGAGAAGGTTATTTCTCCAACTTTCACTAAGGACAAAACTGATTGGTCAGGTCCACCCTGGAAAGTTATCTCATGAACTCAACTTTCTTAATATAACATGATTTTTTTGTTTGATAATTTTCATCAAGAAGAAGTGGAAAATTACACAACAGTAATTGAAGTTCATTGTAGAATTATATCTATCAAAATGATGATTTATCTTGAAATGAAAATTTTAGAATTTAGAAAATATTTTTATCTTTTAATGACTGGATTTTAGTACTCTTGTGTCCTACTTTAAATTCAAAAGATGGTTATTCATGATTTTCTTACCTTTATATTTGTCTTATGATAGCATATTTTCATTTCCTTTTTCCTTTATCTTGTGAGTAATTAGGTCTCCTTTACTTTCCCAAATTCCTGAGCTAGTTGAGTCTGTATGTATTTTGATTTAGCTCACAGTTTTGAAGGTTTCAATCAGTAGCAATTGGACTGATTACTTTCAGGAAGGCAGTGTGGCAGAACATTATGGAGGAAGTTCATTAAACATCAATATTCTCTTCATGCACATGCCTCAATTGACCTAACTTCCCTACATTAGTCCTCATATACTAAATGCCTTCTAAGAGCACTAATGGCTAGAGACCAAGATGTCAGTATAATGGCTTTTGGAGGTTATTTAAGACCCAAACTGTAATACCCAGAATGATGATTTCTCTCTTATATCATTTTATTTTACTGTCTCAGAAATATATTTCTTGAAATCCTTATATAAATAGAATTATCAAGTAAAGTCCATGTTTCTTACTTTCATAGGAAATGTACCATTTATATTTTATATAATTGAGATGGTATGTATTTTATTCTCTATTGGGATTTATTGACCTATCTCTTTAATAAATAAACAAGCAAGCACAGATTAATGACTGCCACCTAGTAAGACATAATTTATAATCACCATCACTGTTGCTTTATAACAACATGAGATAAAATTAAATTCAGAAGTGTTTTCTAGTTAATGTCATTCAAGAGTATGTTCAATTTCTAAAAAATTATTGACATTTTCATAGTAACAAAACTACTGTTGGTTAAAACATTTAATAATAACCTCAGAGCACCCAAAATGTACTGCTGTTACATTAAGGAAAATAATAAATCAACGACTTCCTCTTGTTGTGGACTTAGCCAAGCATGAGCTCAGTCTGAGTTCTGTAATTTCCTGAGTCTTTTATCATCTCCCATCTGTAACTTGTCTGCTCTGAATCTGTGCTTCCCTGAATGCTGTCTGTCTTGTCTGTCCCTGTGTCTCTCTGTGTGTTCCTAGCAAGATACTTTTGTCCTGCATGTATTGACTAGCATAGAAATCATAACATGGAGAATGAATGAAAGATACTTTTCAGAAATCTTTAACAGAGTTTTGCAAAAGAAGAAACCCTACTGATCGCAACTGACCTGTATAATAAAAGTCAATACCATTTAGCAATATCTTTATATTGCTTTCAGCATCTTTGACAGAAGTTTGTTCTAAAATGGTCGCTTGTCAACCAATTTTGCTTTAGACAGATGGCCAACCATATCACACATACATACTCTTTGGATCAGGGGCATGTGATTATATATATAAAATCTCCAAGATTGTAATTATGTACTTTCTTAGGTTGTAAACATTTTTACATGGGAATCCAAGGCAAGTAAGCTTCTTTGTTATATTGTTCTTTTAAAAGCTGGTTAAACAAACAGGCTGAGTGAAGTAGCATAAGCAGACTTAATTAGTGACCCCAAAGTGTATTATTAACTTTGGCAGAGATTTTAGCAATATTTACAGTTTCTTTGCATGTAAGAAAAAAATTAATAACAATGTATTACCACAGAAAATAATAGTTAAGTAATAAAAATGTGCTTTCCCAGCAAAATCAAGGAGCTTTGGACTATATTATACAAGAATAATATTATAACTTAGCAAAGATATGGAAGACCATCGATAAAATAGCTTTAATCAATTAACTTACAGGAGAGAAAACATTTCAAATTCTATTTGATTTGTTCACATTTGTAAGAATATCAACCATTTTGCATGTATAATGTAGAACTAATCATAAATATTTTTCATTAAATATATATATTCGGTAATTATCAATAAAATGTAATTTAAAAATATTTAAAGTTTCAAACTCACTACTTTGGGTAGCACCAAAAAGCTATTAATGGTATTTTCAAAGAATATGGGGCAGATTATAGCAAAACTATCTAAAAAAATGAGAGAATCACTATTATGAGGTAAAACGAGATGGTACATGTCAAACTCTATCCCAACCTGCTGGATATAAATTTCTATAAAATAATTATTTACATATTCTCATTAAGTTGAAAATTCAAAATAATGATAAATTGCTTCTAAACATTAACAGAAATTCTTCACATTAGCTCTCAACACTCACCTCTTGGCCTGATTGAAAACAGGAGAATAGCCAGGCTTATTGAACACCAACCCTCTTCCAGATTCAGTGATACTCCCAGTCTCAAAGGCATAAGGCAGAAAGCGATATCAGGACATAAAATATTTTTCTCTGGCCTCTGCACAACACACATACACACACATACAAATTCAGCACAAATTTGAGAATGGATCACAGTGTTCCCAGTGAGCTAGGTACAAATCCCACTGTTAGAAACCTGGTCATTTTTTTCCTTGAACCATTTTTGTGATAGGGTCACATTCTGTAGGGTCTAATTTTGTAACCCATGTTTTTCTGCTTACTAGTCATCTTAAGCTAACAGTTAACTCACAGTAATCCTTCTGCTTCAGCCTCCCATGAGCTGTTATTACTAATGTTACAGGTGTGGTCCATACCTCCTTGACTAAAGCCTTAACTGATATAGTAAACTAAAGAAATAAGGGAGTGATATGACGGTAAATTGAAAGAAATCTAATTTTTAGGAACTGGTTCACAAAATTTGGAGATTTTGATTATAAAATATTCAGACTGAGGAGAAAGAGTAGGGCCCAGGGAGAAGTTTTAAGCTCTTGCTAGGATTCTCTTGACTCAATGAAATGATTCTTACACTGTTAGAGGCTCCTGATGAGATGATTCTTATTCACTTTATATCTTTTCTCAGGGTCCAGCAATTTAAATATTAACCCCATCAATAATGATCTTCGATCATTCATTAAAAATAATACTTGACTAAATATTTTTGAATCATGAACCAATATAATATACATATTATATACATAAATACAATAATATAAATAAATACACATAAATACAATATACATATAAAATTCATGTCATGAACCATTAAATATACATGAAGAAAGTCTATAGCTAAGGTGCGCAATTAATGGAAATGCTTTGTTTAGAAGCTAACTCAGCTGGCTTATCTTATCCAAGAAGGAGAAATATTATTACACCTTCCTCTTCCTAAACATAGTGTAGATACTATGTTTATTAAGTACACAGTAAATGTAAATTCTTATTTAGATGATTCTCTAGTGTGTATAAAATGAAACAAAACATTTATCTTGAAAATGTGAATATCTTACATAAAAATTAATATTGTCATTTCATGTAATTTTGTAATATTGTAAGATTACAATATTACTGGTGTAGAATGACAAACTATGATTTAGATGAGGAAAGCAAACTTTAAAGGCTTGCAAGTGTCATGAATTGTTTATACTGTCTGACTGTATTTTTAGAAGAATCAACACACACAGGGACACTAGGGGAACTTTGGTTAATTGATGTGCTTCATCATGAGCTCCTCTGCTTACTTGAGAGGAATCTCATCTCACACTTCATGAAGCTGAGCCCTGGTATGTGAGGGATTGTCTAGGAGAGCACAGTCACATGTAATATTATGTAAAAGGAGTTTCCTTTCCTTGGACTCGGGTTTCCATCTGCAAAGACTTCCTTCATGTCTATGCTCAAACAATTTTAGCCTCCTTACTGACTTCCATGTTCAGAAAGTAGTGCTTTAACTGACTTCTAAGTTTCTTGGTGTTCCTGGCTCATGTTTATGCTTTTCACTTTAAGTTTGATGTTATCTTACTGGTGTGGAGTAGTGTCTACTCTTCCTTATATACTACCACTAATTTTTTCTCACATTAACTGTAGGGCAGGATTTTTTGTTCATCTTAACCCGCAAGATAACTTTGTCTATTTCTTGAGTGCATTATTTATAAGCTATGCACTACTATATTCAAGTCAGATTTATATATATTGCTTTGTAAAAGACTAAAAGTAGTAATCAAATTTCCACATGCTGACTCTACTTTACTGTCAATTTTGTTTAACTTGAATGACATGCAGCATTTTAGTGAGTTCATATTAATAGTACTATTTGCTTAAATTATTTTATTTTCAACATGATATTCCGTGAGTTATACTGTTTACTTTCCATGAGAAAACAAGGTAATCTAATGAATGTGAAGCAAGAATATAACATTGAAATTTGTTTTATTTTTACCTAAATATATGAGAAACAAACTCAATTTTACAGTAATTAAACATATCAGTACAGTGTAGTATTTCACTGTAAAGGAAGAATCTGTAACTTTGGGGAGACAGGACAGTGGGTAAAAGCACTTGATATGAAACGATGTAAATCTAAGTTTAAATATCCAGACCTCATGTACAAAACTAGGCCTATAGTCTGTAACAGCAGGTCTGTGTGTATAAGCGAAAAACAAGAGGGCTGGGCATTATTCACTGACAATCTAGATCACAGTACAGTGACAGATCCTTTTCAAGGGAAGAAGGTACAGGAAATGTCAAAGCAAGGCACTTGATGTCCTCCTCTGGACTCTGGGCATGTACCCACAATCAAACACGTGCGTGTATATTACACACATATATCACAACACATACACACAATAACACAGATGCAGAAAGACAGACATACTGACACACACACACACACACACACACACACACACACTCCTCTAAATAATTAGCTACTAAGCCGTAGCTACAGTCTAAGCACAATACAGAGTCTGCAGATCAAAATATGAAAGAGGCAATCCACCATGAGATAGCATTGCATCATGTAGATCTTACATAAACTCAGAAAGCATATAAACATGCAACCTTATATATTAATAACAATAATGAAGAGAGTTAAAATCTTTTGACAGAGAAAAGTGGATAGAACATGAGTAGACCATGCTTAGCAACATGATTATTAACTATACTGCGTCTTTAGAGAATATTGTGAAGGGAAGTAATTGCATTACTTAATTTGCCCTTTAAAACTATTTTTTCCCCTCTGAGACAATCTAAAATGCATTAGAGAATGTATTTTCATTTTTTAAATGCAAACATTTAAATATTAGAAATATTAAAATGGTTGAAAACCCAGTGACTAACAAGAAATAAATACATTTTAATTAGCAGCTACAGAATAAACTAAATTTCTAATCAAGTTATAGATTCAATATAAGACACTCACTTAATAATTTAAGAGGATTATGACATATTTTTAGGGTCAAACTCATTGAGGTATGAATTCCAACTTAGTGTCTGTTTAACTATCATTTAATATTAGGTAAGTTATTTGAATTATTGGTGGTTTTCATTATTCTATTTGAAAAACTAGAATATCAGTTACATTTGTGATGATTTCTGTACAGATTTGAGTTATGCTTAATACAAGGAATTCCAAATAAGAAATGAGAAAATAATTTCTCTAATAATTGTATACCACATGATATGCTCAGGAGGAAGAGATTTAACAACAAACTTGAACATAATTTTGCAGATATGTGTTGAAAATCCCAGAACTTTACAAGTCCTAATACAGGAAGAAACAGATAAAATGTTTTAAAATATAGAAGATACATTGTCAGGTAAGTCAGACAATCAGGCCAAGGACAGTGTAGCCACACAACCACAATATCATAGTTAAAAGATTTCTCACATGTCATTGCTCGTCTAAAAAACAAATGTCTTTACACATCCATAGAGAAAATAAAGTTATCCTTCCCATCTCTGCGAGGCATTAATGAAAAATTTATAAGACAAATAAAGATAATTCAGTTCTAAAATATTTTCAAGTAAAGTAACTATTTAATTGATTCAAACTTGTTTGGTTTTGCTTCAGTTAGCCAGTTAATTGCCTTTATTTTGGGCTTTACTTTTCTTCAGTTGACATCAAGGCTGACTTATAACCCACAGTTTTGTTTCCTTTTATTCTCCTTTGTGTATAAGTTGGTGGATACAGCCTCATTCCCCTGTTACTTTGTACTTTTCCATGCCATTGATTTTTCCCTGTGGATCTAATCGAGCTTAAGCTTGCTTATGTTCATTTGTTTTCTCTTTGTCACTAGTAACCCTGGTGATGTAGTCTTGTTTCTCGGAATAGAATATTTACCAGAGAGTCCTTGTTACAGAAGCAAGTGAAGGAACAATGCATTTCAAAAGTAAGCCTTTGTCAGTGAGAGGAGAGAGATGGGTAGAGAAGTAAGAAAGGAAGGGATTGGAGGGTGGAGTGGATTGGAGTGAAGAAGAAATGTTTTCAAATAAAACAGAAAATGTTTTCAAATAAAACAGAAAATTCTGTAGAATTTTGGCAATAACCTCTAATTTCAATATGGCAGATGAAAAGCTATATAGGAGAAAACAAATAAGAAGTTTTTGCCAAAAGAAATTTGTACCCTGTGATAAAGTTTGTGATATCTATTATATCAGCTATTGCAATTCTAAAGTGATGATCACAGTATTTAGGTAATTTACAAAATTTAATATAAAATTGCCTCAGGGAAACCACACCTGATGCTCTTTTGTTAAGGCACAGCCGTAAGCATTTTTCTTTATTTATTTATCTGCATATCTATATGTGTACATCTATGGTGTGTGTGAAAGAGGAGAATGGAGACAATTTTACTTTTGTTTGCCATAGTGAACTGACATTATTAAGTGGATATTTGTTAATTTCTTTATTCTTTTTCTTTTTTATTTAATTTAAAATAAATTCTTGGGGCAAGAGAGAAGGCTTAGTGGTTAAGGGCATTGGCTGCTCTTCTAGAGGACCCAGGCTTAATTCCCAGCACCCACAGGGCATCTCACAACTGTTGGTAACTACAATTCAAGGGGATCTGACACCCTTACACCAATGAATATAAAATAAAATTAAATGAATTATTAAAATGAAAAGAAATTCTTGTGTGATACAATATATCCTTACCATGGTTTCCCCTCGCTTCACTCTTACTAGGTTCTTTTCACTTTTTCTTTCCCCTAGTGCCAATTCCCATCCATGTCCCTTCATAAAAGAGCAGGCCTCCAAGAAAGAATATCCAAACACAACACAAGATGCAATATGACAAGGCAAAAGCCCTTAAATTAAAGGTGGATGAGGTAACCCAATAGGTATCCTGTGCTTTTTGTTTTTCCATATGAAACTGGAAATTGTCTTTTCAAGCTCTGTAAAGAGTTCTGTTAAAGGTTTGATGGGGATTTCATTGAATTGCTTTTGGTAGGATGGCCATTTTACTATTTATTCATACCTATTTTTTGAGCATAGGAGATCTTTCCATCTTGTGATATCTTCTTCAATTTCTTTCTTCAAAGACATGAAGTTTATATCACACAAGTTTTTCACTTGTTTGGTTAGAATTACCCTGATATATTATTTGAGGCTATTGTATATGATAGTCATTTAGCTTGAATAGAAATTTTAAAGAAAGGCTTTGCAGAGCATACATGGTCACATGATCAGGTTGCACAGATTAGTTCCTTAGTGGATGAAATAATTGATTATTATGGTAAAAGATCAATAGATTACTATAACATGGATACAATTGATTCTGAAGTTTGATCTATATTTTCTTGAGCAAACAAGAACCAATAGAATTTTTGTAATTTGTAAGAAATGAACAAAATACAACAGAGTTATCTTGCCCATTTGGACCATGAAAATAAGAGAAGCAAATATTGGCATGGCTCTGAAAATTTTAGGCCACAAAGAACAGGATGAGTGAAGAACTCAAATCAATCATGCTGTGATCCCCTGAAACAGCGCAGTTGATCTCATTCTTGGCAGTGAATGTAACTGAACTATGAAATAAACTAGTGATGACTGTAGTCCTCTCCCTCAAGAGGGATTTGCTTTACATAGACAACCTCAGTACTATTGCTTGTCACTATTGCTACTGCTTTGTGTCAGAAAAAACCAGAGCTGCATGTTTCTCAACAGTGATACGTTTTACTTTTATTTTGTCTAGAAATTTATATCTTCCTAAGTTAAAAAAAAATCAGAATGAATTTTAGTAACAATCTCTTATATTGGAGGCTACATTCATCTTCAATATTTTCTGCTGTCAAAATGATTTTATTTCATGCCCATATACACCTATATACAAACCTTCTTAATTCTTCTGTCTTACACACTCAAATGTTATTTGAAAGGACCATACTCTTCTCATATGAATCCATCTAGTAATGGTTTCCAAAAAAATGGAAATTGAATAATGTTTATTCTTTGTACTTTAAATGTTTTAGAATGTGTACAACATGATAATCAGTCACACTAGTAATTGTAACTACTAGCGTGGAACATTTCCTAATGCTTTTTACAAGTCTATAGTAGATTTGTAAGACAGATTTCTTAACTGTGTTTCCCCTGAAATACATTTCTGTGACTTACATTCTGTTTTTGAGTTATGCATTGAGAAATAGTATGCAGAACAGACCAGCTCCACATAAGAAAGAAATTTTGATCAATTATTAGAGACTGAGATGCATGGCCACTGCAATTTCTGGTGATTTCCATCAAAATAAATATGTGGCTATTTGACAAGTGATTTCCAGAAGTTTCATTTTTCTAGGTATCGAGAAATGTTTTCCCATTAAGAATCATTTGGCACTCAGACTTTGCTATCATATTTCTACTAAATTATGTTTTGTTTGACAACATCTGTTTATCTGAGCAGGTTGAACATTTCACTAAAATTCTTTCCACTTTGATTATACTCTTATTTATCTGAATTTTCTATTTTTCCATGAGGTTGCTTCTTTTTTGTAGTAAGGCATTAGCACAAGAATTTTTCTGTTTCTGTGGACATGTTAAATAAGCAAGGCTCCTTACATTATACCATCAGCTATTGCAGCACCAGGAAAGAGGTAAAAACAAAACTACTGTGGGCATATTTGTACTTCATTTTGGTGAAAAGGTAACAGACTGTTCAACAGGATGATAAGATCCAATCCAGAGAAGGTTGTTCTGTGCTAGCAGCACAACTTGAACTAACATAAGAGAAAGGACGGTGTCACATGACAAAGAGCCTTGAAAGTTAACAGAAAGAATAATCTATACAAAAATATTTACTCTTCTCTAACACTGATATATTGTAAGCCCATTTTCAATTTTCTTTTTCCATTACATGAAGATTAGATCTAGGTGCTTTGGAAGTTCATACCTTAAGCAAATAACAAATAATTCTTACTGAGTTTTCCCTAAGAAATTTCCAAAATCAAAGCAAAATAAAGGTTACCCTTCTACATTAAGACAGAAATGGAGAAAGATTTGTAGAATCCTCTGTAGTTAAGCTGAATGGGGCATGCTGGGATACTTTGAGGTTCTGGACACTTTCAAATGCTAGGAAGCAAGCAATCTCATTTTTACAGACAAAGCAAAAAGAAGGTTTAAACAAAAATTTCCCCCTTTGTTTCATTTACAAAAATTTACTGAAAATTTTAGTGTGTGAGTCACATCATTTTATCTCCTCCTCAATAAAGACATGGCACAAAGCTATGAAATTGTGTCATGAAACTGTTGCCATTATGTCTCAAACAGTAAGAGTGTTTGTTGATGTTAATCTGAAAATTGTAACACTGTATTCTGAAAACATCAAAATGAGGTCAATAATTTATTTAACATGAAAAAAATAACAAAAATCTGCCTAAGTTTGGATAGTAAAATGCAAAATTGTGTTAACTTTTCCATACATGGTCATCATCTACAGACTTCAAGATCATTTGAGGAAGGTGAAAGAAACAGAAATAAACCCCATTCAAAGGATTTAGGTAATGAATGGATTTTTTTTAACTTTATGTTATTATCAAATCACAGTTGAGAATAATTTTTCTTTTTCCTCTAGGTTGATACATTCATATCCAACAATAAAACTCTTTTGACTGGTATATAAATACTAGTCTCACCTAAACAAATTAATTGTTATTCATGAAATGGAGTTAGGATTGAGAAGCAGCTTTGGAAATAAATAAGAAAAAAAAAAAAAAAACTAAGACTATTTTTCATGGAACCAAACATTTCTTCATATTTATCTTAATTACATTAATGACATTACTTTTGCTTCCTAAGCTATAGAGTCATCAATATCCTGCACATTCTACAAGGAATATTAATACTCTTAAAATAGATGTAAATAGGATGCTATTCAGATTTCTCTAAGGAGAGATCATTTGTAATATTATTTAAAATCAATATATGATAACATTTAAAAGTAGATATGTAATTGTTTAAATCTTGGGATTCCTAGACAAAAGGAGCATTGGGAATTTATTGACTCTTCCTTTAGTAGTATTCTTTATGAATGATAAGTTACTTAAAATTTTCTACACTGTGATAATAATTTAAAGAATTCACATATAAGGTATTTTTCTAGTAAAAACAGTAAATTTAATTATCTTCCCTATCGTATTTTTTTTTCAAATTCTCAATGTGGCTTAAATTTAACTTTACATCTCTGTTTACGTATATGAAGTTTCTGTGTCATGGATCTAAATTGCACCAAGGTTATTTATTTTGGCTTTTCAGTAATGCATTCATCTACAATAATATAGCAAAAAATTTCAGTTGCATTATAGACCAAGCAACTTTTAAGGAAAAAAATGAATATTTTGATTATTTTCATGTAAGTAAGGTACTTGACATTGGGGGTATTATTACTTTTTGTTCACAAATGAGGAAGTAGAATAAAAATGAAGATGATACAAAAATATCCCAGAATAATTACCCTGAAACTACTCAAGTACAAATTACAGAAAAACCTACACCTCAGTTATGATTACATAACTATTGTATATAATAATATTATTTATATTATACATTAATATATTATATATTATACTTTTGTATATACTGGTTATACAATAGTAGCTTAGATGTGGGGCTTTCTGTCATTTGTACTTGGGTAACTGTTACATAACTATTATACATATTATATAATAATATTATTTTATATAAAAGTACCTGAGATCTATATGCATGTGTGTGTGTGTGTGTGTGTGTGTGTGTTTGTGTGTTTGTGTTGCATAAACTGTAGAGGAATAGGACTCTGTGAAAGCTAGGAATAGTCTATATTCCAGTTGTCTATATGAAGGAATCACATTTGGAGGCCTGTGTGGTTCTAATGAAATGTAAAAAGAATGTTGATAATGTTGATACACATCTTTCATTCCAGTAAAACAGTAATAGAAAACATCTTTATCCCAGTATTCAGAAGGCAGTGGTGGTCCATGCCTATAATCTCTAAGACATAATGTGGAAGCAAACACAGGAGGTAGAGATCAGAATTCAATGTCAGATTGTAAATGACATATGGCATGAATTCAAGTGAAGGAAGGCAAAGTGATTAATCAGAGGAAGATATAGTCAGAATGAGGACATGTCCACTCCCAAAATATAAAAGCAGCCTCTCAGCTCAGAGCATAATCAGTTACACCAGTCAGTTACAGAGGCACTATGAGGATAAGACACAGAAGCAGAGAGACTGACAGGAGAAAGTATGGAACAGTGAATTACAGGAGCAGACAGGTGGGGAGAGACACAGAGATACAGAGATAACAGGAGAAGTCAGTATCAGACAGGAAGTGTGATTCAGTTTGTAGCCAAGCAGAGCAGTTCAGGCTGAGGTTGTCAGAGAATCAGCCAGAGTAAGCCAGAGTCAGACGAATTCAGTTAGAAACAGCAAGCAGGCTCAGAAGGTCAGTTTGAACCAGTCAGCTTAGAGAAGAATTGAGTGAGTTGAGCCAGAAGAGTCTGAGTTCAGAAGGAGATAGTCAGAGTGGTTCAGTCAGAAGTAAGTCACAGAGATAGATTAGATTGTAAGAATGCTGAAGCCTTCAAGTTCTAGATTCAGGTTTGTAGGTCTTAAGAGTAAATTGTATAGGTCAAATGCTCCAGGGCTTGAGTACTAGAACTTGGGATTCAATTAGACAAAAGAATAAATGGCTTTTAACACAAATCAACGTCTACAGCTAAAATAAACAAATAATCTATGAGTTAAATATTTGACAAACCTTGAAGAACTATGATTACCTCTAAACAGAATCGGACTTTGCCAAAGACTATGAAATATATTTCATAAAATACAACATCCTATGTACATTTTTGTCATTATAGACTGTTGGGAGATGTTCTTTAATCTGCATAGCATTCATTTATCAATGAAAGTGGTAATTTAAATACACTTAGTTTAATTTATCAAACCAAAATTCATCATTACTCATTTATTTTTATGTTTTACTTTTTTAAGTATTTTTTTCATTGTTGCATGTGAATGAAGAAGACAGTAAAATACTACTTTCAAATATACAGGAGACAGTAAGTATTAAAACACAAACATTTGCTCACAACAGAAGAATTCAGTATGAAAGAACAAGGGTAAATATGAATATATATTCAGCATGGCGTTTTACTTTTTTTATAGCTTATGTAAACAGGTGTAAAATGAATTGGCATATTTCACTAAGAGTGTGATGCTTTCTTGTAATCCTTTCCAGATTTTCAGTATTGAGAAAGCCTACACTGTCAAATTATACAAATTGTCTCTGAAATCCATATGGAGGTATTGACTCATATAGCTGTATCAGCAGTGATTCCAAATGTAGCAAGCATATTTTCATTCCTTTCAATATGGAAAAATGGGGAAACTTTGTTTTTTGTAATGTTTTCCTATATTGGAAACCATGTAAAACCAATCTCCTTTGTAGAAGCTACTTGTGTTTTTTTTTTTATTTTATGACTCATTGTCTGATACATTTGAATCACTTAATATTAATTGAATTGGAATTTTAAGAGACTTCAAAAATCGAGGAAATTTATGTCTTCATGCATTCTGTCATTCTGCATAACTAGAAGTTAAATATAGAAACTTAGCCCTGAAATACAATAAAGTTGTAAAATTTTACCTCTAAAATATGCTAAACCAGTATAGATAAAAACATAAAAGACATTCACATGCTAAGTCTTTCTATAATCAACCTTGAAAACTTTTATTTGTGATTTCCTAGTATTACTGATATATTTTCAAAAATAGCAAAGTCAAAGATCATTCCAGGATACCCACTATTAGTCATATTATAATCATTTGTGTGAGCAAACTACTAATTCTTTCATGATTTATCACAATAATAAGGCCACACAGACTTTAGACAAACATTATCCAAAAACAATGTCTTTCAATACTATGCTTTTTTACTCTATATTATTATCTTCAGCTGTATAAGAGAAATAACACTTGCCTTTATATTTGTATTCATAATTGAATAAAAGAGTATCACTTAATGCTTGTAGTATGATGCTTTGCATAGACCATGCTTGTACCATGCATAGTATTCCACTTTTCCAAATCGCCAAAACAATTTGCCTAGAATATTCTCAACATGTGCTTGCTTCTCACTTGCCTACAGACAGTCTGTTTCCAACAATGCTGTTAATTGTCCTATAGAATGCAAAGGCCTCAAATGTTATGCATAGAGGTGCTGATAGCATTTGTTCTGATAGCAAGCTCTAAAAGATCAACATAAGCATCTATACGGTTCACAGAAACTCTCATCTTCTGAACACTTTTCCCAATCTTCTCTTCTCATTTACTACATTTCAAGAATAATATGCCCCATGATACCCTTCAAATGCATCATATGGTAAGGTGTTTTTCTGCCTGACTATTTCTCTGTGTGCTACTTTCTTCCTGAGATCTTTGCCATCTGATTGAGATGTACATTACTAATCCTTGTCTCTAACAATCAGTATCTCTTATCTCATGATTTTTGATATAATTCCCAAAACCACACAGTCATGCTTAATGACTGATACCCTGCTCTTTCAGTTTCTTTGGAAGGTGAATAAGGGAGATTATTTGAGCCCAAAAGTGTGAGGCAGCCAAAAAATTCAGCTCTTGACCGAGAACTCAGATTCAGTTCCCAGCACCTACATGAATGTTTATAGCCTGCCTTAAATCTAGTTATAGGAGATCTGATGCCTTTTTGCTTTCTGCGAGCATAAGACAAACAAATAGTTTAATTATGTACAGGGCAGGCAACACACATAAAATGATTATTTCTTCTTTTAAGAACTCTCTTTAGATTTATAGTTCATTTTTTGAATTGATTAGTTTTGAATTATTTTGGAGGTTATGAGATTCTTTGCTTTTTAGTTCTTTATATATTCTTGGTACTAAGCTTCAGTCAGACCTTTGTAGCTTACAAGGATTCTCCTCCATTCTGTGAACTTCCTTTTCATTTAAGTGATTCTTTTTCTGTATCAGTTCAATTTGATACATGATATTGTTTCAATAACTTTCTTTTATGTTGACACTAAAGATGACAAGTCAAGAAACTTGTCATCACTTGCAACACATTCACACAAATTCACAAGCCAAAATACTCTGGTATTATATGTTTGAAATGTGGACTTCCATAAACAGTGTGTTTAATTTTTATTTTCTTAACATATTTTAAAAATGCTGTTGCATAATCACTTACCTATCTTTGAAGAGTTTAGAGAGAATCTACAAAACTTAGTATTTTAATCATAGTTATACAAAAAACTGCATATTGAATTAGGAAAGACAAATAAATAGTCCTGATTACATTATCCCTTTTAGAATTCTATGTCTACTGAAATGTCTTGTTTCATATTTACTAATATGTTTATGTTTCAATCATATACATACATTTGATGAGATACTGTTCATCATGTTGATGTTATCTGTTTCAACATCCTTGGATTATCAAATAAAGCATTTGGCCAACAACTATAATAGAGAAGAGCATTTCTTATGGTCATTAGACATTTAAAGTAGTCATATATAAGGCACATGATCATGAATCACATATTAATTTCAGTTTGTGATGTATATTACACAATATTACAAAGAAATTGGAGTGCATACCTAAATTACATAAAGCTCAAAGCTCACATATACAGCTTTAAATGGTTATAACAAAAGGCTACTATGGCATGGATTAATTATATTACAATAATAATAATTTACTGACAGATAAATCTATTCTTTTTCTCATCAATCTTCCTAAAGTTTCATGATAATCATTTTTTTCTTACAATGACAAAGAGAAAGATTAATTATATTTTGTTTTAATTATTTTCTTTAAAAAGCTCATTTCATTGTCTTTTGCTATAAGATCTATCTTTAATTCTACTTTTCCATTTATGTTAACATTTTATGAAATATTCAATTCCTAGTATGTATTTATAGATCTATTAATAATTTTCTGAGAAAGAAACAGAGATATAGTTTTGACTTAGGTCTTAATTCATAAAAATGATTATTTGATCCTTTAAACATCTGAATCAGGTTACAAGAATCATATTTCATCTTTATTTTATTTATACAGATATACTTACCTAGCATATCAAACAACTTTATCCCTAACTTTTACCTTCAATATATCTATATAGCTTGCCTTTGATAATGTCTGACATTATGACTTGGATGTTTTAATACATCATGGGGACCTGCTGTAACTACAGCTACTTGAATAAGATGTAACTTTCTCTTCAATTTCTGATAAATTATTATGGAGGAATAGGACAGTGTGAAAGCTAGGAATGCTCTGTATTCTAGGAGTTTACATTCAGAAGGAGGCCTGTGTGGTATGGATGGAATGTAGACACACCTTTAATAATCACGGTATTCAGAAGACAGTGGTGATACATGATTTTATTCCCTAAGACAGAAGCATAATGTCAAAGCAGGCACGGAAGGCAGAACTCAGAAGGAGTTAAAGTCAGTCAGTTACAGAAGAGTCAGTTATGGCAAACAGAATGGGGCAGTAAAAGCTCACAGAGACAGAGAAGCAGTCTGAAGAGTGAGTTCAGAAGTTGGCTTAGTCAGCAATGGAGGTTTAAATGTTTGGATTATATATTATTATATGGCGGAAGTCTTCCTGCTCTAGGTGTAAGAGTGAATTGTGTGGAGGCTGAAACGCTCCAGGTTCCAGGCTTCAGTGCTTAGAACCAGTGATTGAATTAGACGAGTAAAAATTAGCCTTTGTTCTGAACCAACATCTACATTTGATGAATGGACACCCTATAATTATGAGCATCATCACTGAATTTCAGAGATTGCAAGATACCCCAATGAAGCATTACTTTTGCTTTACTTCCTCAAACAAAAACATTAAAAAGGAAAGGAAAACCATGGACACATTTTTTAAAGAAGAAATGCCATTACTTTATATGTTGTTAACATCAACTAAAATTTCCACTGCCTAAGAATATGCAAAGGGAATTATTTTTCTTATCTAAATGTCTATATACATAAACAGGTTCTGTCATTTATTTTGTCAGATATTTTGAAAGTCGTTCTTGATAAATCAACATTTAAAAAGGTATGTTCCTTTGTGAAATTCTGTAGGCAATAAATATGCTGGTAAAATTTTCGTCAATTATGACACTAGTTAGAGATACAGTGCTAAATATGTTTATTGTGTGTATATTCTGATATCAATTCCTACTTTTCTAAGTTTTATTTAAGTAGAAATCCTAGAAGTGTTCATGTTATTTATATTTTTTTCTGAGGAATTGCAGATATTGTTTAAAAGCAGGATTCCTAAATTAGAGTCCTCATTGCTGTAAATTCTACACAGACTTAACCACTTAACCATGTGCAACTTGATGAAGTGTTGATTTTATGTGAATCATATTCTAATTTTCCATGTAGGGAGATAGGAATAATGCCTAAGTTTTTGGTTGCTATAAAGAATTAAGTTTTTTCTTACAAAAGTCTTGAGTATATGTAACTTTTAAATTTCATTTTTTTCTTTAAAATTTTTTCATATACCATATTTATTTCATACTCTTTTCTTCCTCCATCTCCTCAAAGATACTTCTCAATATGTGATTTTGACTATTAATCTTTTAATTCAAGGTATTAAATCTATATAGACAAGACAAAGTTGACATAACCCAACATCTTTGTCTCTCTACTTCTTGTGAAGGAATAGCCCTGTGTGAAAACTAATGTCTACATTCAGGGAGTTACTTTCAGAGGTTTCTGTGGTCTGGATATGAATACAGACACACTTTTCATCCATTATTCAAGGCAGTGGTAATTCCTAGAAAAAAAAACAGTAGAAGCAGACACAAGAACCAGAATCCAGAAAGAGGCAGTGTTACACAGAAACGATGTTTGAGAAGAGTCAGAGTGAATGGCAGACAAAGTGACTAATCAGAAAAAGAGTTATCAGAGTAATGACATGCCCAATTCTCAGGAGAGAAGGCAGGTTCTCAGCTCAGTGAAAAAGTGTTACATAAGAGTTACATAGATCCAGTCATTTGGAGCAGTCAGTAAGTTAAAGAGTCAGTTGAGAAGTAGGCTGAAGAGTCAGTAAAAGAGTAAATAAGAAGAGTCAGTTGAGGAGCAGTTAACAGAATAAGTTACAGTTAGCTGAACAGGAGTTAGAGGAGTGACAGAAGTGATACTGGAGTGAGTTACAGAGCAGTTAGTTGAAGCAGTCAGTTACAGATGTAGAGATAGAGCAGTGAGAGCTCAGAGAGAGAGAGAGACACAGAGACACTTTAGAACTCAGCAGAAGAAGTTGAGAACAGAAAGTGAGTTGAACCAGAAGAGTAGAGTTCAGAAGGAGTTAATCAGAGTGGCTTAGTCAGCAGTAGGTCTCAGAAGGATAAGGCTAAAACCTTTCATCTCAAAGACTAAGACTAGATTGTAAAATCTAGGCCAAAATGCTCTAAGACTCCTGGACTCTGGGCAAGAACTAGTGATTTAATTAGGAAAAGAATAAATTGTCTTCTGACTTAAAATAAAGTCTACATCTGGTGAATCAAAATATACACCCACATCTATAACTACAAACTCCAATCTTAATATACTTAAGTTGTCCTAAAATATTATATTTGCTACAAGATAACATTTATACAAAACTAAGAGCAATAAATTAATGCTTCCTTTTAAAAAATAGCAAACATAAAAAATTCATTTTTAGTCTGCATGATAGAAGCTCATCTATAAATTTGAGACATTGCCCTCTTTCATTAATCGTTTTTAGTAACTCAGTTAAGACAATTATTCCTCCCTCATTCTGGCCTATCCCCTTAATCTATGGGTCACAAAAAGTTATGCAATACTGGCTTTGCAAACTAAAGGTTTGTATCATAAATCTTACTAAGAAATAATAATTTTTGCAAATTTCTTTTAAGGTATGAAAACAATTATACAATTAGTGCTTCAAACTACTATATCCTTGCAATTATAAAAAGTTGACTGACATTGACATGAGCTACATTATTCTATCTTGTAGGAGTATAGCTAGTATTTTATACTTAATGAGGCACAAGATGCAGTTATTTGCTAGGAAGTCAAAAGGAGATGGGTCTCTGTGAGTTTGAAACCAGTCTGGTCTACATTACAATCAATAATAGTATCAGATTATTTTTTGAAATACATTCAAGGATGTTTTTTGGGATAATAGGGATTTATTGCCTTTGTCTTAATCATAAACAAAGCAAAGCAGAAATATAATCAGAGACTAGATATTTATAAGCAGTATTACAGGAAAACTGATGATAATACCTGAGTCCCAAATGAAATTAGTGTTTGTGTAGGAAATACACAAATAAATTTCACTGCACATGGAACACATAACTATTTAAAGCAAAATATATGTTCAAAGTATTATAATTTACAGGAATGTAATTTGATATACCATTAATGAATGGTATGCAGAGGCTCTCAATAAATCCAAGCGCTAAGGATGCAGCAATGGCACTCAAGCATTGGCAATAACCACAGATCTCTATCTGGCGCTAAAAACCATTCAACAAGTAGGGAACCATGCCTAATTCCAGAAACATAGCAACTACCCAATACAAGTGAAGTTATTACATACATGTTTTATATATTTATATTACATATTCAGACATTAAAATGAGCAAAAAAGAAAAACAATTGTAAATAGTAAGAAGTGGGCTTTTAGACATCTACATATACATCATACTGAGCTAGCTTGAGGGAGAAAAAGATGCAAGATTGAGGAAGAGATCCATAATAGCTAAATAAGGAGATTGTGAGGAGATGGGAAATTTAGCGAAAAATAGCTAACTTTCACAAATTGGTTTGTTTACCTACACCTTCTGTTCACACATAAGGAACACAAATTATGATTTATGAGCAACAGAAGGTTGCTTTACATTTCTACAAAAGGTTTTCCTGGATACAATCTGGTCTCATGGTAAAATAATATGGTTAAAGCCCCGAGACATAGGCACATCAGCAAAGGACTGAACTGTACTATGACACACAGGAATGATCTTTCTCATCATAACCAGTAATAGAACATCCTTCATGAAGACTCTTTGCTCACCAGTGAACACAAGAATTTAATAAAGGAAATTCTTTTTTCCATTTTGTAATTGTTTTTTAATGGAAAGTTAATGCTTTCAGAATAAACAATTGAAAATGTTGCTGCAATTGGAATAACATCTCCAAATATATTCATAATAATTCATTTTAGTTTGTAAATTTGATTTAATATTGCATTTTTATGTATGCTTTACCCACACATCTGTCTTAATAAAATCACTCGATTTATTACGTAAACAACATGAGCTATATGATCCAAAAATACAAAAAAAGATATTTCTACATAACTTTCACAAAATCAAGAAACATACATACATATTTATTTAAAATTGAATCCTTCAGTTTTTAAAATGTATATTACATTAAAGCAATGTGCATGTTAATTATCATCACAAACTAGACTTTAATATTTTATTACTATTTTATTAATAATTTGAGTTTCATACAATGTATCTTGATAACACCTTCTTCCCATTCTATGCTTCCTGCTCTGTGACCTCAATAAATAAATATATGTATATATATATATATGTATAATATATATATGTATATAAATATATATGGAAGATTAAGTCCATTTTGTGTGGCAGGAACATGAATCAGATTTTAATATTTTAAAATAAATGTTTTAAAATGGTTTCTATTTTTTAAGTGCAGGCAAAAAGTGGTCATAAAAGGTTTTTTTATGTTTTTCAACTTGAATGATTTTCACATAGCTGGACCTAATATATTTCACATATTCAGTAGATTAGTCCAGGACAGAGAGCCAAGAATGCGGAAGTAGAAATGTGCAAATTTCTTAGGATAGTTTACGTATGTTTTCATATATATATTTTAATTTAAGTCTTGCTTTTCCCTATACTTGTTCTTTTGACAAAATAAAATTCTTCCATTTCTTTTATCATATATTCTGCCTTCATAATGAACTTCTTTTTAAACTGTTCATTGTCATAATGACATAATGACATTGTCATACACATCATTCATGTTTTAACTTATAAATCATATAAGTGACTCATGAATGAGAGAAGCATGTTTTTTAGGGTGATTCACATGTTGCTTTTCTAATTTTCTATTTGTAGTGATTTTGTGTAAATTTGTTTGCCATTTTAAGCTAAGAAAAGAAACAAAATTTCATATTGTAATGTCACAAACCTCATTACAGTCTTAAATTTTATTCATGAACACACTGAGTATCTAATATATACAATCAACTAAAGACAGTAGAAAATAAGACATAACTTACAGGAATTTGCAGTTCAGTGTTAGTGTGCACATGAAGATTCAAATAGCAAAAGTACTTTAGATACTGGTTAACACCAACAAATAACACACTTGAAGAGCAATGAAAACATAGTGGGCTGAATGCAGGAAAAATGCCAGAGGAAGTCCTCCAAGTAGAAATGTAATTGAGATCATCCCAGTCAGGAGACTCTTATCTCTTCATCTGATGATCTGCCAAAGACTCCACTGCCTATCCTGTCACTTGAGAGATTAGAGCCTCCATATGTGAACTAGAGGGTGGTAAATGAGACCTCTCAACTTACGGCAATTATATAAAAGGGAAATATATTTTGCATTAGACTAGTTCAAACACTAGAGAAGTAAAAACAGGTGTGTGAAATGTTTCATAAGAACTAAATTTATTTTAGACTTTAAGTGAAAAATTACACATCATTGAAATGATGAAACCATTAAGTATTTGCTGAAGGCTATCACCAGGTTCATCAATGAATTCCCTAATTTATACCTGACTTAAATACATTATGTGACTTCTATCTATCTATCTATCTATCTATCTATCTATCTATCTATCTATCTATAATCTATCATGATCTACCTATTTATCATCCATCCATCTAACTATCTATACAGATAGATAACTATCCACTCAACTATCTGTCATCTGGATTGATGAGCATATACAGTAACTGTTGCAAGAACAACAAAAGACAAAAGAATACTTCCTGGAAATGTTGAGTTATTTGGATTTTTCTACACTCACTGTAATTAATCACCTACTGTGCATTTTCTTCACTACTCTTTATCTCTGTTTTAGCACAGTTGTGCTGTTAAGAATGAGACTGTTTAGAATAACCCAGCTACTGATTTTGAACCTCTGAAATGTTCTCAATTCACATTCAAGATACTTACCTGGGTAAGTGTGCCTCAAGGGGTGCATGATAATTGAACTCAATAAAAAGAAATCACTCATTACAAGTGCCTATTAAGCTTTGGACTACAGTGAATACTATACTACTGGGCTGTGATTTTCCTAGGGTTTTCTTTTTTTTTGTCATTTAGCTTGGAGAATACAGACGAGAAGCTGTCTTGCTGGCCTCTAAAATCATTTTTATGGGTCCATATTTTTTAATCTATTTTGTCGAGGTCCAGCCCTGGCAGGAGTTCAGCAACCCAGAAGGATGAGACAGACTCTGCAGATAATAGGAATAAAACCACATCTCTTATAGATGGGACCAGACATTTCTCTTTATTCAGGTTTTATCTCTCAATGCCTTTCCTTTTCTCCTTCTCTTTCTCTTGTCTGCTTTTTCCATATATCTTACATATTTTTTAGACAAAGCCCCTCATGGGGAAAGATCACATTACAATCACATCTTAATCATAAACTTTAATCTCACATAATGATTACATGTTTTACGCTTCAATGATTACAATTCCCATATTTTTTTAAAAACAAGTTATCTTAAAACCCATCCCTGAACACCTAGTTCCCCCAAATATTTTCTCCACACAATAAATAAATATCCTAAAAGCAATAATTTTTCTAATAACAGAATTTAAATAAGCCAAGTAATTTCACAGTCAGCTTTTATTGTAGCTGGCAGGTAGCTAAGAAATGAATATCTGTCATGTTATTCTAACTTAATTTTTATTTAGCTAATATAGTAAAACAAGTTGTTTATAATTAGTAAACCTAAAGCCAGGGATATTTTTGCTTTTCTTACATAAAAGAAGAATCTACCACACAGCTCTATGTCCTCAAGACATGCAGCAATCTTTTAATTGTAGAAACTAGGGAAGAATCAACTTTATTTGTGGTCAAGAAGCTCATGATGAACAGTGGGCACTGAAATTTGTTTGTTATTTCTTGATCATAAGCCTGTCTTTCATAGGCAAAACTCATGGAGCCTAATAATTAAGCTTTCTTTGTTCTTGCTCTCTCACTCTGACCAAAACAAGTTCATAAGAAAAATATTTCTTACTTTTATGTTATTTCTTAGGTTGCTAATATTTCCAAGGTTACTGATTCCAAGGCACCTGGCAAAACATCCTAATCTGATTCGATAACTATACATGAAAAACACCTAATTTTCCTAACTATATGTAGTAGTAAGGCTGCTATGGGGGAATCAACCAAGAAGGACAAGGACTCATTTTCATACCTGCATACCTGACCAGACCTCAGCAGAGGGAATGACCATCCTGGCCAGTGCCTGACTCACAGTGGAACCCTGAGCACCTGTGCTCAGATGTTTTATTGATTCAGAACTGATTCAGAACTACTGATACCAGGTGCAGATCATAAGCAATTAAACATCCCCCACAGAAATCCAACACTTGCAGACAATACAAAAACCCAAGACCTATGCATCCCTTTTTCCAACAGTTCACAAAAACAATTAATTTACACATAACTAAAAATAAATGTCTGTATTTCTGAACCTTTTCTGTATTTAAAAAAATTGCCTTTTATCTTTAAAACACAATTTAACATTATGCCTGCAAAACTATTTACAAGAGGAACAATCATGAGGGTTGATAATGCACAAAACAAAATGGAACCAAACATCTATCAAGCTTTTCACAATGTCAGTGTCCAATTGTCTGGAATTCATTCACAATCTTCTGGGCTCCTACAAACGGCTTGGATCGCTTCTCTGTCTCTGCCCTCTGAAGTACACAAAGTTTGTCTCCCAGACTCTGGCTGGCTCCACTCCACTGCTGCTGCTGTTATTGGTGGTTATCCCATGATAATGGCATGTCAAAACTGCTGGGGTCCCTTATTGCAACTGGGCTGCAATTTCACCAATAGCCTCTCCTAGGCTCTTTCATGGTGCTAAGCCTCAACTTCTAAGCATGATCTCTTCAATCTAGGCCTTTAATTGCTACTGAGGCCATACCTTCACCAATGGCCTCTCCTGGGTTCTTATAGTGCCAAGCCTCAGCTGCTCTCCAAAGACCCCTTCATGCCTTCAAGCTCAGCACCACTTGAGTGACACTTACAGTACCAAGTTTGGCTGCCAGCAGGAGATACAACCTTGGCCATTTCTAGAAGATAGCTTCAGTGTGCTGTCCCTGAAGAAACACTTTCCAGATTTTAAGATAGAAACTGGTTTGCTGGAAAAATACCTGATCACCTTGTCTGCAGGATGGGTGGAATTCTCATCACCAACACCAGTGTCTGGACTTCTTATCTTTCTCTTAGTAGGGTTTGCAGAAAAAAAAAAAGTCACTTTAACTAAGCAGACTTTTTGGCTCTATGGCTTCCATTTCAGCAGAGGGTCCTGGGCCTGTGAGAAGAATTTGTGGCTAAAACATTCTGGCAGTTTGGCAGTCTTTCTCACCACTGCTATGGATGAACTTGCATTCTTCTTCATAGACCACAAATACAACATCTATAGCTTCATACATACAGAAAGTCATCAACAAACTCAGTTATACAACAGTTCACTCTGGTTTCCATTTCCCATGCTCTGGCTGCTGCCAGCGGCAGAAGGGGGCCTTGGCTTCATGAACAGGAAAAGCAGTAAGAACCTTACTTTTTCCTGTTGCCAGCTTTATCTCTAAGGGCCTCCAATCTGTGGCTCTCACCTTGGAATTTTTTCCTCATTTATTTGTTAACTTCAAGTCTTTTCTCTTCATGGAGGCTTATTATCTTTCTCTCCTCTTCCTTCAGAAGACTTCTACTCATTACTTTTGCAAATATACAATCTCTGTCCTCTCAGAGCTATCCCAGGTGCACTTTACCAGCCTATGGGGTCTGGAGTTTCTTTCTCTTCTGACTTGTTTCCACGTTGGATAAGCTGGCGTGATGTCGTGCCCGTGTTGGTATCCCATTTGTAGTAGTATGCTTCTGTGTGGGCTCAACAAGAGAGACAAAGAGACATTTTCATAGACTCAAACCCAGCCAAACCTCAGCAGAGGGAACCACTGTCATGGCAAGCACCATCCTCAGCAGTGGAACCCCAAGCTCAGGTGTTTTATTGATTCAGAACTTATGTGTTCTACTGATAGCAAATGAAGAACATAAGCAATTAAACATCCCCCACAGAAATCTAACACCTGAAAATAATACAAAATGCCAAGACCTATGCATCCCTTTTTCCAACAGTGCACAAAAACAATTATTTTACACATAGCTAAAATTAACTTCTAAAACAACTATACATGTTTTTTTGCTATTCTTTCTGGAGTTTCAATTGAATCACTAATTTAACTGTCTTTTGGAAAATTGCCACTCTTGTTATGGATAGTACGACAAAAACTATCATTATTGTTATGAATAGTACCACCAGAGGAAAAAATGACTATGATAGCAATCAACAAAACAGAGCCTACTACCAGCAGCAGCAGAGGGGCCAATAAGAAGACAATCCCTACCCCAACACTTTGAAATTGGAAGTAAAACTTATCAATACTTTGTTAAAAAACAAAACAAAAACAACAACAGCAACAACAACAAAAAACCAAAAACGATGAGCTGTAACTTCTGACTTTCCAAAGCTGGCTGCAGTTTCTTTGACACTATTTAACAACAACTCTTCTATTTCCTTTTACTTCTGACCTAGATTCATTCAACTTTCTAACTTTCAATTGCTTTTATCTTCTCAATTCTTCTATTTTGCTTCTCTTATCCACTCTTTGAATTATCTTACAATAACACTATTTAGTAAATATGCTTGTTCTTTGCACATTTGCCACTCTACAGGATTGAATTGAAGGCATGTAAATTATCATATACTCATGTTTATAGTATATAATCCAAGGAACAAATATGTGTCTGCCTCCTCTAGTAGTCCTTAGAAAGCTTTCATGGCCTCTTTTTCTTAATTGATCTTCTAAGACAATTGACAAAGTGTTTGATATTTTCATATATTTATACCCAGGCTGTTATCATTGAAAAAATGTCTTAATTCAAAGTTTTTCCTTTTAGTATTTTGGTTATACTTAACATCATTATTTATTTTCATATGTTTATTTATAGATTTACTATTGCTAGGTAATTTATTTATTGTAACTTTAGATGAACAACCTGCAGCATTTGTTTGAATGAAAATTTAGATTCTTAACAGTGTGAAATTTATATTTGAATGTATTTTCCAACTGTTTCCATCAAAGCATAATAAAAGCCTAATTAATACATTATTAAAGCAAAAAAGGGCAGATTATGACTCTCTGTTCAACACTGTTGTTTATTAATAGGAAGTATAGAATGAGTAGACAAAATTTTTATATTGCTGCCCTTTCATAGAAATCAAGAGAGGAACTCCAGAGATGCACCACTTCTCTGTTGCTATTCTGATCTTCTAATCTGGTTAAATTATATCTGTCTCCATTTATATAAATACCACATTATTACATGTTGTATGAAAAGACCATGGTTACTTCCTGTTGTTGTCTCAGTCTCCAGCTATAAACCTGAGATGATACAGTTCATTGGTAACACATACAGATCTTAAGACAGGTTTCAAAAAGGAAGTAGAAAAATATAGAAGAATCAGAATAAATCATTTTCAGTAGAAGAAACTATGAGCAGTGGTGTAGAAATGAACAAGTCTACAAATGTGAAAGAAGCAATGGATTAGGGAGATGAGTAGATTCATCTAAAGCTGTTCTCTCAGAATGAGAGCCAGACTATGAGAGCTTACAGTGTGTTGCATATTCTTTTAAAATATTTTTCATTCTCTTAGATTATTTCACATCATTCCCTTCTTCCCTTTCCTAACTTTAAAACATCCCATATACCCCTACTTTGTCTCTCAAAATCATAGCCCTTCTTTTTCATTAATTGTTGTAATATATATTTTAGAACATATATTTGAGAATAAATTGGCCACGTTTCATATTATTTCATAAAATTGTGTTATTGACAATAATATAGGCAAAATAAAAATTGCAGACTCAATTTCAAACACATTGTTTCAAACACATTGTGAGTTTTGTTGATGACATCCATGGCAGTTTGATGCAAATACATCACAAGCCATTCTTCTCTCATAAACAATGGTTACATACATGTAGCATGTATGAAGATTCATGTATGAAGATTCAAGAATATGTTGTGTGATTTTGAAGGCAATGAAAATGCTCAGCAATGATTGTGATTCTTCTGTTAGTTCGTGCCACAAATGGATTTGAGTCCTGTAATAAGAAATTCCCTGGGGAGATGCAAAACACATATCTACTTACCACAGATAGGGAGCCTACGACAGACCAAAATATAGATACTACCAAAAGCCAGTTTGATAAAGCAATGAGTTTATTTGAATTTCTTACAGGAATATGGATGAGGGGTTACTTACGGGAGGAAAATTGGCTCAAATGAAGCTCTATCACCAAAACCCATCCCATCATAGGTGGCAGCTCACAAAAGCTAGAGACCTGGGGCACATTGCACAGTCCAGACCATGTGACAGGTCTAAGAGTGATATCTTCTTACTCTAGTCAGTCTTTAATATTTGCTCTGTGGAAGAAGGTGCCTGTTGAACATAGTCTATTTAAGGGACTTCCTGAAGATATTCTGCATTAGTTACCATCTATATTAACTTAACGAGAGTCCTTCAGGATGGAATGCTTCAATCTGGCAGGAAAGTGCTTTACAACAATTGGGTAAGTGTACTTTTCGAACCTTGCTTTATATTGGTTTTGTTTGAATACTCTTGTCACTAGTATCTTATTGCAGATAAGTTAAATTAGCTCATATTTTATCCAAGAATCAATAATCAGTTGACTAAGAACTTTGTTCTTGCTTTATTGACATTCATCACCTAAATTATAAATGAAATCTTTCAAGATTTCATAAAGTCTGAATTAAAAATGGTAAGAACATAAGGTGCTTAACTACCCAGAAAAATATACATTTAGCATTGTTAAAGCAAATGAAACAGCAGTGCCAAGTCTGTCAAGCTTAGGGCAAAAATGACATAGTCCTAAAAATTCTTAATATCTCTTGATGAAGAGTCCTTCACTTAAACAAATATTTGACGTCCATTACCACAAGGGGTGTTTTGAATGAATTTCTGCTCATTTCCATGTAGAGAATGAGATACTAAGAGATATTTTCTCCATTTACATACATTACAGAGTAAATTTTCAATAAATTCCTTCTCAAATAGCTTTAATTTTATTTTAAAATATTTCAAATCTCATGTGAGTTATGAATGTTGTATTTTAAAACCATGTTCATATATGTATAATATATATATATATATACATACACACACACACATATATATATATACACATTATTATATATTTATACACATTATATATTATAAATATATGATTGCAAACTTCTTATAAGGCATTGCATTCTTCCAGAAATCCATTACCAAAGATTAAAAAACAATATGGGTCCCAAGGGCAGGCAAAAGTATCAGAGGACCCCCACATAAGCTGGGTTGCATGTTCCATGCTTGATGTGGGGACTGGTGCCTGGCCTTGTCCCATTTGTTGTGCCCTGTTTGAGCAGTGACCCTGGGTAGACTGCTGTCTTCTATGGGGAGAAGTGGGGGTGTGGTGGGGAAAGAGTGGGTGGGGATGGAAAGGATATATACCAGGAGTAGAGGGAAGATGGAGGAGCTGGGAGGAATGGATGGAGGGTAGAAGGGGTGTTGATGTGCATTAAAGGAAAGAAGAAAAATAAATTTTAAAAATATGATCTATTAGTTATTCTAAAATATGTATGTATTTGAGAAAGGATGTTAATAAATATAAGAATATATATACCAAATATTCACTAGTGTAAAAACTTTAGCTATTGCTGACTTCTAAACTTGATCAACTTGTACTTATGTGAGGTACAATACTATTAAACATGCCAAATTTAGTACTGAGTCAATTATGAAGAATAATCTAAAAATGCTATTTTCTTCATATTGTAAAGAGAATATACCTCCCTTATTGGCTTCCAATATAGAGAAATAAGCCTTGGTATGTTATATGCACCACCAACAAAAGCAAGATTAACAGTATCACCTACATATGCTAATATATGTATATAACAACAATATTCACAACAAAGTGGCTCTAAGAGTAGAAATACATAGGATGGGTTCCAGAAAGTATAACTGAGAGAGTTTGGTGACTGAAAAGGAAGGGAGAAAATAATGTAATTCTATTTCAATTAAAAGCATATTAAAAAATTTTAAAAATCAAACATAAAGTCATTTATTATTCACACACAAAAAATATCCCTTAGGGATAATTAGATCTCAACAAAACTTCCTTTCCTTTGATCAGAAATAATGTCAAAATAACATGGAGAATGATTTTCATGATAATTTGCTGAAAATAGAAATTTATGACATCAATGCCACTATAAAATGAGCAATGATAATATATAGTGTCAAATTATGTTTTAAGCATGCTAGCTTTCAAATAAACATAGTAGATCATTTCTGTTTGACTTTAGAAAAGAAAATGTATTATTAGCCCAATTTGAAATCTTATTTTTAAATTTATTTATTTTTTTTACTTTTAAGATTATAATTACATAATTGCCCTCATTCTTTTCTTCCCACAAAACTTCCTATATATACCTCCTGAGTCTTTTCAAATTCACACTCTCATTCTGCATTAGAACATGTATCACACACACACACACACACATCTGTAGATGAACACTTGTTTTGTGATCCAGCAGCATGGCTGCTCAAGGACAGAAAGAATGTTAGTCAGGCTAATCCTGTCCTCTGTTTGTGTTAATGCTATATGAAAGGGGATTCTGTGGTTCGTTCCTAGGATCTAACCTGGAGATACAAAGAACACCCCATGTCTTGTGTCTTTCAGTCTGTTCTTTGCCTAGTGGCAGCAAGTTTGACTAGCCTGGCATTTGGCAAGTGAATTATAGGATTATCTTCATAAACACAAAATAAAGCTTAGTATCTGAAGGCAGTGTAGCACAGGCCTTTAAGCCAACTCAGAAGGCAATGTTAGCACATACCATTAAACCTACCTTTAGGGATATGAAAGGAGTAGTCAATAGTAGCCGAGGGGAAGCAAGGTAGAAGTGGAGGTGGAAACAGAAAAGAAGCAGAGAGGAGAAAGAGAGAGTAGAAGCTGAGAGTAAGCAGAGAAAGAAGGCAGAGTTCAGAGTAGAAGCAAGAGAATCAGAAGCAGGAGATTAAAGAAGCAGACATATGGAGAAGTCAGCTTTTCAGACTTCAATTCAGACTCAGAGGTTGAAGTGCTTTAGGCCCAAGTCCAGGCTTACATCTTGAAGAGTGTATCTTGTTCTTCCTTGATCCTTCATTAATAAAAATATTTTTACACATATTTATATATCTTATATCTATGTGTATAGCTATATATATACACATATATATGTATATATACATAAATATGTATATATACACACACACACATATATATATATACATTCCTAAACACATATATACAACTTTTTAATGTGGGAAATATTACTTGTGCCTCTTTTCTGAGGAAGAACACAATTGGTTAATTAATATCAAATGAACAACCCTGGAAGGTCATGCAATTTAACTGTTATTAAAAAGGAGAAAAAAAAGTAGAGATAAGGGTTGAATGAAAGGAAACGTTTCACAAAGTTTACTGTAGATCAGTCATTACAATTCCTTAATTTTGAAATAAAATATTATATCCAAAGGTAATAAACAAGCCAAAAGCCATTCCATTAATTCCTGGCTTCATTTGTAGATAATTTTTTTTTTTTTTCAGAATAGCAACCTGATGCTTATTGCTCTCTTCCAAATTGGCTTACTCAGAATGGAAGACACATTAACGTTGAACTAAATTCAACAGTGATTATCTGGCTTCCTTCTTTTTGAAAATGTATTTAATGAAAGAATTAATCATTTCCATTTTTAAAATTACCCTAATTGTCATTTAAGCTTGCATTTATAAAGAATTTTAGAACAATTTTTAAAAGGTACAGAATGAACTTTCCAGGCCATTTAAGACTTTAAGATACAGAGACTGAGTAAATGTAGTTCATAATTTCTGTATGATTTTCAAAGTATTTATAGTTCAATTAGTACATGGTAGTTATATGTGTTATATTTATATAACATACATGCAACCTATATAATTGTGTACATGTATATACATCTATTTTATTATACATTAAAAGACCTCTCTGCTATTTACTCTTTTATTGAAAATATCTTTTTTTCTCACATAATATATCTTGATTATTGTTTCCTGTACCTCTACTCCTCATTACACCCCACCTACCTTTTCATGTGGATCCACCCCAACTCTGTCATTAGAAAAAATAATTCTAATGGATAGTAATAAAACAAGATGAAAAACTCATACATTGAAATAGGACTAAACAAACAGAAGGAAAAGAATCGAAGAAAAGGCCCAAGAAACACATATAGACATAGAGATCAACTTTTTCACACATACAGAAATCTCATAATAATGCTAAACTGGAAGTCATAATATATATGGAAAAGATATATAGAATAAAAAAGAGAGAAAATATATATTATAAAATGTTAATATAGTATATATAATTAATAAAATTAAATGAAAAATAAGATAAAAAATTTAAAAAGTCCTGACACTGATATGATATTATGAATCAAGGATAGCCAGAGATGCCTTTGAGTTTATTTTCTATTAGTCATCTATGTCTGGGAATGCAGCATATACTTAAGAGTGCAGTTTGTTTACACAGCACGACTCCTTTGAAGAAAAATAAAGTTTTATTCTCATATAAATTGAAGATAGGTTCTGGGTTACAGATGGGACATGTATCCATGTCTTCTCTCAGTGGTAGGCTGTCATCTGGTGCAGACCCATGCAGATCCTGTGCATGCTGCCTTAGTCTCTGAGAGTTCATATCTGCTTTGATCTTATTGATATGAAAGTCCTTGTTTTCTTAGTGTCCTATATACTCTGGGTCTTACACTTTTTCTGCCTCCTTTTATGTGAGGTTCCCTCAGCCTTGAAAGAGCCCAGATGGAGACCTACAGTTTAAAGCTGAATGTTCCAAATCTTTCTTTCTCAACATAATGTCCGGCTTTGGGTCTTGTTCCCATCTGCTGCACGAGGAAGCTCCTCTGATGATCACTGACCAATAAACTGATCTATGTACATATGAAAATATTATGAAGAGTAATTTTAATGCCAAATCATCATCATCATCATCATCATCATCATCATCATCATCATCATCATCATCAATAGACCAGTAGTATTCGGTATTACTCTAGGTTCACAGGCTATCTAATATCAGGCTCTTAGTCATTCATTTACTATTGAGTATGATTTGGCGTTAAGTCAAATCAGATATTTGTTGGTTATCCCCTCGAAGTTTGTGCTACTGTTACACTAGCATATCTTGCAGTTAGGACATCACTGTAGATAAAAAGTTTATAACTATTTTTTTGTTGTTGTTGTTTTGTTTTGTTTTTAGAAATTTTTATGGGGATTGCATTGAATCTGTAGAATGCTTTTTGTAAGACTGCCATTTTTACTATATTAATCTTTTGATCCATGTATGGGAGATTTTTCCATCTTTTGATATCTTTTTCATTCTCTTTCTTCAACATCTTAAAGATTTTTTTCATACAAGTCTTTCAACTGCTTAGTTAGAGTTATCCCCAGGTATTTTATATATTTTATATGGGGATATATTTTATATCCCCAGGTATTTTTATTGAGGCTACAGTGAAAAGTGTTTCCCTAATTTCTTTCTCAGATCATTTATCATTTGTGTATAAAGGCTTTTGTTATTTAATTATGTATCCAGTTACTTTGCTGAAAGTGTTTATCAGCTGTAGGAGTTTCCCAATGGACTTTTTAGGATCATTTATATTTGCTGTCATATAATCCACAAATAAAGGCTTTTCTACTTCTTCCTTTCCAATATGTATCCCTTTGATCTCCTTCAATTGCCTTATTGCTCTAGCTAAGACATAAAATACTATATTGAATAGGTATGGAAAGAGTTAACAACTTTGTTTTGTTCTTGATTTTAGTGGAATTGCTTTGAGTTTGTCTCCATTGAGGTCGGTTTTGGCTATCAGCTTGCTGGAAACTGCCTAAATTTTGTTGAAGTATGTGACTTGAGTGCATGATCTCTCCTCAACTTTTAACAGGGAGATGTATACAATCTTTCCAAAGGTCTTTTCTCTATCTAATGGAATGATTGTGCTGCTTTTGTCTTTCAGTTTGTTTATGTGGTGGATTAGATGTATCCATTTGCAGATGTTGAATCATCCCTGCATGTGGAGGAATATTAAATCTATAAACTGACAGCATGGCTGCTCTAGGGTAGAAAGAATGTTGGTACACATGTTTAATCCCAGTTTTCAGAAGGCAGTGGTAGCACATGCCTATAATCTGCATGACAGAAGCAAGTAAAAGCATAGTCAGGAAGCAGAGCTCAGAAAGAGTCAATGTTAGATGGGCAGTGACATTTGAGATGAGTCAGAGTGAAGAGCAGGCAAAGTGACAACTCAGAGGAAGAGTTATCAGAATGAGTCAGAGTAAGGACATGTGCACCTCTCAAGATAGAAAAATAGGTTCTCAGTTTGGTCTGGGTAGTATGAGAAATCTGAGGCAAAGACACAGAAGCAACTCAGCAGAAGTCAGTACCAGACAGAGTAAGTAAGTTTGAAGTTGAGTAGAGAAGACCACAGAAACCAGGGAAGTATAAAAGGAATGTAGGTGAAGAGGGGACTAGCAAAATACTGGTGATATGAAATGTGAAAAAGAATAATTGAGAGGAAGCTCCAAGTAGGGAGAAAAGAAAAGGTCAATATGTAAGTAGAGGGAAGAACAGAGCCAATATCATTTCTCAAGGAATCACATTATTTTCAGTTTAACTAAAAATATGCATAATATAAATACCAGTATGTTATCTTCAGCTTCCTCAAGAAATAAACATGACATTTCCTCCATTTTGAAAAGAAAAATTTTAAATAAAGTTAAGCTCCTTGGACTGACAATGCTTCTTCAAGAACCATAGACTAGAAAAAAAACCAGAACCAGACATAATAAATTCTCCTTTTGAACAGTTGTTCAGGGTTGTCCAAGTGATACCCAGATGATATAGATTATTGATGTAGCCCTTGGTTGCTTTTCAGTGGTTGATGGTAGGTCCCTATTGATAAAAGCATTACAATCTTAGGACACAAGTCTCAGATGGTTTGAGATGCATCTGACATGAAAGCTTTCTTCCTCAGATCTAGCTTCCATGGTTCCAGAAAACCATATGCAAGCTATACAGGAGAAAAACAATTAAACAATAGCACTCAGTTGCAGTACATATTAACCAGGATAATTATCTGCATGACAATGTATACATTAGGGTGTAATACATGAATGGTCTTATTTCAACTTGTAACTCTTTGATCACGCTCAATCACAGAGGGAAGTGAGGGCAGGAACATGAGATAGGAACCAAAGCAGATGTGATGGAGGGATGTTACTTACTGGCCTGCTCTGCATGGCTTCTCAGTTAATTTTCTTCTTCAACTCAGGACTACCTGCCCAGTGGTAAGCTCTGCCACTGTTAACTGGTCCCATCCATAACAAATATTGTTCAAGAAAATGCCCTATAGACTTGCCTAGAGAAAATCTGGATGAAGGTATTTTCCCAAATGAGGTTCCTCTTCCCAAGAAACTGTACCTTGTGTCAAGTTGATAAAACAAACACATAGGACAATTATCTTTAAAAATCGAGTAATACTTCAATGACATCAGGGGACACACAGCCAAAAGACTTTGCTTTTTTGTTTTTTTGTTTTTTGTCTGTTTAGGTATGCATACTTGAGCAGGGTCAGCAGATCATATGGTACATCTAGTTTTACTTGTGGAAGTTTTCTGTTGTTTTGATAGTGTTGACAATAATTTGCACTCCGAAACATATTATACATCCATACAGTCATTATTATTATTTGAATGAGGTGTAGACCATATCAGGGAATCTAACTGATGTACTAAAAATCTCACAGTGAGGGTGTTTGAGCTCTGCTTTATATGAAGTCATATAGTTTGTTCTGATATGAGTTTTATCTTGCAGGTGTGTGAGTGTGTGTGTGTTTCTTTCTTTAAACTTGTTATTCACTCACAAAGTTTTATTTAACTGACCTATATATGTGCATATTCTCAAACAAAACTACATCTCATAATTTGTTTAATGCTTTGTAATTTATATATTGTAATATATACTATGAAATGCCATATATAGTGCACACCTTATTAATACATTTCTATTGTAGATTTGATTATACATAAATAAATTTAGATTATTTAAAAAAAACAAATGACTACAAGAATAAAAATTTAAAAATAACTTAATATATAAGTTAGTCCAAAATGAACACATTAAAATAAGAAAGTTTCACAAGGTATGATCAGAATATAAGAGGTTTTGTTTTGTTTTCTTTTGGTTTTAATTCTAATCTTCTTCTCCTCTTTAGATTGTCAAATATTTTCATGAGATAAATTTTTTAGCAACAATTTTTCATTGGGATTATTATGAGACCATTCATCAGTTCATAGCATAGTTTTATCCATTTTTATAATATTACATTTCAAACTTAATGAATGCAGTATTTCATTTTATTTGTATTATTTTTAATATTTTCTTTAAAATTCATTTACAAATTTCTATATAATACTTTATAATTTAATTAACTTAGTTCCTAGATATTGAATATCATTATACTATAATAATATTTTCTCTGTATTTGATATTTTAAAACCATTCAACATATATGTGAACTTATAACTTGTTTATTATTTATAAACTAAAATATCACTTAAATTTCTTTAAATGTAATATACGTATATCAATCAAGTCCTGTTAAGAGCTACTAAATGGAAGCTTTTGTTTTAATATTTCTAATACTTTCTTGTAAAATGCAGTAGTTTCTCCTATATCATTCACTGTCAACAATATAGGGAGCAGTAAAAGTAGAGATTCAAGTAGGCTTGTGTAGCACAGGATTTCAGTGAAAAAGACAATATGGAACCACTGAATAGTAGAAGTACTGTTATGTGTTACATTTTTCAAGATTTTATTTATCAGGTTAAAAAAAGTTTTTTTCTGAAATTACTGTATGGTTTAGTGAAAAGAATGAATTGTATCCAGTATTTTCTCTAATTCTATTGAGGGTTTATGTTATATTTTCCAATTTTATTGTTGTGACAAATATTTTTTTTTACAGATTCTTACAGATTAAGACACTGTCACACACTTTTTAAACACTATTATCACTTTTATCTATCCCCTTATTTTATTTGCTTTTTTTTTTAGGGCTTTGTACCATATTCACTAAAAAAAAAATGATGAGCTCAATCTATTCAATGATAATTGTAAGTGTGTTTTCAGATTATACTTATGCCTTTATGATCACGCACATGTATTATGTTTGTGTGTGTGTGTGTGTGTGTAACAACAATTAATGAAAAAATGGCCATGAATTTGGAAAAGATCAAAAGGTGTATCAAGGGAAGGTTTGGAGTGAGAACAGTCTCCTTCTCCCTCCTTCCCTGGATATGTGTGTTTGTATGTAGGTCTCAGATTCGTCTTAAACTCCTATGCTCAAGTGAAAGTGATTCTTTCTCTGTCTCAGCTTCCCCCATAACTATGTTATGAAATTACAGACAATCCCATTGTTCTGGAGATGATATTTTTCATAATTTATGAATTAATACACAATATTGCATGTTTAAAACACATTTATTCTCTTCAATATAAGTGTTTTGTATGAAACATTTTGGGGGGTGTTTACACAGGGTTTCTCTCTTGTAACTCTGGCTCTCCTGTAACTCACTCTGTAGACCAGGTTGGACTTGAACTCACAGAGAACTGCCCGCCTCTTCCTCCCAAGTGCTGGGATTGTATGTGCCACTACCACCCAGCAATTATGAAACTGTTTATTAACAATAACCCCGGACCCAAAATCTTTTTGATTTAACACAATAATAGTGTTATGGTAATATAAATTTCTGCTTTGTATCTTATCTCTCTGATCTGAATTGCAAACAGGGCATTTTCCTATTTCTAGGTTATTCTCTACATTAGTCCCAACTCAGGAAATTTCTGCTTGACCCTTTGTGAACTACTTCTACAACTGCAGTTACTACTCAGACATTTTCTGTGGCTGTTAATTCTGAGATCTTCAGCCATTTTGCTCTTTCTTGACCTAAAGACATAAAGATATATATAGATTAAAACTACAGTTTTTGTGTCTAAATTATATCTTTGAGTAACTGAACAGGTCTTTCTTGGAACTATATATTTAAATAATTGAAATAGAGGGAATGTATGATGCTTTTAGAGAAAGATTTTCCAGTAAGAAATGTCATTTGAAGAAATGTGTCACAGTGCTTGGTAATGTCACCACTAAAATGAATAGAAACATTTCACTAACAGTTTTCTCAAATGAGGTCAGAAAGTTTGTGTTTGATATTCTTACAGTCAATTGTGACTATATGAGGAAATATACAATATTTGTAAACTCTTCCTTTAATGAAATAGAGATATCCATGCACATGCTAGAGGTGTACCAGAATTATAAAGATAGGTGAAACTATAATAGCAATATGAATATTATAGCACAAACAGGAGATCTTATACTGAAATTTCCATTGTGTTGTCATAATAGGACTAAAATTAGATTCATTTTAAATAAAGCAATAACCCCTTAGTTCACACGTTATTAACATAAGGCCTTAGCATATTAATCACATATGAGAATAATTTCTTCATAGTTCCTTTTATGTTTTTCTCATTGACCCTTTCAATATTACTTCTAGAAAGATGACTCATACTCAATTAAAAACCCTGTACTATCTGTTCATGTTTATTACCTCATAGCAGAACCTCTTTCCATGCTGTTGATTTCATGTACAGGTTTTATTGTTGTTGTTGCTTTTCTTGTGTACTTACATTCATTTTATTCAGGCATATTCAACTACCTACATTATAAATATATCCTGGGAAGTTGCAGCTAGAGATCACTTTGGCTGCACTGTAATACAGTGGGACCAATATATTGCTGGAGGTTATAATTGTTCACTCACATTCCTTTGCCTTTGAACATGTTCTATACATTCTATTTTGACCACTTTTAGGCTCACCTGAGTCATGATTCTCTTTCTTTAATGATATTTTTATGGATTTTAACTTTTTCCATGGTCTGATCTACCTCATGAAAATATTATCAATGTATACCCTGGGAAATTAAATTATGTATTAGTGAGTTAACATAATTTTGCCCCCAGGATGTCTCATTTAGAAAACTGAATAATGAACTAAACTAAAGTTAGTTTGAACACATACTGAAAATTAACTTATGTTTAAGTTGTGAGATACTGTATGATCTTCAAATATTTATCAATCAAGCACCAGCCTGTTGATGTAGATTTGGATGTGTTGATTTACTTAGTTATTGTTGTGGGTTCATTGCAGAGGACAGTTCATATTTTGCTAATTCAATCCCTGGTTCTAGAGAGTCTCAAAATCCGTAGAATCTAATCTTAAGCATAGACCTGGATGGTTTCAGTCTCCATACAATCTTCAAATCTAATCTTCAAACCTAAACCTAGAATGTTTTAGACTCAGAGACTTAACTGTTCACTGACTCACTCTAACTAGCTCCTTCTGAACTCAAAGCTGTACTGAACTCAACTGACTTTCGTGTGGTTAGCAGAATTAACTCATGTGCTGTTCTGACTCAAATTTTTCTCCAAGCTGACTATCTCAAACTGACCTTCTAAGCCAGCTGACTGTTTCTGACTGAATTCTTCAGACTCTGGTTGACTCCCACAACTTCTCTGAGTAAACTGCTTTATTCCGCTTCAATTGACTATTAGCTGACTCTTTCTCCAAAACTCACTCTTCTTGTTTGTTATTAATTCCTTCTGTCCCTGAGTCTTATCATATTGATTCTCTAATTAACTGCTTGACACTCTGAGCTAAGAGCCTGCTTTTATATTATGAAAGTTGGGTGTGTGTTTACTCTGACTCACTCTGCTAACTCTCTGATTCATCACTCTGCCAAGTTTTAACTCTGATTCATTCTCATACATGGGATTAAAAGTGTGTACTCACTCTGTAGTTCACTCTGCCTCTGACTTTCTGCTTCTTAGTTGACTAGAATGTTCTGACTCAATCTCCTTCCATTCTTTCAATCTTGACTGCTTCTCTCTTCACTGTGAACTGACCATGAACTCTGAACTAAGAACCATGAACTGAAAGCCACAGTTTGAGAGCTATGAACTATTTCTGAACTGACTGCTTTTTTTTACATCCCAAGATCTGGAATTAAAGGTGTGTGCTACCATTTCCTTCTGAATTGGGTTCGTTAAACATGTGTGCAGCATTGGAGCCAGATCATACATTCCTCGAATGTGACCCTTTCTCAGAGATGTCATGTTGCTGGATTAAAAGATTAAATATTCCTCTACACCAGACAGTTATATACAGCAAATTGATACATCCAGATCCCTGTCTTGTAAATATATTTTCACAGTATTCAAAATTAGTCAATTGCCCAATCAAACTTTTTCTATAATTCCCTTCCTTATCAGTCTGTAAATGTTTGTGTGCATTGCCAAATTCTCTAAGCATCTCCGTGTTCTGAATAATGTCTAATTTATGTGGTACTCCTTCTCAACAAACTTTGAAAAAATTAACTGTTTATATTATTCTTTTAACCATACAACATAAAAGTTTTGCATAAATATTTTTTTAAAACTTCTCAATTTTGATCTTTTACTTCTTTCTTAGTCACATAGTTTCCTCTTGCTTCATGGTAAATAAATGCAAAAGCATTTCACTAGGCATTATCAACTCCACAATCATATTATTAATAACTTTAATGTAAGTTATTTTCCCCAAATCCACCACCTTTCTAAATCAAATCTTTGATCATATTTCTCAACTTCTTAAACCTTTTTGAACTCTTGGTTATCTCTTTTCAATAGAATGGAATGAAAAGAGAAGATGTATAAATCAGTTTCTTCAAATAGAAAATGATTATTTCTCATACTTACATGTATATCATACCCTCATATTATCTATCATTATGTATATGAGTATATGTCCAAATCTTTACTCATTTCCACTACATGCAACACCCCCCCCGTGTGTGTGTGTGTGTGTGTGTGTGTGTGTGTGTGTGTGTAATTTTTCTTTTCTTTTATTGTAATAAAACACTGCCTAAAAAGAACTTGGGGGGAATGTCTTTATTTTATCTTAAAACTCTCAGTTCATAACCTATCAATGAATTCAAGGTAAACCTGATTGTAGAAACTGAAGCAGAGACCATGGAACAACAGTGTTCCTGACTTACTTCTCATGGTTTGCTCAGCCTGCTTTTATGAAACACAGGACCACCTACCGGATATGACACTACCCACAGTGGCCTGCACCTTCCATAACAATTGCTAATCAAGGAAATTCCCCATAGACTTGCCCACGGGTCAATCCTGGAAGATATCTTAATTGATGTTCCTTCTTTCCAGACGACCATAGTGAGTGTCAGATGACAAAAACACTAACACATAAAAGTTATATTTTGTATAATTCTTTACAAGAATATTCTGGTTGTTTGTATATAAAAATAATTTATGTCATGCTCACATTTATTTATTTGGTTGACTAGACACCACATAAAATCCTAGGCAACTAAGTCAGCACTTAGGCTATTTTTGAAGAAGTATTGAAGTAATAATCACATTCATCTGCCCCTAAGCTCTCCTACACTAAGTTCTCCTGCACACATTCCCTATAAATAAGTTGGGGTACATTATAGCATATAAGGATTTTTAAGATATTTTAAATTATTCTTAGTATTTATACAGGGTGTGAATTCTGGATCAGGGTGAGCCCATAACAATAAAAACTCCTTATATATATGGATAAAGAAGAGACAAATTATTCACTATTATTCTATGGAGCAGAGGAACCACGTTCTAACATATTTTAGATTTGATCTTTGGTTTTATACTTTGGCCAAGTCAAGTTGCATTTTATTTACAAAATTAAGAAGATAATGTAACCTGCATTTAGTAAGTTCATGAACTAAGAGTGTTCAATATAGCATATTTTCCTTGATAAGCATTTAGATTAACATTTACTGTTATTATTGTTAAATACAGACTCATAAACCTGTTTTGCAGGATGCCATAAAATAATGGCCATAGAAGTGAGAAAAGTGAAGTCCAGGATGTTTCTTTGGTCAGGTCTGTTATTTAACACATGCAGAACCTGGAAGAGCTGGCAACAGATGAATGATCAAAATTGATCTTGCATAGATAGGGAAGTGAGCACCTTTCCCATGGTTTCCTACCAATGATAGAATTCAAATCAGTGAATTTAAAAGCCTAATGAAAACAGGAGAAAAAGAATAAATAAATAGATAGATAGATAGATAGATAGATAGATAGATAACAAGAGGGAAGTTATTAGGGCATTAAATCAACTGCATTCTACAGTAGAAACCAATGGGGAAGTTTTGGGAAAGGGTGGTCTGAAGTTTCTGATAAGTAAGAATGGACATGAGCCGAACACCATCTAGTGAGACCTTTGTCATCACTTTCCTCATTGTTCTTATCGTCAGCATATATATCCACTTTTGTTTTCATAAGATGCACGCTTTCAAAATAGAAATGACATCTCATAAATCCTTCCAACTACACAAACGTATGGTCCCTATGGTCTGAATAATTGTTTATAATATAGCCTATCTTTAGTCTTGAAAAAAAAAGTAGGTGAGTAGTTGTGGATGGATAGGTAGGTGACAGATGATAGATAGGTAAATAGATAGATGATAAACAGATAGATAAATAATAGATAGATTGAGAAATAGATAATACAAACATTCTTAAATTAGGTACTCACAACAACCCAGATAATGAATTGGAAAATTTAGCCATTCAAAGATTAGTGGAAACTAATTAGTGGGAAATAATCTCAATTGCAAACTCTAGTTGTCAGATTCAGTTTCCACATTCTATTTCTACTGGGTGTTGTGAGTTTCTGATTTTATGATATTTCCTTAATTATTGTTATTTTTATATTATTTGAAAGCTTCACTGAGTCAGGGATAACTTTGCTCTGCAGAAGTTCCTCTATCTGCTGACTATGTCAATAAGTATCCCTAGTAAATTTCTGCTGGATGATTTGACCACTTGATATTGTGATGTCTTACATATATACAGATATATAGATAGATATAGATATAGATATAGATATAGATATAGATATAGATATAGATATAGATATAGATATAGATATAGATATAGATATAGATATAGATATAGATATAGATACAGACATATATACACATATATATACACATACATACATATACATATACATATATATTATCATGAATATATATTTATTCTTTTACTTTGGCTTATAACATTCTACCAAATAAACTCATTATTTAAAACTCAGACTAGAACTTATGATTGTAGATTATTCTCTAAAGCACACAAAACATTAAAAATAGGAAGAAAGAAGTTAATATACTAATTGAAAAGAATGTTCGCTTACTTATCATTAAATATCAGTTCAAATATAATTGATGGATAGTAAGTGTACAGCATGGAATTACACTATTTTTTAAAAAAATTTGGATACTGAAGAAATAGTTCATGAATTAAAAGCACTTATTGGTTCTCAGAATCCACCCCAGGTAGTTCATAATAAATTCTATGGAATTTGACACACCCTTCTGGTCTCCAGAAGTATACCACACTTAGCAAACACATAATGAAAATATACAACAAAAAAAGAAAACTCATTTCTTTAAAAGTAAACTTTATTGCAGCATTTGACAGGCTTTCCATACAATAGTAAATGGGTTTAAGACCTAAGCTGATAGTGTGAAATCAAGGCATGTATTGCTCTGGTTTTCAGGGACAATATGAATGCATTAGGTAGAAAATAGTGGTCATGATCATACATGTATTAAATGTATGGTCATTTTAGTCTGATAATGGGAGATAATATATTCTGCATCTCTCAAATATTTTTACTTTAAGAATTCAGCAATGACTATACCATTGATGACTCACAGTTCATCATGTTCTAAAAGGTTATCACAGTTTGATCATTGATCCTTCACAGTTTATTATGTTCCAAATAGAATTATCAGATATTTGATTTCCATTATACAACTGCAAATCTCTTTTTTTACTGATGTTACCTTCCTTCAAAGCATACAAATCCTCCCTTCAATCCATGGTGTGATTGCTTCCATATTGATTATGTATGGGAACCAACGGGATGCTAAGTCCAGTACTTTTGCTTGAAGTACATTTTATAACTCATTTAACTCATATTCACTGGAGAGGAATGTTTGTTCCAGCAGCATGGCTGCTCTAGAGTAGATGGAATATTGGTACACATCTTTAATCCAAGTATTCAGAAGGCAGTGTTGGTGCATGTCTTTAAAACCAGCACTAGGGAGATAGAAAGGAGAGCTCAGAGTCAATGTCAGGCAGGAAATGACATCTGAGATGAGTTAGATATTAGGGCAGGAAAAGTGACAAATCAGAGGAAGAGTTAGCAGAGTGAGTCAGAGTGAGGACATGCCCAACTCTCAAGATAGAAAAGCAGGGTCTCAGATCATAGAGTCAGTCAGTATTAAGTAGGCAGACTGGGGACAAGACACAGAGACAATGAAGCTATCTGACTGAGGATTTGGCAGAGAAACCGAGAGGTTGACTGAGGCTATATGGGAAAGTGAAAACTCACAGAGGCACAGAAGCAGTCTGAAGAGTCTGAGTTCAGAGGGTGCTAGTCAGGGTGGCTATGTCAGTAATCAGTTTCAGGCTTAAATATTCTAGATTGTATGGAAGCTGCCTTCCAGTTTTTGGCTTAGCAGTCTAGTATGGAGGCCAAAAAGCTATAGGGCTCCAGGACTAAGGACCAGTCATTGAATTAGACAAAAGAATAAACAGCTGATACCTGAATAAATGTCTACATTCTTTTTTCTTTCTCTCTCTCTTTCTTTCTTTCTTTCTTTTTCTTTCTTTCTTTCTTTCTTTCTTTCTTTCTTTCTTTCTTTCTTTCTTTCTTTCTTCCTATTCTTTGTTTTTGTGTTTTCTTCAAGACAGAAAATTCTGTTTTTTAATTTCATTTTCCTCAAGTGGATGATCCTTAGAGAATCAAGAGAGAACTTGATTCTGTGTTAAGGTGTACTTGAGATCACATTGCTTCCATCTCCAGTAATAGTTTACATTATGTATCTATAGAGAGGAATCAAACTCTTGGTTTTTCATTCCAGTATCTATATTTTCTGCTTTCATTTACAATATCATAAGGCAAAACAGACAAATGCATAAAAGTACAACTATTATAGCAAAGTACCTTAAAACTAGCTGAATTAAAAAAGGAATTTTTTTTTACTGTCCTGAAAACTGGGAAAAAATTAAAAAATGAAGGAAGTTTTAATGTTGTATAGTCAATTTGAGCTTTTGGAAAGCCCTTTCTGTTTTGCCTTTCCTTGGTTTTTTGTGTAAGGACACTAATAACGTTGATAAAGGCTGTGTCTTTATGAGCTACTCCAAAAGAAAACTACCGCCTAACATCACATATAAGGGTAGTATTTTAACATATAGTTTAATGGGAAGCATATACCCTGAATATGTTATCTCAGAGCCTTTTTTTTCTCTACCTATCATTTTCAGGGTAAAAATGTGTTAATTCTTTCATTTATATTAGTTATAGCACATCATTTGTTCTATGACATTATATATTCATGTATTATGTGGGAAGGCATATTCTGTAATATCACAAACAGTCCCATGAAGTTTAGAAAACCCTAATGTCTCTCTTTAAATCACCTGGCCTAAAATATATATTCTATTTTGCAAAAATAATCAACATTTAATTTAATATGCTTTATAAATATTTGAGATGAGTGACATATTTTAGAAAGAAATTCCAATTTAGAAGTTTAGTTAAGATCTAAATCCATCTAGAGGTCATGTTTGCTCTCTAGAGAGGAAATATATAATCAGGACCTTCCTCCACTTAAAGTGAAATGAAGTATAAAGAAACATGGCTCAGAAGAAAAATTAAAAATTTTTATTGAAGAAAAATACAAAAAATAACTGTACGCATGCATATTAGAGATATAGATAAAAATATATTATAGAATACAATAATTAACCCCAGCCCTAATCAAAGGTTTGCATGGACTGTAATCAAACCAGCAGCATGTATATCTAAATAAAGAATACACAGTTACCATTTAACATTTGTTAGCTAGCATGATTTCATTATATGTAACAAAATGTTTTATTTACTCAAATGTCTTAGTTTCAGTTACTATAGGGACAATGACACATTAAGTATGACCAACACCCGTATAGTGTCATTTTCTGATCAATATGGATGATTTGCTTGTTACATGTAGCAGAATCCCAATCCCACTCCCAAGGTTTCACAGTTTGTACTGAATATAAAAATACAGATAAACATATAAAGTCAGTACGGATATACCCACTAACTTCTTTAAAATATTAATCATAATATTGCTACTTACTTTTATTTCTATCATATGACTATTATTTATCAAGAATTTTGATTGAAATTATTTAGTTAACATAAACTTTGAAATAATGTTCGTTTGCTACAAACTTTTCACTTTATCTTTAAATATTTGTAATTAAATTTATTTAAAAGTGAATCATCTTATTGTTGAGATTCCAGATATTTTTTGATAATTCATAAGACAAAGTGAAAGATCAATGTCTTCCAACGTATTTTTCCGACACAGAAATCTATTCTAAAACAGTCAAAGGCATAAGTTCAAGCACAAATAAAAGTTTCCCAGTAACACATCCACTTTAATATTCAGAAAGCATGAATATAGAAGCATTTTCATGATTTATACTTATTAGAAAATTAAAAATAAAACCTGAAGTTTCAAAATAAAGAACTGAATACAGTGATAATGTAAAATAATGCTTACATTATTAGTAAAGAAAAGAAAATGGTATATATCAAGCTTGAAAATAGAGAAAGATGTCTTTAGATAGTAGTAATTTATTAAAATAAGACCTATAAAGGGAATGGGCCTGTGTCAAACCTAGGAAGGGTCTATATCCCATGAGTCTACATTCAATGGCCTGTGTGTTCTGGATAGAAGATAGACACATCTTTAATATATGGACCTAAAAGGGTCATAGCGTACATGAACTTACTGGTACTGTATACACCTGACTTTCAAGTGATCATGCCAGCCAAATCCCCAGCATGCATGGAAGAATGACTTATACAGTTCTACCATAGCTGAAAAGATATTGGCAATTAATGGCTGATGAAAATTTGATTGTAAGTTTTCTTCAGGAATGTGACTCTTGAAATTATTTCCATGCTCCTGTAGATGGCCATACATTCATGAACATTCAGGTAGTACTAAATGAAAAGATTTACTTAAAAGAAGAGAGAGAGAAAATTCTTAAACAAGTTTAGAGGAAAAAGTCACTGAGAAGTAAGTGATAAATTGAAGGGAAGGGACTGGGAAATGGATTAGTTCAAAATAGATTGTATGCATGCATAAATTTCTCAATAAAAATCATAGCAAAATTTACTAATGTCCTTTGTCAGAGAAGAGACTCATCAGCACATCGCAGCCTCATCCATATGCTTGGACAAGGGCTATTCAGCTTTTTCTATATTCTATTTGCAAATACTTTTTCTCTGGTTTGTATAATTATCTTTAATTATGATGATGTTGAATTGAAAATTAAGCAGCCCACATTCATCCATAACAAAAATTAGAAATAATGATTGCAGGTCTTGTCTTCAGATAGCTTGTAATAGGTAGTAATGAATAATTTCTTTGTCAGATTCAAGTCAATTTGGTGATAGATTGATAGATGCTCTTAATGGTGAATGTATGGACTTACACAAGTGTCCTGAAGATTATTTAATTTACAAATATTGGACTTACATATTTTACACTATATTATGGTTAAAAAGTTATGTCATTTTATAGAATATATGGATTCAGTTTTAGCACATTATATGGTGGCAATGCTGGTGGCCATTGCAGGTTGCATGCATCCCAAAATTACTCACAGGAACAGAGGAGTAAACTACATATAATCTGAAGTCCACGGTGTTGCTTAGACATGATGTTTGGTTTTATGTGTATATTTGATACATTTGGGCTTTACAAGTTTCAACTTAAAATGGGTTTATCAATACCCCTACTTCATAGATGCTTATTTCACAGTTAAACATATTTTCTTTCTTTTCAATTTGATTTCAAATGCCAGTTTACACTATGATCAGGATCAAAATCAGTTTGATTTTGGAGGGGCACATGCTTTTTCCCCCCCATGGATATCATCAATCAAAGTGACAAAGAACAAGTTTGAAAATTTATCTTAGGGCTATGAACCTGAGAATGACAATAAAATCAAGTACCATTTATAACAGGTGGAAAAATCACTTCCATTTTTAAAATCAATAAATTTGATCACCTAAATATTTGTAGGAAATACAAAGGAATGTATGAAAAAAGTATTATTCAAACTGAGATCTATACATAACAGAATGGAGATAATACAACAAAGAATTTATCATGACAACATCATATATTTAATCAATTCACATTTATCACAGTATGTCTTGTATGGTTCCATGGCTACATGAAAACTAGATGAATCATTTTCAGTTGTGTAATCATTTGAAATTTTCATAAAATTTGATAAGTCTTTTAATATGGAAATTAGGGTAGGAAGCAATTAGGAATAATAAAAATACTTAAAGTAATTGAACTGAAAATGTCAAACCATCATCATAAAGAACTCAAGAACTATATTTTTTCATGGTTCCCAAGGTTTTAGTAATGTTCTGATGATATAACAAATTCTTAACCTTACATACTGAACACATCCTTATGTAAGTAATATTTAGAATGAAATGGAAATTATAATACATTAATAATTCAAACATTTTAATGTGTTATCAACCTCTGAGATGAATTTCTGAGATGATTTGCAGATATCTCTTATAAAATGTTCAAAGTTCTTTTAAATGAATTCAATCTGCAAATCCATTCATAAAATTTTAAATCTAGTGTTACTCATTCACTTACCAATCTAATAGTGAAGACTAGTGGCTTAGACTCAATATGCCAATTATATCTATAGCAGAATAACATATTCGACTCATTAGTGATAGTACAATGTTGCATTAAGTCAGTCTTTAATAATAGCAAAAATGACAATAATAATAGTATGTTGTAAAATATTGTGCAGAAAGTATAATCATTACTATTAGTATACTATTAGTATACTAAATATACTATCATTATATTCAGTACACAGGATCCCATCATCTTTAGACTTCTGATATTATCTAATACTTTATTATCCAATCAGTATGCATAGATTTCCAATTTGTAGATTCCAGATTATGGGCTACTTAGCCTGTCAAAGAAATCTAGCTACAATATTCTTGAAAGTTCTCAGAAAAGGAATTGTGCTTTCAATTGTACTTTTGCAGGACTGATTAGTTGATTATAACTTTAGTGGTTGGGGAAATGTTGTAGGTTTAAAGCCTAATAACAGTTTATCCTGAGTTATTTTTAACACTCTAGATAGACATTCTTTGCCCACCTCTGTATAGGACTCAACATCCTTAAGTAGCATAAAACACTTTTAAAGTATGTTAGCTTTACAAAACTGTAGTTTCCACAATCCAAAAAACTAAGAGTATCATCAGACAGTATCTGAGTCCTGCAAATAAGATTTCTCTACTTAGCTATATCTACCTACTTAGTATTCACACAAATTTATTTGAAAAATGCTTTGAGACTTTCTTCATTTTGTTACTATAAGAAATAGTAACAAAGAACATCAAACAAGCCACAGATCCTTTGGATTATAATATGTCCTGCCTGCAAAATATGCTAGGGCAATGGTGGCATAGAACTTGTGGGAGTAATCACCAAACATCTGATTTGACTTAATGCTCATTTTACAAGAAGAAACTGATACCCAGTACTGCTTTGATAACTAAGAATCAGAGATTAGATAGTCCAGAGACCTGGGGTAAAAGCAAACACTACAGTGAAAAAAAAAAAAGATTGCTAAGGATATTCTGCTATACTCATGTAGATCAGTGCCTGTAGCCATTGATTCTGGAAGAGGCATTTTATTCTGTGACAAATTAAATCACTGGTTCTTAGTCCTAGAGCCCTGGAGGGTTTCAGCCTCTGTACAATCTACTCTTAAGCCTAGAACTGGAAAGCTTCATCCTTAACCTCCATACAATCTAGAACATTTGAACCTCTGTACACTATAATCAGTATTTGAAACTTACTACTGACTAAACCACACTGAATAGCTCCTTCTGAACGTTCACTCCTGGTTCAACTCATTCTAATTCTGGCTCAACCTCTTCTCCAAGTGAACAGGTTCAAACTGACATCCTGAGATGGCTTAGTATTTCTGATTGAACTCTTCTGACTTCGTCAGATTCTGGCTGATTCTCTGCCTCAAACTGAACCACTCTGCTCAGCTTCAAACTGGCTCACACTCCTTGTCTTATATTGACTTCTGCTGAACTGCATCCATGTCTCTGTGTCTCTTCCCCAGCCTCCCTGCTTCAGATTGCTCGTCTCATACTACTTGCTATAACTGACTCTGCTATAATTTACTCTGCTCTGAGCTGAGAACCTATATAGTGAGAGTCGAGCACGTCCTCACTCTGACTCACTCTGCTAACTCTTTCTCTGATTTGTCACTTTGCCTGTCCTTCACTCTGACTCATCTCAGACATCACTTCCAGTGTGACACTGACTCCTGAGCTCTGCTTCTTGTGTCTGCTTCCACACTGTTTCTGTCTTAGGGATTAAAGATGTGGACCACCACTGCCTTCTGACTACTTGGACTAAGTAAAGTGTACCAACATTATTTCCCCCTGAGAGCAACCATGCTGCTGGAATAAAGGAGCATCAGAGAGACTTCCTCAGGCAGCAGATGGGAAAAGATTCAGAGACACACAGCCGTACTTTATGGGAAGTGGAAGTCTAAATCATAGTCCCCATCAATTTTCTCCCCTAAGAGCTCAGGGAATTCTGAAGAAGAGGCAGAAAGAGCATAAATGTTAGAGAGGATGGCAGATACCAGGAGAACAAGGCCCTATGAATCAATTAAGCAGGGCACATATGCACTCACAGAGACTGAACTAACAAGCACAGGGCAGACATGACTCTGCACTAGATCCTCTGTATATATATTATAGCTATTAATTTAATATCCTTATGGGACTCTTGACTGTAAGAACAAGTGGTTTAGTTTTATTTAAAATGTTTTGTGCTGCTGGCTGAGTGACTGCAGAAATCTCAGCATTTTGTATTGTCTGCAGATATTGGATTTACGTGGGGGATGTTTGACTGTTGACAATCTGCATATGCTATCAGTAGAACATCTGAGGAGTTCTGAATCAATAAAAACACCTGAGCTCAATTGATTGGGGTTCCATTGTGTGGTATGGTGCTTGTCAGGATAGTGGTTCCCTCTACAGAGTTCTGGAAGGGTTTGTACTGACAAACAGTCTCTTCCTTGCTGAGCCCACAAAGTGGATAACTACTACAAATGGCATACCAACTTGAGGCACTGACAAGACACATCTGCTATGGTGATGAAACTCCATGAGGGAACCCTTCATGCAGACAAGGTCACCAGTTGTTTTTCCTGCAAACCAGACTCTATCTTAAAATCTAAAAAGTGTTTCCTCAGGGTCAGCACATAGAAGCTGTCTTCTGGAACCGGCAAAGTTGCATCTTATGCTGGTAGCCAAACTTGGTATTCTAGGGGTCACTCAGATGTTACTGGTTTTAAAGACATGAAGGGGTCATGGAGAGCAACTGAGGCTTGGCACTGTGAGGGTCTAGAAGAGGACATTGGTAAATGTGTAGCCTCAATAGCAGTTGAAGGCCAAGATTGAAAGTGTCAAGCATAGCCAGGTGGTAGTAATGGTGCACGCCTTTAATCCTAGCACTTGGGCAACAGAGACAGGCAGATTCCTGAGTTCAAGACCAGCCTGGTCTCCAAAGTAAGTTCAAGCCAGAGTTACAACAAAGAAACCCTGCTTTAAAAAAATAAAACAAAGAAAAGAAAGAAATGGTCAAGTAGAGAAGTTGCAGCTTAGAGCTAATTAAGAGAGCCCAGGAGAGGCTATTGGTGAAAATTCATCCAGCTGCATTCTGAAGATGCTAATGCATGTGATGACCTCCAAGAATAGCAGCAGCAGTGTAATAGAGCCAGCTGGAGCCTGGAGAACAAGCTTTGTGTGCTGCTGAAGGCAGAGCCAGAGAAGTAATCCAAGCCCTTTGGAGGAGCCCAGAAGATTGTGAGTAATTTCCAGATATTTGGACATTGGTTATGTTTTTTCTGCTTTCCAAAGACATTGTCCTGTTCTTGTGATTGTTCCTCTTGTAAACAGTTTTTCTGGTGTAATGTTAAACTGTATTGTAGAGATAGAGTAATTTTTTTTTAATTTGCTTAAAAAACAGTAGAAGCAGGCACAGAAAGGAGAGTTTAGAGCGAGTCAGTCTGAGATGAGTCAGAATGAGTGTCAGACAATATGACTAATCAGAGAAAGAGTTAGCAGATTAAGGACATGTCCAACTATTGCAAGAAAAGGCAGACTTTCAGCTTAATTAACAAAAGAGTTAGAGTCAATAAGAAGGAGTTAGTTGAGAAGCAGACTGAACAGTCAGTTGAAGCAATCAGTATGAAGAGTCAGTTGACAAAGCTATTTCAGAGTTAGTTGAAGAGTGTTTTATGGAGGAGTTATAGAACCTGAGGCTGGAGTTAGTTTCAGAGTAGTTAGTTGAAGCAGTCAGCTATAGAGGTAGGATGGAGCAGTGAGAGGTCAGGGATAGATATAGACACAGGAGAGCTCAGCAGAAGAAACCCAAAGGAGAGAGAGTTGAACCAGAAGAGTAAGAGTTCAGAAGGAGCTAGTCAGAATGGTTCAGTCAGCGGTAGGTCTCAGAAGGCTAAGGCTGAAGCCTTCTAGGTCTGGGCTAGCTGTTTAAATGTTTTACATTGTATAGAGGCTTAAGTGTAGATTGTAAAGAGAACAAAATGCCCCAGGGATCCAGGCAAGAACTGGTAATTTAATTAGTAAAAGAATAAACTGTGTTTGCCCTGAATCAACATCTATAGTCCAGATATCTAGCTAACTATAGCTAAGATGCTAACAAAATTTTCTTCAGAAATTATAATTTTTCAATCAATAAACAATTTCTGCTTTATAATTTCAATTGACAAGTTTGTTTAGCTTGTTTAAATCCATCCAAATCCATTTAGTTTTCCAAATGTCAGCAATAATCTAAGTTGTTTAAGATCAGAGAGTATGGACAGTTGGTATGTAAGTTCATAAAAAAAAAAAGTAAGTTAACTTGGGCCTGCTAAGTTCATAGACTTTTCTTTCTAGGGGTCCTGTTAACTCATAATTACTGTTGTTTTCATTTTATAGAGTTAATGTAATTGAACTGATATTTGGTTCACAGGTGTCAAGAGAAATGTTAACCAGCTGTACAAAGTAAAATGTAAACAAGTTGGGTCTATTTTTAGAGAGCAGAATTCATCTATAAATATACCTAAAAATAAAATATTTTAAATATAGTGTTTCTTTGCTATTTTCTTTGTTTTTGTCTGTTACTTTATGTAGAGTAGGAAAAGTAATTTTGTTCCCTCAACCCAAAGCAAATTTGGACATCATAAAACTTTTCAAACTATAAAACTCTTGAAACTGAGATTTCAGTTTGAAAAATATGAAAAATCATACAATGAAAATGTTTTATCATATTATATAGAAGACAGTGGTGCAAAAATAAAGTAAGAGGAAAGAATAAAGACTGACTGAATTGAATTCACTGTTAGAATCTTGTCTCTTCTCCTCTATCCAAAATCCTGATCACAAAATATACAGCTTTTTGGAGCTGTCCAACAAACCACCATTATTTATCTTTTGCTACCCTAAGGACACATCTATAGGACCATGATTTTTAGAATATTACAGTCAGATCAACTGATTAATGAACAAATGTTGTAAGCATATGCTAAATCACTTCACAGTAGTTGTAGAAAAACAAAACAATTAAGCAGCAACAACAAACAAAAACAAAAAAAACACCTCAAAGTCATGGATATCAATTTAGATGTCTGGTTTTCTGAAGATTTGCTATTTTACAATGTCTTCTTGGTTTTCTTCATGTGTGCTCTCTTGAAACACTTCAGACTCATCTGGTAAATTCATCATTAAACCTATCATATCATGTTTTATTTCTTTCAGAAATCTTCTCTATGCCAATTTCTGTTAAATTTTTTGGTCAAAAGAATCAATTTTGGACTATGAGACATTTGTTCATTTTATGATCTCTGAACATATGTTTTGTTGTCTACATCCTTATAGAAAACTTCTTATATTTTAATGTAACAATACATAATAGAGTCTAGCAATCTTAAACCCTGTCTTATATTTGTACTCTATAAAGTTTACTTAATATACCCTGATAGAGATTAAGAGATCTTTTATGTAAATGAAGATTGTTTTTACAGATGTTCATTTCGAACCATTCAAAGATTATACATTTTCTCTAATACCCATTTTCTCATCTATAAAAACATCCCTAATAATTCATAACAAAATAAATAATATTAGAATATATGTATGTTTGGGATACCACCTGTAATGAAATAAGTCAAGAATAAATGTTTGAATTGTTCTATGAAAAGCTCAAGTTTTCTGTCTTGTTATAGGATAAATTCAGCATGTTTCCCAAACAAACAAAATTTTACCTTTCAAATTACTATTTATATTTGTCTGCCAATTCAGAAATTCCATTCCAACCTGTTCTCTATGGAAATGAACTCCACAGGCTGCCAATTCTTCTGTCAACTGTGGTGACTTCATGGAGAATCATGCCACATCTATACAGTTCTTATGCATTGTCACGTTCATATCACTTACAATCTAGGGGAGTGTGTTATAATTCACATTGTAACTTAGGTAACAACAGTACTTTAAAGTCTTATTTTCACATTTTTACTTTCTTAAAATCTATTCTTCCAGTTTTCTATGAATCAATGAGCTGTTCAAATTTTATAATAAATAATCAATGAATTATACTATACCTTAAAATTGTCTGGCAATATATGCCATAGTTCTGTATTTTACTGTGTTTTGTAAATTATAATAAAATATTTGTATAACTGTATTTCAAAAATCTGTTCTTAAACATTATAATTCATAGAAAGGAGATTACATTAAATATTTAGTTGATTCTTATCTATCCAGTTGATGGAAAGTCCCTCGGCCTATTTGGTGAACCTACTAGTATCAGCATTCCAATGTAAGTTAGTAATGAATTTGTGATTGTTTCTTTTATTTCAAATTAGCCTTATTCTAATATTTCAGCTTATGAAACCATTATTGGAATGAGGTACCATGAATATAAGTAAAACATACCTTTAATTTAGTCTATGATGCTCATTTCCAGAGATTAGACCACAAGAGCTCTGACCTAATCAGTGGCTGAATCTACTGATGTTTTTGTAGTGTGAATAAAGAACAGGGAATTATAAGACCTTGGAAAGTGGATCTAGCCAGAGGAAACAGAGATAGGAGGCATACCTTTGATCTATTTCGTCTCTTTCCATTAATTTTTGCCACAAAGAAGTCATGAGCTGAGCTGATTTGTTCTCCTCTGCCTTCTCCACCCCTCTGCTTTGTTTACCACAACACTTACAATGATGGGGACAAGTGATAATTTTTAGAAACCTAGGAAACCATGAGCTCATATGAACCATTCCACCTTCCAATTGTTTATCTTATATATTCTTTAGTGGTGATAAGCACTAACACATCAGTATATCCAAGAATTAACAGAGGTTCTATGGCTTTTATATAATGATTATTTTCATTAAATATTTTACATCATGTTTTCTTTAAAATATACATCTCACACTCAAGGCAATCTATTCCTGGAAACTCTCTGGCCATACAGGCCAGAATCAGGTAGGCAATTCTCATTCTCCTTTCTAACCTCCAATTCCATTCCCCAGTTTTATCAAGCTACAGTTTGATAGCAGACCATATGCTTTGACCTCAAGTTCCTCTTTGCCCCCTTCTCAGTGGACTAAGCAGATCTTCTGCCATACCCTTCCTTCCTCACCCTCTTCCTAGAAGGTGTTTCAGTTTCTGTCACCAATACCAGAACCATCTTCTCCCTAGAAACCTACTGGCCATGTCAGTCAGAGAATTGGGTAGGTGATCTTCACTCTCCCTTTTGTCCACCGATTCCTATTCCCCAGTCTCATCCCCTAACTTACAGTAGACCATCTGCAGGGACCTGTTTTCCCTCTCTTCCTCCATTCCCTGTAGACTCCAGAGATACTTGGGAACAGACACAATCCCTGGTAGGGACTCAGATGCACTGCCCACCAGCAACCCACAGTCACTACACCTTCCTCACCTTGGCAACAGCAGCCAAGGACAAGATAATCCACCAACAAAGATAAGACCAGATATCAGCTCCTAGAATTACAACCATCCCAGACCTAGATGCCTAGACACAAGCATAAAAACAATCGGCAACAGTGAGAAAAATACGATTTCCCCTAGAGCCCAGTAACCCTACTTCAGCAGGCCCTAGGAAATACAATACCACAAGCAAATGCCACAAGAAAAGGGCTTCAAAATTCCATTCTCCTACAGATTCCAGTCATAATGACTATCATAAGGAAAATAAAAGACAATAAATGCTGCAAAAGAGGTGGGAAATATGAATTACATTTTTAGTGGAAGTGTGAACTCTTCATGTGCCCACTATGAAATCAATGTTAAGGTTTCTTAAACCATATCCAAACAGAAACCAAATCTGAAAACAGAACAATACTTTGGCTCAGTCCTAAGTATTCCATACCATACTATTTGTCACTCTGTTGTGACTCTGCTCATAATAGAAAGAAGCAGAATCAGTTTAGACATCAATCAACAGATGAAGCAATACTGAACATGTACACATTAGAATTTTATTTGACAATGAGGAAAAAAAAACAGTGAAATTATATTTGAGTATTATTTTTAATTGAAGAAATAGAAATGCCTCACCATTTTGTTGATAATTTAGAGAAAAATTTAGAGATAAATGGTTTAAAAGATGAAATATTAAGTTTACACTCTCATTTTCAGTAAGATATCATTTTTGAAATAAGGAAGTACCCTTTTGTATGACTAAAGACACAAAGTTTGTGAAACTTTATACAGTCGTTGAACTCCCATTATGTAATTTTTCAAAATGGCCTCAACAAGGGAAAGTTTGAGAAGAAAAGAAGGAAGCAATTTACAAAAGCTATCAAAACAGACAAGTTTCATTATATATGTTTGATTTACCAGCAGGAAATAAAATCGACATATTGTTTGTTCCAGGTGAATCCAGGAAGGAGATGCATGCTCCTTTGAAAATGAAAACTCCCCAAACAGGAGTGACCTTGATATGCTACAGAAGCTTCATTAGCCTTGCTATTAATATTGCAATGAAAATTGCTCATATATAGGTTTGAATAAACACCTTATATCTCATAGCAGGCATGGAATTATAAAAATTCTGCTTTAAAGGTCTTAACATATTGATTAATAGAAAATGCAAAGTAGTTTATGGTGAGTTTGTTGTTTCTCTTTATACATTTAATTTAGAAAACTGCCACTGACAAAATTGTGATATATTTAAAAATATTAATTGCTTTTTATTTCTTTAGCCCATAGTAAATGATCAAGTCATTCTGCTTTTTCATTTCAGTTAAGCCTTTGCAAAGTTATCATCTAAATACTTTTATATATATGGCACAGTTCACATATAGTGAATCTTGGAGTTTACATTAATATCAATAATGATATGTACTAAGAAGCTAATGATAATACATAGAATTCTCATGGAACACACCTGTGGACAAAAGTGCAAGTAAGATAAGCCAGTTCTTATTTACTATGATTGGCATGTGTCAGGCAATTATGCTTGCATACACTAAAATACATGAGAAAATAGGAAGCATATTTAAAAAATCCAGCTTAGTAAGAGATCTAATATAGATGTCATTTGAAACATCTTGTGGAAATTTTGGGATGCTGTCATATGCATTAGACAGAAAAGTAAAAACACAAGACTCAGAGAGCTGAACTTTGGATAAGTTCAGCTATGTAAAATACAATTAGAGGAAATATGGAAATCTCTGTATTTGTTTAAAAAACTACTGTCACAACAATATTAAATGGAAAGAGATGATTATTTTATGATCCATTATTTCATAAATATTCACTAAGTATGTATTACATGCTAAGTCCTGCATTGGATAATGAAGAGACAACATGCATATACAAAGCATACACATATTGTCAGGGAGAAGATGAGAAGGGCATCTAAAGAAGCATATACAAAAACATATAAAGAATCATTTTCCATGTGGAATACATATTTTATTAAGAACTAATTTCAAATAATTGTTATATAATTATGAAAAATCTTCAAGATGTGCTGTGTAAGATCAGATTTAAGAATATTGAAGAAGAGTTTATACACTTGAATGGAAGTTGATTTTCACTAGTGAATTTAACACTACACATCTGTATTTACCCAAACAAATGTCTTATTTCTGGCTTGATGTTTAATGTTTCCTGCTTCTTCCTATTTTAAAACATATTTATTTGCCATAACTTATTTGATTTTCTGTCAAAATATCTCACTTGGATGGAATAGTTTCTTAATTTGCTTTTTATTGCTGTGATAAAATTTATGACCAAAAAGAACTTGGCTAAAGGGTTTATTTGAGAACACATTTCCTGACTAGAGTCCAGCATGAAAGAAAGTCAAGGAAGGAACATGAAGGCAGGAACTAATGCAGAGGCTATGGAGAAATGCTTCAGAATTGCTCCCTATGGATTCTTGGCTTTCTTTTATATACAACCTAGGATCACCAGCCCAAGGTTAGAACTACTCATAGTGGGCTCAAAACTCCTATGTAAATTATTAATTAAGATGACATGTCCACAAAGTATTTTCACAAGTGACGTTCCCAAATGACTCTAGCCTATGTTCATTTGACAAAAACTCTAGCCGGCATTAAAAGTATTCATCTAAGTTGTGAAATATGCATCATGTTTGACAAAAGCTAAAAAACTGTTGTTAATAAAATTATTACTGGTAATATTGATATGTTTGCATATTATCTTACTGAAGACTGGAAGTAATTGAAAACTAAAATTGCATTTTATGGATTTTCTTTATCTGTCTTCAATATGTACACTACAGAAATGTGTTACTGTACAGGAGAGAAATAAGAAGAAAAATAATTATATGACATAGGTTGAAATTTATATGTTGGCACAAGACTTCTAAAAATACATATGGAAATCAATGTAATATAATAATAATATGTGAAGTAATATAATAAATAGCTCCAAAGCCAAAATGCATATACATTTTGATACAATAATTAAATAAATGTATCTATAGAATTTAGAATAGTATCTTTATATAAATCCATATATTTATCATCAATTACTTTAAATAAATATTTATATCTGCAGTTTAGAAGTAGTCAGAAGTAGTTTAATTAATTATCTAAGTGAAAAGCAAAAATAATAGAACAATGTTAGAAAGAAATATCATGCATTAGGAAAATGAACAAAGACATATACCATTGTATTTTTAATATAAATTTGATTGAAACAAGTCAAAAAAGATACAATAAGAGACCAATTGTACACATTCTGTTAAAATATTGAAGAAACTGAAACTGATATGAATAGTGAATAATAACAATTAATCTATAAAACTAAATAAGGTTCTAAAATATGAAAGTATTTTACCATTTACATAATAGCCTTCTTGAATACATACTTACATGTATAGAAAAATCTCAACTTATCATAATTGGATTTAAATTTTTCAACTTAAGATGTCTTAATGCATATTCAGTAAAGAAATCAAAGAATATATTTTGAACTTAGATATGAACAAAGGATATGTTGCTATGATAATCTCTGGGAATTCTGGAAAATATAAGGCAAGTACAACTCTCTGTCAACTACATGATCATGGAGATAGCTACTAATAATCTTCAAGGTTTAAACTCTCAAATGTATTCAATAGCTTGAGTCCACTTAGTATATTTTTGGTTTATATTATTTTGAAAGAGTTCCTTCACACATTCATCCAATGTAAGACAAGTATCTTTACTATACTATATACACAACACAGATTGCATGTATGTCTTTATTATAATCTATTGCATGTATAAAATGTGAATTAATATTTTCACTTTACAGTTATGTTTTACTTATTCAAAATATTTATTGTAATACATTTAAATAAAATATTTTAGAAACTTTGAACTAGATACGCTTCACATATTTAACTTTAATTACTTTCTCAAGTTTTTTTTAAATTTTTGCATACAGAGTTTGAGAATTATGAGCAAAGTACTGAACATTAGACTCATAAATCAGAAGAATTATTTGGCAGCCATTTGATTGGTAAATTGAGATCAGATAAAATAAAAAGCAAAACAAGCTATAAAGGAAATTTATTTTCCTTTTTTACTAGAGAAATGAAAGAACTTTTAACTAGGTCACTGACAAGATATTCATAGGAAGTGAATACATTTTCAATTATCTAAGTTTCCTGAATAAATGATTGGATATTGGATTTAGAATTTTTCCAGGATGTGCAATCTACATTTAATATCCCTCCACCTTGTATCACCAAATGATTTGCCAGGTATTTCATAAAATGTATATTGACTACACTCATCCCCTTTCCACATTCCTCTCAGACACTTCCCCACTTCTTCCCTACTCAAAGTTTCTTTCATGTTCATTCTCTATCTCTGTCTTTCTGTCTCTCTCTCTGTCTCTCTCTCTGTCTGTGTCCATCTGTCTGTTTGTCTGTATGTCTGTCTGTCTCTCTCCTCCACCCCTCTCTCAAATACTGGGTCTGGTTGGTGTTGAACAAATACTCCTGAATATACGGCCTTCCCTGGAGTGTGGTTGATATACCCAGAGATACACTATTGAAAAAGACTGACTTGTCCAAACAGCAATCAAATACCACAGTCTTTAAATTTTTCAAAACCTTTAAAGTCCAAAGTCTCTGTAAAAATCCATAGTCTTAACTGTTAAATGAAAAATAAGTTACTTTCTTATTCCAGATGGAAGTCCCAGGACATAGTTACTGTCCAATCAAAAATCAAAATTAAGTTGTGAATAGCTCAAGGTCAAGTTTTAAAAAGGCATTTAGAGCCCATTTCTACAGCTCTGTTATTCACAAGACATAGTTTGTCTCGTTGGCTCAGATGGTTTCACTTCAAACACACAACTATACTTGGAGGAATGTCTGTGCTCCTATTGCCAATATACTGCAGTCACCATGGCACAGAAGTTGCACCATCACCAGTAGAATCCCATTGTCCTTTCTCATTGATCCTTATCCTTCCACATGGTGTGAGACTTCAAGCAATCTTTATGACTTCCTATTTCTTGCATCTTCCATGTTTTGAAAAGTAGAAACATGAGAGGCTCTTAAATTTTGCCATGTTTATATGCCAACTGGTAAGTATGCCTTGGACCCTAAGGCTATAGCTTAAATGATGACCCTAGAAATAATTCCTAGAAATTTTACTTCAGTGATCTGATATTTTAGTAATCATACATGACTTGTCAGTCTCATGTGACCAGCATCACTGTCCTGGTAAAGCACAGAAGCTTTTAATTCAGTTTGGGGGTTATTCTTAATCACAGTTCTTCCTTAGGCAATACCAATTGATAATCATGGATTCTTAATACAAAATATCATACAACTGATCCTTGTAGTCTTTTCCTGAATCTTTAACTTCATGAAAAGCTCTCCATTGTCTTCATATCTCTTAGCAACCCTTTAAACTTTGAACAGAAAACCCATAGAAGAGGAAGTAGAAAGAATATAAGAGCCAAATAAGATAGAATACACCAATGAATCAGGGCTGTCTATACACAACAGGGCTGAAATACATACAACCTCATAGAGACTTGGTAGCATACACAGGGCCTGTGTGGGTCTTCCTCAGGTGGGGTCCTAGAACTGAAAGAGGTGGACACATGTCCCCATCTCTAAACCAGAAGCTATTAGAGAAAGATCAGTTTTCTCCAAGGCAGTCTCACTGGGGAAACAAATAACTCTTGAGGGTAGGGCCTGTGTTTAGAAGTAGAAGACCAACACAAAACAAATTAAACAGTATCTTTGGATACTGTTAAATCAGGGCATTGTTTTCTACCTTATAGGTCCTTTGTGTATATATTGTGGCTTCTGGTTTTGGGTTTTTACGGGATTCCTGAGTATGCAAATGTGTATGTCTCTGTATCTTTCTTGTTTCTTATGCTTTTTCCTTGGTTCTTTTTCTTGTTTGGTTATTTTGTCATATTCCTATTTGTTTGTGTATTTGCTTATTTTATTTTATCATTTTATTGTATTTTATTACCAGCCCTTAGATGCTTGTCTATTTTCTAAGGAGAGACAGAAAGTGTATGAATTCAGATAGGAGGGGAGGTAGGTTAGAAGTGGGAAGAACAGGGCAAGGGGAGACTATAATCAGAATGTATTGTGTGAAAATTAAAAAAGAAAAAACAACATTAAAAAAAAACAAAAAAATGGATTTTCCCCCTCAAAACACTTATCAAATCCATAATCCTCCCCCAAATCAGCACGATCACTTTCCATGAAAGAACACATCACTTTTTCTTATACCAATTTTTGATCTAGTTTCTTTTCTGTTTACTGTGATAAAATCCATAATCAAAAGCAGCTGTGGAAAACAGGCTTCATTTTAGACTCTATTCCACATAAAATTTCATCAAGAAGAAGAACAGGGATTCAAAGCAGGATCTGGAATAGAAACCTTCAAAGAATGCTGCTTTCTCTCTTGCTCCTGGACCTTGCTCAGCTATATTTCTTATGCAGTCCTGTCCAAGCTGCCTTTGGATATGTTGCTCCCAGTTGTCACTCCAAGTTGGCTTAGCCTGCCACACCAATCCTCAGTTATGACAATATCTCACAGATATGACTACAGTCAATTTTATCTAGGTAATTCTTCAATTGAAGTTCTCTCTTCTCAGAAAAATTTCACAGTGTAGTCATCTTATAAAATCATACGAAACAAACAGTTTCTCCTATGTTTCTACTATGACATACAACCCTTATCCAGGAAAGGTACCTAATTCCATGTTGATATCATTGATCTATCCTCTGTTACCAAGAAACTTTTACATTCAAGGCTGTGTTAACAAAAGTTGCACAAAGAAAATTCAATTTATATCAGAAATGCTATCCAGAATTTTGTTAGATATGAGCTCATGATACCTCATTTTTGAATGGTTACATTAGGAGAAAATGCTTAAATAGCAGCACTGACACTGTTGTATTTCTATTTTTATGGGGAAAATTCTACTCAAAAACCTTGTTTCCAGGTCATCTGTGTTAACAAATCAAGACAATTGAGTAATAAAAGCTAGGACTCTGGTGCCATGCCCCCTGTGATATCTACCATAAATAAACTCATTCTTGCCTGGTAAATGTTTTTTCTCTTCCTTTGATAGGGGTAGTATAGAATGCCTTTTGCATCTTTTCTTTAGAGGTCAGTTTTAAGCTTTTCTATGAACTCCTTGCACAATTATGCAAGGAAAAAGATTGTCCACAATCTGACAGCCAAATAGCACTTGTTTCTGCCGATTCAGAGTGAGATGGTGTCATAGTTTTACATAGTTTTATTTGTGTTCTGGGAGAATGTTCTCATGCTGCTTTCTTTAGCCCCAAATTTCATATGATAATATGGTAAATGGGGGGAAAGGGAGGACTGCACTACAGAAACAAAAATCAGTGCTACCACGAAGATTAATGGATTTGAGAAGATATAAATTAATGGGTGCATCCAAGGGAAGCAATTATAGTAAAGGATGCTAAAATTCAGTTTGAGACTAGAGAATGTTGTTGAAGCATAGGGAATAGTGAAACAATATTTAATTCTGCTTCATTTTTCTAGTTACTCTAATAAGTTTACATTAAAGAATAAGTTTGGAGATGCATTAACATGGAGTTTTATACTTCTAGAATGAAACTGTTAATGTGCATTATATTTAGTTGGAATTCTAGATATTAGTAATGAAATTGTCTATAGTAGTTAGCCACTGTGTTGGTTCAGCAAGGAGGAGATAGGGGGCATATTCATCAATACAATCCCTTCCAGACTTCTGTAAAGGGAACCACTATCCTGACATGTGCCATATTGGAAAGTAGAACCCTGAGCATCTGAGCTCAGGTGCTTTTGTTGATTCAGAACTCCTCAGGTGTTCTACTAATAGCGTATGCAGATCACCAGCAATCAAACAATCTTTACATATATCCAACACCTGCAGACAATACAAAATACCAAAATCCAAGCATCCCCTCACCCAATAGTGTACAAAACAATATTTTAAACACAAGTAAAAAAATACTACCACAACAATTCCCCTTTTCTATATAATTAAATATGTGGATGACCATTGCCTTCTGAATACTGGGATAAAAGGTGTGTCTGTATTCCATCCACACCGTAGAGGCCTCTAATTGTAGCCCCTGGTATATAAATCCTAGTTTGACACAGGACTATTCCTTTACACTGGATAATTAGAATAGCCTGAATCCCATTCACATAAAACTACCAAATATATTATATTGACATTCTTAGTGTTACTTGAATATGGTAAAAATATCCACTACTACAAATAAAATCTTCTGTTTGTTAAAAATTAGTTAATCTTAACTTTCTCCTTGGGTTCTTTCTATTCTGTATCAGCATTTATTGTTTATAAAAAAAATTGCTCCAGAGAAAACTCTAAGAAACACTTTTGAGAAAGATGCTAATTAAGTCTGGGAGTACAACTAATTTTTGTCTACATGCATAGATTAAATATAGCTGATCCTAATAAATATGTACTTGTGCTTTTGTTTTGTTGCTTAAGAAATAGTTTGGTATTTACATTCCTTCAGCAATGTCCATTAGGCTTTTAAGGGCACCAGGTCTCGAAATCTGGATTTTGTAAATACTTTGTAAATCCCCTCTTCATTTAGATTCCATATGTACATAACTTTCTTCCAATAAATATAGCTTTGTCAGGAGCTATAAGTCAATAGGTGAAGGTCAGTCTATAATATAATTATGTTCTTTTCTAAATAGATGTTACTTCTTTGACTCACATTCCATAATATATCAGTATTTTGAATCTTTGATATCAGTGCAATTACAAGTAAATTTTATAAATATTGAACCTTCATGAAGATTTCACTGAATAGACAATGTCATGTGTGGTTTCACATGTTCTTGAAGATAGCACTCTGGAGACACAGACAGAGGCAGATGGATGTCTGTGTTTGAGTTCAGCCTCATCTGCATAACTTGTTTCAGGCCAACCAATAATACATAGTGATACATTAAAAAACACTGTATAGAAAGTTGAGTCAAAATTATTCTTAATAAGATTCTTTTCCAAAACTTTCCTATCCTCATAACTGTACATATCTAGAATACTGATTCATTTATTATAGATATTTTTTAAGTTATCATCATTCAAATCTTCATAAAATTTATTTGCATCACTCATTTAAATGCATTTTCCAAAGGAAAAATGCTTCATTTTTTATCACCTTCAATCAGTAATGATTAATAGTAACAAAAGTGATTAGGAAGAGAGAAAGTGACTATTTTTAACAAAAGGTCTTACAAGGTGTGCTTCATGGAAATTGTATTGAAGACCTTATTTAATCTACCACTCTGAATAATATTAAGTTAGACGTCTCCTTGGATACATTGAATATGTGCATATCATTTATTGGATGATAACAGTTGCTCCCAAATAATGACACATATATTAATATTTAAAATACTAAGCAATACTAAATGGAACATCCTTGTAACTAAATGCCTTTATATTTATTCCCTTGAAAAATTAAACATTCAAATAAACAAGTATCTATCCTGTTAGTTCAATATCCAATTTTAATTCAGGCAATTAACAACAAAACTTGTGCTCTAAATCAGTAGCTATTTATTTGTCAAATTCTATACTATTGTGAACAATCTAAAGAAACTAATTGATTTCTTCTGTAACTTCCAACATAATTGGTATTGAGGTATAGGTTTCATTATGTAAATCATACATTTTAAGTGTATGATATACTAATATTTTTGCCTGTGTTTATAGCCATGTACTTCCTATTAAGACAAAATCACAAAGCTAAACTTAAGTATAGCCATTACTTTCCTCCTATTTTCAGAACAGTGATAATAAATTTGCTACTTTGTGGTGGTTAATCTTCATTGTCAATTTGACTAGATTTAGAATCACTATAGAAACACATTTCTGGGGGTGTCTAACATGGTCCTCCCAAAAGGGTTTAATTTAAGATGGAAGAAACAATATGATTGTGGGAAGTACTAATGGGCTGAGGTTCGTGAGGTAGCAAATTAAGCACTAGCATTCATCTCTCCTTGTCTGCTTCTTGTCTGCAGATTCAATTAGATCAACAACCTCTCATCCCTACACCATGACTTTACTACCATGAAGAATTTAAGAGTTTATTGCCGAGACTATGTCTGCATTAACATCTATTTCTACAAGTATATTCTCTGATGAACATCAAGTAGCACGAAACTATTGTGTCAACACTAATATGTGACAAGTATTTCAACAAGGTGATCATTTAGCAGGACAATAATAGAAGACTCCCCTCAAGCACCAAGGAACTGCCTAGCCATGGACTCTTAACCAGTTTTACAGTACCAGACTTGTTCCCTCTTGTGGAAATAGCATTGGTAATTATAAATTGATTGATTGATCCCAACATTTTCATGCCATTATTGTACAAGAGAAATTATCTCGTCTAGCAAGTTGGCATTGTTTCTTATATCATTTATAGCTTTCCTCACCAAGCAGCCTCCATAATGTCTTCTGACATTGTACAATTTAACCAACAGTGAAAAACCAGTGGAAGTAGGATATAGATTTTTTTTTGGGAAGAAGAAGGATTTTGTGTAAATAGGTAAGAGACAAAAGAAAGTAATGAGAGGAAAGGACTAAAATTCACTCTATAGTTCTTTGAAAATTTCAAAGGATGAAAACATGAAGGAAGAAATGAAGAAAGTAAGAAAGAATAAAGAGAATAGAAAGAAAGAAAGAAAGATAAGAAAGAAAAGAAAGAAAGAAAGAAAGAAAAGAAAGAAAGAAAGAAAGAAAGGAAGAAAGAAAGAAAGAAAGAAAAGAAAGAAAGAAAGGAAGGAAGGAAGGAAGGGGGAGGGGAGAGAGGGAGGGAGGGAGGAAGGAAGGAAGGCAAGAAGGAAGGAAGGAAGGAAGGAAGGAAGGAAGGAAGGAAGGAAGGAAGGAAGGAAGGAAGGAACGCAAGAAGGAAGGAAGGAAGGAAGGAAGAAGAGATTTCTACCAAAGAAGAAAAACTTACAAATACTTATTAGTGAGACAATGCAAACTCTTCCTCATCAGAGTTTTTTTTTTTTAAATGGTATCAAAAAATTGCCTAAGATATTACTTATCTCAATCACACAGAGATGTGTTCAACTAATTTTTTCAAAGTTGTTTCTGAAGGACTCATCTGGTCTGTGTAACAGCACTTTGTTTATGTGCTGTATAGTGTCGTTTCCTTAAATGTAGGCAAGACCTAAGACCTGTCTAGTTTGAAAATCCACTGTAGAAAATAGTATTTTTAATAAAATGCTTTGTTCATAGAACAGAATGAGAATTACTTTGAACTTTCAGACTACCTGTTCTCTGGTCTCAGAGTTCTCACACTTACATTTTGTTTGGGGGTTGGACATATTTTCTGTAATTGATCAACTAATGTTCCTTAACTTTTCATAAATAACTAATGTCTTCAGTATGACTAATAACTAATATCTTCAGGATAAATTTTGATTTGACATAGTTCACATATCTATCATATGATACATATAGCTTCGTTCCACTTGACTTTAAACATTTCTAGTCTGCATTTTCATTTTGAGTCCATTTGTCCCAATCTAATCCATTAGAACTCTTAATCATGTAGTAGACTCTATAGTTGTTATTTCTTCAAAGTCATATGTTTAGAATTACGTGTATATAGCCTCCTTAAAACATCTTCTATGAGTAAGGGATATGTAGTGAGATTTTATATACATCATATCATAAATGGTGCCAAATTTCTGTTATCTCATGGATAAATATAATACAAGTTATTTATCCAGTCATTTGATGAAGAACAACTTGCTTGTTTTCAGTGTTTGGTAATTATGATAAAAATAACATTTGTGTGCAGATATTAATGTAAACAAAGTCCAATTATTTTATGCCTATACATAAAGACAAAATTATTTGATTATATTGCGTCACTACCTTAGCCAAACTTTCTTTCAAAGTAACTTCAGCATTGTGCAGAGCCATGAAGAGTGTTTCTGGTGCTCTATGCTATCAAGGATGTCTATTGTTGCCAAGGTTCTGAGTTGTTGTATTTTTTATTGATGCATATTGGTCTCACCTTGTTGACTTTGTTGTTCTGCTGAGCATTTTGTCGTTGGTTGGTTGCTTACTGCAGTTGGTCTCAACATGGAGCTGAGCCTCTCCTCCAAATTGTAACAACATGCATTGCAATACCAAGGTTTGCATTTTGTTTTTATTTGAGGTCCTGTAATGACATATGATACAGAACACTTTATCATGAGATTATGATTTCTATGTTTTATTGTTGTTGTCGCTTAGATGTCAGTTCAATTAAATATCAAAGTTTTTGCAGTTATTTTCTTGGCTTTTAAGGAATCTTAAACTGGATATAAGTTCATTATCATATGTATGTATATGTTGAACATTTTTTCTTACACAAGAAAAGTATATTTTTCTAAGTATATTTAAAAGATATGTTATTAATATTAATTAAAATTTAATAAAGCTAAAATCTTATTTAAAATCAAAAAAACTAAATTTAATAAAATTACAACCTTATTGTGTCCATTTTAACGGACACACTTTATTTTTCAAGAATTTATCAAAAAGCATATTTGTTCATCAAATGATCACTTGGATGATGTTCAGTGTTAGACATTTGTGGAACTTTCCACTTTTTGATTTTATTTTTAAAGACATTCTAAAAATGGTATTTCTAGGTCTTAAACCTTTTTAAAGGGATTTTCTCTGATATATTTTTGACTTTTTAGTATCCAATCTAGTTATTCCTATGCCAGTTGCTATTAGGTAAACTAGTCTTCATTCTTTATGTTTCCTTTTTCCTCATCGTAGATAAGGTGATTTTATTTGAATAGGCACTTTTTTCATCTTCTTCACTTTCTAGTCATCTGTTTCCCCAAATACCGGACTCTCTTGATTAATTTAATGTTAGTTTATAACTTTATACGTATGGTAAATATTGTCTTTCTTCTTTATTCTAAAATACATACATATATAATAATCTAATATATATTATAGACCATTTATCTTCCTATATCAATTTGAATTTGTTTGTTAATTAGGAAGCTTTCAAAGAAGAATCTTGTAAAGGATCTGTCCTTAGGTAACAGATGGCCATCTTATTTTATTCTCATATGAAAGAAAGCAGAAATGGGGTGATATGCCCCATCTATATCTTCTTATCAGGATCTAAACTATAACATAAGGATGGAAATCTTAATGACTCAATTGCTTCCCAATTGTTCATCTTTGAACATCAACAGATTTAAGATCAGAGTTTTAATATATAAACAAGGAAACTGGTGTAGTCATTTAAGTAAAACTCCCCACCATATTAGTAAATCCCTATGGCTAAACAAAGGTACAAAGTTTTTTAGGAATTTGGGTGGTCACATGAGCTAAGAAAAAAATAAAATCATCATTGCAATACACTCTCTAATGGAGAGGAATAGCCCTGTCTGAAAGTGAGAATCTACATTTCAGGAGCTACATTTAGAGGCTTGTGTGGTCTGGATATAATGTAAAAATATCTTTAACCAGTATTCATAAAGCAGTGGTGGCCAACACATTTAATCACAGTATTCAGAAGGCAATGGTGGTTCATGCCTTTAATCCCCAGGAAAACATGATGGAAGCAGACACAGGAATCAGAATGCAGGAGTCAGTATCACAAAGGAAGCAATATCTGAGATCAGTCTGGGTGAATGGCAGACAAAGTGACTAATCAGAGTAAAGACGTGCCCAGCACTATGAGAAAAAGTAAGCTCTCAGCTCAGTTAAACAGAGTTAGACAGAAGAGTCATTCAGTTAACAGAGTAAGAAGAGTCAGTTAAAAGGAGCAAAGGAGTCAGTAAGAAAGTCAGTTGAGAAGCAGGATGAAGAATCAGTTGAGGAGCAGAACAGAGTAATTTGAAGCAGTTACAGAGGCACAGGATGGAGCAGTGAGAGCTCAGTGAGAGACACAGAGACACAGCAGTATGAAGCATAAGAAGCCCAGAACAGTGAAATGAACCAGAAGAGTAACAGTTCAGAAAATGCTAGTCAGAGAGGTTCAGCAGTAGGCCTGGGAAGCCTAAGGTTGAAGACTTCTAGTCCTAACTAGCAGTCTAAATGTTCTAGATTGTATGAAGTCTGAAGCCTTCCAGTTCAAAGATTAAGACTAGACTGTAAAGTGGACAAAATGCTCTAAATCTCCTGGGGTCCAGGCTTAGAACCAGTGATTTAATTAGAGAAAAGGATAAAAAAGCCTCTGCACAGAATCAACATTTATACTCTAAGACCTGAATTAAATCAACAACCACTTACATAGAGCTATCTCTGAACTTTAGCTAAAACCTTTGCTCGAAGAACACACCAAGGGCACATTTTTAACACCTTCCTACAAAGATGTTTTTAAGTGGTATGTTCTAATGATCTGGAAAAAAAACACTTCAAGGAAGTAAATATTTTGTTTAAAGTCACCAAATCAATGATAGTTGTCAAATAGTATAAATTCAATTTAGCTTGTTTTAATTTGGAACAATTGTAAATCAATCTAAAATAAATGCTTTTTTATAATTTTGAATGGAAACTGGACAGTTAGGGGAAGCATATAAATACAAGATAACTGGAATTTGGGGCCTTAAGACATGATTCTATTTTTAATAATTATTATCAATTAGTTTTCTGAAGCTCTTGTATACAATTTGTATCCTTTATGCTCTGTAAGCAACTTCTTACTTGTAATGTGAGATTCTTCTACTCACAACTAGACTTGGTACAATCATTTTTTCTTTTTTGATTCCACAAACAGTAAGTCTGCTATTCTTTTTTTTATTAAAATCTCCCATCATTTGTATTCTGCAGTCTTTATAATTTTAGGCTTTTGGATAAATTTGTATTTATACATTATTGTGATTATAATTTGCTTTACCAATGATAATATGTAATTTTGTTGGTAACCCTAAGAATGTGTTAGGCCTTGGCAATTACTTATAAATTAAAGCAAATTTTCTCAATGCTCCCAAATAGATTCTATTAAGTTACTTCTCATTTTAAGATCGTGATATACTAAAAAACAGAAAAATAAAAGCCTAACTCCATATAAAAAATTTAAAGAAGGAATATCAAAAGGAAAACTGATGAGTCACCACCTAAAAATGCTGAAGTAATAAAGTTCAGAAAACAGCTCACAACAGTTTTACAAAACTTTTGTAATACACTAAAGAGCTTTTAAGGATAGTGCTTTAATCATGTACATTGAAATTAAGATGCCATTATGCATAAGAGACTAGAGCAAAACTTTATTAAAGCGTTATGCAAACTGGCACAATACTAAATGCTGTGGTTGTAACTTGTACAGTATGTATTCTTGCTTATCTTATTTTACCGTTATAGGCTTTATATATCTAAGATAAAAAGAAAATTAAAGATCCTCCTATAATGAACAAGTTTTCTCTATGTGAAAAGGAAGCTTAGAAACTACAATGTACTTCAAGAGAAAATGAGTAAATTTCAAACTGACAAAGATATTTAAAATGAAATATAAAGATATTAAGATATATAAAATAAAATTGCATTAGTTGATAAAACTCAATAATTTAAGTCAATGCATTACTTTTTTCCCCTTGGATTAGTAGCACTTCTACATATTGCTTGTTGCTTTTTGGTATGTGGAGTTTACTGAAAAGAATATTTACATATGTGCTGAGCCCAATAGGAGAAATTTCTCCATTCAAAGCTTTAGGGAAGAAAATGCAAATGTGAATAAAAAACAGATTTATTTACTGGTCACATCTGTCTTCACAGATAATAACATGCATATGGAAAATTTAAATAATATCAACCCAAAGAAGAATTGTTTATTCTAGTATGAAAAAAGGAAAACTGTAGAAATAGCTCTCTTTATTCTTACAAGTAGTGATTGCCATATTCTCTGTTTGAGACAGTCAGTGGACACAGTTGAGCTAATACAATCATCCAAGATCCCTCAATTTATTAACATAAATGCATAAAGTAAAATATTCAGATATGTATTTTGTGTCCCCAAATCGCAATAGAAATAAAGACAAAAATGATAAAACTATCAGCATATCAAAATCTGTATATGTGCTAAGATTACTTCAAACATGATGTGTACGCATTCATCTGGATAGTTGTTATTCAACTTTCCACTTTAAATTTAAGCACTCTCTTTGGGAGGGAGAACAGAAATTTTAAAACTACAAAGTACTAAGGAAAGTTATGAGGATCAAGAGTCCCCAAAACATATGCAATGTATGAAATTCAGAAAGTCACAATTCACAATGTCTGCCCAGAGCTACAATGTGGTAAAGAAGAAATAAGGAAGACTGTTGGGCAGTGTGCTATCAGGAAGCAACTTTCATCAGTCACTATCCTTGCTTGTGTAGCCTTTGTGGTGACTGAACTACCCAATTAGAGTCAAGGCATCTTTTTGTTCTTATAAGCAATCTCTTACTCATGATAGTATAAGCAACTCCAAAAAACTCAATGATTCAAGATAGACTCAAGATAGACTTGGATGGGATCATTTTTTTTGTCTGTTGTCAATATTCTAGCTGGGTGAAAAGGCACTTATCCATCCTCTTTAGGAAAAATCACATAACATGTTCATGTAACTGACAATGACTATGAGATATACCTACCATTTGTATCATGTTATTGCTTGGATAACTGAAATCTAATTAATATCTTATACTGAGCCAGTTGACTGTTTCTGACTAAACTCATCTGACTCTGGCTGACTCTGGTTGACTCCTACAACTTCTCTGACTGAACTGTTCTGCTCAGCTTCATATTGACTCACTCTTCCCATCTGATACTGACTTCTTCCAAATGCCTCTGTGACTCTGCCTCAGACTCCTCTCTTTGCATCTGTGTCTTATCCCTCTCTGAGCTTCTACTGCCCTATACTGCCTCAGTCAGCCTCCCTACTTCTCTGCCTTATCCTCAGACTGCTTCATTGTCTCCATGTCTTGTATACTCGCTGCCTCTTATCCTCCATATTGTCTTTCTAAATCTGTCGCTCTGAACTGAGAGGCTGCTTTTAAATCCAGAGAGTTGGGCATGTCCAGACTCTGAATCACTCCACCAATTCTTCCTCTGATCCATCACTTCGCCTGGCCTTAACTCTGACTCATTTCAGATGTCACTTCCTACCTGACACTGACTCCTTCTGAGCTCTGCTTCCTGTCTCCCAAGTGCTGGGATTAAAGGTGTGTACCAACACTGCCTTCTGAATACTGGAATGGAAGTTACTAGCATTCTTTCTACCTTAGAGCAGCCATGCTGCTGGATTAAATAATTAAATATTCCTCTACAATGCTGATCATATCAAAGTTAAAACAAAACAAAACAAACAAAAAAAAAAAACCTCTACTAGTCAAAAGCTCCTTATGCTTCTAGAACAAAAATAATTTGAAAAATAAATCAGAATAAATAAAAATAAAAAGTAAATAAATAAATAAAATAAATTCCAAATGATCAGCCCTGAAACATTCACACAAGTAACGTCATACAGACTAGACAGGTTTCATCTATGTATTCGGAATATAGATGTAGCAACACTATTTTTAAAAAGGTCATGGATTTAAAGGAAACAAGAGGATATGTACAGAGAAGAGTTTGGAGTGAGAAAAGGGAAAGGAAAATTGATTTAATTATATTATAATATCAAAAATAAAATAAATTTACCTCTGAAACTGCTTGATGCGAGAGAAATATTTAGACTTATGTTGAAATGAATAATTGTTTTAATTTAATTCATTTATTAAATTTATTTATTATTTAATTTAATTTATTTTAATTCATGTATTAATTCAAATGAGATCATTTGCATGAGCATCTGTAATATATTAATAATTGAATAATTTATCTAGAACTAAAATCAGACCACAATCTTTATTACAATGCCAATTGAAGAATCCACCAATCCATTGAATACATCAAGGCCATGTATTCATGTATTTCAACCAGGTTTATGGAATGTCTTGAGGACCTGCTAGGGAACTTAGTTTTGTGCCATAATAAATCTAATTTTTTCAACTTCTCTCTACTTCTTTTTTTTTTTAAACCACATCACAGAAACTGTGTCTTACATTTAGTAAATCAATGCTCAAAGGAAGTTAAAGGAATTTCATTCAATTAAATGGAGAAAAAATAGCTGAGATAGATATTAACAAGTACAGTTGGATCAGAGTATTGAATAGATAGGTATAGAAAAGAAAATAGGAATAACTTATCATCAGAGTCATAAGACTCACTAAAATATTGAATAGTTGGAATACATATATGCGTACGCATATATGTGTGTGTGTACAAGTGCGTTTAATTGTGTATGTGCATTTAAAAGAAACAAATATTAACAACATACAAATATAAACAAATATAAAAATAAATGAATGTAAACAACATATAAATAAATATAAACAACAAACTAAAAATGAAAAGAATTCAGCAGGATCATTAATCTTTGTACAAGTGCATCATTTTTATTATATTAGAAACAATAACAGCAAAGGCACTAAGGAAATTTGTATCTGCTCAAACACAATATAAATATGTTACTGAGTTAAAGGTTTAATATATTTAATCCCATTTTAGAAGTAAAATAAAAAATATAGTGCATGAGCGAATTTTGACCCAAGAAACCAGCAATGACAGAGCTTTCCTTGTTTGTCAGTAACATGCAAGAAGTGACGATGATCATGTTTATGGATGAAGAGACAGAGTGATTGGTCATGCAGGTAGCATACCTAAATATGGCAGCTAGGTCAAGCATCTATGGCCTCGTAAAAGCACAGTCAGCTCTTAGCAAACTGTGATCTCCTGTACATAGTATTATTTGCTGAGTTCTGCAGAAATGAAATAGGCCATTAACATCACACATAACCAAAGTTTCCCTCATCAGAACAGAGGACAAAGCCAATAAACTGGATCTGAACTCCTAAAGGTGAAAAATCAGTTCATTTTTTTCTGCTCATTCTGAATCAAAATTGCAATGTTAGTTGACTATGTTCATATTTGCTCTGCCTGCAGTGTATCAACCTATCTTGTAAACAGAGCAGATGGGTGTCCCACTGTTCTCAATCCAGGAGAAATAAGTTATTAAGTGTCTGCAGGAAAGGAAGGCAATCCCACTCAACCTTTTCACACAATGTATTTATGGTTATTGCAAATATCCCAAATTATCTGACTTTACAAAATGTCTTAAAGTGCCCAGAAATGGTTGCTTTTCTCAATTGCATCAATTTTATAATTCTTATTGAGAAATTAATTGTCTCCCTTTTATAGGCTACCACTTTAGAAGTTTGCTTTCATTAACTTCTATAGAAACTTTTCAGAACTTTATAAAAATATAAATATCACTTTTTAAGATAGTGCCTCCCAAATGTTCTCTTACTCAAGTAATATTTGAACATTCACTATTATTTCAAGAAACTTTTACAATTATAAAATGATGTAGCAATGAGATATGGTTTTGTTTATTTCTGTTAAATTCTTCATAAGGCTTTGAATCTCCCCTATGTCTATTACTATGTACAATACTCAGTTCTTGTGCATTTTAAAATAATTATCCTAAAATTAATACAGTTATTTGTCACATTTTCTGGATTTCTGCCCAACCATAATTTCACCTGCTTCATAAAATTTCATTTTTAAAAAGCCAAATAAAGTTACTGCTGCATCTGGAGTAGCAATAGGCATCTTCATGTTTTACATAGCACTTCACAGTGTAAAATAATTATATCGACATATTACTTTCTATGTATTTGTTGTTACTGCTTATAGTAGCAATTAGAATTTTGGTTGTGGTGGTATTTTTGTTTGCTTATTTAATTTTAAGCATATATATATTTATTTCTAAGACAAGGTCTCGCTATGCAACTGATGCAAATCACTGCCCTACTTCTACAGTCTTGCCTGTGTTTGGTTATATGCATGTGCCGACATGCACAGCTTTTTGTGTGTCATTTTTTACCTATGAAAAACTTAGTTTATTTTTTGGTCCTAATTTTTGATAGGCAGGCAATTGAAGGATGCATAAAATAGAAATTAAAAAGAAAAATAAAAGTGTCATTAAGTAGTACAAGGAGAAATATAATACTGAACACAGAGGTAAGAGAATGTATAAAGTGATATTGAATTTAAAAGGTATATGGGTCACTTTGAAGATGAATGAAGATCTTTGGTGAGTAACTTTCAGAATCTACTCACAGAATTGTTCCACACTGCAAGTGTATGCTATATCCAGAAAGCCAAAAATGCATGATATGCATTATATATTATGACTTCTAATTGCTTACCACCTATGATTCTGGAAAGTTTTATGTAGTTTTGTTTCAAAGACATATATGAAATGAAATTTATCTTTCTTGGAGGATAAAGGGTTTTATCCCTCGAAACGTGTTAAGCATAGGGGACAGAACAAGCTAAACAAACTACATAATTTTAACCATGTGATCTCAGAAGCACCCTTCATTTATCTGCTCTCCTAGCTGCATATTCTATTTCCTCACAGCAGTTTCAGACAGAATGTAAAAATGGTATGGCCCATTCATAACTATTGAGGCATTTATATTTAAATATGACTACTTAGTTTAACCATAATTTGCAAGTGTTAAATTTTTAAAAGCAGTGTTTCTTTAGTATCATCCAGAAAGCTATAATTGCCTCTTTATGTGGAGAACTTTCCAAATCTCCTCTTAGAACAACTAGGGAAAAACAAAAAAAACAAAAACGGAAAATGACATTAGTGCTTCATAACCAGTTGGCATGCTGCCATCAGATGTTCATCCTCAGACATAATCAGCCTTCAGTAAAATGAAAAATATTTCTGTATTTAGCATGCATGTAATTTATTTTTCATTACTCCCCAAGGAAAACATTGGAACAATCATTTCCCTAGAATTTATATCACACATATAAAGTAAGTAACTTCAACTGACTTACTGTATATAGAAGAGTATGGCTAACATAATGGTGTTTTCTGCAAGGAATTTAAGCCACAGTGTATTTGGTAAATGAATCAGTTCTTGAATGTTTATCTCCAATGGTTAGCAAGAAACCTTGCTCTTGTTTTCTCCTTGTTGATGATAAATTCAACCTACCTATAGCCATTTCTATTATTGCATGCTAATTTACATTCTAGATTTACATAGTCTTTACTTAAAAAATCAGTCAAAATAACAATATACTATTCTGCTCTATCATTTAAGATCCATCAGACTCTATAAATGTTTATCATTCTTGCTATTATCTGAAATACTTTTATTTTACAAAATGAGAAGTGAATTTAGTGCTTATCACACAATACACATTGTATGCAATCTTTCAGTTTTCCAATGTTTTGCCAAAAACTCCATTTATCAGTATGTCAAAGTGCATAGTAACTGATGAGACACAAAGCATTCAATATATTTCTAGGAAACTGTGAGTCAGCAGGAAGGTTCCAATGGATTGCAGAAATGATTATGACATAGTGCTGAGCACAGTCTCTTCAGAGCTAAAGATCTAGAAAGAAAAAGCTAATACTTGTAACTCTATCAATTTCCTAGAATTAACAAATCAGGTAATCTCATTTTAGTCTCTGGTTAGATTTTAATACAAAAATAATTTTTTTCAAGTGGCATGTAATTATTTTATTTCTATTGCAAATTGAGATTTTTCCTAAATTCTCTATATAATAATGTAATGACAGTGAAAGGCATGTATTTGTGTGTACACATTTGTTTACATCTTTGCATTTCTTTGCATATATATATATGTGTGTGTGTGTGTGTGTGTGTGTTTACATACCTGACAAATTCATACCACACATTAGATTAATAGCTAAAGCACATATATATGCGTGTATATGTATGCAGTTTAGCTGTTAATCAAGTTAGATACATTAAAATGTAATAATTTTTTCTACATGATTGTATCAAGGTTCTGCAATAGTAAACACATATTGTCTTGATATACATACACACACACACACACACACACACACACACACATATTCATATGGTTAATTTTATGTCAGCTTGACCCAGGCTAGAGTCATTGGAGAGAAAGAAAGTCTAATTGAGAATGCTTCCACAAGATTGGACTGTGGGCTATAGAGTATTTTCTTAATTAGTGATTAATGTAGGAAGGCCAACACTTATTGTCTTTGGGGTCATCCCTGGGCTGGTGACCCTGGATTCTATGAAATGATAGGTTGAAAAAGACATGAGGAATAATCAAATAAGCAGCACTCCTTTTTCCTCTAGGTTTCTGTCCTGTTTGAGTCCTTCCTTGACTTCCCTCAGTGATGTACTGTTACCTGGAAATACAATCTGAAATAAACCTTTCCTCCCCTAGTTGCTTTGGTCATGGTGTTTTGTAAAAGCAAAAGTAACCCTAACTAAGACATGATTTTAATTCAATGTTCAAAATATTTTTCTATTCTGCTAATGTTATTTCCCACTGAAAACTTATTAAGTCTTTTGACACTCTGATTCATCAACATATGTGTTTTATTCTGGAAAAACAACAATGCAAAGTCATATAAGATAAGCTATAGAAAACTCTCCAAGAAATGATTAAGGGTTGAATCTCAAATTAGTTTAAATCATTTTTGAACAAATCAATTTAGCTTTAAACATCTTAAAATGTATAAAAGTCCCTCTGCTATTACTTGAGTTAAACAAAAGCCATATTTATTAAGAATGTTTTTCTCTAACAGAGTAAGAGCCAGGCGATTTTCCTAATATACAAAACATTCTTTCTATTTGAAATTTATTTCACACATTTATAAAAAATGAAAGTAATCATTTTAAATGTAAAATATATACATTTATTACATTGGAAGAACTAAAAATCTGCTTATATGACAACATTTAAGGATGTAGAAAACAAAAAAAAAAAAACAAAAACACTTCCCAGATTTTAAAGTAAATCCTTCAGGCAATTATGTTTCTATACAGTAGCATGAACAAAACATCTTGGCAATCTTCAAATTATGAAAAGAGGCAAGATATTATTTGACAACCTGGATTATGCAGTTTATAAAGATATTTTTTCATGAACTTAAAATCTTGCCACCGTTAAGAACATGTGTCCTGTAAAGACAGAAAAGAAGTAAATAGCTCTGTACTTCACATGTCTTATTAATTTGCTTTGTTCTCTGGTTTTCATTTATTTTGTTTTTGTTTTTAGAGGCAAGCTTTCATTTAGCCCAGGCTGGATTCTGAACTTTTTTCAGACAAGTGAGACACTGAGCCACTAATCTTTTTGCTTCTGCTTTCCAAGTGCCAGGATTATAAGCCTGTGCCATCATGGCTGGGTGTTTGATTTTCTTACTATTGGTTAATACATACTATTCAATTTTTAGTTCATCACCGTCAAGTGCATCATGATGCAAATAATGAAAACCCAATAAAGAGTCTCATGGCAAGTTTTAAAAACCACTCTATATGTGATTTACACAAGATAGGCATCTGAAAAATTGCTGCATATAAATACATATACATTGCAAAAAATACAACCTTCTAAAGTTACATTTCTTTTAAAACAAACAAAATGCAAATATTTAAGTCATCTTCTAATTAGAGTGCAATTATAACTTGTCATTCATGAAAGTATTCTACTTAAGAGCAATGGGTAGTATTACTCGAAATTACGTTAACAGAAGAGTTTTCTAATGACTCAGTTAAAAGAGAATGTTATCTGGCTATATCTCCTTTTCTTAACAGGCATATTGTATATTTAAATCAAGTATTTATGATTCTATTTAGAAGCATAGTTTTATATGTGTGTACAATATTATTGAGGTATATCAATTCATTAGGTAAGGAGTACTCAGGAATGATTTAGACTAACAACAATGCGCTCAATGAACAAACATTAATATACATATGTTGCTTATTATAATGGTAACGATTTTTCCTTCTAGTGGAGAATTATTTTTATTCTTATTAGAAGATAGCTCCAGTAGGTATTATATTTTAGTAGGTAGAGTGAGGGAACCTAGGAACATAATATTCTTCTCCATTCATGCAGATGAAACCATATCTGTTATCTGATATGCAAGATCCTGTTACCCTCATATGCAATGTGGTACACTGTTTCCAAATATTGAAAGTGCTAATTCTCATCTAGCTAATATCTACTTACTCCTCGTAGAAACAGAAAACCTCCCAGAAACTTTACAACTAAAAGTAAAAGTCAATAATAAAAGTAAACTTCAAGATCTTCTAAGAAATACTACTGAAAGCAATTTATAAGACAAATAGCTTAAGAGTCTTCACTATACTACCATTTTTTTAATATCACCTTTAGACAGAAAAGGGCCACGAGACTGAATGATCCCTGTAAACATGGAAGAGACAGTCTTTGCCTCATGTGTGTGTATGTGTGTGTTGTTTTTAAGTTCATGACAAATTCATCCCACATATTAGAATAATGTCATGAAGTTAATTTATCTATTTGTTTCTGAGTGACATGTGATATGACTAGAAGGTAATATTGAACCAGGAATATCAAAGATAGTCAATAATTTATGATTTTCTCAACTAATTTGGCAGTCAATCTTTATATCCAAAGTTTCTTTATTGGAAATTTCACTTGTGAATCAAAGTGCTTAGGTATTCCTCAATGCAGAGTAAGTACAATAGCAGGACCATCTGCCAACTTAAGTCCAATTTGTAATGATGAAAGCTTATACTAATAGATTCCTTGATGCTGGTAAAGTAGTTCCCTTGCTGATGTCTGCTAACTGTCCATCTCAGAGATGTAGTCTGCAAAAGTCTTGGAAAATTCAGCACCAGGAAAGTGCTGTTCTTTCTTTTTTAAATCTTCCTAAAGATATTACTAAAGAGCCAGCATTAATTCAAGTGCCTTTCTACTAGTCATATATAAAAAGAAGAGAGCCCATTGCAAAGCCTAATTCTGTTTAATGTTGTATATAGGGGATGGTGACTCATTTGTGAATCTACTTCCTTTCTGGAAAGTTGCTGTTGTCTCCCTTAGTCGAATGTATTGCTACAAAAACATCCTTAAAGAGAAATGCAGAAGTGATACTCCATCAAAAAATCAAAATCTGCACTCTAATAAAAACAATATTTTTATTTCACAACATTAAAGGTTATGACTCATAACTATGTATTCTTTGCAATTATTTGTTGTAATTAGGAAGAGTGGGATGTTTCTTCATCCTAGTAATAATCTTGCAGGAAATATTTAAGTATAAGATATTTTATTGTAAAAAAAACTTTATAAGTGGACTGGTAGGCATTGTGACTTGTAATTCAATATTTTACTACAAAAATAATTCTATTTAGTTTTTGTCTATGTAATCAAAAACACAAGAAAGACTGGTTGTATATTTGAATGTGTCTATCATATAGCTCATTAAAGAGGCATGAACTTTAGACTTTGCTTAAAATAAGTTTTCCTATCTGTGTGATATATTTTTGAATTGCTTTGACCTTAGCTAAAATAAAATTATGTTGTATAGCACCAGAAAATGTAGAGTGAATAAATAAACAACTTTTAACCAAGGAGTGGTAACATAGTGGTGCTGGGAAAGGAACGCATATCTAAGATTTGGTTGTTGTAGGTACTATTTCAGCAACTTCATGCCTTTTAATTTATTTCACTCCTGTGAATGAAATTGTCTCTTTGTAAACTAAGATGTAATGGTCTCTCTACTTACTCAATCAGCCTTCCTTTGGTCCCCTAACCAAATGTTCCATGCCTTTGAACTCTGGAAATATATTCAATAACCAGTAACCAGTTAATATACCATCAATACACTTTATCATCTGACTTGCAGCTGGGATCACAGAGCTTTGTGTTGATATCCTTGAGTCTGCTGTCCTTGAATCCAACTGTATCTTATGAATTCTGGGTGCTAATACCTTTCAGAACTGTTGGTGACAGTGTCTAGATTCCTTCACTGTCTTCTGCTTAATATCTCAGAGCTAATATTACCTATTCAATTACTGATCTTAATAAATAATCATCTGTGTACAAATGGTTACCAGCTGGACCTGAACCCAGGAGGAAGGGAAACAAAATACTAAGAGGGTGTGGTGCTTGTGGAATTTGTTGTCAAGCGTGTGAAAACAGTTCATATATATTAGATTCCAAATAAAAATCAGCAGAATAATGTAAATCATTTCTTAGAGGCTAATCTGAAAAGCCATCCTGGCTGTTCTGTGGTAGAGCCATCCTGACTTTAAAGAGTGGTTCAACACGTCTGGTTTCTGTCTGGCTACATGATTTTCTCAAGACCAGCTACCCCAAGCAGCTGGTATTGAGGCACAGGGGTAGCACTTGGTCCATTCCTTTATTTTTTAATTGGTGTTCTTCACAGTACTTAAGATTTAAAGTCACTTTGTCTAATATTTGGCAAGTATGTGAATTTTACCAGATGTCTGTCATGAAAATGACAGCTGCAATGTTGTTAGTAAAAGAGGGATCGACATTGCTGACAAGATGACAGTGCCTCAGTTGCGGGATAACAACAGTGACAAGAACTTGAAAATGGCTATGAATTCTTGACATTTTCCTACAGGGGAAAGGAAGCATATATCATACACTGCAGAGGTGGTAGACAGTTCAAAGTTAGGATTCTCACAGGTGTTCTATCTCTTCCAGACATGTGATGAGGGCTAAGTGGAAAGTGTCAGACGTATAATTTAAACATCAAAATACAAAAAGAAAGGCCCAACTTCTTTGATATACTTGTATTGTGAAACAAAAAGTGGGAATGTCCATTCAGGTAATGAGTTTTTTCACATGTTATTTCAAGCATACCATAAAGGCACAACACTATATTTGCTTCCAAATTATCTAAGAAGTTGAAGGCACAATTATGCCAGGTGTTCATCTTTTCTAATTCTGCCCTGTTATTTGAATTTCCTTTGGGACTTGGTTTATTTATTTGTAAGATAAGATGCATTTACTTGTTTAAATATCCCATATTTATTAAACATTTATTAAATATTAATTTATTAAATTATTTATATTAAATATTATATATTATATTAAATATGTATTAAATAGTCCATATAAATATTAAATATTGAGGTCCTTGGATCTGCAGGATCCTTAAAAGTTTACATGTATGCATTAGTCACTTTTATGTTGCTGTGATAAAACTCCATTAAAAAATCTTTCTATAAGAGAGACTATTTTTGTTTATGTTTTCAGAGGAAGTATCTATCAGTGGTGGGGAGGGCTGGCACCTGGCTGTCAGAGTTGGAAGCTGAGAGATTGTGTCTTTTACCACAATCATGAAGTGAACTAGGTTTGGAGAAGGCTATAAGCTCTCACGTAAGTCGATCCCTGGTGATGTACTTTTTCCAGCAAAGCTCTACCTCTGTTCCATAACATTCCAAATAGCATCACCAATTCAGGAACAAAGTGTTTAAATATATGAGCCAATGTGGAGGATTTTCTTTGCAAACCATCAGTTCACACATAGTTAAATATAGAACAATTGTTTTTCAGGCCAAAAAAAAAAAATAATATCTCAAGCCAGGAACTTGTAAAATTGCAAGAATTCCAATAAGAAAATATACTTGACAAAGTTAAATAATTCCAATGGTGATCTACAACAAATTAAGATGGGATGCAAATTTAGGAAAATAATATAACAAAATATATATTAGAATATATAATCATCCATAAATACCATAATTAATATGAAATTCTAATATTATTCTCTCTGAAGCTAAGATTGATGTTTCAATATTGTTCTAGATTTTTATGCAATATCATAAATATGAATCAAAGATGTTGTAAAGTTTTATTGAAGATCACGGATATCACTCATATATTTGATGTTTTGATTGATGAAGAGGACAAAGTTAAATAAAAACACTGTCAGGAATTATGCCACAGTTACAACATCATAGCCAATCATAAGACAATTTTGTAGGTCTTGTTTTATATGCAAGGTAACATTTTAGCATATCGACAAAACCTTTGTGTGTATATGGGGAGTTTGGAAGTGGTTCTCACATGCACAATTATATGTGCATGGCCATATGCCTATATGTGGTAGGCAGGGCAGGAGATTAGGAGATTAGGTGCCTCTCTGTCACTCTTTGCCTCCTTGTCTTGATTAAGAGCTCTCACTAAAGTGAAAGCTCACAGTTTTCAGATAGGCTATCCATGTTCAAAGAGATATTAGGACCCACCTTTCTCCATCCCCTTTGGCTGGGGTTAACACAAACAGATCAAATCTGTCCCTAATCATTCTCTCTTGCTCCCTACTCTCTACTGGACTTCCTCTATACGAGTTCTCATCCTAGTGGATATGTATTCATATGTGTAAAAGCCTAAGATCAACATATTATGGAGGGTAAACATAAAACATTTGTCTGAGTCTGGTTTAACACGATTCCCCCTTTCATCCATTTTCTAGTAAATGATAATTTCTTAGTATTGTGATTGTGGTTTCTAATCATTTCAATCACACTAGAGTGATGTATTTTTAAAATTACATTTGCATATGTGTTTTATGTGGAAATGAAAAGAACCTTGCAAGAGTGAATTCCCTCCTCCCACCATGTGGTTTCCAAAGGACAGAACTCAGGCATCAGTCTTGGGCGCAGGTGTCTTTCCCTTCCGACTATCTTGACAGTTGGTTATCATAGGGTTATAACTTCTTTGGATTCATAACCATTACAGAATGTGATATTTCTTGGTATCTTAATATTGAAATATCTAGTGACGAGAAATGTAGTAAATTTCTGTTTTAATACATATTTCAAAGATGTTAACAGGACTGAAAATATTTATTTTTTTACTTAGTTTATGGAAATATATGTAAAACTAGTCTCTTTAAAATAGCTAAACATTATTTTTGTCCATTTTTATATTCAATTTTGGAACTTTTACTTAATATTTCCCCCTATATATTCTTAAATATTTATGAATATTCTTAAATATTCCTTCCTCAAGTACCTTGCTGTGATTAATGACTTAGCACTTTTTTTTAAGAGTTCACACAACACACAACTTTTAAGTTTCAGTTTATTCAGTCACTCTCCTTTGTTTCTTTGAATACTATATTGTTTCCTCTATGAGAACAAAAGCATTAAAGGATTTTATATTAGATTCAAATTTGCTTTTACATGTAAGCTTTCAACCCATCTGGATTGATAACTTGCATTTTGAAATTGGTGAAGCTGCAACTTTAAATTGATTTTTCCGATGGAAATTATCCAGCACCCTGTTTGTTTGCATAGATCGGTTTTCCACAGGGGAAATGGGATGTTATTCTGGCAAATATCAAGTTTGTATAGGATACTTTTAGGTCAGCTATCTTTATGTGGTTTTGGTCAATTATTTTAATTTTGGTTTAAAGCCAAAAGGAGTTCATTACTATAGTTTTTGAAAATGTCTTAATAGCTGAGACTGAAATTATTTATTTCTTTTTCCTAATGACATTTCAATTCACAATCTCTTTACTTAGAGAGTTTGGAACTATATTTATAAATTTCAACTAAAATTTTAATTTTTAGTGTAATATTTTTATTTATGGGGGTTCAAGGAAGAATGAGATACAATCTTCAAGATGCAAGCCTGGACCTAGAGGGCTTCAACCTTTGAGACTGCACTGAATTCTGAATATCTGCCTTCTCCACAGCCTCTTCTCCACAGGCCTGCTTCTTCATTCTCCTGCTTCTGATTCTCTTGCTTCTCATTCTGCTTCTACCTTGCTTCTCCTTCCACTTTTACTCTCTGCTTCTCCTGACTATTTCTTTTTATATACCAAGAGTTGGTATTAAAGGCATATGCCACCATTACCTTCTGAGTTGGCTTACTTAAAAGTGTGGGCTACTTTGCCTTCAGATACAAAGTTTTATTCTACATCAATGAAAATAATTCTATAATTCACTTCCCAAATGCCAGACCAGTCAACCTTTTACGACTAGGCAGAGATCAGACTGAGATACAGGTGATGTTCCTCATATCTCCATATTAAATGCTGAGGAGGAACCACTGAATTTCCTATCATTTATCATTAGCACAAACAGAGGACAGGATTAGCCTGTCTAACTTTCTTTCTACCATAGAGCAGCCATGCTGCTGTATCAGAGATCAGATGTCTATCAGACAGGCCCTTGAAGTGGATTCTTTTACAGAGCAGCCCTGTTGCTGGATCAAGGACCAAGTGTTCCTCTACTTCTTCCTCATTTCTGTTTAAACTATAAATTGTGCTGTGAACATAGCTCTAATAGTTTAACTATCACAATAAGAGTAATTATAAAGATTGCTAAGATAGGATTGAATGTACCTAAAATATCTGCCAAACCATTCACAATGTCCAGCCTGGTTTTAGCTGGCAATGTTTATCTAAAGTATAATACTATCTGTCTTATTTGTTTGAGTCCATAGTTTCATAGAATGTTTGTATCAGTCCATAAATTGAACCATCTGAATGTCCTTACAAAGATCCAGTCCAGTTGCTGTGATGATCTCCATAATTGCAGACCTGATCAACTATCAGTCCTGATCATCTGTTGAGTTCTCCTTAATATTCTTTCAGCAAGTGACCATTTCAGCATTATCAAAGGTGAGCTCTGCAAGGATCATCTCAATCTAACTGGTATCTGGACAGTCATTCCTATTCTGTATAGTTACCATAGACATGGTAGCAAGGAAAAAGGTCATGGCATTTATTAAACATTTCCTTTAAGGTGTGATTAGATCGTTCTATAACTTCTTGACCTTTTGGATTGTATAGTATACCTGCAATATATTTTATGTTATAATTGGTAAAAAACTGTTTAGCCAGGTGGTTGTGGCACATGCCTTTAATCCCAACACTTGGGAGGCAGAGGCAAGAGAATCTCTATGAGTTTGAGGCCAGCCTACTCTGTAGAGTAAGGTCCAGGACAGCGAGAATTACAACAGAGAAACCCTGTCTCTAAAAAAACCAAATAAATAAATAAATAAATAAATAAATAGATAAATAAATAAATAAATAAATAAATAAATAAATAAATGTATGTTTCATTATGCTGGGGACATATGAAAGGATATTTCCAATTTTAACTTATAAAGGTATCCCCATGATAGCCATTACTTCTAGTAAATGTGTAATACAGAATCAGCCTTTTCAGAACTCAAGGCAGAAGCCCACTGAAATCCTGAATATTTATTGATAGCATGATGTACAAATTTTCCAATTTTTTTACAATTTTTTTTTTTTTACAAATAACTTACAAATTCTACACAATGGCATCCATCTGCCAAATTTCATTATTTTGGGTACCCTTAAGGTAACTTCTAGTAGGTAATGGAGCTTAGCTATATAAAGAACAAGAGGGAGAATTTTATATAATTTCTTTGGTTTGTTGCCAAGTAATGGAAAAAACAATTGTTAAGCATTTGCTGTTAACTTGATTTTTTAAATGAAATTCTGAGGCTTCTAATACATTTCCTACTAATAATTATTCAATCTCTTCATTTCCTTGTGCTAACGGACCAGACAATTACACGGATTGAAAATGGGTGATATATAATGGATAATTTCTGTTTCAAATTGCCTATTGCAGTGATTAACAAGGTTAATTCTGAATTATCAAGAATGAGTTCAGCAGTTTCTATATGTACAACAACCCTTTCTGCATATTGAGAGTCAGTTATTATATTGAGAGGTTTAGAAAAATCTAACAATACCATAAGAATAGCAGAGAGCTCTGATTTTTGTACCGAAGCATATGGGCTTTGAATTACTTTGCTTACATTTTCTGACTAATAACTTGTCACTCTTAATTTATTTTTATCAGTATAGAATGTAAGGGCTCCAGAAATTGATGTCCCTTTTACTATTTGGGGGGAACACAATTAGTTATTTTTATGAATTGGAGCCACTTGTTTTGGGGATATTTGTTGTTAATTTCTCCCAAATAATTACTACAAACTCTTTGCTAATCTTCATTAATTACCCATAAAGAGATATTCTCAGCATTAATATAAGTCACTATGATTTCTGCTGGTTGTGTTCCTGACAATTGATGAAGTCTTATTTTTCCTTTACAATTAAATCAGAAACTATTTCTATATAGGTATTTAACTTTTTTTTACTTTGTTTTTGTGCTAAGAAGAACCATTCTAAAATATTTTCTTCTCTCTACATAATGAACCCAGTAGGGAAATATTTGAATGGTAACATGACTGAAATACGTTTACATTTGGGATCTAAATGATACACATATGCGTCCTGTAATCTCTGTTCTACCAGAGCTAACTCTCTTTCCTCTTCAGCTGTTAATTATCTAGGACTATTTAAGCCTGAATCAAATTTGAAATGAAAACAAATTTGAAAAAAATTACTGAACTCTTGGGTAGTTAATCCAATTGTGTGATGTAACTAGTTAATACTGCCCAATAAGTTTTGAAAATAATTAAGAGTTTGTAACTGATCTGATCTGTACCTTTTGTGGTTGAATTTTTTGTTGACTTAATTTAAATCCTAAATAGTTGATACAATCTCCTCTCTGTATTGTTTCTCAAGAACAATCTGTAATCCCCAGCAGGATAAAATCCTTTTTGCTACATTAAACACTCTTTTTCTAATGCATTTGCATTAGAAAACATCCATATAATGGTAATTTATGGATTGAGGAAATTGTTCATGAATTATTTCTAATAGCTGTTATACAAATATTGACATAAAGTTGAACTATCTAACATTCCTTGAGGAAGGACTTTTAACTGGTATCTTTTCACAGATTGAGCAATGTTATAAGTAGGTACTGTAAAAGCAATTTTTTCCCTATCCTGCACTTGTAAGGCAATAGTAAAGAGGCAGTCGTTTAAATCAATTATTATCATAATTCATGCCTTAAGTGATGAAGAAGGTAAGGGAATTCTGGTCTATAATGGACCCATAAGTTGTATTACTTTATTCACAGCCATTAGGTTAGTTAACATCCTCCAATTTCCAGATTTCTTTTTAATGTCAAATACAGGAGAATTCCAAGAACTATTAGATTCTTCTATATAATGAGCCTCCAGTTGCTCTTGTACCAAGTGCCTGCATCTTTTCCTTTGTCAAGAGTTACTAAGCTAGCTATACAGGCTTAACCATTTCAAAAGTATGGCTGTTGGAATATTTCTAGCGTTGGCCCCAATTATAAATTTGGAAATCTAATAACAGTTGTATAGCATATGATTGTCTTGGATAACATTTTCCAACATCCTCACAAAGAACATATCCTTTTTTATTAGTTGTCTCTGAGATTGAAGGAATATTAATCTGAGATGCTTATTGTTGTAATAGATCTCTTTTCTATAAATTTAAGGCTATGTCGGCCACATAAAGTTTTCTTTTCTGGCACTTTTTTTTATTTTATCTTCTGGCACTACACATTTAATCCATTTTATACTATGTTTTGCCTGAGATAATGTCCCAATCTCTAAAACTATGTAGATACTTCCTGAATGGGGCCAATTTGGATTCTAAGATTCTTGTGAGATTATACTTACAACAGCTCCTGTGTCTACCAAACCTTCAATTTCAAGACCATCTACCTTCAACTTTAATTTTGGTCTCTGATCACTGATAACAGTTTGTGAAAATACATGTATTCTGGTGCTTCCAAATCCTCCTGTTCTTTTGACTGGGGTTGCTTTGCCCTTGATATATGGAAGCAGTAAAAACTGAATGATCCTGTCACCTGCTTTAAACCACCTATCTTTCTTTATATGGCCACAATTTCAATTTCTCCTTTGTAATCTTCATCTATAATCCCTGGATAAACAATGAATCCTTGGGAATTTAAGCAACTTCTTCCTAATACTACTCCTACTGTTCCTTTGGGTAGAGGACCATAACTCCAGTGGCTATCTGAATTTTGGGGAATAGTAAAGATATCTACCTATAGCTAAGTCTAGGGCAGCACTGCCTGTTGTAGCATGCATTAGATCTCTATTACTGAGATTAGATCTCCTATGATTGCTCTGTTGATGACTTATTCAGCTGCTGAATGGACACTTATAGATGATATTGTTTGTTAATGGGGCCCAAGCTAGGCACTCTAGGATATTTCCCATTGGCAAGGGGTTACCTTGTATATCTCTTATTGATCTACATTTATTAGTGCAATGCTGATGCTTACCATACTTCTACAAATACCAGGAGGCTGGGCCACTTAGGAATGCCCTGCCTGAAATCCCTTTGCAGTTGACCTTGTCTTCTGCAGTTAAAGCATTGGAAATTTTGAGGTCTAAGACTTTTAGCCATTGCTTTTCCAATTACAGTGGTATTGTAAGCATTAGTGTCAATATCAGCAGTATATTAATGTATTCATCAATAGGCACTGTTTATGCCTTTAGAGGCCTAATTACATTTTTTTGTACTCTGTGTTTCCATTTTCAAAAGCCAAAAACTTAATTAATACCTGTCTTGCATCTGATCTGATATTGTTCTATTTACAGCTAAACTTAATCTTTGTAAAAATCATCGAAAGCTTCCTCTGAGCCTTGCATAATCTTTGTGAATGATGTAGTCCTCTTTCCGGACTTCTCAAACTTTTACCAGGCACTTAAAGCTACTAAATGTTACAACAATAGTGTCTTCAAATTTATTCTGCATTGATAAATCAACATACAGAGTCTCACCTAGCAACTAATCTTTAAAAAATATTGATGCCTCTAGCCCTATCACGCTTTTCCATAATCATATCTTTTTCTCTCCACCAGGTAAGTCATTGTAATTGAGCACCAGCTTCTAGTATAGCTGTTGCCAAATCTCTCCAGTCTTAGGGAATAAATCTGTTTTATGTCTCCCAATTGTTTAATATCTTTTTCACATAGGGTGAGTGCATTCCAAATGCTATACCTGCCTCTTTAAATTGCCTTAGATCTAACATTTCTGTAGCTGGCAAACCTAATTCACCATCACCTTGTGGGTCTTCACAGTTTGCAGGCATTTATTGCAAGTTAACTGAGAAAACTAGTAATGAATTTCTAATAATGGTGGGATGCTAGTCAGCAATTTAATTTTGAGGTGGTGCCTTGGGTTCACAATTAAACACTCTCTCAAGGAGGGCTGTCTATCTTGATTAGTTTCCTGTATATCTTGTATACATTCTCCCCTTTCTTGTATTGGAGATACATATTTTGATTCCCCTACTTCCTTTGTTTTTTGTCTTTCTAGATTTTTCATTTCTACCTGTTATTTCTCTAGTTGTGTAGCTGGGTTGATCTTTGATCCAAGCAAACAGCCTCCACTTGAGTTTGAGGATGGGGCAAGGTGGCAATACCGAGGAGAGAAAGGATTTGAGACAGGAGGCGGCATTATGATAATATGGGGAATCTGTAGTATGGAGAGCACCCAACCTGTAGTTGTGGCAGCTGGTATGGCATCTGGTCCAAGCAAGGAACATCCTCTGCAGTAGTGGCAGTTGATATGGCCTCTAGTCCAACCAGGGAGATTCTACTTGAGTAGGTAGATGGGGAAAGAGGGCAGTGCAGGGGAAAGAAGAATTGGAGAAAGGATAGGGGTAAGGGACACTAAGAGAGTACAGAGATTCTGTGATAGGGAGAACTACCTTACCTGGATTTGTGGGAGCTGGGTGGCCAGTCTCTATTAAAATTTTAATTTTAATGGAATTTTTACAAAATTCTATTATATCTGTCAATCAATATTTGGGGAAAATAATGATTCTCAATAAAAACAATTACATACCTTTCAGTGGTGTTATAATATTTGCTCTGGGAGTCTCACGCATCGTTTGTGAGTGATTTAAATGTAATTTAATGTGAGTGATTTAAATTTAAATGTGATTTAAACAGCATAATTGCTGTTTCTAGGTGGTTTTCATGGTCTCTACATTTTTTAGAAACCATTGTTTTTTTATTGATTTTGAGATTATATATCACCCCTTTCCTTTCTTTCCTTCATGAAACTCCCACCATTTACCTCTCACCCTCACACATACAAGTATGTGTGTGTGTGTGTGTGTGTGTGTGTGTGTGTGTGTGTGTGTACGTATGTGTGTGTATGTTTGTGTGTATTTCTAAATATATAAACACATCCTGCATACTTCTTTAACTAATGAAATGACAGTATGACAGTACTTTCTTTCTCATCCTATTGTTCTTGCCTTCTTTATAACTTATTGCATCAAATGGGGCATTGATAATAATGTTGAATAGATACTGGTATTGAGTTCTCTTAGTCAGTTATTCAGGATGATAATATACATGTACACACACATATACATGCATGCACACAAATACATATATATATATAAAATTTGCAAATTTAAATAAATCCCATTATTTAATACTTAGAATTGAATTTAGTGACTTAATCTACAGTAACTTTCTATATAATCTTTTGACAAATTCATTGAAATGATCAGATAAATCCCTGTTATTAGTTAGCATTGATTGATTTTCATTTTTTTATAATATTTTACCATAATATAATCACAATCTCTTAAGTGAAAAGATGCAGCATACATTAGAGTTTTTCTTCCATATGAAAAAAGAGTTTCTGTAAGTTTTCTGGTTATGTAGGAGTATAACATGTAGGCTTTCTGCTCTAATAGAAAGAATTAAGGAAGATATTTCCTCTCTTCTTCCATGGAATAATTTTATAACATGTATTTTTTTATTCTAAAGCTTGTAGAACTATTTGAAGATTGCATAAATTGCAATACTTTGAACACTAGTTAAATTTGTGGAAAAGATTTAAATAAAATTTGTACATTTTAAATCATTGTATTTTTAGTTAATTGATTATATAGTTACATTTTCAAGTGGTGTTAGTAAGTTATAATTTTGAAGTTTCTACAGTGTAATTACAATATAATGACATTTCAAACTGTCATTATTTTGTACTTTTGCACCTTTATTTAATAGTTATTTGAAAATAAAGTTATTTGAAAATAAAGATATAAAACTTTTAATCAATATACAAAATTAAGTTTTATTATAATTTTTTCTGGCTCTTTTGCTTTTCCCTTTTTTTCTCTAAAATTTTAATAGTTCTTTGAGACTATTACACAATGCATTTTCTCATATCCCCCCTCTTCCCACCTCTCATATACATCTGCCTTCTCTAATCACCAAATTTGTGTCTTTTTTAATCCTCTTCAATTTCAGTAATGCTGTATTTGTCCTCTTCTGAGTGTGTCCTTCACTGGAAGGTACTCAAGTCACCAAGGTACACACCCATAAATAGACAGGCTATCCCTCTTCCAGCATCTTTCTCTTATCAACAGTTCCTTAGCTAAGTGAGAGGCTTATGCCGACATGCCCACTCTGTGCTAGAATTGGTCTGATTCAACACTGCCCATGTTTTGTTCATGCCATACCTGTTCTGATACTCTAACTTCACAACCATCTAAGGATTATCTTCTTAAGTGGCATCACTTCCATTTTGAAAAAAAAAGTTCGCCCCCTTTAATTACAGTATATTATCCTAAAAGTTTCCATTCCTTCTACTTTAAAATCAATCTTTTTGGGATCCTGGGGATGTGGCTCAATTGACAGAGTGCAGCCTTGAATTCACAGGCCCTGGTTTGATCTCCAGCATTTAAGAGCTAGGTATAGTAGCACACACCTGTATTCCTAGAACATGAGGTGTAGAGACAGGAGGATCAGAAGAACTTCAGAGCCATCTGCCACTATACATTGAGTTTGAGACCAGCCTAGGAATATATGAAACAGATAAATTTATAAATAGATAAATAAACAAATCACAATCTCCTGCTTTCCATTAATTCTTTAATTCATTACAATCCAGCTTCTACCTCCATATTACCTCTTAATGAAATTATACCAAGAATAATTTCTTAGGTCTTTGAAAGACTTTAATTTTTATACTAAATTATTGTATCAAATAACCAAGGTTATTGATGATTATTCCTTGTTAAAAACGTCCTCTTCTACTTGATATTCTTTTACTTAAAGCACACACACACACAGACACACACAAGGTCCATTAATAGAAAAGGTTTTTCAAAGCATCACAAATATTTAATCTACATACCACCTACCCAGGATTGTTATTATAAAAGCTCATTTATTTTATAGTGTTGCTAGACCTCCTAAATATTTTCAGTGGCTTTAAGTCTTTAATTTTATTTCAACATATATATATAGATATATATATGGATAGATATAGATATATAGATAGACATAGAAAAAATCAATTATTATACATTATAAAGAGTGCTCCTAAATTCTCTTCAATTGACTAGTCCATGAGTTGATCACCTTACTATACATACCCCAACGTAATATCAACTTTTGATTTATTAACTCACTCAGCCAAACACATATAGCTTTTAATAGACACTTCTTTTTCAACTAAAATAAAGTTATTTACTCTCCTATATACTTTTCATATCTAACTGTGAAAAAGATGCAGCCTGCTAGCATTTTCTGTGGAAAAGCTTCCCCTTTTCTGTTTTGTGATTCTTTTCCCATGGCTACCACACACCAGGACTTGTTCATAAATTACTGAAATCTCCTAGAGTTTTGAGTTGTAATCAATATTTCCTCTTTAAGATATTTCATTAAGGTATTTGATAATAACCACTCAGATTTACTAATAAAATATATTTGTCTTCAAAAGTGAATTCACTCATGAAAGATTGCCAAGTTAAGTATGGTCATGTGAACAATGTAATTAAAACAAATACTTTTTGGGGTGTGGATGTATTGTGACTTTTTTTGTGTATTTGCTTAGAATTCACAAGTTCCTCTCTGCAATCTTTGGCACAATAAATAAACAACAACAATAAGAACACATAGTTTCATTCTTTTTTATTATTGACAATCCTAAAATATCATTTTAAAATAACATTGCAAAGAAACAATGGGTTTTTTTTAATATACACACAGTATTACATCATAAAAGAAAAATAAAAGAGTAACACATTTATAAATAGATAAAAAGCTAAATGACTTTATATAGAAATGATTATTCAGATTTTGAGAAGGCAGATATGTGATAAACATGTTCTCTGAATTAAATATTCATGTATACTGTAGAAAAATCATACAGAAGCCTGAAATAGTTTTCTGAATAATAATTTTGAATAGTATAAAATTAATAATATTTAAAGTATAGTTTTCTCACAAGTATTTGACTTTCTGATTTATCTCTGAAATAATCTACTTTGATTGCAATTAGAAAAGGATATTTAGGTATAAATTAAGAATTATTTGCAGTCTTAGGAAAAAGTCAAACTATGTTCAAGTTAACTGATTAGTTTGAAATAAAAATGTACTTTACTGATTCTGATCAAGAAAAATTCAATAGTTTACTGAAAGTTCTGCACATAGGTTAGTGAATAGTGAAAAATGTAAAGGTTATCAGGGGTATATTTGCTTTATAAACATAGGTGATCATTTTTTACAGAATTTATATTGAAACAAAATTTACCAAGAGTGAACAAAATACTTCTTGAATACAAATTTCAACATTTTTATGAACATATAAAAAATAAATGTCAAAATCAGGACAACACCTTTCCATCCACCAGTTAGTTAATTCTTGCCTAGCTTCCAGCATTTAGTCATTTCCAGTTCTAATATCAAAGGTTACTTTGAAAATATTGAGTCTGAGGAGACTAATCTAAAATATTTCCACTTGATGAACTTCGAAATCACATGAAGATAGACCTCTGAGAGTAACTGTGAAGATCTATCATCTTGGTTCCACTATTGAAGTGGGAAGATCCAGTTACAGTGGATGGAATCTTTCCCTGGCCTGGGATTCTGAACTACATAAAAAGCATGGGGTGGTATGAGTACCAGCATTCATTACTCTCTGCTTCTTGACTAGAAAAGCAATGGGCATACATGCTTAGTCTCTTGCTGCTGTAACTTCTATGCCTTTGGAGTCTGTAGCCACAGACAATGACCCAGACTAAACATTTTCTCTCACATGTTGCTTCTGGCATACCATTTTATCAAATATAAAAACAAAGAGAAATATCACTAAGACATAATCCATACCAAATAGATTAAATGACATTTAATATTTAGATTTTAAATTATTTTATTTGTTTAGAGATTTACTCATATTCTGAGGTGACCTTAACTATTGTATAGAAGTCAGATATTTATTATTTATTTTTTAATTTAAAATTAGAATTTCACTATATGAGAATAACAAAATTTTCCTGTCTCTTGGACATTTGGGCTATTTCTAGCATTTTGTAACTGAACAGAGCTGCTACAAATATTTCAGGCAGTTTATTTTAGACAAATAAGTAATTCTATTACTACAAATTGGAAAAATCTAGCAAATGGATTGATGGGCACTTTACTTCCTATTTAATTATTCTTATAAGACAGTGCTAAGTAGCTTCCATGGTAATACTACCAATTTGTTCCCAAAATTTTATGCATACACCATTTGTGTTCGCATACTTTTTATTTCCACAGTTTCTTCAGCTTTTGAAATTGGAGACAGTATAGACATTTGGAATTGTAGACATTTTTAAAGGTGCATTTCCCAATAGATTAAGATGTTGATCTCCTTTTATCATATTTGGCATTGATACATTCCCACTAATAAACTGGGTTTAGCTATTTTCTATTGTTGCATTCCTCTTATTCTTTGATGTATGAACATTTATTTCCCAAAGTCACAAGAAAAACATCAAATTTCAGTTGTCACATTGTTTTGTTCTATTTAAGAATTCTCTGAATCCTGCTGTTACAAATCGTTCTGTTAAGTTTTCTATCCATTTGGGTGATATAAGATCACACACACATCCCATCTCAAGATGCTTAATTTGAAAAGCATTGATTTTTTTGCCCTGAAATGTACCATTGCTAAACCACAAGAATCTGGAACTTTGTGCTTCTGATGGATAATCTTCAGTCTGTTACATCATCTCATTCCCATTTTTAAAATAACTTTTAGAAGACATAACATGTTCTGGCCCATTGTGATTTATCTGACCCTAAATTCCCAACATTCTGAAATTTTGTCACTGTCTTCCGAGTGCACCAATTTTCTGGATGTTCATGCTAACAATTTTCCTCCCTCTAGGCCTTAAAATATTTTTCTTTCCTCTGAACTGGATGCTTTTTGCTACATAATTTGTGTGTTTATTCTCTAACTTTCCATGAATGTCTTGAGCCCCATTATACTACAAGAAATTTCAGTACGGATAACAGTATAAAACAGCATCATCCTCTTTCTCTTATTTATATGATATGGATTTGTTTCTACTATATGAACATTCCTCCATAAGAAAATATATTTTTTTCTTCCACTACAGATTGTAAGATGCACAAAGACAAAAAATACTGAGTTATTGAGTTATTGAGTACCTTGAAGATGGCTAATTGCTTAAATCATATATTTGTGTGTAGCTCCTTTGTTTTCAACTTATATTCTGCCTTCTGCTAGAAGAATGTGTGTACTAGGGACAAACGCATCTAGAGTAATGTTGAAGTGCCTGAAATAAAAAAATAAATAAATAAGTATATTAATGCACTCTCCTTAATTACAAATACTCTATTAAATTTATCAAGTTTATTACCATTTATATCTAGTCAGAGTACTAAAATGGGAAGAAAAATTGTTTCTGACATTAATTTCACTAAAAATTCATAAGGCCCAATTGTCATTAAAAAATAGCATAGATACTTCAAAGAAACAAGAGAATAATAGGTGATTCCTGTAAAGGTTACAAAATTGAGACATTCCTGTGTAGAATGTGTATCTTTCTCCAATTATATGTTGCCTATATTGATGAAGAATCATTCACTGATTCTCTAGCAAATTTTGTGGCAATTCTTCCCTTTAATGAAATTGAAATATTACCTTATAAAAAAGTGGTTCTCAATCTGTGGATTGTGACCCCTTTGTGGGTCAAACAAACCTTTCACAGGGGCCACCTAAGACCATTTGTATATCAGATATTTACATTATGATTCATAAAAGTAGTAAAATTACAGTTATAAAGTAGCAAGAAAAATGATTTTATGGTTGGGAGTCACCACATGATTTTATTAAACGGTTGCAGCAATAGGAAGGCTTAGATCTATTGATTTAAAGTACCTCCAAATTTTTAAACTGTACATTTTTTTCAAATGTCTCATCTGACAGTTACAGGTACATAATGCCATATTTCTCTCCTTTTCTACACTAGTTAGGCAGAAAGTGAAACACACACACACACACACACACACAACCCTTTTTCTATACTTTACCCTAATGCCTCTGTAATGTGTTCTAGATATTGCTTTCTTCCTCTAATTTTAATTGTTCCACTTCTTTAGTCAAATTTTTTGCACACATATATCTGTAAATTTATTGTGTGTCAATGTGTTCTTGAAAAAAACAGGATTTTGAAATGATGCAAAGAAATAATTATTACTTTTTTCTCAATTTATAAGTTGATAAGGGATAAATTTCATAAGAATTTTTTCCTAAAAACATAGTGGCCAAAACTGGGATCTCTGGAACTCATTTAATGGTAGCAGTTATGAGAGCATGTAATCCCAACATGTGGCAGGCAGTATCTAGGGATCTCTGTGATAAGGTATTTAGCTAGAATGGCAATATTTGGTGATTTCTGGGTTCAGCCAAACACTCTGTCTCAGTAAATAAAATGGAAATCAATGAAGGAAGACAAGGATCACTTTGAACCTCTATGTTCGTATACATCCATATGTGCCTGCTCACACATGTGTGCCCATACACAAGAGAATATGCATACATGACCACATATACACCTCACATATATAACCACATCAAAAATAAATGAATTAAAAACAAAGGTACTTGCCCGGCAGTGATAGTAAATTCCTTTAATCCCAGCTTTCAGGAGGAGGAGGCAGGCTGATTCGTGATTTCGATGCCATTGCAACCTGGTCTACAGAGTTCCAGGATAGTCAGACTTACAACAAAGAGACCCTCTCGAAAAAAGGAAACAAACAACAACAAAAAAAAAGGTATTCAAAGAAGATTTTTTATGTTGTATGATATTTTATATTGCAAGAAAGATGTTTAATAATTAATATTCATAATAACATAATATCATTTGTTACTATTCTTTTGGTTTTATTACATTAGTTATGTCAATCCTTGATTCATACTTACAAACACAGAAATACAGGGTATATAAGTAACTCTAGAGGAATTTCTGGGAAAACTTCGTATTATATAAATTTTGTTCTTAATAACAGAATTGGCAAAATATTAAAATTAAAATTGATTTTCATAAAAGGCTAGAAATTATAATACAATTTAAAATTGCTTTTCAATAGCTACACATTTGAATGAACATTCAACTCAAGTTTCCATAGATACAATGGTAGAAAAACATTCTCTCCAATTTTCCATAGTGCGTAGAAGAGTAGAGAAAATTACCTAAAAAAAATATTTTCTCTCTTTTCCTTGTGTAACCCGTGACATTCAAACGACAAAACAATTTGTTCCTCATATGTACATTTTAGGGTAATATTATTGAATATTCTATTGTTTTCTTTTGTATGAGAAATGAGAAATGAGAGAAAAATTTAAAAGAAACAGAAAATAAAGAAGTAAATATAGTTTAAATCAGCTAGCTAAGAACCATTTTTCTATATAAACTAACACTGCTAATACCTCAATAGAGTATACACATATTGCTTGGTACACTAATAATGAGTTTTTCTCTGGTGCTTTTTTACTTTGTTGATTTTATATTAATTGAAATAATAGATTGAAGTAAAAAAGGCACATGATGGTCCAATTTTTAACTCATTTCAAACTATTTAACAGAAAGTTTAATTAGTCAAGGGAAAACAGAAGACCTAAAAGTTGTCCTTGGAATCACCAAGAGACCTCATACTTCTTGTATTTTCACAACGCTTGTGACACAGGGTCCTATTATATGTGTTGACTATCTACACCTGAGAAAATTATGAATTATGGGCTTACTATTCTTTAAAAAAAAGGTGTATTTTGTATTTATACATTATTAGACTTTATATGTGGTATATTTTTATCACTTTTTTTCTTTTTTCCTTTCTTTCTTTCTTTCTTTCTTTCTTTCTTTCTTTCTTTCTTTATTTATTTATTTCTCTTCTCTGTATAATAAATCCCGACAACCTCCCTTCCCTCCCTCCACTCTTCCCAGTTCCTACACCTCCCCAGAAAAGAGCAGTCCTTTTAGGGTTACTGTTCAAACAAGGCACAACAAGCTGGGACAGGGCCTGGCACAGATTCCTACATCAAGGGTGGACTAGGCAACCCAGCAGGTGAAAAACTGTTCAAACAGCTTGGGGTTCTTGCAGAACTCCTACAGGCTGGAGTGGTGGGGTAGGGGAGGTAGCCTCTGACCCATTAATTTTTTAAAATTTATTCAAATAATATATTTTCAACATGTTTTCCCCCTCAAACAATTCCTCACAGATCCACCCACATAGCTAAATACCCACCTTCCAATTCTTTCTCTCTTCAAAAAACAAATAGAAAAAAATCAAAGTAAACAACAACAACAAAAACCCAGTAAGACAAAAAATACAAAAAAAAAAAAAAACAACGAAATATCCCTTCCCAGATACTGCCCCCCCCCATACATACATGTAACAAACATGGAGTCCTTTTTATGTTGGCCAACTACTTCTAGAATGGGGCCAGCCCTAGAATGTGGGTGATACATCCAATTAATGAAACAAAAGAAAGCTGATTTTACCTTTCCTAGCAGGTAAAAATTGCAAATAGCTTCTTGGTTAGGAGTGGGATTTTGAGATCAGTTCTTCATCTCAGTGCTGGGATTGTAAATGATGAAAAAGCTCATCCTTGAAACTTCTGAACTTGTCCTTCAAGAAATATGCAATCAATAACAGTCAAGGATCCATGAGCATAAATTAGATATTTAGACTGTGATCCTATAACTTAGTGTGATCTACCTGCAATACTTTTCACCTTTATGCTGAAAGTCAATTTTCTCCTTTATTTCCACTCTATTCTTAGATCCATTTTATGCTTTCTTGTAAATTAAGTCTCTGAGACAGTCCTCCAGACAAAACCCTAACACACAACTTTGGAAGGAATATGGTTACTGCAATGAAATATTATCTTAATAAAGTAGTTGTGAATTTGACTTATTTTTACCTCTTTATAGCTGTGTAGCTTCTTGACTAGGAAAGCAATGCCCATACCTGCTTCAGTCTCTTGCAGCTGTGACTTCTATACCTTTGGAGTCTGTAACCACAGACATTGATCCAGAATAAACATTTTCTCTCACATGTTGCTTCTGCTATACCATTTTATCAAATATAAAAACAACTAGAAATATCACTAAGACATAATCCATACCAAATAGGTTAAATGACATTTAATATTTAGATTTTAAATTATTTTATTGGTTTACATATTTAATCATATTTTGAGGTTATCTTAACTATTGTATAGAAATCAGATATTTATTGCTTCATTTCAAATTAGAATTTCACTATATGAGTATAACAAAATTTTCCTGTCTCTTGGACATTTGGGCTATTTGAGGCATTTTGTGACATTCAACAGAGCTGCTACAAATATTTCAGGCAGTTTATTTTAGATAAATAAGTAATTCTATTACTACAGATGTTGTCTTTTGTCCAATGTATAAATGTGCATGGAGACCCATGTGTGACCCACACACACATGCACCTACACACTCATAAAAAAACACATGTGCACACACATACATATAAAATAAGGAAATAAAACTTAATTTATTTGAACATACTGTAAAAAATGACTTTGAGATTTTAGTTATTGTTTACCTTTCATAAATGTGATGAGAAATACAGCCTGAAATACAAATACACATATATGAATTTGAAGAGGGTAGTGCAAGCTACATCCAAATATTTTACTTTTTTAATATTAGGAAAGCTCGTTAGAATAAACAACTTCAAAGCACAGCTTGAAATGGGCCAAATGTAGGAAATAGAGTGACAAAGTTATGCTACCATACACAACTGTGAATAGGCCTGCAGACAGCTAAAACATGCCATTTAGAAGGAATGTGTCTCATTTATCCATTGTTTAGACTGACTGAAATACATTGCTCTCACCCAGCTCCTTGGCAAGTGTCTCAATTAAGTGGGCACAAAATTTATCCTAGTGCAGTGTTCTATTATTCTGCTCTGTAGTATGTAATTGCATGTGACTTTGGACTTGTAAAGCCCTTTCATTGTCAGGAAAATAAAATAACACATCTCGTTTAAGGTAATAACCGTAACTTTCTCAGTAGAAATTCTTGTTTGGTAAAAAGCCACTGATGCTGGAAGCACAGGGCTTTTATTTTCAGCAGTGTATTAGAAAATAATGGAAAATGTCAGAAAATGGGCAAGAGGTTCAAATAGACTTTTCTGAAAAGTAGACAAACAGCCGATGGGTATGTGTGAAGGGTCTCACCATCATTAGTCATCGGGAAAATGGCAAAGCAAAGTCACAAAGAGATTCCATCTCACCTCTAGCCAAATGGCTGTTAACGATATGACTAAACAAAGCAAGTATAAGTACTATGGGGAAAATGTGAATGTCTATCCACTGTTGGTGCAAAAGCAAAATGGCATTTCCATTGTTTTAAAAGTCTTTATTTATTGTTGGAGATTATAATATGATTACACCATAGAGATTTTTTCATTCTACAGGTGAGCGAAGAATATTTTAATGATACCTAGAACTCATAATTCCTCCTTCTTTGGGGGTAAAAAAGAGCTTAAAGGAAAGGACTGTTCTTTTTACTCTATAATGTTGTTCTAGAAGATATACAAATTATGTCAAGATATAATTCTCTCTATTGATTTCAATATATTGTCAATATTCTTATATTACATATACTTACTAAAGGCCAGGAATGTAAATGAAATGAGAAATATTTTCTAATATTTCATACACATAGATAATATAGACATAGACAGGTACAGAGAGAGAGAGAGAGAGAGAGAGAGTCATTAACTTTTATTTGTTCTATGCCTTCAGTTCTAAACTTGTGGGTCACAACCCCTTTAGGGATGGAGCAACCCTTTCACAGAGGTCACCTAAGATGATCTGCATATCAGATATTTACATTACCATTCATAACAGTAGCAAAATTACAGTTATGATGTAACAACAAAAATAATTTAGTGGTTGGGGGCTCACCTCAACATGAGCAACTTTGTTAAAGGGTCACACCATTAGATGGTGGAGAACCACTGCTAAGCAGTATATTCCAAAGTAATAACAGAAGTATCTGCTCATATTATGAATGTCTCAAAAACTTGTCCCAACCTTGTAAATAAGAAACAGAAATTTTACCTAATCTGCTAGTTTTCTGAGTGTCTATTATCACTCACTAAAATAAATAAGTTTGTTATAAACATATTAGTACTTTTAAATATCCATGTTTGATTTTCCTAACAATTTAAATGTGAATATGTACATCACATGATATAAGTAATGTGACAGACTTAGAACCTCTTACAGGGTTTTCACTAGTATTTGCCAGTATTTCCAGATTTTTGAAATTTTCCGGAGAATATCATGATTGGTTCCTACTTTTGTTTATAAATCATGTTTGAGTTTTTAGTGCAGCATTTTCATGGGAGAAGTTGGTACACTTTTACCTGCTTTTTTTTCAACCTTTCTCTCACAGTTCCTGATAGTCACCAGAGAATTCAGACTCAGTAACTTTATAAACATACACTGAGGGCAAAGCACAGGACACTAGCTGGATGAATCAGGCCCTTGAACTGAAAAACTGTCCTCCAGAGATGTTTTTCCAGCTGCACCAGCTGAACTTTCCTATAACAAAAAGTACATTCCATCAGTAAGTTCTAGATTTGCCCCGCTGATCTCACTGCTTGTATATGCTATTGTTTTCTACATTGTATTAGTCAAGGTCCTCTATAGCAGTGGTTCTCAACCTTCCTAATGCTATAACCCGTCAATACAGTTCATGTTGTGATGACCCCCAATCACAAAATTGTTTTCATTGACACTTCATAACTGTATAAAAGGGTCACAACCCATAGGTTGAGAACAACTGCTCTAGAGAAACAGACTTATAGAATAAATATATATTTATTTTTATTAATTAATTAATTTTATTAAATATATATATATTATATATATATATTTATAAATAAATATATATAAAGGGAATTTCTTGGAATGACTTACAGACTACAGTAAAGCTAATCCAACAATGAATGACTATAAATGGAAATCTCAAGAATCCAGTAGTTGCTCAATCCACAGTGCTGGATGTATCACCTGGTCTTCAGTATATGCTGGAATCCCAAAGAAGTAGGCACAAATGCCAGTAAGCAATGGTTGTGTTAGCCAAGCAAGGGCAATCAGGCAAAGAGAAAATGCTTTCTTTCTCCATGTCCTTATATAGACTTCCAGCAGAAGAGGTGTGGTCCAGACTTGTGTCTTCGTGCTTTAAGATCCAGGGCTTGTGTCTTCCTTACTCAAAGGTCTGAACTAGAAGTAGATTCACTCACTTCAAGTTACATAGACACAAACACACACACACACACACACAAATAACCCTACAGGTGTGTCCTCCATTTCTGGATTGTTGACCACCAGGTTGTCAACCAGGAATATCCATCACAAATCCACTTACTGTCAACTTGACACACAATTATATCTTCCTGTGTCATGATGAATTTCCAAATGAAACCAGTAACCCAATAACTGGGTCATAATAACACCTAAAGATGACAAAACTTTTGCACATATAATTGCAAATGCATTATATATTTAACTAGGTCATAATTACACCTACCATAATAAAACTATCCCTTGTACAATTTAAATGCATTGTAAATTTAGAATACCAGGCAATGTCCCTTGTAGGACATTCTTCTAGTATCTCAAAAATATGATAAAAATTGATATTCTCTTAATTGATGCCACAGCATATGTTAAAGAATTTGTAAGAAAATACAAATATCTCTACAAATGCATTCTTAACAAAATACAGTTATATAATGCATGCACTAAAATCCTCATTTCTGCACAGGGTCCTTTGGCCTTAGCTGACCTTAACTACTTTCCTCTACTACCCATTCTGTATTTTCTTGATCCTTGTCAGGCCCATCAGTAGGTCTTGGCACTTTTCCTGGAGGAGTGACACATATTTTCATTGTTGTTTGGCTTGTGTCCTTTGTCATTCTGCCTGGATTAGGCTGTTGTAGTTTCCCATTCATTTAAGCACAGAAAGCAGTAGCACCAGGAGATCCCCTAAAAGATCCCCTGTACTCCAGATATAATCTTTCTTACCTCCCTTGTTCAGAAGCAATCCAATTTTCCCATGGTTATTTGGATCAATCACCCCACCTGACACTGTTATTCCTTTCTTAAACTGTTGGTTTAAGGGAATTTGAAGCCCAAAGTGGCCAGGAGGAAGTCTGAGCCTCTAGTTCTATGTAATATTTGTTGTGGATCTTGACAGGAGTGTTCCCCCTTCTGGAGCCAAATCTTCTAAGCCAGCAGAACTTGATACAGGAACAGGAAGCAAAAAAATTTCTAGTTTTCACTGGAGGTGACAATGAGTGGAATTACTCCCTTTTCCACCCCTGGATTCCTGTACCTATATATCCTCCCTATGGGAGAAACTTTATCGTATAATGGATGCAAATACAAAGCATATAGGGCCTTCTGGATAACCCTGCCCACGCCCTCCAGGCTGCTGCCACCTATTTGGCACTGTTACTGCATCTGAAAAGGGCCATGCCATCTTTCTTTTTGGCCAGCTGCTTCAGGATGGTAAGGAACATGGTAAGCCTGATAGATTCTATGATCGTGGGCACACAGTCCCACTTCTCTGTGAAGTGAATTCTTTGATCAGAAGCAATACTGTGTGGAATACCATGACAGTGGGTAAGGCATTCTGTAAATCCACAGGTGATGGTTTTGGCAGAAGCATTTCATACAGAAAAGGCAAATCCATAATATGAATAAGTATCTACTCCAGTAAGGACAGAGCATTGCCCTTTTCAAGGGGGAAGTTGTCCAATGTGTTCAACCTGCCATCAGATGACTGGCTGATCATGCTAGGGAAGGTTGCCATATCTGAGGCTCAATGTTTGTCTCTGATGTTGGCAGCTGGCACTCAGCAGAAGCCATACCTAGGTAAGCTTTAGTAAGTGGAAGTCCATGTTGTTGAGTCCATGCATAACTCCCATCTTTGTCATCATGACCACTTGTTTATGGGTTCACTGGGCAATGACAGGAATGGCTAGCAAAAGAGTCTGACTGTCCACAAAATGAATCACACTATCTACTTTTATAGAGGAACATTTAATCTTTTACCCAATAAAGGATCTGTGTGATATCTAGGTAAGGATTATATTCAGAGGCCTGTGTGATCCACATAGAATGCAGAAAGAATATTAATCAGACTAATCAAACGAATCTTCTGTTTGTGCTAATTCTAGGTGAAAGGGATTTCAATGGTTATGGCAACATAGTACAAACCTTTAAACCCAATTCAGTATACCGTGGTAGCAGACACCTTTAATCCCAAAATAGAGGCATGTAGAAGCAGAGGAGGAAGCAGAGACAAAATGCAGAGCTGAGAAGGAGTCAGTGTTAGGCAGCAGTAACTTCTGAGTGAGAAGGTGAGAGTGAAGAGCAGGCAAAGTGACCAATTAGAGAAAGAGTTAGTATGAGTTAGTTGGGTACACCCAACTCTCACAATATAAAAGCAGACTCTTGGTTCAGAGAGTCAGGCAGTCAAATAAGACACAGACACAGTCAGTGAGAATTGGTCAGATAAGACACAGAAGCAGTTCAGCAAAAGAGTGAGTTTGGGAGAAAGAGTCAGTTAACAGCAAAAGTCAGTTTGAAGCCAAGCAGAACATTTCAGTCAGAGAAGTTGTAGGAGTCAGCCAGAATCAGAGGAGTTCAGTCTGAAATAATCAACTGTCTCAGAAGATCAGTTTGAACCAGTCAGCTTGGAGAAGTGTTTGAGCCAAAACAGAGAATGAGTTGAATCAGCCAACCAGAAGAGTCAATTAAGTTCAGTATAGCTCAGAGTTCAGAAGGAGCTAGTCAGACTGAGTCAGTCAGCAGTAAGTCTCAGAGTTTGAAACATTTCAAGACTAGATTTAAGATTATGTTGTAAGAAATAATAAATCCATATCTATGGCTACATACTTGTTTACTGAACTTGTCAGCTGAAGTCACCTTTTGATGAGCATTTACATAGGACACAAGTATCTTCATATCTTTCGCCTATTTGGGGAAATGTATCCAAAAACTTCTTCCCCAGATATCTTTCTCACCAATTTTCTAATCATTCCCTTTCCAATTACCTGACTACCCAGCCAATCCATTGGCTCCAGCCCATGAATTAGTGAGCAATCACAATTATGGCCATTTCTCCTTCCAAACAAACTTTATGATCCTATATACTACCCAAAGTTCTACCTACTGTGAAGACGCCCCTTTGCCAGTGTCTCTCCCAGAAAGGGGTTATTATGTACCTTTAACCTCATGCCTCCTGTGATCTGCTGACTGAGAAAGAGAAGACTAAGGTTTGGTTTACTGATGGTATACTTCTGGGTATTCCCTGGATAATGTGGAGGACAATCAGTAAACCAGGCCCTAGTCTTCTCTTTCTCAGTCAACAGATCACAGGGAAGTGTCCATAAGGTCATATGTACATACTGAGCATTATAACAGAAGAAAAAAAAATAGGCATTTGGCCAACTTTGTGCCTTCAGTACCTGCTTGGGCATGATCATGTACATACCACTTCCATTTGATATGTGATTGCTGCTGCACAAGTCCTACTTTATGACTGATGTATTATGATAGTTAATGTTTAAAGTATTCAAATTCTCATATTTTTAATTACTGTGAATTAGTTTGGCATAATCACCTTCTGTTTTAAGAAATGAAAACACTTTCAAGATTGTTACTTGCCAAACACAAAGCACACACATTTAAGTCAAGTTGGCAATTTCCTGGATTAGAAAACTTCAGGAGATAACTCACATACATGATTGAGCTATGCTATAGATGTAGTCAAATATCATAAACAGGCCAAATATCTCTGTATGTTGAAATGGATGAGGTACTTATGCTATCTATAATAATCTCATGTTTAATGATAGGATTATATACAATAGCTCTGAAAAATGTGTTTTCTGTGGAAGGAAAAGTTATTCCAATTCTAGTAAACATGCTTATAAGTTTCCAGTCTACAGGACAAGGAGGAAACACAAAGATGAATGGAGCAGCAATTCTGTCAATCAAGATGGTGATGGATCAATACTCATCAATAGCAGGAAGAACTGCCATAAATTTTGAATGTCCTAATGGGATCCTTGTAACTCCTTTATAAATCCCTGTGAATCAAACTATACTCTTTTCTGCATGACCTGTGGTAGGTTTCCACAGTGTTCTTAAGCACCAATTTGGCTTTGGAAACCACTGTTTCACAGCAGAAATTGAAAGCGACCATCATAGTTATGTTGCGAAAAGTAATAATTTGCAATTCAGGGGAAGCTTAGACTTAAAAAAAAACTGACTGACTTTCTCATGAGGTTTTAATTCAGATACCATTACCAAGGAAAAATAGAGTACATGTTGCAACAGAACTGAACAGATTTCTTGCTGAGCATTGCTTTCAAGTATTCCAGCAAATTGAAACCATCATTATTCTATCAAAACAAACATGCATTGACTAATTACATAGCTCCAGACAGCATCTTGAGCTACTTTGCATAGTAAAGTTGCCTTCTTTGAACTCTCAAAGCTGTCTCCTTGTTTCCGAGCTTTTTTTGTGTTCTGTCTGAGAACTAACATTCTCAGAACTTTGCACTGGCTAATTAATGGTAAATAAGTTAGATTGACTTTTTTGTGTGAAAAAAACACTGTCTTAATAAAAGAAAGATAAGAAAATATAAATTAAGATACCAACATTACAATAGGTCCAAACATGAATATGATCTAATGATAAAGTGAATACATTCAGTAACTTAAATATTATTCATATATTCATATGCTGACCTACTCATACAAAAGTCTCTTATTGTGTCATACACTTTTTGGAATAATTTTGTTAATATTTTTATTGCTTAAAACAGCAATTTTAACAGGTATAATATAGAAAAATACTCTCTTCCTTAAAGATATGAGAATTTCTACTATGATAGTTATTACTTGAAGTCACATACATACAAATGATTTGATGAAAGTCAGTGTTCAATAGATGTAATCCATATCAACTAAAACAGAACTTGTTATACAAAAAAAAGAGACTCTACATATTCCCTATGCTTATTCTTTGTTTAAACAACAACATATAAGAATTCCTTGCATGCCACATATTCACAATTATTTTTACCTTTTGTTTCATTGAAGTTGATTTACTGAATGGGATATAAGAATCTCAATTGAGTTTTCAGTAAAATTATTTCATTGTTAAGTGGACATTCTGAGACTATTTGAATATCTCAAAACCTTTGATAAGAACAAATAGTTGCCAAAAGAGGAAATAAGACAGAAAGTTGTGATTGTATTAATGATACACAACACTGACTCCTTGCCGAAGCCATCATCAACAGTGAAAGAGAAAAGTGTATTTGCTACCAAAATTAAAAATTGAGAATAATTGACATTACTTGATTTTTGAGGTTCAAGTTCCTTTCTTCATAAGGATAGTACTTTTGTTATTCAGTCTCTCCAAGGATATCTAAATGCTGATCATAATTTTACGTAAATTTAGTCCAATAATTTTCTAAGTCCATCAATCAAAATATTTTAAATATAAATGATAACTAGAGCTTCTTATAATATTAAGGTTAGTTGTTGAAAGTGATTGGAGATATATACATATACATACATATACATGTGCCTCTATTTCCCAAGAACTGGTATTAAAGGCCTATGCCACAAATCCTGGCCATACATGTTTATTTGTAAAAAAAAAAAAAAAGTGATCGATCAGATGCTCTTTTCTTTATTTGAATTACCCAGAGATTGTCAATATTGATATCTTTTATTTGACGTTGGTTTTGAACCTTGATTCTATTTTCAAATAGTAAACACTTTTAAACAATACTATGTTTGGTGGAATGTAGAACTGCATCAATAATTTCATAGAAAAACTTATTGTTAGCAAAACAATCCTATTAAACCAAAGGATACATTTTGCCTTATGGAAAATGCTAACACTGCCAGCTAGACCTTCTTGTAAAATTGGAAAGAGACTAGTTATAGACATAAAAGCCTGTGAGACTGTGTCAGCACTTTCTAAATCTGTATTTTACTTTTGTTCCAAGTGTAATCAAGGCCAACCCTATACCAGCCAACAGATCCCAGAAACTTACAAAAATACCTTATGGATTTATTGATAATGATTTGCCTGTGCCCTTTACAGCACAAAGATTCTCTTAGGAAGCAAAATGAACTACTCCTTATTTGGAACATATAGGATTTTTCAAAATATGTAATTAAAATTAACTTTATTAAAAACTATAGATGGGAGAGAAGTCCTATGCTTATACAATACAATAATTTATGTACTAATCTTATAGTCAGTTGTAATAATAAAACACTTGTATCAGTTGTTCATTTTGTGCAAATTATACTTAAAACCAAGATGTTCCTATGACATGCTAGCCTTAAAAGGGGATACCTTGCAATACATAGGTAACCAAAGTTCATTTTAGAGTGTTAGAAATTAAGAGAGGTATAGTTAAATAAATGGTTCTGTTATACTAAATTATATTGTGTTGACAAACCAACTAAAATCACACTCACATAATATACAACAGTCTTCATGTCCCTTGAGGGCAGGCAGGAGACTCTTACTGTTTATATTAGAAATCTGGAACACAATGACAAATATTCTCCCTGAATACTAGGGCCCTACTTTAATGAAGAAAGAAAAATTTTAACTCTTGGAAAACTGGCATTAAATGTTATATCCAGGAAAAGACTCTTAGTTGGACATTGACATAACTGTCACAGGGTCCTTCCAAACTATACCAGGAGCAAAGCAGGAATTTTATTATTAATATTCCTAGCACAACAGTAGGATTGAAAATAAATATAAAAGGCACACCACAAAAAAAAGTCTGAAAACTGGATATTCGTTAATAAAGCTATAATACAGACTCATTAAAACTGTAGTTTTATATAGTTTAGAGGATAAGAGAATAATTTGATCAGAATTGCAATTTTTGAGAGTTGATATAGAAAAGGTGGTATGATGAGTTATTAAGAAATAAGATTAGAAGGAAAAATGAATAATTTGGATGTTAAAGATAATATATTTGTAAGAAAGTGTTAGAAGGGAAATGCAAAGTGAGATGGAGTATAAACAGTAGAAATAAAATTTGAGGAAGGATTGGGGAAGGGATGAGTTAAGGAGAGCTCAAATATTTCAAGCTTAAAAATAGCTAGAAATAAAGAATACAACAAATGACCAATGGGGAACACAATTGTCCAAGACATTCTACTGTCTATAATTTGCTGATGATCCATTGCCCTTTAATTTTCTCTATCTTTTCACAAAAGACCTGACAAGTTCAGCATGTGAGATCCAGTTCCTTCAGAACTTCAAGTACCCTTTTTCTCCTTTGCATCTCCATTTGGCGTTAGCTCCTTTCTGTGGAATTTTTACAGCTTTGGGAGTGTAATACTGTAGTTTCTGCTTTGATAACTCAGGTTGTAGTAAACTTGTAAGTCTCTGAAATAAATAAGTAATTAACAAATTAATCAGGAGACAATATCCTTGTACTTTGGTTTCTGGTGTCAGTTGTGATTTATAAGAACATTCAGTTTGTGAAATTCCCTCATTTTGAAATGATAAGAGTCATCTTTGTTTATTTTCCTTTTCGGACCATGCCTGATAAACCCTTTAACATATCAAAAACAATCCAATGGGAGTTATAGATAATATCACTACTTCATAATTCATGTGGGTTTCTGTGTGTGTGTGTGTGTGTGTGTGTGTGTGTGTGTGTGTGTCCCCATATGGAAAGGGCTTTGTAGGGAGTTAATAAGTAGAAAACGTTTTTTGTTTTGCTTTTAGTCTGAGAGCTGCTTGAAACCTTTGTCAAACAGTCCTCTATATCTTTTGGAAAGTGTCTATTGACACACACACACACACACACATGGACATAGACAGGGAGACAGAGAGGAAGAGATGGGAGGACACAGAGTTTTAGAAATATTCAACAGTTTTTTAAACATAGCTACAAAGATTCACTCAAGAATATTTTATGGACCCCAATTAAAGATTATTAAATCATTAGTACAGAATTTAAACATATGAAAAATAAGTTGGTATTCTATTTTTAAGAGTAACTATAGTACAAAATAAATATGAATTATGCTATTTAATAATTATTAAATACTTCACAAAGTTAATATGAATATTTTTAAATTAGAGAAACCCACATTTTTAGAAAGCAGAAAAATTAGGAATCATCAAATTAAATTTCATGTTCCAAATAGAAAATATTCCTATTTCTATGTAATGATATACTGTAATGCTGATTTGGTTGTTTACTAGCAGAAGCAGAACTAGTGTTTATCATGGTATTCATGGTCTTGTGACCTTGTCAATATGTTGCATGAAGGCTCCCCACATCTGTGTGTTTATTAGAGACACCCTTGCAAGAACATGAGGAGGGATCCATGATAGTTTGTAGATTCTGAGATTAAAAATATAAACAATGCTGATAGCAGAGTGCTATCTGCTGTTCCTTTGATTAGAAAAACACTCTACTTCGTTCTAGCAAAATATATCCTCGAAGACTGCTTTCTCTCTAGTCTGTCTCTAAAAGAGGAATCAAGGATTGATTCAGTATGCATGGATGAAGAGAGACAAGAAAATCTAACTGTGGAAAAGGAGTAAAGATTTGTCACATCCCTTATGCACAAAAAGGATACTCAACATATGTATCAATATATTTCTAGTTTTATTCATAATTCATTGAGATTCTACAGTGTAAATATTTTCAGTATCTTGGGCAATTTGGGTATAGTAGGTATAGAACAAGGCCAGAAGTTAAGATGCTTGTGCTCTATTTCAAATGACAGTTTGTATTTGTAAGGAGTATTTAGTAAGCTTCAGAAAACACCAAAAGGCATTCCTTGACCTTTCCTTCTTTAACCTTCTCCCTTCCTTCCATGTTCTGCATAGACTCTCCATACCTCGTGCTCATTCCCAGGAAACAGGTGCTTGCCTTCTTCTTGTTTCTTTCTCGCACAATGAATAATAAAGGTTATCCCTTCTCAGGGTTGAGTTTAATTTCTGTTTGTACTCCAAACACATTACATCTTGCTTTTCAAAAGATGAACTTCAATAAAAAAGTTTTAATTTATTACATGGATAAAATGACAAATAAAGACTAATAAAGAGCTGATGGTATAGCAACAAAAAATGCTCTATTGTAGTTCTTTTTTTGTTTTTTGTTTTTTGTTTTTGATTTTTGGTTTTTCAAGACAAGGTTTCTCTGTTGTAACTCTGTAGATCAGGCTGGTCTCAAATTCACAGAGATCCACCTGCCTCTGCCTTCTGAGTGCTAGGATTAAAGATGTATACCACCACCACCTGGCTATTAGCTTAACTCTTAAAGTTCATGTTTTTTGACCATTAAATCAATAATTACTCTGACAGCATACACTCATAATAAGCTACTTTCTTCCTCTTTTTAAGGCTGTTCTTTTTGTATTCTATAGTAGTTACCTCATAGGTTTCTCACCTTGTTCTTAGAAGACGTTATATACTACAAAGTTTACCCCCAACCCTCCCAGAGGACCTTCATAATTTTTCTAGGGTTCTATTTTAAATCAGTTTTACAAATAATTCTCTTACTGTAACTTTCATCAAAAATCATCATGTACCATTTTAAAGGACTAACTTACCATTTCCTATTCAACTTTAATCTTTGGTGTTAGTTCTATAATAGGCTTCTACATTTGGAAATACACAGTTTTATGTTGAATCAAGTAATCACTTTTACTTCCACTAAAACTGATACTTTGCAGTGTATATGTGTTCTAGTCCTGTTTCATGACACTGTGTCTTCTTTTCTATTTCATTTAGCTAAAACATATGTTTTCAATATCTACTGAAAGATGATAGCAATGAGGAGCCAACAATAAAAAAGTGAAGCTGCAGATATATTGCTTTACTTTCCATCTTGAATATTAGCCAGATACTATATGCTATAGGTTTGGTCACCAGTCAATGGATACCATTGGAGGTGGTAGAGCATTCAAGAGGGAAGACTATTTCAAGAAAGTTAGGAGTTATAAATGTAATTTAGAAGTCGGTATTGAAGCCTCCACCTTCCTCTATTTCTGTTTGTCATAAGATAGGAAGTGACTATTTTGTTACTTGAAGGGAAATCTGACTAAGTTATCATTGATGAGAAATGAGATGGAAAAAAATAGAAGGGAAAAAACAAAGAGAGTTCTATAACTGAAATTAGAAATGAGTAATAATTTATGAGGAATTAGGCAAATGCATAGATAACATTGTGATGGAGAGGTACAGTAGGGTAATCTTTTGTGGTATATGATTTTTTTGCCAACCATGTTCTCCCATAGAGAAATAAAAACATATACTTTAATAAATTCAGTAACTCAACCTCATGTTTGCAAGGAAGATTTGCACAAAACTCCTACTCAGAATCAGTTCTTGCTCCTATGATACCACTTTATTTTCTTATTCCTTATTATGCTATTTCTGGTGTCCTTAGGTGGTAGAAGACAGATCATTAATTACATGGACAATTTTCTGCCAGTGCAGCTTCTTTTTGAAAATTATACTTTATCATTTCAACATATTGGATATGGTTTGAGTGAATCTTGTGGGGATTCATGTGTTTATAACTAAGCCATATTTAAAGGTGTTAAGAGAGTGAAACCTTATTCAGTATTAAACAATGGTATTCAGAGTTCCTGCTTTGGGGAGGTATTTAGTACTAAACATGGTTCATAGTTGTATTCCTATGATTGAACAAAGGGAGAGACCAGAATAGATGTATACATATATGGAGCTATTAACCATCACATTCCCCAAATTATACCAGCAGAATACTCTCATCAGACTGTACCACTTAAGTTTTGTATTCTAGAGTTGTGAGAACTATCAAAATAATATGGATTAAACTAAACTAATCTGGATCTCTGCATTTCACTTAAAAGAAAATGGATTAATAGATTAATGAATATGCAAGTTGTGGATTATGTGTAAATTATATTAATTTTATGAGCTATCTGTTCAAGGTAAGCAACAAAACAGTGAAAGTCTAGAGTACTTATAGATCTTTATCATGGTTTATATATTGAGAGGACTTTTTTTTTCCTTGTCATGATTTCATTATTTAAACAATTCAGTCATCTACTTCCCAAATATGGTGTTAAAGCTGGGGCATGGTAAATGACAAGTAGGGATTATCAATCTGTGTGGACAAATATTTCCCAAGAATGAACAAGATCCCAATTGGTTGTTTTCATCAACCAGAAGAGAGTTACAACAGTGCATTTCCACCATAATATGATTTCTGTAATATTTTATCTTAACTTTTCAGGAATGAGCAATTATTGGAATTGAATTCATCCACCAGTTTAAATGGTGGTCTCATTTTAATTTTGGAAATGAAATTTTGGTATAAATCAATTCATGTTGCATGTTATTTTGGGGAACATATAGGAATAAATAGAGATTCCTGTCATAGTTTCACCATTTTCTTAATTTGAAAGTCGTCTGTGGATGGATTCATTTACTATGATCAGCCTACTTCCATTTTTAAAAACTAAATTATCCTCTAAATTCACAGTCAGATTATATCAACTATGATACTGAGCAAAGACATTGGCATGTTGAAATCAAGTACATATTTCCCTGTGAGGAAATAATATTCTCAGCCAGAGTGTTAACTATTGGTATCATAGTTGTCCTTTGGGGAAGAAGATGATGGACATGACAGCATTAGCAATACATTTATGGTAATACTATAATTGTTTTACTAACGTAAATTACTATTTATTACTATTACTACCAATTATTACCAATTACTACCAATTATTACTACAATTATTACCAATTACTATTCATGAATGCTATGCACAAATGATCAAAGCTTCTATGTCATTTCTTAGTGTGTTACTGAGATATACAATGAGCATGTTGAGCTATTAAGCCATAAACAAGTGCTTCTTAACAAACCTAATTCCAGAGTATGAGTCTCTCCATAAATGCTGCTGTATTTCTATCAATACACATACTTGCAAATTTTGGAGACAATTAAAAAATATAAATATAAATACTCATAGACTAGCAATAACATTTAATTTCAAGAAATTCAAGCAACAACCCCATTATGGTTTTCCTTATCACAAAATCTAACACTACCACACAGAAGATTTTAGAGAGAGCTTTCTAGAGAGTATAGGTTGTCTATCATTTGATTACAATACAAGAAATTAATTTGGGATGTGATATTATATATAATATTATATTGGTCATAATATTTTCATTTCCTGCTTTTGTCATCTGGTTTTAAAAACATAGTTAATCATGTTAAGGCTCAAAGATGTACTGACCTATACATTTATTCTTCTAAAACAAAGAAAACATTTCTTTTTAAACATATAAAAATATTTTAACATGCAGGACATACAATAAAATATCTGGTGTTAGAAATATAATGTTGAGATTTCTCTTAGTTTATCACATATTTATATACAATAACAACCCTAAACCTAAGAAACAAATATGTGAAAATATTAATTCTTATTTTCAGTTTATGAGTCAGAACAGTGAGGGAGTTGAACCAGAAGAGTCAGAGTTCAGAAGGTTCTAATCAGAGTGGAACAGTCAGCAGTAAGTCTTCAAGACTGATTAGATTGTACAGAGGCTGAAGAATTCTAGATTGTACACAGGCTGAGGCTGAAACCTTCAAGTTCTTGGCTTAAATGTTTTAGATTGTATGGAGACCAATATTCTCCGGGGCTCCAGGACTAGGACCAGAGATTGAATCAGTCAACGAATAAATTGTCTTTTTCCCTGAAGCAATGTCTACAGGTTATAGACCAGCTACCCTATCAAATTGTGGATCCACGGCTGGTGAAACCTTCTAGCTTTAGTTTGGTTTATTATACATCAAGAGTTCATGCAGATATAGAGTGTAAGTGTCTTCCCCTTTCATGGATCTAGACTGCTAGATGGATCAGCATGTCATTCTGGTGGACAACAATAACAATAAAGGTTCAATAATGCAAATCTCTCTTTGCAGTGTGCTTGTTGGTATGGATGACCCGAGAACAATTCCCAATTTCGTGCACAGTTATAAGAAAAATAAAGCAACATTTTTCTTATGGAAAAAGTTTGAGTGCCTGTTACATGCTACTACAAAATGAATGCTTTTCACAAATTTCATTTTAAAGGTCCATTAAAATGAAAAATTGAAGTAAACTATAAGTAAAAATGAAAAATTTAATGCTAGGATGTGTATATTACTACTCTCTATTTTATCACAGGGCACATAATCCACTGGGTATTCTATTATTATTGCTAGCTGATAGAGTGACATGGTATAAGAAATTTTCCACTCAATTAAGATGAAATATAAATTTAATTTATATTCATTGAATGCCAGTAGTGAAAATGACTCCTTTTTCATGGGCATTTTGGATATTATTAATTCTGTTAAAAGGACTGGATTAATTGTTAGTTATCCAATTTTAGTTCTATTATTGATGGAAATATGTCATGAAAATTTTCTTTGATTTTCCCTTTCATGTTTGGAAACTAGTAAACTGAATGGTATTAATAATGATCAAGACGTAAGCTCCAACAATCTTTCTAAAGATATCTGGTATCATTGGGTGAGCATAAAATCTAAATTATAGGATATAATTTAAATAACTTGGTATTTTATTATATTTTTCCAGGAATTCAGTGTGTATACCAGACTGGCTTGAAACTGACTCAGTGTACCACTCTGGCCTCCACATAATAGAGACTCACCTGCCTCTGCTTCCTAAGTACTGATATTAAAGGAATACAACACTACATTCAGCAAACTTGTTATTTTAAATTGTTCCAAAAAGACAATGCTCTTTAGTCAGAGACTTTTAACTCATTTTGGAAACATTAGAAACATAAATTTCAGTATTTCACCAAGTATCATAACATGAATACTTCTTATTCCTTTATCACAGTGCAAAGAAGGATACATGATCACTTTCACTGAGATCTGGTTGCCACTGCATTGAATCTGCAAACAGCTTTTGGTAAAATTGTCATTTTCACAATATTTTTCTGCCAACCCGTTACCATTGGGTTTATTTCCATTTTCAAATGTATTTTTCTTTCTCTGTCTTAACAGGTTTAATGTTTTCATTATAAAGATTCTCTACTTCCTTTGTTAATATTCCTAGATATATAATTTTAAGGATATTGTCAATGGGAATGTGTTGACAATCTCTTTCTCTTTATGATTGTTGGTGGTATACAGAAAAATTATTGATTTGTTTTTGTTGATTCTGTATCTACCATATTGAGCTAATTGTTTATCATTTCTAGAAGATTTGTGGTAGAATTTTTGTGACCTCTTGTTTACAATGCATATTATCTTCATGCAGGGATATTTAGACTTCTTTCCATATATGCACACCATTCAATTTTCTCATGCCTTATTATTCCACCTAGTGCTTCAAGCACAATATGGAAAAAGTGCGGGACTAGTATGTATCCTTGTCTCATTCCTGAAGTCAGTGGGATTGCTCCAAGTTTTTCTCCATTTAGGCTGATATCGTCTATGTGGGACTCTCAAGCTTAGCTTTTTTTTAATGTTGACATATGTATTCTCTTCATGATATTTTATCATGAAGATATGTTGAATTTTGTCAATGACTTTTTCTGCATCCATTTAAATGATCATGTGATTTTTTTGGCTTTCAGTCTATTTATGTGGTTTATTATATTTATTGACTTACGTATTTTAAACCATCACTGCATGTTCAGAGAAAAAAAAAACAGCATGGCCACAGTGGATAATTTTGTAATGTGTTTTGTTATTCTATTTGCAAGTATTTCATTGAATACTTTTCAATCTATGTTCATCAATAACATTGGCCTGTAGTTTGCTTATTTTTGTTATGTCTTTAACTGGTTTGGATACCAGATTAATACTAACTTCATAGAAAAAGATTTGAGACACTCCTTCTGTTTCTTTATTTTAAAAATATTTTAAGAAGTATTGGCTGACAATTTCCTTTGAATGTCTGGTAGAATTCTGCTCTGAACCCATCTGTCCCTGGACTTCATTTAATTTAAAGTCTTTTTACTACAACTTCGATATTCTCATTGTTATGAATCTATTTGGGTTGTTGACTTCTTCTTGAATTAATTTTGGTAGTTTAGCTCAATTGAGAAGTGTGTCCATTTCTTTTAACTTTTCCAACTTAATAGAGTGCATGTTTTTAAAGTATTTCCATGTAATACTCTGAATTTTTTAGTGTCTAGCATAATCTTTCCATGTTCTTTTCTGATTCTGTTAATTTGGGTCCTATCTTTATTTCTTTTTTTAGTTGGACAAAGGGTCTGTCAATCTTGTTTATCTTCTTAAAATGCAGTGCTATGTCTTAGATTGATTGAATCTTTTGTTTGCTTGTTTGTTTGTTTGTTTTTTGGCTATTGTTTTTTGTTTTTTCTATTTTTTTCGTTAATTTCTGCCCTTTTTTTTTTTTCAAATTTCTTTCAGGCTTGGAATTTGTTTTTCTCTCTCTTTTTTTTTTTTTTCTAAATTTTTGGGGTGTGTCATTAACTAAACTTGTATAATCCCTGTCTTCTAAATGTTTGTTCTTAAAGCCACAGTTAAGTGTGGTCCTCTCCCAGCACAAAGGAATCTTCTGTTTTCAAAAATGGATACCATTTCAGAAAACTTATCTGAAAATACAGATCTTTCTTCAGAACATTTGGGCTTGTTGGATCCACATTCACACACAGAGGCACACTGCATCCACTAAGCTATTTTTATTGTTTTTATTGTGGTTTTATATAATCTTCAAAATTCAGAAATAAATAACTGCTTTGATGTTTCCTGCTGAAGTCTTCACTGTCCTTCACTGTTCTGATTTTAGAACAATTATCAGATTTTTTTTTTTACTCTCCTAAAATTATTATTTATCTTTTGCCCTCTTAAAAGACTTTGATGTCCCAAATTAAATATGCATCTTAAGATCTGTATTCAATTGTTTGAAAACACCGTTATGAAACAAAATTCAATAAGAATATGTTTTCAAATAGTTTCTTTTCATTTTCCTTTGGAATTCAGTTCTAGTTTCTCAGATTGCTTTAGTTATGATTAGTTATTGCAAATATTTTTCCCATCTGGTTTATGAACACACTGTAGATCAACATTTGTATAATTTGAATCATGAAAATGTTTGTACAAAGAATAAAATGTGTACTACTGTGGTTTGGGATAAGTAATCAGCTGTGTAATAAAAATAATAATAAATAAGATATGCAAATGAAAACTTCAATATATTTCCCAGATGGTTTTTTGTGATCTACTTAGTCTACTTATTTTGCCTCTGTTATATTTTTCTTTACAATTATAGATTTAAAAAGCTAATTTTGAAACCTTTTTTATAATTTCAAGAGAAACCTAATACAATTTCTCAAATCAATCAAATGCACTACTTTTATTTCTTCTGGCACTTTTTATATGCTTTGGGTAGATGAGGAGATTGTTAATTTAACTATATGTCAATTTTTAGAGTTCATTAGTTAAATTTGAAGTATATAATTTAATTACTGTTTAAAATCAAAAGTATTATATTTTTGTTCCAAACATTTTTTGTCATAATAACTATGACATAAAACTCAATGACACACTTTGAATTTTCATGGTGGCCCGTGTACTTTTGATGTCTATGTAGGCAAATTTGCAAGTCTTTCAACTTACTGTGTGTTATACGTCCTCAATTTAAAATTAACAAAAGCTATCTTGAAATTCACTGGTAAAAAGTGGATTAAAATGCTTTCTTAAATATTTTAAATTTTAAGTGTGTATGCTACTTTACATCACCCTAAGATCTATTTAAAAGCTACCACTACAGTCTACAGGAAAAAAAAGATATACATGACAAAATAATACATACAATCTTAAAGATTTGTGTTTTTAAATAGTAGAATAGTAAATCACTATCAATATGCTTAATTTTTGAAATATTACTCAGAAAAACATTACTAACTCATCCTTATTCTTGTCTTTTGATTAACTATGACAGAGAGGTCACACTATTGATGTGGTCACACTATTATTAAATACCTTTGCCAAAAGTCAAATGAAATGTTCTGGTCATTATCCTGTGTTGAGATGAGGTATAAGCAGAAGAGGCCTAACCAAAATGAAAGTAGTATGAGAAAAAAGTTGGAAACTTATTATCTTATTTCCAGATTGAAAGTCATGCAAAATAGTTTGAAGGCAGATACTTATCAAGGTCTCACAATGATGCTCCTACAAGTAATGGGTCACTAAACAAAAACCTTATTCAGTTCCAATTTCCAGTTTGCTTCTAGTTTCTGGTGTGTGTTATCTTCATTGGATTGTTGGTCAGAGAGACCTAAATGACCCCAAAGCAACACATTTTTTGGACTTTTCGTCTTTCTTTTTGTCAGTCATCTTGGTTGCTTATCAGAAATAGCTAGTAAGAACTTACTGTTTAAGACACCACACATTTTATGTATAATTCATAGAGAAATCAAGCTGAAAGCTTTCTCTCTGCTCACTGCTTTTGATAGATATAGATGGGGTTATGCAGGCTTCTGGTGGGTGTTAAACACAGAAATGGTCTTACAAAGCTGTAACTTCTATAAACTGCAATGTGTCCCCATTAGGAAATAGAGACACTACAGTGATGTGGGTAACCAACCATTCTTTGGTTGGATTTGATGCCTGCTCCACACAAGCGAATCTATACTTCCTTCAGTAAATCTAATCAAACAACATTACTGAAGCAGTCTTGGGCCCTAGGAAGGAACCCAATGCTGCTGCTTAGAAAAATTATCAGAACATGAAACCATCTTCTAAATACTTATGTTTATTCCCATGGACATAGGATATTCTCAGACTCAATCAACTAAAACCATCCTCCTTCTGTGAACAGAGGTAAATACAGAGACACATGACTGCAAAGATTCTAGGAATACAGAATAGTGGATGGCTCAGCCTTAAGGAAAACATTTATATCATAATTTTAATGCTCTTAAGACATTGCAGGAGAGGGGTAGAAAGAAAATACGAGCTAAACAAAAGGAGAGAGATTGTGACATGCCATCCTCTAAACATTGCATTATTATAGCTATCATGAACTCACAGCAGCTAAGTCTAGAGATACTGGGCCCACATGATGACATTCAATCTTCTATAAAAGGAGAAGGATTCCTAGGCTTCTACCAATTGAAGCTTATCTATTAGCAACTAACAGATTGTGATAGAGATGATTGATTCCTTAAGTGTGATACAAAACAAGTAAAAAAAAAATAGTAAAACATGCAAAAAGTGGCGCCATGTGTCATCATGTTGATTGGTTGTTACAGGGTTAATAACACACATAGAAACAGAACATCAGAATTGATAGAAAATTTAGATAGAGTGTAACTTAGTCCAGACTTTCTGTTTACACAGCAATATGTGCCATCTGGTTAAGTAACTTAGGGAAGACCCTTATTTAGCACCAGACTTCTAAGTAGCAGCCCTTTCTTCTCAAGGTAAGAAAGTTGCACATTTCTATAAGTCATAGGATAAGAACAAAAGTAAAACTACTCAAATATAATTCACACCATGTTTCTTTTTCCATGTGACCTCTTCTCTGTAAAACTCACATGATAAATTACATTTTGAAATTAATTAAAATTTTTGCAAGAGATGCCTGTTGAGTCCAGCAGAAATCTACCCTTGAAGGAGAGACACTGTACTCTAGGAAAATATACTTCCTATCTTTAAGAAACAGACATTAAAGACAATCTGCTTACTACATAAGAAATCAGGTGGTTTTTATTTTGGAAATAAAAAGTAAAATTAAAATGATGAAAGTATACATTCATAAGGTTATTTGTAATTTCTACCATAATGATATTTAATGCTTTTAACTAGTTGTCAACCCAAATTAGCAAACACATTTTTATGTATTCAATTAAAGTTAGATAGGTCAAAAATTACTAATGGTTATGCCATCATAAACTTTTTTGTGAAAATATTAGTACCATCTGGATATATGAGTAAGACAGAAAACTAGATGCAGTGAGAGCAGGTTATCTTAAATAAGAAGTAATAATATAACAGATAAACACTATATTTTTTTAGAATTCTATTTTCAGTAAAAAATATATCTTATGCCACTTTGTAAATAATTCAAATACACTTATATTCAATTTGAAACCTTTACTTTTAGCATATTTGTTTTAAATAATTAACAACATGCTGACTAGGATTCACACAGACTTTGCCTACAAAATTGATCTAAAAAAATCTCTGTTAAATAATGATATATCAATATAACTATTAAAGAGACAGAGAAAGGAAGAACAATTTGAAAAACAGAATAATATTTGGAATAGGTAAGAGATGAGAAAGTTAAATACAGGAAATGGAGTTATGTTTGGCAGTTACATTGACAGTAATCAACATCTCTCTAATTGAACTCAAGATCTTCTCAACAAGAGGGAAATATTGCCTGGTACAAGAAACTTTATCAACTGCCCAGGGCTCAGGACCTCATGGATCTTAGACGAGAACCTACAATCACCAATTTACTCAACTGCATCCTAAACATTTGACTCTATAACCACTGATAAATTTAGTCCTCACCGCTCATCAAAGAAATTTCACTTTTCAACAGACAGACTGTTACATAAAACCACTAACATTCAACATCCAGATGTGTAGAACCGTGTCTGAATGGATAGTTCAACAAAACAACTTCTGTGCCTAAGTCTCAGAGGACAGAAATAATATAAAAGTCAGAGAATCAGGAAGTTTGCTTTGAGGCTGTATCTCTAGTAATGCCAGCACCCATCAAGTCTCAACAGCAGGACTGCCTGAACATGAGTTGAACAAGGACAACAGATATGCTTAAGTGGACAGAGGAAAGCCCACAAAGCTTCAACTCCATGCAAAGAACTACTAAAGAATGTTGAAAGCAGGAGAAATAATCCTTCCCAGGGTAGAACATACCAATTGGTTATCCAATACCAAATAGTCATGCCTGAAAACTAATGCAAGCAACATTATACAGAGTTGGAAGTTTATACATGTATACACACACACACACACACACACACACACACACGTATGTGTGTTGCAACAATTAATGATGAAAAAGGCCATGAATTTGAAAGGGAGCTAGGAGAAGTACATGGGAGGATTTCAAAAGAAAAGTTTTATGAGGTTAAGGAGGCAATAAAGAATATGAGATATGTTATATGAAGGCACGTCTCTGGATAATCCTTACTGATGGGTGGTGAATTAATATTCAAGGAGTAGCAGAACTGTAATTTAGATTCTCCCTGCCCAGCTTCCTCCCTATAATAGAGCAATAATATCCTGGTTCATTATTTCCTGCACATACAAATGCTGTCAGAATCCCTCTTATCTTGATCTCTACCCACCAGGTGACAAATATCATACCAGATGAGAGTGTTCAGGCTGTTTCTGACGTTATTTCGGGCTGGCTATAGAAGATGGTCAGTTCATATTAATATTCTCCATTACTAGGATCCCTCAGAAGGGTCCAGTAAATTTCAATTTCATTAGTTTTCCACACTAACCCCCAAATGCCCCCCAATTCCAGCCATCTGTCCCTGTACTTTCTGAGTTCAGTTTTCTGGTCATCTGGTGTTTGAAATAAAATAGCTACTCCTGAACTTCTGTTTTCTTATGTTAATAGATAACAATTTTAAACTGGGTTGATTCTATCTCTCTCACTTCATGTACCCTCCCTTGAACTTATTTTCATTACTTTCCCATCATTTTTTTTTTTTTGGTATTTTCTAATTTGTAACTCTGATTAATCTAGATTAACTAACTCACTCTGTTTCTGATGTATCAAGCACATTTTCCTTTCTTATTAACCTTCTTAAAACTTCAGCAGGAAAAGATTATGTGCCTCTTCCAAAAGTATTTGATTGGAAGAGACTCTGTTCCCAAAGTAAAATGTTAACTTAATGATCACAAAAATTAATTACTATAAATCTTTCATAAATAATTGAGAAATAATATTTGATTCTGTAGAAAATATATAAAAATATAAGTAAAGCACACTATCAAAAATTATTTATGTCCTGTGGAATAAAATAATTAAGTAAAAGAATAAGTAATAAAATATGAGATAAGTTATAAAATATAAAAATATTTTTCTATGATGATTACACTTGTAAATATCTAGGCAACTCCTAAGGTTAGAATAATGAAGAACAGAAATAATGAAAGCTCTAGTGTATAAAGTAGAGTAGTAGGCCTGTGTGAAATCTAGGAAGGGTCTATATTTAACGGGCCTATAGGAAGGAATCACATTCAGAGGCTTGTGTGGTTTGGATAAATTGTAGAAAGAATGTTAATAATGTTGGTACATTAATAAAGTAGTCATAAAAGCAGTGGTAGCAAACATCTTTAATCTCAGTATTAAGAAGGCAGTGATGGTTTAATGATTGCAATCCCTAAGACAGAAACAGAGTGTGGAAGCAACCCTAGGAAGCAAAGATCAGAAAGAGTCACACAAGAAGTGACATCTGAGATGAGTCATTAAAGACAGGCAAAGTGACTAATCAGAGGAAGTGTTAGCAGAGTGAGGACATGCCCAGTGCTCACATATAAAATCAGGTTCTCAATACAGAGAAGAGTCAGTTATAGCAGGCAGTGTGAGGTAAGTACTCTGAAGCAGGCAAGGCAGGACAAGATAGAGAGGCAATGAAGCTGTATGTATACTGATATGCAGTATAAAGCAGTGTAAACTCGGCAAGAAACACAGAGACACAGAGACAGCTCAGCAGAACTAGTCAGTAACAGATGGGAAGAGTGAGCAGTTCAGTCAAAAGCAGTCAGAGAATCAGCAATAGTAAGCCAGAGTGAGAAGAGTTCAGTCAGATACAGTATGATGGCTCAGATGATCCGTTTGAACCAGTCAGCTTAGAGAAGTATTTGAACAAGTTTGAGCAAATGAGTTGAGCAAGAAGAAGGGTCTGCATTCAGAAGGAGCTAGTAAGAGTGGCTGAGTTACCAGTAGGACTTGGAGTCTGAGGCTGAAGTCCTCCAGGTCCAGGATAGCAGTCTAAAAGTTGTAGATTGTATGGAGGCTGACTCTGTATGGAGGCAGAAATGCTCAGGGCTCCAGTACTAGGAACCACTGATTGAATTAGGCAATAGAATAAAGAGCCTTTGCTCTGAATGTACATCTACATTTGGTGAATAAATGGCTACAATACTTGAAACAAGGGTCTCAAAATAGACAAACAACATCATGGTGTTGAGACTAAAGCTGAACTCAGAAATTAGAGTGACATTTGTCTACTTCTCAATCACTCCTATTTTTAATGTAAAATTTTTTATGTAAATATTTTTCATGCAATTTACTTGCCTTCCAAATTTTAATGAACATGACACAAGTGTACTTTGTGATTCACTCTCCTTCTAAAATTTTTAAAAATTTCAGAGAACAAAATAAATTTCACATTTATTATCATTCTCCAATCAAAATGGCATTTAAAGCTACTCTCTTTTTTTTTCATCATTTCAAAATATTGGAAATATATACCACCATAGCCAGTTCTGTGTTTCAGTGTTAAGTCAATATTTGGATGCTACATTCATATCATCTTCTGCTCATTTTATTTTGTTTAGTTTTCTTTCTTTCTGGAAGAAGCCCAATATTTCATTTTTTTAGAACTTCATATATGAATATTTTATTTATATCATTCACACACCTCTATTACCCCACTCCAATTCTTTCCGTGACCCCATTTCAAATTAATGTTCTCTTCTTATTGCTAATTCAATTTAGTATTTCTCCCATGTATATGTATTTAGGGCTGATGACCTGGGACTGAATAGCCTACAGAGCTTCTCATATGTGGAGAAACTGATTCTTCCTCTTAAGCAGCCATTCTGCTCAGGCAAAAATGATCTACTTTGTGAACCACAAAGATATCTTATATAATTTGAATTGCATAAATTCTACTTAATTATTGTCTGAAAGACTTTTTTCTTTTTTCCTTTTCTCAACACTTTCATTCTTTAAAAGTCAAACAATGAATCTATGCTTCCTCTAAAGAATATCTGATAGTGTGTAGGATCTATTTCTTTAAAAATTGCATTATGTTTGGGAACTTTTTTATATATCAACAATCTATCTTTTATATAAATATATTTCTATGCATTTATGTCTGTGTTTATAACTATTCATGGATCACCTATCATAAAATTGCCATGAAAACTGAATCTCACTGATGTATCAATGCATTACTATTGTCCTGGATACCACCAAAAAGATAAGCAACAAAATTGTGCAAAGGGATAGAAAAATCTGAAATTTGACATGATGTTTTGGAATTGTAAAGTGTTCCAACTACTTGTAAGATGACGGTTCTTAGATTATGTCATCTAGATATGACAGGGAAGCTACACAAACGATATCTTAGCGATATGGCTGCTTAAACAAAAGCTGAACCATAACATCACCAGTTGACATGTGCCAATTTCTAATATCTAATTTCTAAAATTTCTAAAATCCCAGAAAATTGATATTTTGACATTTAACAGCAGGAAACAATAGACACAGAAAGAAAACTCAAGATCAGCCTATAGGAAAAGATGCTGTCTTAAATAGTAATAGACAGAATTTAGAAGGGGAATAATTTGCCTGAAATATCTCGAGTTATTACACTAAAATGACCTGGCTTTCTCCATGAAGGAGCAACAGTGCATTTAGACAGGGAGACAGCAAATCCTTTTTAAGTCTTGAATGTGCTGAGTCATATATGCATCCCTCTGACACTGCTGCCAAGAGCTGACTTTCTTCCCATTAATTGTCTTTTTTTAATTTGCTCATGACAGGTAGCTGAAGTATATTTTCAAATTAGCGTGTTATTTTTTCTCTCTACTTTGTTGGTAAGGATTTCATAGCCTTTCACTCACATTGATTTTTATTGAACATGCAAAAGCATTGCAGGGAAATGAGCAAACAGTTTAAATGGTAGTCATTTATTGAGATGGCCAAACCTCCTTAGCCAAGCAGTTCTTTTTGTATAGATTAATTTTGTATTGCAAAATTAAGTTGACCTTGTGTTTGTGCTGCAGAATTTGCATACATTCAATTTAATAAAACCTCATAATCTCACTTGCACTATACTGTTATAGGCGTTCAGTTAAAATGTTAAGAAAGTATCTACTAGTAGGAAATAATCCAGCAAGAATTGATTTCAAAGTGACTACTAGACAAAGTTCTTAAATAAACTTAAAAAAATAGGTTGTTTTACCTAATTAATTTCTTTACTATTAATTTTAGCTATCAAACATTTAGGTTTTGCTTAGAATGCTCTATAGAAATTATCATTCAGTCAAGTACTTTGGACCTGCTTAACACTGCTTGCTTCTATTCCTCATTAAAATGATAAATACAGAAGCATTACATCATGAATTTGTTGTGATTGGAGTATTAATCAGGAAAAATTATAAATGAGAAAAGACATTAAAAGAGAACTAGAAGAAAATTCAGAACCTCTGTAAGTCTAGAGTGGAATTGAATGTTTCCATTGAATATTCAATTTTAAACAGAGTTGTATTAGTTTTATAAACTCTTGTCAATTTATATTGTGCAAGATTCATGTTATGTAGCACAAACAATATGCATATTTTACTGTTTTATCATTTTAATAGTTCTTTGAGAAGAGAAAAATTATTTTCTTATGAATTAAATGCTGATGATTCCTCAATCCTTATAAATAACTTACCTTATTATTTTTGTGGGTAAGAAGGACAATTGGAAAATAGCTCTTAATAAAAGATTAGATAGTTTAACAACACTGCAATATATTTCATGGCTGACTACAAAAATTCCAACACCACCGCTTATGCTGTAATGAATTATATCATGTAATACTCTTACTAGTATTGCAGTTGCATTCAGTTAAATGTTATCTTAAAAATGTCATTTTAAATAAGCATGGTGAGGTGCTCACCTTTTGTCCCAGCCTTTGCGACACAGAGGCAAATCAATCTCTGTGAGTTCAAGGCTAGTTCAACTCTGTTAGTTGGTCTAGTTCTACATATGGATTTCCAGGAGAGAAAGGGCCACAAAAAGACCCTATTTCAAAAAGTAATTGAAGAAAAGGAGGAAAAAGAGTTGGAAGAGGAGGAAGAGAAAGAGGAGGAGAGAAGAAGGAGGAGAAGGAGAAGAAACGTGATTTATTAAATATAGGCTCTTGGGTGCCAATACCTTTATGAATAATATTTTCAAATTCCATAATTCAAAAAAATAGGTTGCAAAGTAAGATGAAAGATTCTGTTACAAAAATTTGTAAGAGAGAAGAGATCAATTTCAAGTAAATTTTTTATTTCTTAAGAACATGTCAGATTTTACCAACAAGATTGTTTTCATTTCAAACTTCATATTTTACTGCTGAATTTATGATCAAGATGCTTTCATCATTTTAAATTCATACAGAACAGAGAGAGAGTTGCTGTAAGAGGTTTGGGATAAGATGGAAGTTTTATATTGAAGGCTGCATTTTCTTATTTTTACAAGTACACATTTGTATATTTTGAGTGACCATCAACAACAATTCTTCAAGTCATTCAAACCTGCTACAAGAGGTTCTCAGACTTAGAGTGTCTTGTTTTGCTTTTAATTTGCATCTAGAGTGCATCTCATTGTAGCTGCTACGTAGAACTCTCAAATCAATAAGAGAAACAGCAAACTATATGTTTGAAGTTGCTACATCTTGGTCTTATTTTATGTTTTGAGTATCCTGAAATAACAAAATCTAATAACTATCTTATTTTTGAGTTTGTTTGATGATATTACATTGCATATTGTTTAGGATAATTCTTGAGTTTTCATTACAAGTAGCTTGAAGTCTATGAATTGTTTATTTAAATCAGAACATGACAGATAGGATCACTATAAGAGAAGTTATAATAATTTGTACTCTACTCAGTTAGATTTTTACTATAGATAAATATTGTTTTTGATCTTTATGACCAATACTGGTTCTTTCAAAATGAGACATTCATAAACCACTGGATATCCAGCACATACCATTTTTGAGTTTGGTTGACGTGAAAGGTCTGAGATAATTCCATGGGTCCTAACATTAAGTGCATACCAGAAGATCAAATATGAAGACAATAAAGAACAATATCAATATAATTTATTAATTACTATAAACATGCAAAATAGAAGTTAAAAAGACATCAACAAATTATAACATAAATCTTGAACAATGGAATAATTTTATCATTTACTACTCTGAAGTACTGTTTAGTTGCTCAAATATTCTTCATCTTAAGTATTTTGTCCAGAAATGTCATTACTAGACTCTGTTACTGGTTAAATATATTATAAAGGATTTAATAACAGCTTCTTGTACATCTTTGTTTAAACTACTTCCAAACACCCCTGAGTACATTTGAACATTTCCTTCTTCATGTTGATCAAGAAGACCTTGTGCATGCTTTTGTCTTGTTAAGTGTTTATCCATAGCATCAGAAAGGTATTTGTCTCTGTAGATTAATTTTCAGTAAGTGAAAGGCAAATGAAAGCCCTACTAGTATATTCCTCTACATGTCATTCCTGTGAAGTTTCCCATGTGTCTTTAAATAAAATAGATTTTTTTCTACACATACACATTTTCTACATATTTCTACACAAAGAGAATTCTACACATTCTCTTTGGGGTATTAGTTTTGATCGTATATCTTTAAACTACAGTCCAACACTACTATAGTTTTCCCCTTATTGATTTGAGTCTATCCACTAAGATATTCCATATATTAAACTATTAAATTTGCACCTACAGTCATATGATTTAAATAACATATTTCTCTATAAACTATCCTCATGAATATCTTTCTGCCTAAGTGAGAATATAACAATAATATTATATATGCATATATGTACACATAAAATATATTATATATTATATATATATAATTTGTAACATAAAATTTTGACTGATTCTGTGTAATTATACCTCCGTAATATCTGGTTTTGGCCACTTTCTTAACCTGTATGATATTTTATATGTCTTTCCTGTCCATTCATATGATAAACTTTCATTGGTCTCAAATCTTTCATAATTCAGTAACTTGCCTCACATCCAACTCAGCATTTAAAATATAATTTGAAAGACTGAAGTTGTAATTATTAGACATGCCCCTTTCCTTCTCTTCATGTAGCTCTCAGCTTAGGTTGCTTCTTAAGGATACTACTAATCACTCAGTCAGTCCATGTTAGAAGCTACTGTCAGCCAACTTCATGATGCTATAGGATTATATCAGTCACTTTCTTAATGCCAAACTTATCATTATTTTATTTTTATGTCTGCCTCTATATTTGTATCCAAATTTGGGAGTTATGGTATCTAAATTTTTTCTCCATTATTTACTTTGTGCAAAACTCAGCCAATAATGACCCACTAGTTTTTGTTTGAAAGATGAATTTAGGTTCCATAAGAATCAAGAGATACATGATAATCAAAATAACATGTGTGGATTAATTAAGAACATGCCATAATACAAATACCATAAGGAGAATAAATTTTGTTCTTGATACCTATACCCTATTGTCTTAAGCATTTTTATTACCTTTGAACTTCAATAATTTTTCATTAGAACAGGTCTGAGTAACAGCATGAACATCAGGATTGCCTTCCAGAAAAATTAAAATTAAATTTTCTCTGTTCTACATACTTACAGATAGATTCCCTTTATTTTATGAAAAAAGAAAAGAAAACATTCTAAATATATGCACCAACTTATAAGTCAAACTACAAAAGGAATACAAGAGTTTCTTTTGGGTCACTGTATAAGATAATGCAATCAAGGTAATGAAGAAGCCTGAAATAACTGAAAAATCAGGGAACACTAATAAATTAGTCAACATTGAGTGACTTTCACAGAGGAGAAATGATGAAAAGCACTTACACTTTAGACTGATACTTAACAAAACTTTTTTTTTAAGTAAGCAAGATGAAAAAGAAAAATTTTAATTTAAAACATGTATCTGGCATTGAATTGTGTCATCTAATTTTTATTTTCCAAAACGGGGTTTCCCTGATGTAGTTCTGGCTGCCCTGGAATTCATTCGGTAGATCAGACTGACTTTGAACTCACAGAGATCCACCTACTTTTGCCTCAAGAACGCTGGGATTAAAGACATGTGCCACCACCACATGGTTTTATGACATCTTATGTACACACACACACACACATATTGTTTTGTGCTGTCAAAAAACAAATTTAATTCAAAACTTAGATATAACATAAAAAATGATTGAAAAGTGAGATTACTTTAAATACTTATTGGGGTTCCTGTTTCTTCACAATAGTAATGCATAATTTTTGTAAATAAATAATTTTATGATTTTTAATAATGCTATCATTACAGGCAATTGTAAACTGCTGTATTTGGACAATGGGAACTGAACTAAGGTCCTCAGTAAGAGTAGTAAATACTCTTAACAACTCATCATCTTAGCATTCCTCAAACATAGTATATAATACAACAATATATGTATTTGTTTCCTTTGAAAATCTGTTTCTAGATTTCCATAAAACCCTTATTTTTCTTTTCACTCCTTCTATAAAATGACAGAAAGAATTCCCAGGACAATATTGACTATTGGAGGAATTTACAATTGAAACAACAACAACAAACAAAAAATACTAGCAAGAAAAGATAGTATACACTTAACCTGAGTGATACCTCTCAATATGATACTATTATAGAATGAAATAGATCTTATAATTTTTGAATAACTAAATGTACTTCCAGTTTTAAATTTTAAAAATGTAAACTAAATAGCTTTTTTGAAAAGACATGAGCATACCATCATGAATTAAGTAAAATATTTTAAAAGTAGATCAAATATAAATTTGGTTATTTATGCATAGTTTTATATAATGCACTGTGAGGATTTCAGGAAGTAGTTTCCTTTAATCCCTTTAAAATGACAAAGCACCCTGATTTTTATACATCTGATGATATGTGTTACATGAGAACCTATGAAATACACGTTAAAATCTTTTATGTCTCCAAAACTTCTGTTAGATACCATGGCATGTTTTGTTCATTTTCTTTTTTCAGTGTTGTCACTATTACTGTAGACTTTTCTTCTGGCTACATTATCATGTGACCAGTGAGTTACACTTCAACTGCATAAAATGAAATGATGTTCTGTGTAAAATTAAAATTATATGAAGGTCTGGAGAGATTGCTCCATTGTTAGAACACATACTGCTCTGCAGAGGAACCAAGTTCAGTTTCCAACACCCATGTCATGTCAGTTGTCTTAAAACTACCTGGATGTGCAGCCCAACTTAAAACCTGTCCAATAAAATAGTCAAGAATATGCATAGCTCTTCCCTACTTTCACAAGAGTGTTCCATAGATCTCTTGAATGCATTCCTTAACTGAAATATTATCATTTAACAAAATTTTATCCAAACATTTCCTTTCCCAGTACTTGATAACTTTGATTCTACTCCTTAGAAGACTAGCTTTTGCAAATTTAAAATGTACATAAGTCTTCAAGTGTTTTTACTTTTGTGCTTGGTTTTCCCTTAATGTTCTCCAAGTTCATCTAAAAAGTCTAAAGTGACAATTTTAAAAATGACCATATTCTATTTTGAATACACAGCTCATTTTGTCTTTGCATCTGTCCATCCACAGATACTTTAGTTAATGTCATGTGTTACTCCTATTGAGTAATATTGCAGTGGACATATGTAAGCAGCCATCATCAAGCTTTCATTTCTTTTTGTCTGGACACATAATCATATGATTAGTAGATCATATGAAAGCCCAACATTTTATTATTTGAAAACCATGTATTACTGTATTCTAATAATGGCTATAGTAATATAGAATGATTGCCAGAGTTCTTTCTTGTCCACATGTTGACTAGAACTCATTCATCTTCTTTTAGATAATAGCTATTCCAATTGTTTTAGCTGATAACTCTTTGCATCTTCAATATTCATTCCCAGATAATGAATGAGAACAGCATTTTCTTTTATTTCTGTTGGTCATTTGTATTCTTTCTTCAGAGAAATATTTACATCTGATATTACAACATGCAAATATAGAAAAAATTTTCTAAACATTTTTCTTCATAATCAAAATCTTATTGACTATTTGGAAATATTTGTGGTTCTATTCTGATTTTAAAATTTATGTTACTGTCATATACCTCATTTGAGTTGTCATACACAGTGAACTGAATTTTAACACCATGGATATTGCAGCATAATAAATTATCATCATCTGTGAAAATGAACACTAATTTCATTTAATTTTTTTTTTCTTATTGTAAAAGAAGTTACTGAATAAGTTTACTAGTTCTGAGAAGGTTTTGGTAGAGACTTGAGGTTTTTACACTAATTATCATGTAATCTAAAAACCAGATAATATAATTCCACCATTATGATCACTATATAGCTCATTTCTGTCTCAAAATTAATTCTTTTAGCTAAGAGTTCTCACGTGGTACTAAAGTGATAAGAGTGAGTATTCTAATCTTTCCCTGGAGTTTATACGGACTCTGTTGGAATGTGTGTGTGTGTGTGTGTGTGTGTGTGTGTGTGTGTGTGTGTGTGTGTGTGTGTGTAAAAGACAAAGATATAAAATAAGGACTATGAAAGAGAATAAGGAATTACAAGGAAAGGGTAGGTAAGAACAAAAGATGAGTAGAAGGAGATTAAAGACAAAATAAGATAAAATATTACATGATTTTTCTATTATTAGTAATATGTAAAACATAGAGACTTAAAATGGCATTCATGTATTTTAGTCTGTAGTCTGTGACATGACTTTTATTCTAAATTTAGCTAGATAAATATTGTCATAGTCAGTGTTCTAATGCTTTGAAGAGACACCATGACCTCAGCAAACTCTTACTAAAGAAGGCATTTAATTGGGGCTTTGTTACAATTTCAGAGGTTTAGTCTATTGTCATAATAGCAGGAAGCATGGCAGCATATAGGCAGACATGGTGTTGGAGAAATAGCTAAGAATTCTTTATCTAGATCTGGAGACAGCAGGAAGAGAAACTCTGGGATTGGAATTGGAATTTTGAAATCTCAAAGCCCAATCCCAGTGATACATTTCCTATAGCAAGGCCAAACCTCCTTATCTTTTCAAATAGTGATCTTCCCTGGAGATCAAGTATTCAAATATATGAGGTGGAAGGGGGGCATTTTCATTTAAACCAGCACAGTTATGCTTATCTCAACTGAACTCACTTATGGATCTGGTGATTTCTATGTCAACCACTAATGCTTAGGAAGATTAACTGCTTACAAGTATGGGTAACCAGAGACAAGAAGAAGGCCATATGCCAGTCATTAGTCCATAAGTTTGCTTGTATTTGTCTATATACAAAGTAGCAATTTCAAAATGCTATATCCAAAGCTAAAGAAATCTACAACCTTACTCCTCTCAGACACCCAGATTCTCGATGTTGAAATATACATCCCACCTCTTGGTAAAAGATGCTGTAAGGTGCTTTGTCTGTGTATGGAATTTATCATAGATGTCCTGAATTTCATTCATGTTCCAATTGAAAATAATTACATTATGTATTTTTGAGAGACTAAAATGCCTATAATCACAATGTATTTCAGAATCATAGGCCTATACAATTTAGAGAAAGAATTTTATGATTTCATGAATTCTTCTTAAAAACAATTCATGGAAGATTACATTTTGCAAATCAGCAGACTTTAGAATGAGCTAAAGTGTCTTGGAAAATTACCTACTAAGTCTCTATTTTCTGCCACACAAGTGTTTGGTACATAGATATTTTGTGATGACAGAGAAGAAACTACACAATTTTTTATCAAAATAAATGACAAATCAAGTTGCTTCAGAAAATTGGATATAGATGCATTGATTTTATAGGAAACTATTATTCAGGCAATATACCACCTCTTTATAGAACAGTTTTGCCTTATAATCAGATAACAGATATCCTGCGTACAAATAAGCTATGAAACCTTTTCTTTGCAATATCACTCGCCATATATGTTTTGCATCTGCCTTATTTCCATATCTTTACAGAAGAAAAAATACACCTGCAATATATCATTTTACATGAGAAATTTGAAGACTTGAAAATACACAGAGATGGTATTTACGAGTTCTACAGTAACCAGAACACTTGTAGAAAACTAAAGATCTCAAAGTCATGCTAAGTTTGATTCTCTGGGAGCATACATCACATCCTTTCCTGTATGAGAGAAAAGATATATTGATATGGCACTAAGGTTTTAGGAAGCTGTGGATCAAAGGAGAAAAAGTGATGCCACAAAGAAACAAGGGAGTAGTAAAGGAAATGAGGAGAAACAACCAAGTATGACCCCAATAGCCTTGAAAGTTCTCTTCTACTCACTCTTTGATTTGCTTTGATTTTTTTCCTATTTTAGAAATTATCCTTAAATTTTGAGATTATAATATAATTTCATCATATCATGCCTAGAAACAAATAGTGTTGCACATGCAAAAATAATAATAAGGACAATTGTCAGAGCCTGGGAGAGAGTCCAAAGTGGGTAAGAAGAAAAATAGATAGTTGTCAACATAAAAACATAAAGTTTCAAAGAGACAGAGGCAATTGTTTTTCATATATTGTTGATCAGGGTGACAGTGGTCAATTGTGTTAATCTACTCAACACAAATTTGTGACATACATCAAAATTATGAAAAATAAATTTTACCAGTCACATCTTTGAAACAGTGCCTAAGAGAGGCCATGAATATATTAATTACCTAGATTTAATCTTACTGTATTTATACAAATATCAAAAAGTCATGGTGTTCCCTTATAGTATATAAATACAAAAGTTTAAAATAAAATCTTTTTAACCATGACTATGTATTTAGCCTCTGTGCTTCTTATTTCCTTTAACAATTTCTTAAATGTTTAGGTATAGAATATTAGTAGTGTATTAATATAATTCTTGTGCTCTAAATGAACTTAATGTTTCATATTTCTAAATATAAAATACTTTAGAAAATTTAAAAGATAGAGAACATATATGTATATATACATACACACACACATATATATGGATATATATGTATATGTCATACATATACATATCCATAAATATATATATATACATATAACACACATATATACATATATATATATATAATCACTGCCATCTTATGTTTATTCTCTCAGTCTTCTCACATTTTACATAGTGAACTCCTACTGCTACAATTGTGTTTCCTGGAGGAGCCATATCTTCAGCTTTCTGTGTACATTTTATTGTAATGTTGCATCTAACATTAGGTTCATAGTCACTATTTTGAGCTATATATTTCAGGTTTAAAAGACTATATAGACAGTTCATCATATGCACTTATTGATGGATTCCTTTGAAAGAAAAACACGTCATGTTTCTATCAAATGTCAAAGTAGTCTGAAATTTCATTTCTAATTAACCATTTAGAAATTTTGACATCTTCATGAAAATTGTTATGCTATATACTATGATCTTTAAAAAGAGATTTCAATAAATACCTTTTGTATCTTACTTTTTGTTAGTCTGTTATAGTATTACATGATGTTCAACCTACAAAAATTGTCATTTAAACTTAAGAAGCCCTGGTTCATTTAAATAATAGAACATCAAAACAATATGAAGTATTAGAATTTGTTTATTGCATTAATTGATAAAAGTGTCAACTTTATTAATGTTTGCCTTATGAAGATGACTTCCGCAAAAGGCTACAGGAAAGCTGACATTATGTGGAAAAGGTGAGAAATAAATGACAGGGATAAGGGAAAAGATCAAGAAAAAAGAACATTCTCAGTCATTCTATCTCTTCCTATGTGCTATCTGAAGGCTTATATATTGTAGTACCTAAATAACAGATGTAGAAGAAACACTTGAAGTACTTTTCTAAATATATTTAAACTTTTTTGTAAGACATAGCATATAAAAATTCTGAACAGTAATTTCAGAAATTTATTTTGAATACATGCTGTTTGCAATAATTTTGCATAAATGCTAATTCCTACACTGTGAAGTTAAACATTTTATAATAAAAATAATAAACAACAAGACTAAACAATTAAAATTTTAGTAAAAAATACTGATAAGAGTAAAAGACTAATTTTCCTTATTATTAACTGGGCTGATTTTCCAATTTAATTGTTAATTTTTTGACATAATATAATTATATAATTTTGCTCTTTTCTTCTTCTTCTTCTTCTTCTTCTTCTTCTTCTTCTTCTTCTTCTTCTTCTTCTTCTCTCTCTCTCTCTCTCTCTCTATATATATATATATATGTGGTATATATATATATATATATATATATATATATAAACACACACAAACACACACACACACACATATATATAGAGAGAGAGAGAGAGGAAGGAAAGATAATAGTAAAATTATATAATACATGTTCACGTGCACATGTGCACACACACACACATACACACATACTCATATGCTGCTAGTGTATATTTTTTCATACTCTATATGTATGTAACTATATATATATATATATGCATATACTTTCAGGACTGATCATTTGGAATTGGATAACTAATTTTATAGCCTCTTCCATAAGAAAGATTTTTCATCCAATTTTATATTTCCTTAGGTTATCTACTTTTAGTTATTGTGTAGGATTGTTATGGTGTGCTGGGTTTTACAGTTCATAGTAATCAGAACTAGGTAGGATTGTATGTGACTTTTTTAGAGTCCATCAACTCAAGAATTCTGTGGCCTGTGTCCAATGTTCCATCTCTGTGTAGTTGCTAAAGTCACTAACAAAAGCCTTTAATTTGTTGGTAGTCTCATGGAAACACTGACAAAGAACTAGAAAGAGAGAATTCCTGCATACTGTTTGGGGTTTTGTTGAATGGTCTATGGCTTTTGGAGAGAGCATTGTCACATGGGAAATTTAATTTTATATATGCATACATATATATGTATATATATACATATATATATATATTTCAACTTGTGTATATTATAGGTATTTTAGAAAGTTTACAGTATCATTTCTTAAGAGTTTTACAGATATCCTTACTATTATTTTACCATCCTCTCTCCTTAAATATTTATCTCCTTTCCTTTTCATAATTAGGGACCTCTCGACATTTTACATTTCCCTTTCATATTCATATTCATAAGTTATATACATATATATACATATATATACATATTATATTATATTCATATTACTTGTGCCATGATATTTTACTATCATTTTGCCACCTACTATCCAGTGCTGATGGCCCATTTTTACTTTCCTGGTTTCTTCTGGCACTCCAGGTTATATACTCACATCCGAAAATCTGACATTAGGAGCTTCAGATGAGAAAAAAATATGCTGAGTTTGTCTTTCTGGGTCTGGGTTAACTCATTCAGTATGATCTCTTCTACTTCCATCCATTTAAGGGAAATTTTTTTTCTCTTTACAACTCAATGGTATTCCATAATGTATATGTACCATATTTTCATTATCAATTCATCAGGTTTAGGAAGTTCAGGTTTTACATTTTCTAGGTAGTGTGCATAAACAGCAATGAATGTAACTGAACTAGTGTCTACAGAGTAGAATGTTGAGCCCTTTGTGAATATTCCAAAGAGTGGTATCCTGGCACAGTGGTAGAAGGTATTTTTTCAGATATCTCTGTTTTCTGATTTCTTTCTACAAAAATTAATTATATTATTATTTTCCAGTTACATTTTATTAATGTTATCATATATTAGACAATAATATTATCATGATTCTACTCATTACAATTTAATTTCTCATTGCTAATGCATGTAGTTTTAGATAAGGCATTAATTTTATACTTGAATCTGGGCATGGAGGCACACACCTGAAATTGGGGTGCTTTGAAGGTGAGGCAAGAGGATTGCTGATATTAAAGGCCAGCCTAGAAATCAAAGTGAATTCCAAGGCATCCTGACCTATATCATGAAACTCTGTCTCAAAACCTAAGAGACTGGCTGCAACAGAGGAAGAACTGCTGAACTGACTACAGTTGGCATGAAAAGAGAAAAATGAAAACCCTCAACAAAGTTAATAACAATAGTAATGCATAATTTAAAACAACTCAGAATAGTAACTGTTTAATGACACTTCCTTTTTTAGGTGTCGTTTTATCATGATCAAATACAGAGGATTAACTGGGTTACAGATTCATTCTAAAAAAAAAAATCATTTTATATTAATTTTGAAATATTTAAAGAAAATTATCTAGGTAAAATTTCAGAAAAGAGAATATATAAAGAGAAGGAAAATTATTTTTTTATAAAAAGTACAGTATGTTCCAACAGATGACAGCATACTAAAATGTGCAGGCAGATCCTTGTGAGATTGTGAGTTCTCACTGTTTTTTAAAAATCATAATCATATCAACATAGGTCAGATTGATAAGGTTAAAAAGATTAAATTTACCTTAAATATATATTTTTATATTAGGTCAGGAAGCTCTCTCTAGATTTTTTTTGCATATATAATTCCTTAATGCATTGGAGCTATTTAATTCCATAAAAGGTTTCAGGTATAAGTGCAATGGAAGTTACTATAACAGTTAAGTATTTTAAATATTGTCAGGCACTAAAAACAATTTTAAAATATAGTTTTAACACTTTGATTTATAAAACAGCAGGAGTTGTTAACCTATAGTAAATTAATATATTATGAAATATGGAATTATTAATACAGCTCAACTTGAGCATCTGTGGTTCACAGAAATTATGTGGAATTATTTATTGGTGCTATTTCCCCTTTCTGACTTCCTTAACTGCCTTTGATGAATGAGATTGCCAAATCTTTGTCTTGACATAAGGAACAGAGTCTGTGCCAAAACATATGGCTCTGGGTTTAAAAGTTAAATTATGTGCATATTTATGACAATGTCTAATATATAAATATTCTAAAAGTTCTGAATGGTGGAGATTTAGTGTCCAATTTCACATAGTGAGAAAAGGTGGCTTTAAATTTGAAATTTAATTATTTATTTGTTCTATTTTTTGAAATTATAACTATAACATTTCTCCCTTCTTTATTCCCTCTTCAAACTCTCCCATATTCCCTCCTTGGTCTCTTTCAACTTCATTGCATCTTTTTTTCATTAATTGTTGTTATATGACTATATGTATATACATACATATATTCCTAAATATATAAATACAACCAGCTCAGTCTGTATAATGTTACTCGTTTGTATATTTTCAAGGCTGATCACTTTATATTGGAAATAAATTGTTGTGTTCTTCAATGGGAAATAATATTTCTCCCACTCAGCATTTCCTATTTGCCTGTAGTTCTCTGTGTAGGATTGAGGCCTCCTGAACTTTCCCCTGTCAACTTTAACTTGATTACTATTGTTTTCCTTACTCAGCTCATGTTTAGGCTATGATAATGGTGAGAATTCATAGATGTTGCTTCTGACATTAATCAGAGACACAGTCTTACAGTGAAGACCCTAAATCTCTGTCTCTTAAAATCATTCTACAATGTTCCTTGAGCCTTAAGTGCTGGGATTATCTACTCTTCACTGAGCAATAATTATGCAGGAGAAACTGTGCTAACACAGTTGATTCCAACATTCAGTGTAACTGTTTAATCCATGCTACAATGCCAAGTAAAGCTAAATCCACATTGCTAGGCTGTCAATGCTTACATGTTTGGAACTCAGTGAGAAATATTTATGACTCACGGAAAAGTAAGTTGAGTCACCTTTTTTTTTCTGAAAAAAAAAAAAACAGGATAAATAGTCATTTGGATAAACATCATCAGTTGAGTTCATTGGAATGATACAATCTGTTCCTGATCTCAAGAACAATAATAGATACATGCAAAATATAAGAGGAACTTTTACTTCTAGGCATTAACAAAAAAATGTATTCTGCAGTGCTCAGATTTTCCACAATTGCTCCTCTAGTGACATATTGAGCTTGTTTGAGGAAGCCTTGTAATAGTCATTTAAGAAAATACAATTGCACTGCTATGATGAGAGTTACTGCATTACACATTCCTTATGTATTTTGATTTATGTTACACTGTAGAAACCTTCAGCACACCTATTAAAACCATTTATGTCCTATTTGTCTTGGCTTTGCAGCTTCTTCATGGCCAATTTTATTATTTTATCTTATTTTTCCATGTTAATACTAGAGACCCATACCAATTTCTGAAAAAAAAAATCTAATAACAAAATGAGATAAGTGTGTGTGTGTGTGTGTCTGTGTGTGTGTGTGTGTATGTGTGTATGTATGTAGGGTAGAGGTTGCTAAATACTGAGATAAAATGCCAGAAGTTAGAACTGTAGCTCATTGGCTTCATCTTTGTAAAATAAAATTATCCTTTAGATAAGTATCACACTAGCATAAATAAAACTCCAAACTGGAGGCATAAAATGTTCACTTGAAAAATCACTAATATTCAAAAAAGATTTATATTGTCTAGAATCCTTTCCAGTTTTATTATGATTCCATGCCTTGTACAGTTTTATTTTAAATTTATAACATGCTGTCAGAAGCTCAACTTGAGTTTTATACTTTTTATTATCCATGAGCCAGGGTGTTTTCAGTTCCATAATGATAAAGCATATATTAATTATCGATAATAATGGATTTTAACATGATATTATATGTATATGTATGTGTGTATATATATATATATATATATATATATATATATATATATATTATTTTTTTTTTTAGCATATTCAGTCCTGTTACTCCATTCCACTTCTACATCTCTCCTCTTATTCTTCCAAGCTTTCCGTAACACTACTTGTTTTTGTGTTTCAATGCATTTCATAGGGTTTCTTACAAAAATATGAGTGAAGTATTGTTTAAAGGATCATGGTGTCTTAACACACTCTACAGCACTCATGAGATTGTCTATCTCCCTTCAACCATTAACTGCACACAGATCCTGAAATGGGCAGGGCTCCATGAGCCTCTCTTCCTTCCGTGGAAGATGTTGGAAGTCTCAATTTTGTATGGAACTTGTTCAGGTAATCAGAGCTTCTGTGAGTCCAAGAGGGAAACAGTGTAGTGGTAGATAATGGTAGGTGAGGGATTAGTGTAGAATCCTGACTTCTGGGATGACTTAGTTGTTGTATTCTTAGAGCAAATTGTAATGGTCAGTGTTTGTACCCATTAGTCCCAGACATGAATCCCAAGCTTGTAATTCAATAACTTGTTTTCCATGGAGAAAATATAAAGACATGCCTTGCATTCATTTTTCCAGTTTTCAGAGTTTAAAGTAATATGATGATTGATTGACATTTTCTGCAATGACCATTTATCCATCTTTTCCTTCAAATGAAGGATTTGACCTGAAATCTTATTTCAAGGATGGTTTGTGTTGAAATCAAAACAAAGACCTAACACTATTTTATGCTTCTATGTTACTTCATATTCTACTTTAAAACGCTCAACACATTTAGCTTTTCATGTATTTGTTGAAATCATGTATTTTCTATTCCCTTCAATATTTGTTTACAAATATTTTCTATAACTTTATGTAGTTAATACAAGGTAACATTTCAATCTCAATAATAGGTGCTGACAAATTCTCATAGTTTCCTACAAATCTACAAAAATATCATGTCTGTTTCTCTTCTTGCAGCTATGTATAGCTACTTTAAAATGAATCTTTAATATAGACAACATTTATACTTTATCTTTTTCCACCTATATCTCATTCATATTTTCTGAATTTCCTTCCGTGACTTATCCTGTGGTTTCTGCTTCTTCACCTCTTAGGGCAATCATATTTCCAATGGTCTTTCCAATGGTCATATTTCCAAGAACCTTGTATTCCAATGGTCTACGTGTGGTGTTCTTTTTTATATAAACATATTTAAATTTATATTGAAATAAATACAAAATCCAACATTTTTATGATAGGTTTGGTTAGGATTTTGGATACTGACTGATGTCAACTGAAAACTCATCATATAAGTGCCAAAAATTGAATTTTAATGAAGTTTTTAAATAAATAAGCAGGAAGAAATTATTATTACTGAGTTTACTGCTTCATAATTCACCAAATTATCAAAAATCAAGAATAAAAAGTCCTTTAGATCATCTGATGATAAAGTATATTTGATCCATTTTATTGTGCCTTCCTCCTTTTATATGTGTCTCCCTAACCATTTTTTCAACTGTCAAATCTCTTAGATTGGTATTCTTATACTAAATGTATCACATGAAAAAGTAACTGCATATTTATTTGATACTGCTTTTGTTTTTATCCAAATAAATTTGCTTTCATTTAGTATTTTCTATCTACATTTAATATGCCTGCTGTGTGACTGTGGCTATTCTACATGAAACCAGAGTGATCACAGATTTTGTTTATGTAATTCATAAAACCTCTGACTAATTATTCAGCAATCAGCATCATACAATAGATAAATAAGTTATTAATATTTTCTTGATGATAATTATGGTGCCAAAGCAATTACCTAAAGAGTTTGCTACCATGCAGAATATGTTTACTAATGAGAATGAGACCTATTCATGTGTGGTCTGTCAGAGGAGAGCAAAGTGTATCCATACCAGATACCAGGCAACATCCCTCTGTAGCATAAAAAGCAAGGCTGAACAAATAATTAAATCCCTCCTTCTGTATTTGGGAAAAAAAATTTGTATTGACATTATATTAACATTAACAGTGAAAACATTTTCATGAATGCTGAATGTAATATATATATATCAAAGTCAAGGGAATCATCTCCCTTCTGGAAAATCCACTAAATATATGTTTATGTACACTATAAATACATTTGCTTTTTTCATATCCATACACCTACACAGGAAGAAAAAAAAACATCAATATCTACAATACATATAAATGTAACTAAAAAACGTTCCTGTTTTTATGGAAAGTATCCTAGCTGAATATTGTTTTAGAACTCATTATGCATCTAAGAAAGATTGCATCATATATAAGCATATTTAAGAACCTACATAATTATTATTTTTAAAATGTAACTATTACTCTGTGATCTAATATCTCTACATATAAATAAAATTTTTAGCTCTCCTCTAAAGGAAGGAGTGGAGAAGTGAATGGCAGATGCTAGTATATAAGAAACTAAGTTTTCAGTTTGTTCCTAAGAAGAGGTACATTTTAAACACTCACCGAAGGAAGAACATTTCAGTTAAAGGGGTATGTCATAAAGTGCTATTTTATTTTTTGATACAATTTGAAAATTCTGATGCCTCACAAAAGGATTTTCCTCTGCCTTGGAAAACAGCTTGAAAATAAACATATTCAGGATATTGAAAATAATGCTGCACTTAAGGGAGAGTTCTCTGGCAAAGCTCAAGGAACATTTGATTTATTTTACAACACATACAGGAGCAAACAGTTTAAAGCTGTTTCTTATTTCCAAGTGGACCCATGTTCAAAAACTGAAATTTTAGGGATGTATCTGTACAATGCCATTGATTTTTAGTTCTTTTATGTTTGGGTGCCTTTATTTTTTTCATAACTTTAGATCATACAGCCCATTTATAACCCTCTAATTTTCTAAATATTGTCTGTGAGGTTTTATAACAAATTGTTCCTTAATCCTAGCATAAAAGTCATCTTAAACCAAGTGTTATGTCTCTGTCATAAGAGATAGCTTTCAATATCTGAGAGAAGTCAGGGCAACAACTGATACTGCTATTTCAGACAGACACTTGGAAAGGTTGATAAGGACCAGGATCTTCATATTATCAATATTTTCTTATTAAAATTGGTCCATATGTAGTTTTTATATGATGTCTCTTAGTCTCTTTTTCTATCACAAGAAACTTCACAAAAATAACATCTTTTATATATTTCATATACTTTTAACTTAAAACTATGAGATGTGAACCTATTATTGTATAAAATTTGATGGATAAAATATATTCATGGAAATGTCAAGATAGAACTTGCCACTAAGCCTTATAACATGAGCTGTGTCCTGAAGACCCATGTAGTGGAAAGAAAGATTTTACTCCTATAAACGGACAATGGTACTTATACACACACAAAAGAAATATATACAAATGTAATAAAAACAGTATATATATACTTGTATTATTTTATGATAACATAAACTATCATAAAAATTAGTCTCCATTTATATACTATAAGGTGACTTCATAATTCAATCTTATTTCAAATTATACTCTTTGGGCAACAAGGCTTCTTCAGTAATCATAGCAAATGTGCAGAAGGAATAGCTTGGTTTACAGAAAAATAGTTCCGTTTGAAAGACCTTACTATATCTTAGTGCTAACAGATACTTTGAGCACAAGGTGAAAAAAAATATAATATCTTAGAATTTAATATTATGATCCAACAGTACACAAAATGTAAGAAAGGCCATGTGTGAAAGATAAAGAGCAGCATGAAATACAGTGCTGAATTCAAAAGAAAGACAAGCACAGAATCCAGAATTGATGATGTTCAAAGCCAAGTGCTTTTAACTCTTATGGTGTTTTCACCATTTTTAAGTAGTATGACATAGGCAGGTAACTCAATAACCTAAACTGTTTTCTTAATTAGAAAACCAAATAAAACAAAATAGTACATTTCCCTTAGCATTGATATTTTAAATTACTGTCTTATCAAAATTTGAATTTAAGGTAGGCCATGGTGGCTCACACCTTTAATCCCAGCCTTTAGGAAATCAAGGCAGGTGGAACTCTGTGAGTTCGAGATCAGCCTGGTTTACAGAGTGAGTTCCAGGATAGCCACAGTTACAACAGAGAGAGCCTGTCTCAAAACACCAAAAATTTAAAAAAATTAAAAAAACAAAAACATAGAACTTACAACTGATAATTTCTTTAAGCTTAAATAAACAACATCTAATCTTACATCATCCACTATCTCCAAAGTCTTTTTTCAGTTTTGACTTTAGAGCATAATGATTGACAATGTACCTTTAGAGTTAATGAAACTATTCTCATCTTGAGCTCTCTTAGTGAACAGGACCTCCATTCAAAAAGCATATCATTAGTTTTAGATTATTTGGTTAATCTAAAATCATGTCATGAGATTTGTTTCACTGATTATAAACTAGCATGGATGATGGATTGCTAAATCTAGAGATAGAAACGAAATATCTGTCAATATATATTTTTATTTTTGCTGAAACTAAAATGAAAGTTATTTTTAGCCTTAAGAAATGTAAATTCTGTAAATTTAGCAAAAAATTGCAGCTAATCGATCAACATTATATGACAAAACTAATGCATAGACCCTATTTCCAATTACCACTTACTTTTGTAGAAATAACTTGAGTTTTTCTGAGAATACAGCTCAGGACACATTAACTATAAAAAGGTGATTTAAATGAATAGCAGAACCATGTATATTTATAATGCATCATGAGCCACAGTTTGAGCCACAAATTGAATGTTTCCTCTGTCATTTCATTGTAAATGAGAGGTGTGCAGAATAAATGCTAATAAAATTCATTTCACAGAGAAATGCAATGTATTCAGTCACAGTATTCCAGATGAATAGTTCAAAGAAACTGTCATGTAGCAAATTGCTGACACATTCTTCAAGGATAATAAGTTTTGCCTTTTGTTACTCCCTCCCCCACCCCTGACATCCACAGATAAATATATATATTTGGAGGCACTCAAAAGCACGAGTCAGATAGCTTTAAATTTTTACATAAAGATTTGTTTGTAGATATTTCAGTAATACTAGCATACTGCTACAGGTTTTCCACACAATTATCTATCAGAAGAAATGTAGTCCTCATGAGTGAGAAATAAACAAAACCAGGAATGTCTTGTATTTATTTGGCACTCAGTCCCTTTTGTTTACAAAGTGTTAACAAAATACTGCTTGTCAAACAAATAAAACTCATGATCCTGAAAAAGAGGTATTCTTTCATGACTATCTTTTTAATCTAAGTCTGCACAATAGCCTAATCAAAGGCATTGGTATGCTTGGACTATGAAATGACCTATTCAGGTCCAGGTGTTTAATGCTTTTTTCTCTGCTGTGGCAGCATTTGGACAATTGGAAAAAATGTCTGGAAGTGGAGCCCATCAAGAGGAAGTTGATTTTTGGTAGCATGGATCCTGCCTTAACCTCTTCCTGTCTTAACACGGACTGTCCACCACCTTGAGGTGACAAGGTTTCCCCCACTTGTTCCCATTAACATAGTTTTCATTCATGCCAAGTGCCCAGGGCAACTCAATCATGGACTAAGCCCTCTCTCACTATGAGCAAAAATAAATCCTTTTCCCTTAAATTGTTTATGGTAGACATTTTCTCAAAGTGACAAGAAAGATAACACATTCCCAATTGTACCATTACTAAACACTAAAAGCTCAAAATGTAATTAAAGTTATCATTAAATAAGTCCATAAATAGTCCTCCCTGGGGAAAATTACACCATGGGTTATTCAATACCAAATGGTCAGCCCTGAAAACATGTATGCAAGCAACATCATAAAGACTAAGGAGGGTGCATTTATTCATTTAGGAATATTAATGTATATAAATATAAATATATGTGTAATAACAATTAATGAAAAAAGAGGCCATGAATTTGAGAGGAAGGAGGGTTATGTGGGAGGGTAGTTTAGAGGAATGAAGGAGAAACAGTGTAAGTATATTATCATCCAAAAACAATAAAAGAAACTATATTTTCAACTAAAAAAAAACCCTCCATATGTTTACTATTGATTTGCTTTTAAAACAAGATTGAGTCCTCATACCATAGCTAGAGATGTTACAGGCCCTTTTATTTAGCTAAATGGCCATATTGTCAAACTGCCATCTACAACTCTATTTATACACTATAGACCTGGGCTGCTATCAAACTTGGCCAAAGAAGGTTCTTTTTACAGTGAGGCGGCAGTCAATTCATAAATTCATAAATGGTCAAAGTGAATAGAAAAGTGACTGTGAGTTATCAGCTCTAAATGGGACATCTTTATCAAGCTCCCTACCAAGACTTAGCTAGCATCATTGAATAAGTGGAGTCGTAATTCAGGGTTGACTACTGTGGATGTAACATGGTTATTGTGTTCATAAAATCACAGCAGTTCTGGATATCTACACAAGATAAATCAGTCAAAATCCCAGTATGGATGAGGATGGAGCTAATGATGTCCATCCTTTTAGAAAAGGTATTGGCACTTGATAGCTACTAAAACAGGGAGAGTTATTTTTTTCAGGGTATGTAGAAATGGGTATTTCAAGCTCCTTTGGATGGCCCCACATGCACATATGGGTTACAAATGAAGGTAAGGGTGTGGGCTGTTGGTGGGCATATGAGAGAGGTTGGAGAGAGAGAGAATGGTGGCGTTTATGTTCATATTTCACTAATCAAGTAGGAAATTCTTAAGGATTGTATTTTAATACTTTAAACAAAATTACAAAATCCAATAAAGATAGTCTTGAAGACTATTATTTTGTATGCATGTTCATTTAGATCAAACTTAATGCCAATTTAAAAAGATTTTCAAGGCATCATTTAGGCTTTTTGCTATACATATATTTTTTATTGATAACTACCAGGTAGGAAGAAATTGTCCTATGATAGTTATGATAGTAGCTGATTTATATTAATTTATTATAAAATTTGTTTTAAGATGCTTAAAAGCTATACTGAAAAATATAGTAATATTAACACTGGGCATTAAAAAATGAATAAAAAGAAATACATAGTAAGAAGTATATGAGTATACTATGAATAGATAGTAAGTAGTATATCAATATAAAATATATAGTTACTTTATGGTAACCTAAACTATCAAGGGTATTGAGTTACTTTACAGAAAATCAGGCATACATTTTGTATATAAAGTATGGATATCTTGACTTTGTGTTTTGGTCTTTTGTGAATTCAAGTAAAAAGGAAATTGAACAATAATCTGGTAGGGCTGGAGAGAGTTCAGAATTTAAGAGAAGTTGCTTCTGTTCTGGAGGTTCTGAGTTCAGTGCCCAGTATTTAAGTTAGGAACTTATAACTCATAACCACCTGTAACTACAGTTTCAGAGCATCTGATTCCTCTTCTAATCTCTGTGAGTTCCCTGAATTCATGTGGTGCACATCAACTCAAGCAGGCTCACACATAGACATCAGTAGATTTTTTATATAATAAAACATTAATATTTGAATATGAAATGTGATAACAAAGAATTCTACATTCAAGGTCCTTGTAGAATAATCTCTATTCATCTTTTTCAATTGCACTTTCTAATAGCATATTTGCTTTTTATTATTCACAGACATTATACTTTAAGAGAATTAAGATCTGACATTTTATTTTAATTCATAAAAGATCAGAATATGAAAACAAAATACCAAGATTTACATACAAAATTTGTTTTTGAGCTTCCATATCAACTCATTATCCTTTATAGCTTAGGTTATTATGAAGGCATATAATTTATATACTACAAACAAAGTACGTTTTCATCTTTACCCTTATTTTCATATTTAGTGTTAATATCATGTTTTTCAGTAAATTTTTGAGCATCTAAAATAAATGTCATGCTAGTGTAAACCAGTTACTATCAAAATACATACTCATAGTTCTCTAATTAATGAAACAAAAGAAATATGGAAAATCACTACCCCTAAGGCATTATTCATTATTCCTAACAGAAAAATAATTCTAATAGTTGACAATGACTTCTGTATTCAGTGTTAATCCATATTTTCCTATGCCAAAAATAAATACACAAATACAGATAGCTGATATCATTCTGTTCTTTTGGAAAAGGAATGTGTTCAGAAAATGACCACTTTATTGATACCAACATCTTAATCCCTAATTAATGCAAGATATTAAAGGGCCAGATCAGTATTGCCACAATTAAAACTATTAATTTAAGTTTAAAGTGTCTCAGTTTTTCCAATGTTTTATGAAGAAAACTTTGGGAGGATAGTCACTTTTTAGTCAACAATAAGAAAAACTAAGTTTATTTGAAAATTTATAGCAAAAATGAGGTTAAAATATTGCAATGATTATCTTAGAAATAATAGGCAAGGAATTCCCACCATAAAACTTCTTGTGAATTAGAATTTTGATATTCACCTCATTCTGCATCATCATTTACATTCCTGGTAGAAATATTTTCTCCTCAGAGAGATCCTGTAGACTACCTTTGAAAATCTGTATACATGCTCTAGTTTAGTTGTCATTAAATTTCTTATCTATGTTCTCTATCATTATATAGGACCCGAGAGGACATAAACCTTTTCTATTTGTATTTTGTTGTCTACTGCTTATCCAAAGATGACAATTTTTTTATGATATTCAAAATTAAATTACTTGAAATTTCAAAATCACTTGTGGTGGTTTTTATAAGAATGTCACTCAGAGGCTCATATAGTTGAGTGCTTAGTCATCAGGAAGTGGAACTCTTAGATAAGATTAGAAGAATTAGGATGTATGGCCTTATTAGAGCAGGTATGTCCTTCTTTCAGCGTGGCCTTGTTGGAAGAAGTGTGTCACTGGAGTTTCAAATGTCCAAGCCAGTCTCTCTCTTTCCCACTCTCCTTTTCTCTCTCTCTCTCTCTCTCTCTCCTCTCTCTCTTCCTGCTACCTGTTGAGCCTGACAGAACTCCCAAGTACATCTCTAGTATCATGTCTGTCTCTATGCTACCATGCTCCCAATAAGAATAATAATAGATTAAACATCTGAATCTATAAGGCTACAATTAAATGCTTTCTTTTATAAAGATTGCCTTGGTCATGATGTCTCTTCACAGCATTAGTGCACTGACTAAGACAGCATCTATATTGATTATATTTTTGACATTGTAAGCAAAGAACTATTTGAGCTCAATGATCAGTGTATTTCAGTCCTTTATTGTATAGAAGACATACTGATATGTCTCAGTCCATGGCAGTTGAAGAGTGAGTGGTATCTACCCACATGTCAACATACCTATAAGTAGAAAAAACAGTGCAGACATAGTTTCACCAGATGTAGATGTTGATTCAGGGCAGGGAACAGTTTATTTTTTTCTAATTCAATTACTGGCTCTTAGTCTTCCAGCCATAGAGCTTTTTGGCCTCTTTAAAATCTAATCCTCAATCTAGACCTGAAAGTCTTCAGCATACAATCTAGAATATTTAAACCTCTGTACAATCTAATCAGCCTCCGAGACTTATTATTGACTGAGCCAATCTGAATACCTCTTCTGAACTCTGACTCTTCTCATTCAACTTACTGATCTGTTTCAAACTCTTCTCTAGGCTGACTAGTTCAAACTGACATTCTGAGCTGGCTTATTGTTTCTGACTGAGCTCTTCTGACTCCAGGTTACTCTGGCTGATTTTCTGACTGCCTCAGACTGAACTGCTCTGCTTGCCTTCAAAGTGACTCACTCTTTTAGTATGATATTGACTTCATCTGCTGAGCTGCCTCTGTGTCTCTGTCTCTCCCTGAGCTCTCATTGCTCCATACTGTCTCAGTCAGCCTCTCTCCTCAGAATGCTTTCCTAATGCTGCCTGCTGTAACTGACTGCTTCATACTGCCTCTGTAATTGACTCTGTAACTGATTTTGCTCTGAGCTAAGAGCCTTCTTTTATATAGTGAAAGTTGGGCATGTCCTCACTCTGACTCATTGTGCTACTTCTTCCTCTGATTAGTCACTTTGCCTGCCCTTCAATCTGACTCATCTCAGATGTCACTTCTTGTGTGAAACTGACTCCTTCTGAATTTGTTTCCTGTGTTTGCCTCCACAGTCTATTTCTATTTTAGGATTTAAAGTGTGGACTACTACTGTCTACTGAATACCGGGATTAAAATTGTTTGCCACCACTGATTTCTAAATACTGAGATTAAAGGTGTGTGCCAACATTCCTAACATTCTTTCTGTAGTCTGTTTGGACCACACATGCCTCTGAATGTGTTTCCTTCCTATAGATCACTGGAATGTAGACCTTTCCTAGTGTATACATAGGCCTAGAAGGAGCCAAGTTTTACCCTCAAAATTCCATACTTAGTTACATTTCTTGTGTCTAAACCCTTATCACTCAGAGTCCACACCATCACATAATAGCAACATCGTGTGGTGAATAAATGTTCTAAACCTGAGACTATGAGTAACATTCACATTTGAATATTAATATTATAATCCATCACCCTAAACTTATAGTCCTCTCATAAGGTAAAATGCATTAAGTACAACCTTAAGAGTTCCCACATGCTATACAAATTCAACATGGCTCAAAAGTCTGAAGTTTAGACTCTTTTGTGAAGTAAGTCTAAAAACATAAAGTTAATGTACATCTAATGAATTAATACAATGGCACTGAGTCAACATGACCATTCCCTTCAAATACTAGGTTTGGGGAAAGTTTTAGATTAAAACCATAACATGTCAATGTGTAGTCCAGGCTAGACTTGAACTCATAATTCTACCATCTGTCCTTTTTCAGCAAATTCTACTAGCATGTGTCTCTTACAATATCTTCATCAATTGCCTCCCTCATGTCACAGGGAACTCTGCAAAAGAGGTCATAGAGGGCAACAAGGAAACATGGCCTTTTAAACACAGCCTGACTAAAGTACATATGAACTCATTTAGACTGTAGCAGCATGCACAGGCCTGCTTGGGTCTGCTCTAGATGGGGTCCTAGAGTTAAGAGGAGAAATGAACATACCCACATATTCCTAACTCAGAAGCCACTTCAAATGAAAATTTTGCTTTCTGCAAAGGAGTCTCACTGGGAAAACAAGCAGTCCTTAAGTCGAGGTCCAATGCCCAATAGTAGATGGTAAATGGAAAATGAACTCGATGGCATCCTTGAAGTATATCAACCAGATGATGTTATGCCAGGGCAGTTTTGTTTGCTTATTTGTTTGTTTAATCTTATTGGTCCTGTGAATATATATTATATCTTCTCATTTTGTGTTTTTATGACATTCTCATATGTGCAAATATGTGTGCTTTGAGAGTATCTGTCTTTCTTCTGCTTTTTCTTTGGCTTTTTTTCTTCTATTTGTTTTTATTCCTACTTGTTTTTATTTTGTTTTATAGTTTATTTTATTTCATCGTTATTCATTAGACAACTGGAGAGGCAGAAAAGCATGAATTTTATGGGTGAGAGGTGGAAAGTAACCAAGAGGCATTGAAGGAGAAAAAAAAAAACAATAACAAGAGTATATTGTCTAAACAAAATCTATTTTCATTAAAAGAGAAAAAATTACGTCAATGAAAATAGATAATAACAGATTATACATAGTGTCTTAAATAGACTCCACATGGTTACTGACTAAACTTTCAAACAGTTATAGTCATTATGCTTTAATACTAGAAATAAGCTGTCTGTTGTAGAAATGTAGTTTTAGTTATGTTTAAAATGGTTGTTTTGTGTACTGTTGTGTAAGGAGCTGTCTATGTCTTGGCATTAAGGTGTTTGCTTTATGCTGGGGATGTTTGATTGCTCCTCATCTGTAGATGGTATGAATAGAACACCTGAGGAGGTAAGGTATCAATAAAAACCCATGATATGAGATGTTCAGGGTTCAATCCACTGTCAAGGATGGCTCTTGCCATGATAGTGATTCTGTCTGCTGAGGTCTGGCAGGGATTACATATTTAAATATGCCTCAGTGTCTTTTTTGGCAAGACAACACAGTAGGTGTACTACTACAGATGTAAGTTCTGAAGTATATCAACAATTGCTAATTAATTAATAGATGTATAATACGAGACCATCAGTACAAAAACTGTAATTTTATAATGAAAAATATGGTACATATTGGTAAACCATCATGACAATAATTTAGCTAATAAATATTATAATGTTCATTATAAATCTACTCAAAGCTACATTTGTTAGCTATCCTGTCATGTTATTAACACTGAAAAATCTCCCAATGTTCCATGTGTTGAAAACTTGGCCCATTGTTTAATGCCATCAGCATGTGGTACAGCCTACAAGGCTGGGGTGGGGCTAATAAGAGGCTGTCAGGTCATGAGTACATCATTTTCAGGATGATAATGGGACCTCAGCTCCTTCCTTTATCATTTCTTTTTTGACTTCATGGTGATGGTTTGACCAGTCTAGCTTACATGCCTCTTTTCAAGGTAATGTTCACATACCACAAGCTCAAAGCAAAACATAGATTGACCTTAAACTGGAGCCTTTAAATCTGAAAATAAGGCTTTTTATCTTATGTATTGATTATCTCAGGTATGTTTCTAAAGTAACAGAAAACTATCATTAAAGCCTTCAATCCATTGTTGAAAAAAACAAAGTAAAGAAGTTAACACTTAATAATAGTTCATTTATGAGATAAATCATGTCTTCTAATTGATAATGTTTTCAAATAAAACAGCTTGGTTGTCACTGGCTTTGTCTTGTGATAAACCAAAGCAAATTAGATTTGTGTAAGTAAACTAAATACTAAGAGTTGAAATGAGTCTGGAGAGATGACTCAGCCATTAAAGTTTGCTAGCAACCAAATAGCTTGGAATGGAAATGGATGAATCAATGCAATACAAAAACAGTAGTTCAAAAATGGATTTTCTCTTTTAGAACTATTTTCCCCAGTTCTTCATATTTCCTCCAAGATTTTCATTTTTAATTGTTACTAGTAATTCAATTGACAACAAAGGAATATGAATTTTCATTAAAATTGAAGTAATTTTTGCATAAAACATACAAAAACCATGCTGAAAAGAAAAATAAGATCCTCAATGTTGGTGTGACACACACACACACACACACACACACACACACACGTATGTGTATGTATATATATATATATATATATATATATATATATATATATATATATATATATTTCTTCCTTAACTCCTGACAAACTCAGAAACATGTTCCAATAACTTTAAATGTGGATATAATCTATGAAAAAGTCACTTCTATGATCAATTTGCCTTCTATAACCCTCATATATATTCAACACTTAGTGAGAAGGCAATCACAAGAGCTTATTTTACCATATCCTGCTTGATTAGCTTGGATCCTATTATCATTGGCTGTGAAGTAGACTACAGAGATTACAAATCGAGGAATGTGCATGATCAAGGTGATAAACCCTTCCCTCTACAAGTGAGTTGAACTGGACCTGCCACTACCCAGACCTCAGATTTTTCATACGTAAAATAACGTTCACAAGAGCAACCACCTTGCCTCACTGGGTTGTGGTTAGTAACTGTTATATTTCTAAAGAATGTTTGCAATAATATGTAGCAATACCTTAGCAATGTAAAACATAGTCATTTAACATTGTCCATTAAATCCAATTACTTACTGATTTCTTCCTTTGTCTTTAATCATAAATTAATAACCTTATAATTACATTAATTTTTTTTCATTTGGCAAATATAAAGAGGAAAGTTTGCTCAAATTTATGGCAAAAATCATAAATAAAATATTCCTTCCCATATATCTTTTGCAATGTGAAAAAAGCAAAAATAATAAAAAAATATATTTACTTATATTGGGTTATATTACAAATAATATGTTATTTTTATAATAGAATTATACTGAATTATACAATTACTACCTAATGGTAGCCATTTCGTGTGCACCACACACAGTCCTGTGGGTAATAGTATTAAATCGTCACAATAAACCTAGCACAAGTTAGTATGGTTTTCTTCATTTTTACAGTCCAGAAAAGTAAGGAATAGAATGTGAAGATAAAACTTTCACAGTTGCATTTCTAGTAAGGAAATAAACTCAAAGAATATGGTATAAAACCTCTTCTTTCTACCACTATGTTATGATTGTAAAAAGCAGAAACATTGTGGAAATAAATGATAAATGTAAATATTAAGAAAAAATAAAACATGCCTGTGTCAGATCAGATAATAATTTTCCTAAAGAGAGCAATGACAGTCTCTCTAAAGGAGAGAAGGCAGATAGCATAGAAATACGTATCAAACAACATGGAGGGAACTTCAGAAGGAAAACCTGACATTGGGAATGCTCCTTCTTCCTTCAGGGTACAAAGGGATCAAAATGGCCACTCTGTAGCCAGAGAGAGAAGGCAAAAGACTAATCAGATGTGTGAAGACCAGGTACTACACATTAAGTCTGGATACTTTATGAATGATGAAAAATGTTGAAGGCACTTTAAGCTAAGAAGTGACATATTTGTTTAAAAAATTGTGGGGTTACTATTGAAAATACAATAACAATATTTAAAGTGAACAAAAAAAAGACTCTGCTAATATTTGAGAGAAGCATCCTGGAGTTTGCACAGTGAAGATGGCAAAATATTCTTCAGCATATATATACACATATATAGAACATAAATGCATATATAAAACATATTAACATAAATAATATATATCTTAATATTGCCAAAATAACATGTTAGATAGAGAAAATATCAATCTGACTTTGATATTTGACCTTGGCACATGCAAACATAGGGAGACCTGGCTAAGGAGTAGTTGATGGTTAGGGACAGTATTCAACTTGGGGCTGTACAGCTAAAATTTCTTTATTATCTCTAAACTCACTAGGATGATATCATTCCTAAACTCTATAGAATTGTCTCTTCTAGCAAAAGAAATGACACCAATTGAAACAAATTTTGAATATTGGATCATTTTAATAAAATTCAAAGTTAACTGTTAAAACTGTCATTGAGTTTAGTTAATGACTAAGCTGTAGGTATGTTGGTAATGATTTGGTTTGTGGATCTTCTTTTTCAATAAATATGTGAAATCCTGTTACCTTTCTTATTATTCTATAATCTTAAGTTAATATACAAAGAAATTTGTTATACCCTTTCCTCATCCTTTTATTCCAAATAAGGATAATAATAATAACAACAACAACAATAATAATAATAAATTATTGAGTTACTATCTTTTATCAAAGTTTCATTTATATAGCAATTATGTGAAAAAAAATAATACTACAAAAAAGCAAACTTGTGACATTTGAGTTGCAAAATTGCAGTTGTTGACTCATTTAATTTTCTCATCGCAATGATTAAATAGCTAACAGATAGCATATTAAAGGAAGCAGAATTTACTTTGTGTCATAATTTGAATAGATAAAGCTGCAGGTAAGATGTTAAGATACTGGCTGACTGAGTCTAATTTCATTGCATCCATAGTCAGAAAACAGGGAGATGAATGCTGGTATTTAGCATCTGCTCCTTTTTCTAAGGCCAAGGATCCCAACCCATGGAATGGTGCCAATCATCTTTAGGGGGTGTCTTTAGTTAACTTAGTTAACTCACATTATAAAATTTCTCACAGACATATCTAGAAATGTTATCGCCAAGATTATCTACTCTTTGTAGATAATGATACATTCTTTGTAGATAAAGATATTTACTATATCTAGAAATAAAGTTGGTAATTAGTATAGGTTTTTATTCCACTTCATAAATACGAATATTGGCTATGCCAACTTTAGATGTATGGTATATTCTTCAGCTATCACAGTATTAGTGGTTTTTTTTTCTTTTATTTTAATTAATTTTTTTTAAAATTTCTTTTCTCATACGGCATATGGAATACATCTCAGTCTCCCATCCACCCTTCCCTCAATCCCTTCAGATGCTCCATCTCCCCAAGATTTACTCCTCGTTACCACCCACAAACATCTCTACCTTCTCCCCAGTAAAGAACCGTGCTCCAGGGTTACAGCACAATCATGGCATGGCATAGTGGGATGGAATGAGGCCAGGCATTAAGGGAAGTCCGGGCAGCCAAGCAAGGGAAAAGGGGTCTCAAAGACTAGTAAAATGGTGGGAGACAGCCCTCTCCAGCCTGTAGTGTCTTTTCAAGGACACAATGCAGACAACCATGAGATGTATTTAGGGGATCCTGCAGGTTCTGTATCTATGGCTTCAGTCTCTGTGGGCCACTAAGAGTGCTAGTCAGTTGACAATGTGGGGTTGTTCTACTGGTGTCCTCAGATGCTCTGGTTTCCACCACCTTTCCTCTACCTCTTGTGTGGAGTGCCATGATCTTTGCATGATATTTATTCCTGGGCCTCTCAAGATACTCCTCTTAACTGCTAGAGAGGGCCACTCTGGTGAGGACTGGGCTAGGTTCCAATCTATGAGCAGAGCATTACATTATTAGAAATTGTCTCCAAGTTATCCAGTCTCTAGTTCCTGTCCTGTCTTGCAGTTTCAGGCAGGGTTCCCTTCTTTGGCCTGTAGTTCTGCCTTTCCATTGTCAAGGAGGTTCTTGCAGGGCAAATAGGCTGTAAGTCAGAGGTTTTGTGGCAAGGACGATGTCCAAGTCTCACCACTGAAAGCCTTGTCTGGGCACAGGAGATAGCCTGTTCCGGCTTGCAATCCCCGATTACAAGAAATGCTTATTAGAGTCTCCCTCATAGATTCCTGTGAGTTTCCACTACACTAGATCTCCTAATCGTCCTCTAATTGTCTCCCAATTCTTATCATCTCTCTGTATATTTCTCCCTCCATTCCTCTTCTTTCCCAGGTCCTCTCCATTCCCATTCCAATCCTCCCCCATCTCACCTGAATCCTCTCTTCAATTTCCACCCTACCAGGAAGATCCTTGTGTTCCAACTGGAATGCTTCTTGTTGTGTAGTTTTTCTATGTCTGTGGATACTACTACCTTGCTGCTTTGCTTGGCAGCTAGTATCCATATAAAAGTGAGTTACATTTACCATGTTTGCCTTTCTCTGACTGGGTTATCTCACTCAGGATAATATTTTTTTTTTTAGTTCCATCCATTTCCCTGCAAAGTTCATGTGGTCATTCTTTTAATAGCTGAAAAATACTCCATTGTGTAAATGTACCATAATTTCATTATCCATTTTTCAGTTGGGGGCATCTAAGTTGTTTCCAAATTCTGGCTATTATGAATAAAGCTGCTATGAACATAGTTCTGCAAGTGTCCTACTGGTAGGATGGATTGTATTCTTTATTGCTCTTAATGATGCAACTATTGCTATCAATTCAACTATTCCTTTTAGTTAATTTGATGAGAGAGCAGCCCATCTCAAACACTGTAGCAGAGCATTTGAACAGAAGACAAACACTAAATGTGTACAGGCAGACTGTAAAAACTTTAAATATTGCCTCCGAATAAAAGTGAAATGATTTCTGTGACTATACATGACTGACAAGCTCTACACCCATTAATTTCCTGCTCTTTTGTGCAATTTTGAAAAATTGTATGTTGTTTTCCTTTCCTATTTCCATTTTCTGTTGCAGTAAAAAAATGTCTTCACTGTTTCCTTAGAAATAAATAAGAATTCATCTAATCTCATAAAGTATTGTAAAAGATGATTATTGTGCTCTTTATATGATTTTAAAAAAACAATTATTAGAATTCTAGTTATTTCATAGACGAATAGGCACCACTGCAGAACACCTGGGCTTCTCACTCAGTAACCAAATCTTGCTGAATGAAGTGGTACAAGAAGGAAGGACAGTTAAAGAACTTATCTACATTGGGCAAAAGTATAGTCATGGGATTCAAACCAATAGAGTTACAAATACTATGATAGCTGAAGAATATCCCATACATTTGATATTGGCATATTCAATATTCATATTTATGAAGTGAAAAAAACTTTCACTGTAGACACTATTTATAGATACAGTAAATGTCTTAATCTACAAAAAGTAGAAAAAACAACCCAGTTAGTGCAAACTGAGTGACAGCTTCATAGGATATATATCCACCTTGAAAACAAATATCTAGATGTGTCTATGAGGGATTTTATAAAATGTGTTAACTAAGGTGGAAAGACGCTCCTTAAAGATGATTCCATGGGTGGGGATCCTTGACCTTAGAGAAAGGAGAAAATAATCAGAATAAAATAATGAGCTGAGTTAAAAGAGAATAGAACAAGGAAGGATAAAGAATAAGAAAGGGAAAATGGGAACAAGTAAAAAACATTCAGCAGTGATATACTGTAATGCCACTGCTGGGAAACACATAATGATAGGTCTTGAGATCTCATTTGCCTGCAAGTGGAGATGAAATGGTAGCTCTTCATTCCACTTAGAGAAAAAACCTGAATAAGTTAGTGATAATATGTCTTCCTTGGAGCAGATCATTTCCGACCCTGTCTTGATAAATTATAGTGCAGTATGATGGAGGAAGGTACTCATGTTGACCTCTGGCCTAATTCTGAGCAAGTGAAGTTGGACATATATGCATGCATAAAGAAGTCTATAACACACACACACACACACACACACACACACACACACACACACACACATACACACACCAATACACAGACGCAGAATAAAGACCTTGGTCATTCATGTTTATATTTATTTGGCTCATAGGCAATAGCCTGACATCATGTGACTTATATGCCACTCCTTTGCTTTTACTGTGATTCAGACATCTATTGGTAAGTTGTGGTGTCTGCTCATTTTCTTGAATTATTTAGCCAGTCTTAGCCTAGTGTATTTCAGTTGTACGATTTCTTAGTTCACTAATAACTTTTATTGTTAAGGTGTAACTTTTTAGTCATGTTTTAGTTATATAGCGATTTTTCTCTTATATAATTCATAATAGTTTCAATTCTTCCCACCATAGAAAACTTGTGTCTGAACATTATATTTGCCTCTTTTTGCAATAATGGAATATTCATTGTTATATTGGCCATGATTCTTTCAATTTTATATATATTACATTTTTAAAAGAATACTTCCCTTGGCATATTCACATATTTAAAGATATATGTATAAAAATAAACATATTTTACTAAATAAATCAAGATTTAACCAGTGTGGAATCCTAAAAATGCATAGTTCTCTTGAACTTCTCCCTTGTTTTAATATGTACTGTTATTAACATCTTATGGTAAGAAAATTCATGTATTTCATTTTGGCAGCAAGAATTAATTGTTCTGAGTAGCAGTCATTTTACAAAGTTAAAGCTTCAGTGAAGCAAGTACATAAACAAACACATATCAAATGATTAGTAGATTTGTGACAATTTTTAAAGGACTTGGCTCCCTTCCTCTTTTAAACAATGCATATGTTATTTATAAGATAATGCAAATATTCTCACATTAATTCATCATGCTATTCTTTAAAGATGTGGGAAATATCTTTATATTTGGGGTATAAAAATGGGGTATAAAAACACAAAACATTTTTAAATTAAACTATTATGCTAAGCACAAGCAAACAAGAATATTGCCTACTGAAATAATATCTTTGTTAGTCTTTAATTGTGCATTTAAATAATATTCATGCCCCTCTAAAATTTTGTAGTTCATATTATTTTCAAAATATTTAGAGATACACACACACACACACATATATATAATATTCATTTAATGTTATTTTCTAGTTCATGACATAAAGAAGATATTTTGAAATTTAGATCCATTTAAAAATAACAATAGCAATAAAATAATCATAATATAATTGATTATTTTGTATTTGCGAATGAGTGATCACTGACAAATATTGTTGTTAGACTCCTCCTAATAACTAATAATATGTGTTCTCAAAAGCAGATTATTTACAAAAAGAAATGTTTTCCAAGTATAAAATAGTGGTAAGAGAAACTTGTGCAAAGACATTGTGTGATATTAATTTTTATCTTGTTTATGTTATGATCGTGGATATAGAAAATGAACATTCTCATCCTAATCATGGACTTTTACCATATTTGCTCATCATTTAGACTCCTTTAGCTAAAACACTGACAAAAATGAACAAATGCTTTAAAGTATTATTTCTTAAATATGATATGAGTCAGCAGATAAGCATGAGGACTTGAGTCCAGTTCCAGGAACCCATGTAATGAAAATCAAGAACTGACTCATACAGATTGTCCCATGACCTCCACAGGCATGAATCTTTACCCTGCACAAAAAATAAATACATGTAAGGTTCACACAGAAAAGTAAACACATGAAAGTAGAAAGGGACTAAATGGAGAAGAGAATTTTAATGAGAGTGAGAAACTGAAAAGTGACTGGGGGGTAAAATGACTAAAATTAATTAAATGAATATATAAAACTGTGAAAAAATAAAAATAAATGCTTAATAATGAAAAGAGCCCAGTGTTCAGTAATAGTCGTCATTCTGATATTTCTGTCTACAAAAATACTATGCAGCATATATACTTTGTCACATGCTTTTCCAGACACAAATTGAAATTTATGCTATGAATACATAAATATTGATAAATATTCATCAGCATAACTTTTCATTGTTGTTTTTTACACTGAGTCTTAAACTGCAGATGGATGGTAAACTTGAAATCATCCAGCCTCTACCTCTCAAATTCTGGAATTACAGATGTAGCTAGTTTTTCTTAATGGTCAATGATTATTCTCCTATGTTAATATTGACTATATTGACTATATTGACTCCTATATTGACTATAGTCAATAATAATTCTATTTAGTCACCACTCCTAAAATCTAACTTGTTTTCATTCTTAATTCCACTATATAATGCTCTAGTAAACAAACTCAGAGTTAAATTTTTTGTGAACGTTTATTATATCCTTAGGTTAATGTTCCTTTGGCTTCTTTTGTATCCCAATAGTTACTGTTATTATTAATAAAGCTTGTTCATATTACATCTCTGTGAGCATTTCAAAACTTACAATAGTGAAGTTCATTGAGGATAAAATAGGAATTCCTGATAATAAAATAGGAACTAGAGGTGGCAAAGTGGCTCAGTGAGTAAAAGTATTTGCTGTCAAGCCTGCTGACCTGAGTTAGATTCCCTGAATCCATGAGATGGGAAAAAAAAATCAACCCCACTTACATACACATGAACACACTCATTCACATTCACACAGAGGGGAGGATGGGAGAGACAGAATAAGGGAAGAAGGGAAAGAAAGATAGGGAGGAAGAACTGGGGGAGAAATGTGATACAATAAAATAACATTGAATAAATTGAAATTTTTATGAGTAGACTACAAACGTCCATGATTCTGGAGTCCTTCTTGAGAGGCCAACTTACAGCAAGATAGTGTCATGTAACAGGTAGTATTCCGTGTTTTATAAGATTTATATTATTAACTTCCCTAAATGTCATCATGCAATACTTGGCATAATGATTCACTCTGCAAGTAAAATAATTTTGTTTGAACAGCTTCTTCTTGCAATTCCTATATAGAGGAGAAAGACTTTTTTTAAAATCCCAAATCCAAGGTTTTACATTACACGTTACACTTCCGTTCTCCCCCGAGAATCAGGCTGAGCAACACTGTGATCTCTTTCATATATTATTAGAGCTGGAGAACTCTGTTTGGGATGCATTGACCTGTGGGCTGATTCAGAGGACAACTTGCACTTGGTAGCTTCCTAATTTGATTTATAGCTAATTTTGAATATATATTATCACTCTTTCTACACCATAAGTTCCATAAGAAAAGCTAATGGGCTCATAACTGATACTTCAGGGAGCTCTAAAAGTCAAGTACACTTTAATAAATGAATGTGTTCAGTTGTATTCATTAGGTTTATTCATTCTGGTTGACCCCAATCTGGTCTACACAGATGTCTTTCCGATTTGGCAAATCTGAAATAGATTATTAAATATTCACTGGTTCTTTGCTGATAGCTCTAGTAAAGAATGTTACTTGATCACTAGAGATACTTTATAGACAGTGAGCATTGTCGTATTGTTAAATATTGCATGAATTATTATTACTTCCTTTCTTACATTTCTACTCTGTAGTGCACTTTCTCTTGTAAATGTGTACAACCCTATTGCCATTTTTCATTTCAATTGGCTTTTGCCTTTTGGTTCATTCATATATCAAAAGATCCCAACAGTGTGGAAATACACAAACATAGAATACCAGATTGCTAAAGCATCATAGATTACTTATAAAATACCTTACAGTCTCTCCTGTCTTTAGTTTTTAGATCAGTTAAAAATGACCAGATATTAAAAATTAATGAACATTGTATTGTTTTTATTTGACCACAAAATTTTTCTTTGGATATGCTTAGGGTTGCAATGTCATCCTTTCCTCATGCTACTTTGTATATCTGTTAAAGTATGCTTTTTAAGCATCCTTGTCTTCCTGTATTTGACCAAAAGTAGTCTATATGTGTCACCTTCTTTTATAATGCTAGACATATTTATAATTACTAGTATAGTATTGGTCAATCATTTATCTTACTGTCCCTCCAAGCACAGGGTCTAGAACTATTCTTATTATATGCTCTTCATGCTTCCTAGCATAGTGGTTGGTAATAATAATTCTGTATTAAAAACAACTGAATGAATACTTGAAATGAACTATGTCAAGATATAGGAATTGATGCATGTTCTGGGATACTTATTGTTAATTCTACATAATAAAATTTTATGGTTTGTATGTGAAATATCCTCACAGGTTCATGTTTTAAAAGGTTAGCTAATGTCATAGGTTTGGAAGTTTGTAGAAATTTTAGAAATGGAGAGTAGCTGGAAGTGAATGGTCATGCTGGACAAGACACTGTGGTTGGAGCTTGGTCTGTAGTTTTTATTATTTCTTTTATTTATTTACTTTTTAATTTATTTCTTTCTCTTTCATATAATATATTCCAACCCCATCCTCTCATTCTTCCACTCCTCCCAGCCCCTGCATATCCCCTGTAGTTTAAGGTTTCCTTTTATCTCCTGGTCTCAGGAATGTGAATAGTCTTCCTTTACTCTTTCATATCATGATGGACAGAAATCACATGAACGTATGAAGAAAAAAACAAATTTGTTTCCTGTAAGCAGTTTCTGTAAGGTATTTTTGTCAGAGAAATGAAAACACAACCAATACAGGTCATGAATATTGTCATTTCCATAATAAACATAGAACATGTGCTCTAGACAAGATCTAAGAAAGACTGAACAAAATAAAAGAAGATACAGTTCAGTAAGAGTCCTAATCCTCATCAAAATTTTACTTTTATGAAATGCTGTTATTTTCTGCATGCTATCAGTTCTGTATGATTTATTCTTTACATTTTAAATATTTTACTTGTTCATTAAATTGGTAAGTATGCATACAAAGTTATGGATTTAATAATGGCACATATATAGAATAGATAAATAGATACAGACATAGATACATATTTGTATGTAAATACACACACACATCATAACAGTTTGTTATTATCCCTCCTCCAACTTCCTTAGCCTTCTGTTTCCTTCGTGATGGTCCTTTTCCTCACTCCAAAACTGTCCTCTCTTCTACTTCAAATGTGTGTGTGTGTGTGTGTGTGTGTGTGTGTGTGTGTGTGTGAATGAAAAAACTCCAAGACTCCTGGGTTACTATATTAATGCCAAGTCTCACATAAAGTGTTATTTCCTTCCATATAATATAAAATCATCTATAGATTACTTTTAGTACTCAACATATGTAAGTGATGTGTACATAAATATTGTGTATACATACTGAATTCCTTATGAAAATGACAAGTAAAAAATTCTGTGTGTTTTGTGTGTGTGTGTGTGTGTGTGTTTGTTTTGGGGTTTTTGAATCATACCTATTTGAATCTATGAGTTTGGAACAATATCTAGAGAGGCCCTACTTTAAAACTCATTAGTCACTTAAGGATCTAGAACCAGGAACATTATTTTAACTGATTGATATACCAGGAGAGGAGTGAATATATCAAGTTCTATGAATATTCTATAGCTTTTCCATATAAGAGCTATCAATGTCCTTTACCTATCCATTCTGAAACAACTATACTAGCAATTATCCTATGCAATACTTTATTTATTTGTGCTAATAAATTTGACCTTTCAAATCAAATGATGACTTTGATGAGGTGGGTATACATAATATAGATAAAAGATCCAAACTCTAAAACTGAAGTATCCCTCAGTTTCATCCTGTGTTATTTTGAAATGTGTTAAATTGTGTAATAATACGCAGGATTGTCATGAATCTTTGAGTTGGAAACCACATTCTAATCTAAGATGAGGGAAATGACCACTGAGGGGTTTTTTTTTGTTTTTTTGTTTTTTTGTTTGGTTGGTTGGTTTAGTTTGGTGTTTGTTTGTTTGAGACAGGATTTCTCTGCTGTAACACTGGCTGTTCTGGAACTCACTCTATAGACCAGGCTGATTTCAAACTCAGAGAGATTCACTTGCCTCTGCCTCCCAAATGCTAGGATTAAATATATATGCTGCCACCACCCACCTGACCCCTGAGTTTTAAAGCAAAACATTATATATTCCACTCTATCTCTAATGTGGCCTCATTTTCTCAGGGTTGATTGCAGAGGCTTTCTGTTTGTGTATTTAATTTTTATGAGTAAAATATTCTTCCTGTCTCATAAAAACCAATGTCTTCATAACAAAATCTATTGATTATTGTGAAATCTTGAAATTTGAAATGATGAACATAAGATTTGAAAGTCTTATATTTTTAAAAATGATATTAAATATCTTTTCTCTCTAATGTATTAAAATAAAAAAATCTTGGGAGAAAACTTACCCAGAACCTAATAGACAGCCTGGCTGATATAGAAAAATATATTAGAAAATTTAATGTTAATAATGTGAAAAGTCAAGAGTTCTTTATTTCAATGCTTCTTTTAATTCTATTCTTTTTTTTTTTTTCTTGTTTACTAGCTCTTGAGGTACTTGATATATTTTGCTGTTCTGACTAGGTTAAGTGCCCTTGTCAACAGTTCAGTCGTTGAATGAGTCAAAGTGGTAGTTATAATGTGAAAATTTGGTGTGCCATTAAAAGGACAACCCATTAACTTGGGAATATGAACTTCCAATATTTCAGAGCTCCATGGTAGCTGAAAACCCTCTCTTCTAAATCACTGTTAAGGTCAGCGTGGCAAATTAATTTTTAGATCCTTGTAATTGTCCATGATATAAACCATATGCAACAGTATGTTTATGGTAATTTTCTTTCTCAAAAATAAAATCGACAATACTACTCTGTATATAATGAATGTCATTGTTAGAGATACAACTAGACAAATATATACCCTGCAAGAAACAAACTACAAAATTCTATGCCAAAGAAAGCTACATTCAAATGATCTATATAATTTCTGATGTTAGGAACAATCAAGTTAAATTTTATTTGGAAAAAATGTACCTTACTCATAACTTTTAGACAAGAGTACATGAAGTAAGTACATGAAGTTTTAAATCTCTGTTTCAGAGTGATGGTTCTAAAAACTGTTTGATCAGTGATATGCAGGCTGGTCACTATTGTATAAGGCCAATGTGGTTATATATTACTTCTCAGCATTTCAGAATACAGAATTACCATTTGACTTCACAGAGATTATGAACTTACTTCAATCACTCTTAGAAACTGTTAAATAGACCATGCTAGGGAACCAGTTAGGCCAACTGCAAATCTCCACTTCCCTTTCCTCTTCTCTAAATCTAATCCTTCTGTCTCATTCCTAATCTTATAACAGATCACCTGCTAGGCACACACTTCCTCTCTGCCACCACCTCCAGTGGATCACACAGATCTTCCCCCCCAAACTTCTTCCACACACCCAATACATTATCCCAGTCTCAACTTCAGAAGGAAATCTCTGGGATCCCATAGGCTGCTCCAGCTAGGAAAGCAGTAAGGCTAATTTCAAATGTTCACCTATCCCTTCTCTTCTCCAAATCTAATCCTCAGGCACATCCCCAGCTCTGTAGCAGCAGACCACCTGCTGAGGCCTCTCCCTCTTCTGTAGTAGTCAATGTGGATGTGGATGTAGATTCACCAAATGTACACATCGGTTAGGGGCAGAGGACAGTTTATTCTTTTGTTTAATTAAATAACTTGTTCTTGCCAGGAGATCTGAAATGCAGGGGCATTTTGGCCTCTTTACAATCTACTCTTAATCCTGGAACTATCTTGGAACTCAAAGGCTTTAGCTTTAGCCTTCCAAGATCTACTACTGACTGAGCCACTCTGACTATCTCCTTCTGAACTCTTATTCATCTAGATCAACTTACTCTTCAGCCTGCTTCTGTACTGACTCTTCAACTGACTCTTCTTACTGACTCTTCAACTGACTATGCTTAATCCTTTGTAACTTTCCAATACAGAATTGTTAGCCTGACTTTTCTCAGTGGAGTTGGGCATGTCCTTATTCTGCTAATCTTCCTCTGATTAGTCACTTTGTCTGCCATTTACTACGACTCATCTCAGATGTTACTTCCTTTGTGACACTGACTCCTTCTCAGTTATGCTTCCTGTGCCTGCATCCACTTATTTTTCTAGAGATTAAAGGCATGGAAAACCACTGCTTTCTGAATACTGGGATTAAAGGTGTGTCTACATTCCATCCAGACCACACAAGCCTCTGAGTGTAGCCACTGGAATGTAGACTATAGCTTTCACACAGAGCTATTCCTCTACAATCTTCTCTACCACCATTTCTAGGAGATCTATCTTTTCTTTCAAACTTCCTCCCCACTCATCCTTTTATCTCATCCCCCAACTCCAGTAGGCATTCCCTGAGATCCAACCTGCCAAGCCTGCCAGAGAAGAAAGTATGTCAACAAAATATGTGGGCAAACTTCAGATCCTCATTCTCTCTTCTTTCTCCAAAACCCCAATATCATCCTAATCTCAGTAGCAAACAACCTGTTGTGGCCTTTCATTACTTTCTGCCCCCTTCCCAGATGGATAAACAGATGCTGGTGGAATACTCTGCTTTATGGGCAATAAATTCACATCTATGCCCAGCTTATCCTCATTCATAAGTGTTAACTACAAATACCTAGAAAGACATTTTACCTAGAACTACCAGTGACCATAATGACCAGGATCCCAGAAGAATTTCTTAACAGGCAACACACATCCACCACAGCCTACCAAGAACCAGAAGGCAACAATATACACCAAGACACAAAACTCCAACCCTGCAAAGAAAAGACCAGATATTAGAATCTAGATATACAGTCTTCTTAAACCCAGATGTCTAGACACCAGTAAACACATTCAAGGACAGCCAGAAAATTCTTTGTCCACTAGATTCCTGTATACCTATAACAGTAGACACTGAGAATTGCAAACAGCTGAAGCATAATATAAAGAACTAAAAATAGGTTTTATGACTATGATATATGCCCTTAAAGATAAAATGAATAAATCTATTTTAAAATATTATAAAAACACACAAGAAAAATGTGGAAGAAAATCAGTTAAACACAATAAAGTGGAAATGGAATCAATATGAAAAAAACAAACTGAGGGAAATATAGAAATGAGAAATTAAGGAACTCAAACAGGAATGTCAGAGGCAAGCTTCAGCAACCGAGTAGAAGAAATGAAAAGAAATGCAAGAAAGAATGTCAGGCAATGGGGACACAATAAAAGAAATAGATGCCTTGATCTAAGAAAAATGTTAACCTAAAAAAGAAAAAAAAAACAAACAACAAAAAATAAATAAAAAGAAAAAGAAAAGAAAAAAGAAAAAATATCAGGAAGAATGGAACATTATACAAAGACCAAATCTAACAATAACCAGAATAGAGGAAGAAGACAAATTCCAGCTCAAAAGCACAAAATGTTTTTTCAATATAATCATAGAAAAAAATTACCCTAACCTAAAGTAGGATATGTCAAACTGGACCAAGAATATACCCCTAAGCACTAGATATACAGAACAAAGAAAGAATATTGAATGCTGCAAAAGAAAAAGACAAAGTAACCTGTAAAGCCAGATCTATTAGAACAACACCCTATTTCTAAGTGGAGACTCCAAAAACATATATATATAAATCTATTTTATTAAGCATTCTTCTATATTTTCTATTAAAAATACTTCATAATTCTTTTCCAAGATTCTAGGATTATTATTCCTTATAGTTTTAACAGTGAAATATGTCTTCACATGCAAAAGCATATGTCATGAATTCAAAATCATATTAATGGAGATTCAGCGGACTAAAATGATATGGAATAAAAGTAATAAAGTTTGTATATTTGTAATAAATGTTAAATCATCACAGTCTGAAACTAACACATACTCTGTGTGTGTGTGTGTGTGTTTATGTTTGTGTTGTGTGTGTGTGTGTGTCTGTGTGTCTGTGTGTGTGTGGAAGGGAGTCTCATAATAACATACAATTACTGTAATTTTTTACTGTGTTGTTGGTCTGTGCAACACCTGTGGACCATGTTGATGTCTGTGATCTCTATTATAGCCAGAGGCCATAGTGTTGTCTGTGATTAATCCCTGCTGCCCTCAGAGACCATGTTGATGTCCATAATCTGGACTACTTGAAGCTATTCCCCAAGGCCATGTTAATGTGTGTGATCTGGGCCACCACCAGAAATCATATTTTGTCTGTGATGGACACTGCCAGTGTAGATCATCTCAAGGCCTGCTATCTGTCCTGACTCTGGAGACCGTATTGATTTCCATAATCCAACTTGAAACCATGCTCATAATCTTAAACCATGTTCCTGCTGGAAACCAGGAGATGTCAGTAATCCAGGCTCCTTCTAGGGTCCCAGTGGATGTCTGTGATTTAGACTGCCATTGAAAACAATATTGATATCCTATATCTGCTGCCATCAGCTATAGGCAGGAGAGCTTCTGTGCCAGTGGTATCAACCATTGCATACTCATGACTGAGAATAAGGGACAGTGAGGACTTCTCTTCCAACCTCTCTTTTGCCCACTGCATCCCCCACAAAGAAAAATGTGACAGAGATGCAGAGGTGTTAGTTTTTCACAGTTAATACCTTCTGGTGAGAATGGAGGGGATATGAGTCAATTTTCTTTAAGGGTGTCCCCACCTGAGAGATTGAACATGCTCCAACAAGGATATTGCAACAAAATGGACTTGGTTTCTTTTTTCTATCTATCTTTTTCTTTCTTTATTTATTTCTTTTTTCTTCCTTCCTTCCTTCCTTCCTTCCTTTCTTTCTTTCTTCATTTCTTTCTTTCCTTCTTTTCTTTTTTCTTTCTTTCTCTCTCTCTCTCTTTCTTTCTTTCTTTCTTTCTTTTTTCTTTCTTTCTTTCTTTCTTTCTTTCTTTCTTTCTTTCTTTTTCTTTCTTTCTTTCTTTCTTTCTTTCTTTCTTTCTTTCTTTCTTTCTTTCTTTCTTTCTTTCTCTCTTTCTTTCATTACTTCTTTCTTGAGAACACATAGGTAGAAGAGTAGACCCTGGAGGATTAGCAAGTGGATATGACCAGAATATAATGTGTGAAATTCTCAAATAACAAAAATATTAAGAAACCTGAAAAAAAATTTCAACTGAATCCCAAAGATAGTCAGGGTTTTGAAAAAACTCATTCAAATTTTGTCAACAGTTTAACGTGTAAAGGAGAAAATATAGAAAATATTTTATCCATCACTGAGAGACACTAAATACAAATATTTTGTACTCAGGCCACAAAGAAGTGGTATGCTGAGTTCAGAAGCTGGATGTATTGTCTACCATGTTGATGTATAACTTTATAGGCATGTAATTATGATCAACCTATAACTTTTCTTGACTTTTGCACACAGGTACATATATGTTCATACTCACTAGAAACCACATAATAGACTCTTGGTTACATGCCAACTATCTCTGAAAGACAGCATAGGTCACTACCCAACTGTAGGTTAACTATAGATTTCTTACCATTGGTGTTTTCACCATGTTGAGCTATGACTTTTATGCATATTTAAAAGACATATGTACTTTATGTTGTTATTGAGCATAAATGAGATTATATGTTAATATTTAGTTTAAAAACATTGTATTTCCATTTCAAATTATTCATTTTAAATCAACTGTTTTAACAGCGTTTAATAACTCCTATTCAAAATTATCTGTTTTACTTTGATTTTGTTGTATAAATCTTATTTTTCAATAATGTGCAACTGAAAAAAAATAGAAATAAATATAATATTGAAACTGATATTACCAAATAATTTTCACCATATCAAAACAGACTCATTATTTATTTTAATATATATGAAATTTAAATTTGAATTTATAAAATTTATTTATTTTGTTAATTACTTTTTTAGATTATATTTGATATTACAATGTCAATTAAACTCATGTAAAAATCAGGAAAGGAAAAGGGATCATTAGTGAGGGCTAAATCAGGGAATAGCAGGATACAGGTGATATGAAAAGATAAATGGGAAAAAATGGGGATGGAGTTCAACATAAAAAGAGGGAGAAGAAGGAAGGACAAATAACACTAATGATACTTGATAAAGCTTCAAGGGATTATATTATTTTATATAAACCAAAAAGATACCATATATATGTAACATATAATGTAAAATATAAGCTATACATGTGAATATATTAATATTTATTACATAATATAAATATATTATCTATTATATATGCATATATAAATAAATAACATGAGTCTGAGTTATATATAATATAAATATATTAATACATGTTAAATAAAGTAATGTCACCTGGCCTGATAATGTTCCCCATAAGAGCCATAGTCTCTATCACAAAATCTCAGTACCAATCATGAAGAACTTCTGTTAATTTTGCTGGTAAAGGTTGTCCAAGATCCTTCCAAAATATTATAGGTACTGATGTCGCCCTTGGTTGTCTCTCAGTGGTTGTCAATAAGCCCTTATTACTGAAGACACCAAAATCCTTGTACTCAGAAGGACTCAGGAGACTCAATCTAATTAGGATCTGGAATCCTTACTCCATGAGAAGGAGCATTCATAGTAACAGAAAGTACAATGCAAACTTCTATAAAGGGAAATAACCACTCGTACTACCCAACTGTGATGTCGCTAAAGAACAATAATCAGCATAGCAAGATATCTCTAAAACACAATAATGATATGCTTATCTAGTCTATAACATAACCAACAAATATTGAGACTTAAGGCCACTCATCAGGAGAAAAATCCAGAGTACAAAAAAGTCTGTTGTGAAATTGTGTCTCCTAGAAATGACAGGGAAGCTTTGCCCATGATACTTCAACAATATGACTGCCTGATCAAGACCTGAATAAGGACAACATCAATATACATGGTAACATACAAGAGGAAAATCTCTTGATCCTACACTTAGACAAAGAACAAAAGTGCTAATGATTATGAATGATTTCTGAAAGATATTAGAAATGGATCCTCTTCTTGTTTATCCAATAAGAGGAGGTCAGCACTGAAATAATATAGAGGTGAACAATGGTAGACAGAGTAAGTTGTATCTACATATACAGATAGTTACAAATTTATATAACAATAATAATCAAAGAAAAAAGGTCATCAATATGAGAGGGAGTTCATGACTGGCATTGGAGGGAGGAAGCATGGGAGGGGTTAGAAGATAGGACAGATTGATGTAATTATATTTTAATTAAATTTTTAAAATAATGAGAGCTTATGTTATTCAACATCCTCAGTAGCACTTGGTTTTATCAGTGCTCTAGTTTTTGTTCATTCTGATAAATATGACATAGTTAAAAAAAATAGTGCTGTGAAAACACTTAAGATCCATATTAATAATATTTCTCATTTTAATAGTTTATTTTAGGATTTTAAAATCTGCAAAACACATTAAAGGGGGCTAACTTTTTCCCAATGTATTCCTTTTATATAATCTTTTATTAAGGTAATGATATGCCATTTTCCAAAATTTACTTCTAGAAATGTATGATATGAAATACTGGCATTTAATCTTTATATAGTCCTAAAGAGTGAATCCATGTATATGACTGATTTCAGTATGGCAAGTGACATTGAGTAACATTTTTGTGACAATTTTGCAATGCCATCAATGTCCTTCATATTTCATTCTCAGTTGTGAATACAGAACAACATAAACCATGGTCAAATATTGTATTTGCAAAAACTATAGGATATAGCCAAGAATGGTGAGAATTATTTCTCTGCAGGTGTCTTAGCAAGTACAGATGGTACAATCTATACCCTGCTACTCACCACTTTATTTGAAGAAAAACATGCAATAGTGAAGTTTGCACCTTAAAATGCCCCCCTAGGAATCTGGATAAACTGAAACTGCTTGAAGGGATAGAATGTTGAACGTCTTTTCACACAATATTAAAACAGGAGTGAGAGCTTCCAATTCCAGCACTAAACAGTCTTGATATCATAATGGAACACCTATTTGCAGTAGTTTCACCTTGTTTGCTTCTAAAAGACACAAGGAAGAAAAGGAGAACAATGTGTGGCTCTGTGGGTAACATCAGGGAATTACTGTGAGCTGACTAGACACCAGCATTGGCATCACTATGTAACAGCTCCACTGCTATGCTTTAAGTTGAGGCATATCTGACCTTGGATTTTGTAATTTGTTGCTGTGAATCTACCTTTCTCCTATGTCCTGCCTGTACTATTGATGTATCTATTCTCTACACATTCTTATTAATCACTACATTCACCTACAATGTAATTCCATTATTTCCTATCCTAAAGATTGATCTGAGTGAGTCTCAGTGACATTTCCTGAATTGTATAAACTTGTTGATGGCAAGATCAGAGTCAAATCAATCAGTCATCTTTACCTTCTCAGACCAGATCAGAAGTAGATTAAACTAGTTTAAAATGAAAACCAAAAACCTACAATACTGTGGCTCAAGCCCTCTTCTCATTTATGTGAGCCATACAACTATCGCAACAAACATTTTAGAACAGCAAATTATCCCCCTCCATTTCTTTTTTCTTTTCTAGATCTTGAGCCAGTAGTTTTTTGTAAACAGTATGATTCAAGACTCTTTTTTTAAACACTGTTCTTTACAATAGCTGCTATAACCTCCGCAATAAAGTTGTTTCTTAAAACTTCATCCTCATTTCTTTAGAAGACACTTAAACCAAACTAACATTAGTATGAAAGTATGTGTACAGTATTCTCCACAATGCCAGAAAATCGGAGTGTTTCCTATAAAAGGTAGATATATCATTGAAAACTAAATTGTAGCAGTTTAGTAGGACTGCAGCAAAGAATATAAAATTCCAAAAAATTCACTTTGAATAACTGATAAGATAATTAAATTTCTGTTGTTTATAAGTCTATGGAACTAGATTTATTAGAAGGTTTTAATTATTTTACTTAACAGGCATTCATTGGTTTCTACATTCTGTGAGACATTTAGAAATATATTTTAAAGTAAATTCTTATATAAAAGGAAATCACATGTTGTTTGAGATTGTGGCTTGATATTAATGTTAATGACCGCTGATCTTAATTAAAAAATTTTATCATGTTGCTCTCTAGAGAGTATACTGTGGTTTACAAAAATCTCTCATATATTGAAACTTAAATCTGCAATGTGATAAGATACAAAGCTATTTCTCCAGAAGATGTTGACTACATTTAAAACGACTTTAATTGGGGGGGAGGGACATAAATGGTTTTCATCATTGTGGTCATCTGTGATTTCGGTTACTTTCTGTGATTCTTTCCCACCACCACTGAGGTCGCTTAGCCATCAAAATCAGCCTGGATCACCTGGATAGCTTGAGGAATGACCATCCCATTTTCAAAATTGCTTAAAATATAGCAATCACTTAAATGGACACTTTGCCCAAAGAATAATTTAATGCATTACAAAACAGAATAGGCATTAAGAAGGAAGGTTTGAGTGGCGGTAAGTGGAATGCACATGTTTCCCTTCGTGCATTTATGTCCCAAACAAATGCACACTAAACTGTCTGACATTTCAGCTTTATAACTTCGAAATGCATTTCTTCTTTCTACTCAAATATTATTTCTGTGCAAAACAGCAGTGAAGATTTCTAAGTTTTGAAGGTATTCTTTAATGTAGACATCTTGTGGTTGATGTGTAGTTAATCATAGTACTTCTACACTGTACTATTTATCAGAAGTGCCTGGAGCCTTTTAAAGTCCTTTATGTTTAACCTCATGGGGCAATGGTTGCATTATAATTTTTTTTAACCTTTTGGGGAAAAGAACTGAGGTGGAAAGAAATTTGATCTTTTTAGTTTCTCAGAAGAAAAAGCAACACATAAATATATACTATTAGTTACTGTTTTGTTTAAAACTCACAAAGTGAGTCAGTAGGGAATATTTGTCAATATAAACGTAACAGTTGGCTCTCAAATATTTTACAAAATAAGTTGTTGAACATTGTTGATTTGGAGACAGTGAAAGTGTGACACTTTTGATTTGGTTTAGGAAGCATTTGTAAGCCAACATATGACCTTGAAAACATGTGAAAACATGTTTTAGAGGCTAAAAAAAAGATTCTAAAATTTAAATTAAGTTAGGTAATTGAGATGCATAATCTTTGTCTTATACTATTTAATTTTTTTTTGTACAACTTAATAATCACATTGTCAACTTTTAAAGCTGATTATAGAGTGCTCATTGAATGGATCACTTTAAATGTATATAGTACAAGCCTCCTTATATAATTTTTCTAGAAATTGCACAAAGCTTAAATTCTTCATTAAAGTTTTAAAGTTTATGATTGTAAATTTTCTTCTTATATTTCAATATATATAGCAGAAAAATAAATATAAGCAATAAGATTAAGTCTGTAGCCAATTCTAAGACTGGGTAAATTATTGACACTAAAGGAGAACAAAATTGATTAAAGCCAAGGAGTTAAAAAGGAGACAAATACTTTGAACAAATTTGTCTTTAGTATTTGTAGTTATGCATATGTAGTATATATACCAAATGATACAGTATCTGGTCACCAGATTGGGATGGAAATATATACCTATATGACTATAATCCCAGAACTTGGGAAGCTGAGACAGGAGTGTCTCTGAAATTTTGAGGACATTCTGGGGTAGGTAAGAAAATTGCCACAAACACAACAAATAAGTTAAGAAATAGATAAAATATAATGTTAAACATTTATTTAGTACCTGGCATCTAATAAATATTAGTTAGACAAACTCAAACCAATAATATGATGTTAGAAAAATATTAGTACACTTCTCCCTAAGTTTATTAATAATTAAAGATTGGGCAACTGAGAGATAACTCAGCAGTTACAGCACTCGCTGTTGTCTCTGAAGACTGCCATTTGAGTCCCAGCTCTCCCATGATGACTCATAACCAAAGTTTACAAAGCACTATGACAGATTCCACAGTCACCAGGCACATCAGTAGAACAAAGACATACTACAAAACACCTATATGTATAATAATAAAATAAGACTCTAAGCACAAATAATAAGCACAAATATTTAATAAGCACAAAATAGAGTGCATACACACAAATTAGAAGCACTATGTAAATTCTTAGAGAATTCATATTTTGTTAAACTATTTATGATTCTGGGGATTTTTGGATATAGAAGAGAGTGCCCTCATTTATAAAATTAGAAAACATTTTAAACTACTTGTGTTTATTTGGAAAGTTTTTTTTTATTTCAAAATTTTACTTTATGTAGTGAGGGTTTAAAATTTATAATCACACACAATACATAAACATTTAGCAACTAAGATTTAGAATAAACATAGAATTCAATGATTTTACTAACTCCAGAAAATGTTACAGAGAACAGTTAGCCCAACAAAAAATAGCCTAAATACATGAAGCTACTAACATTGTTTAGTAGTAGAACATTTAAGAGGACTTCAGTAAAAAGGGATTGTATTTACATTCATTTAACTGGACACCAGGTCCCAAGATTAACTGCATCAGTTCCTGCTAATCGTGAAAAACTGAATAATCTATTGCAGATTATTGATCAAATCTAAATATAGTAATTATAAAACTGAGTATTAGTGTAAGAATTGACTTTTATCATCATATCTGGGGAAACAAGACTTTTACTATGATATATAGATATGAATGATTGAATTGGCAATACTTTTCTGCTTTATTACTTTCTTGTTTAAGTACTTACTAAATGCTACATGCTTAATCATTCTTAAAAAGGTGGCCTTGTTTTCTCCACTTAATAAATGAAGAAAATGAATCCTGAGGAATTAATTCCAAGTCCCAATCTCCAAGGGTTATTTTTAGTATAATTTACATTCTAAGGTAGGGTTTTAAACTAACTAGATTTGGGACCTATTATTATTCCTATTCTGATAGTGTTTCTTGAATCCTTTCCTTCCCACTCAATTTGCTATTTCTAATCAGCTATGGAATGGGGGAATTGGAAAAACTAATTTTCTTAAAGTTAGGTATGAGAATAGAGAAGTAATGAGGACATGAAGGTCAATGTAAGAATGAGATTCATGAGAATCAGTGGATGAAGGTTTTTACATTCATATTCATGACATAAGCACTATGTTTTTGGTGATAGCTATGGAACTGTCATTAATGGACTATTACTGTCAGAGACATATCATCTGAACAAGTTAAAGTGTTGTCAAGCTCAACAGAAGAAGCACATGAATAAAATTTGTATATTCCATTAGCTGTATATGCACAAATTCAGGTTGTTTAATACTGTTTTTTTTAACAAATAGACAAATGTGTGTGTGTGTGTGTGTGTGTGTGTGTGTGTAAGGGTGGAGAAATACAGAAAGTTTATTATGGACCCCACATCAGGTTATTGACAGTGCTGTGATTTCCTCTGAAATTTCTAAGAATGGATATATTTTGCTTCTTGAGGTTTCTCTACTCCAGATTTTCATTGTTTGCGGTAGTAGTAAGTGGATAGAATTAAATATATCAATTTATCAATAAGAAGGAAAAACAAAAGAGACTCGGTATTCTTGGAGCAGGTTGATAAATATCAAACCCAAATTTTAATTCTCTGCTTTTTCTCTGTGTTTTCCATTTGTCTGTGGTCTGTCTATGGTGCCTGTCTGATAATATGTATGTTGTCTGTTCTTATTGCCTGTCTGTACCTTTTGTCCTTAACAAAGGACATTGCTCTGTATTAACAGAATAATATATAAAACATGGTATGGAAAAAATAAACTAGAAACACTTTTTTAGTAAAGTATTTAACACAGTTTTACAAGGGAAGGAATTGTTTTGCTGATGCCCACAGTTACAGAAAAGCACTGAAAAGTGCACATAGATTCAATCAACATACCCACATGCATGTTGTTTCCAAAATTTACAGAATATTTGTTTTAAGGTTACTTTCAATCTTTTTGCCATTTTCAGCAAAAGATTAAAACAGCAACAGACATGCAAACACACACACACACACAAACACACAGGTTATTCTTGATCAGAAGCATGGAAGACGGCATAGTTTAATATTAAAGTTATACATTTAACTTAGGTTGTAAAAACTTATTGCATGGGAAATTCAAGGAATAGTAAAGGTGGCTACATTGTTATCTTAACGGCAGGATAAATTCAAACAGACTGGGTATACATCAGGATGGGAGGTTAAGAACATTTTCTTAAATTATTTCAAGGCATATTCTTAACTTGGTTGCAAAGTATAGCAAGACTTCCATCTCTTTGACAGCCAGATCTTTTTAGGTACCATCACAGCTATGATTCTTAATTACTGTCTGTCTGCACTCTTGACATTATTCTGCACATCTTTCAAATAGTATTATTTTCACCCTATATATTTTTATTGAAATTTTCAAATTAATTTTGTTGTTGTTTAAAAGTTTATTTCAAATTTCATTCCTTAACAGTTTCTTTGGATCATGCACTCTGTGCTACTACCTACTCTCATTACCTACCTCTGCTACTGAAGCCCTCTTCTTCCTAGCAAGCTGCCCTACTTTCATCTCTTTGTGTGTGTTTGTGTGTGTGTGTGTGTGTGTGTGTGAGTGTGTGTGTGTGTATGTGTGTGTGTGTGTTGTTGTAAGTGTATGACTCACTGAATTTAGGTACTGACCATTTAGATTAGGCAGTTTCTAATGACTTCATTTTTCTCTGATTGTTTTTGCCAAGAGAGTACATACCATAAACAAATCATTTTGTATGGGGTAATGAAAATTATAACAAAACTCATAAACTTGTAAGTAAGCTGAAAACAAACATGTTAAGACAAAGGAGTATGAGGAAGAACAAATAGTTTATCAAGAATTTTACAGTAAGTATTCAAAAATAGGAAGGATGGTTCTAAACTATCACAGTGATTTTCTAAATTCTGAGATTTCTCACACTGAATGCCAAATAAAAATGTTTATCATTTCTTTAAAAAACCCTTGTTGACAACTTAGTTTCTGAATATTGGTTAAACAATCACTAGATGACAGAAAAGCATTCACTTACATAGGGGATCTACAGACAAGGGTCAATACATGTAAAATCAGTTATAAAGCAAAGCACTAAACTTCTCATGAAGAATTTGAACTGGGCTCTAATTATTAAAAAAAATGGACTCTTGCAAGAGAAAGAGTATAAATTTTAGGCAAAAACAGTAAGTAGAAAGAAAGGGTAAATTGAAAAGATTAAAAAAGGAGCCTTAAACAATATTAAAATTAAAACTCAAATTTTAACTTACAAGACTTTTTAGAGTAAAAAAATATATATATATCTCAAGTGTGTAGTAGTACACTACAATCTTTTACCCTGAATTTAGGGGTAGAGAAAGGAAAGATAGAAAGAAATCTTCACTGCTTTTGCAAGCAGCCTTAATATAGAAAGAAAGAAAAAGAAAAAAAAAAAAAGGTAGAGATTGTCACTGCCTCTTTTTAGGCTGTCCTAAACTCCAAGATTAGCTGACACTTAGGCAGACAAGTGTCTCAAATCAAGGTAAACTCAATTTCTCCAACCTTTGTTCTTTCAGGAATTATCACACTAACAACAGCAACCCAACCAACGAACCACCTACCAACACCCACCCTGACTTTCAGGACTTCAGACTATTTATACCCTAGGCCAAAAGTTCCCATCAACCCATGCATGCATCACCCAACCTCAAAACCAAGCTACAGGTGTCAGAACACCTGTTCCCCAACCAAATTATAGCCACCTGCATCAAGCATTCCAAATCCAATGCAAAAATAACTATACCACAGCTGGAGTGGGAACACAAACCAAATCTAAACACCATTTTGGGTTTTTAAGGAAACCAAAATAATGAAAGCTTCTTCCAAGTGTTCCTCTACACAAATCTAAAAATACTAGATTTTTAAGTAGAAAGAAACTGTGACTCTAAGTGATTCAGCTATTATCTCAGCATGAAACACAATCTCTGAAATATTTCTGCAAGATCTGAAAATTGTTATCATCTTCAGGTCAATAGTAATATTCTAATGAATTTTATTTTCTAAATAACTGGTATGTAAATACCATCAAAGTAGTTGATTGTATATTCGAAATATTGTATATTCAAATGTTCAAAAAACAGAAGAAACTAAGATTTTTTGTGCCAACCATGACACATTTTGATAATAAAATGATGTGATAAACAAAAAATAAATCTGTGACCTTATTTGTGCTGAAATAAATCAAAAGTTATCAGATGTTTCTACAGAGTATAGTTTCTTAAAAGAATAACCTGTAATCACTTATTCTCATTCTGTGAATTCTAACACTTCCACTTTCTTCTTTTAAATGTTTTTTTTTTCTGGAAAACTTTGTGTTTGATATAGGCTTCCTCTACTAAGCATGGATGATAAGATACTATTTGCTTCCAATCCAATTAATAAGGGGCATAAAAGACAAATTACAAGTGTATTTCATTTAACAGAAATTTGAAAAGTCACAAATGGACTTCAGTTTCAATTATAGTTTCAAAATATTTAATATGAAATTTTCCTTATAGTATAGTCTTTGAAAGATTAGAGTCTAATGATGGTATGTAAAGCTTCCCTTTGGTCTTTAAACCATATACCCTATTTCCCGCAATAGAGATAAGTAATGTTGCTAAGCTCAAAAGAATTCCTGTAAGGATTCAATCAGTTGACATTTATGAAGCTTATATACCATTGTCTATTACATAATTAGCAGGAAATCAATGTAGTCTTCTAATATTAGTTTTAAATATGTTTTAAAAATCAAATACAATTTCATTTTCTGAATTTTGAAAATTAAAATTCGCTCCTATTTGAGCAAAACATATTTAAATTTGTAAAAAGGCAATGAAAAGAAGGATGTAAACAGACAGAAGAAAATGAGAAAACTTTTTCCAATGAACTAAAACATATGATTGAAGACTTTCCATACAAACATCAATTTTAAAATAATTCTACTTTATTTATTTTGCTGTGTTAAACAACATAAATATATCCATAATAATATTTTAATGAATAATAATATCTTTTTTATATATTATATTTCTATAGATAAAATAGCTTCCAACATTCTTAAAAGAATCTCACTATATATTTGACCAACTACTTGAATAGGTATACTCCTATTTCTGCCAAGATGAAGTCTATCTAGCCATAAGGAAAGCTCCCAGAGGCAAAATAGGTGGACAAACCCAAATTAGAAACTCAGAATGTCTTTATACAAATATAAAATGGAAAGTGGGATTACAAATTCTTTATTTTACTCATAACACATTCTAAACAATTTTAGAATAAAGAGGTAATACACAAAGATTATCGTGTTACTCAGAGATTAACCTGATAACAGAAACCCTCAGAGTGTTTACAGAGAATACTCCAGAGAATTCATAATTCAAGAGGGACAAAAACTGAAAATCTAAACTTCAGAGGTAGAATAGCTCAGAGATTAACAATGAGCATAGCCACTAAGAACCTATCTCACGGGCACAAAGTCCTTTCCACCCTACATTTGTGCTCAAGTTACTCTAGAGAACAGAGAAAGATGAAGAACACATGATGGGTTTCTCTGGAAGAATTCATATTCACAGAAGAGACTGTACTATTTCGCATCCATGTAACTCAAGAGAAAGATGAAACAAGTCATTCATTTATTCCTTCTCTAACCTCAGGTGGCAGTGTCCCAACAATACCTTCAAAAGGCCTTATTCTGCTTCCTAAAATCTGTTGTGAATATAGCCCCTGGTCACACCTAATATCCAGCAAAGTAGTACAATAGTAGTGATAGATATAAGAATGTAAGGGTCAGTGGTATTAGATGTGCATAGTAGGTGCACAGAGCAGCCAACTGAAATGTAGAGATACAGCAGTTATATCATTTGTAAAGCTCTTGTAAAAATAACTGAGAGGATAAATAGAAGAGAGATGGGAGGGATAGGGAGAGAAAGGGGGGAAGAGAACAAAAAATAAAAGAAAATTGGTTAGTGATGATATTAACAAAATATAATAATTTCAAGAAATGGCTTACTTGCTTTGATTCAGTTTTATCCTGTAAGCTACTATATTGGTTCACATATAATTAGTATTTCATGATAATTGCATTTTTCCTTCTAAAATATTTTCAATACAAATTGTTATGTGACATAACAGTATCATTTCTCTACTCCCCAAACACTGACTTTGGAAATACTGCTATTCTTTCCTGCTTTATTAACAAGATTTCTTCAAATTATAACTCATAGAGACAAAGTATCAGTGAACTCTTCTTGGGCTCCTCTCTACTTAAATGTTCAATGTCATTCTTTTATTTTTCTAAGGCAGGGTTTCTCTGTTGTAACTCTGGCTGTCCTGGAACTTACTCTGTAGACCAGGCTAGCCTCAAACTCACAGAGATCTGCCTGGTTCTGCCTCCTGAGTGCTGGGATTAAAGGCTTGTACCATCATTGTCTGGTTTATGTTTTTCATTTAAGTGAATACCATATAATCCTTCTTTTCACCTGTATAAGAACACAGCCTTTCTTTGTAATATGATTTAGTAGAATGTCAATTCAATTTTCCTGTGTAAGCAGAATGTATTTCACAGATTTGAAAATTTGAGATGATAAGCTGGGTACTAGTCATCTTTCGTCTTTGTTCTTTTTCTATTTTATTGAAAATAATTTTTTTCATATAGTATCTTCTGATCACAGAGTTCCTGTCCCCAACCCCTCCCAGGTCTTCTCAGACATACCATCCCTCCAACTCTAGGATTTCTTTATCTCTCTTTAGAAAGCAAACAGGCAAATGAACAAACAAACCAGAATTTTCGAAAAGCAAACAGACAAACAGAAAAAAAGCATAAGAAACACATACATATGCACGCACACACACACACACACACACACACACACACACACACGACACACACACAAAACCTTTAAAACACAAAATTTGAGATCATAATAGATAAGCAAAAGATAAGTAAGGTTAAAAGAAAAAAAAAGCCATAACAAAACATCTTCAAAAGTACCTTTTGGTTTTGCACTGGTTATCTACAGCTGTACATGGGTAATCCCTCAAGAATGGTTTATATAGCTAACAAGAATAGTTGTGTTGTCTTAAAAAGAGTTGAGAATCCTGCCATCATGAACTGACTCTAGAAGTTCAGGTAAATCGAAGTGTCCAGCCCAATATTTTAATTCTTTTTATTTTTATGTATGTGTGTGTGTGTGTGTGCCTGTGTGAGTTTCTGTGAACCATATATATGCAGTGCACTCAGAGGTCAGAAGAAGGAACCCTATTTTATGAAACTAGACTTAAAAATGGCTGTTAGTCTCCTGATCTGAGTGCTCAGAATAAAATCCTGAACCTCTTTAAAAGTAAAGATCATTCTTAACCACTGAGCAATTTCTCTAGTCTCATACTTTGGGACCTTAATTAGACTCCTAAAGCTTCTTCAAGGTAATAAAACAGATGCTTTCCAAGAAACCACTCTTAGCCAGACACATGAAAATTCTAAATGAACACAGAATCATCTTAACCTTTACAAGCCTAATTTGTCTTACAAGGAAATTATTGTCAAGATTAGTTAATTATGAAATCATAAATGTGTATGTACATATATAGGCTTCCAGTGGTAGCACTGGGACATGAACCCAGCCACAAAACTTTCAACTTATAATCAATCTATCCAGCCTGCAGGATCTGATAGGGAAATAGAGGTGCAGAACCCCACGACAAGGGTGGAAACCCAGGCCTGACCCTGCAGAGCTGGCCAGGATTTGGAGACTGGATACCAAGTGATATCAGAGAGACTTCCCCAAGCAGTTGTTGAGAGCAAATGCAGAGACCCTTGGCTAAGCATCGTGAAAAGCTCCAGGAACCCTGAAAAAGAGGAAGAAGAGGGATTGTGGGGACAAGAGAGGTCAAGGACACCAGAAGGACATGCCCCTCAGAGTCAACTGACCAGGACTCTCAGGGGCTCACAGAGATTGAAGCTGCAGACACGAAGCCTGCATTGGTTTCGCTAGATCCCAAACATATATCTTAAAGATATATGAAGGATGTCTGGATTGGTGTTCTTGTTGAATTATTAAAAGTTATGGTGGGAAGTCTCTGAACCCTTTACCAGCACTTGGGACTCTTTTCCTCCTGCTGGTTGCCTTGTCCAGCCTTGAAGTAGGGCCTCAAGCCAGGTCTTGGTCCATCTTGCTAAGTCCTGTTAGACTGGTAACCCTGGGAGGCCAGTTCTTTTGTGAGGGGAAGTGGGGCATGGGGGGTGGGTCTCGGGGAGAGAAGATGTGAGGAGGGAGCTAAGCTTGGTGTTACTGTATGAGAGAAATAATAAATTAAAAAAATAAAAATATTCTGGAGATCACAAGATGGGAAACATCACAGTTATGAAGCGATGCCCATGCAAGCATAAGGATAACACTCAATGTTCAGAACCCATGAAAAAAATTAAATGCAAGCATAGTGCTTCATAGTTGTCATTCCAACACTGGGCAGGCTAATATAGAGACAGAGGGAGATCCCTGCGGCTTACTGGCCCACCAACCTCCCTTAATTAGTGAGAAGCAGACAATTAAAAGATTCATTTTCAAAAAGTTAAAATAAAATAAAATCAGAGGAAGGATTTTTAGTTGTAACAACCTCAATCCGGTTGACCTTTAGCCTCTACACAAATACTCATGCAAGCATCAGCACCTACACATTCCTATAGTCTCAAAATTCTCCCTCTCCCTCCCCCCTCTCTTTCTCTCTCTCTCTCTCTCTCTCTCTCTCTCTCTCTCTCTCTCTCTCTCTCTCTCTCAGTGTGTGTGTGTGTTTCTTCCTAGCTTGCTCATTCACTTTCTCTCTCTCCCTCTCTCCTCTCTCCCTCTCTCTCTCTCCCTCTCTCCTCTCTCCCTCTCTCTCTCTCTCTCTCTCTCTCTCTCTGCCTCTCTCTCCCCAAAGTATATTAGAAATAATAATAGTATATCTTTTAGATTCTATGATTTGGGGTTTTTTCACAGTATTTCTTTTTTTTATTTATTTAATTCAATTTGGGAATTATATGTCAAATAAATTTCTAAGTAAAGCAAGGAGTCAACCTGCTGATTGAGGAGATCTAAAAATTAACTATACCATCATTTTATGGCATTTTACTTGTTTGTCTATATTGAGTTCTCCTTTTTATCTGTCTTAAATGAGGATGAAGATTGATCTTATTGTCAAATTAGTGATTTTAGGATGGGACGTAATTCTTCATTGTCTTCATACTCTTTCATCTTGATTCACTGTTTTGAAAATAACTCAATTACTAAGTGTTTCTTCCACTTTAAACACATTTAATTGGAATGCTTTGCTGAATAATTCATGTAGTCTTTAATGGTGATTGGCTGTAGTGCATAAATAGTAACAATGCAAGTGGATAAAATGAGGTAAGCATTCAATTATTATCTGTATTGGCAGACTTTGTGCTAGCCACAATTTAAATATCCTGTGGTTTATTATCATGTGAAAAATGAAACAAATTAAAATTTGTTATAAAATAATTTCCTTTCTCCTTGAAGCCTAACCATAAAAATCTCATGCTCCTATCTCAACCTATACATTTCCTTACTGATTTTAAATAATATTTTTACCTATTGGTCAATTTATTTTTTTGATTAACACACTCCATAAGGGCATTCAATCTTCTATTTGTGATTTCATCTTTAAAAACTAATAATGTATAAATATCTGATGAAAAAAAGAAGAGTAAACACACACTATAAAGAATGAGAATAAGAACTCTTTCAGCCATTTAACATGAAATGTACAATTTCTGCTTGGAAATTTCTACCTTAGATGGAGAAGTTAAGATAATTTGTAAAATATTGTAGACAGTTTTATAAAGTAAAAAAATTGGATTTTATCAACTGCAGTGTTGTTTCAAACATTATTATTGAAATATCCTGTTGCGAGGTGCTAAAAAAATTAATTATACACTATGAGGTACATATAATATGTAGAATTTCAGGGATGAGAAATATGATTTACACAATTTGGTGATTCACTGATCATCTACTAACAGTAGTATCTAGGTTTTATAGAAGAAGATAGACAAATAGCAAAAAAAAATGTATATAATTGAATTTTAAAATATTCACTGACAACCAGAATCAATTATCAATTATTTTGAAATCAGAAAATCTTCACCAAGGAGAGGAAATGTATTTTCTGTTACTCCACTGAATGATTTTGGAAGACAAATTTGGGATACTAGCTCCTTCAAAAGTGAAATTCCTGAATCAAAACATAGGAGAAGGAAATGACTCTAGAAAGAACTACTTGAATAGTAGGAGAAAAACAACTAAGGAAAATGACTAAGGAAGATCACAAAAACACAGATTTGTATCCTTGGAAGATGTCTAGTCTGTTCTGACAGCTCTGATTCATAGCACATACCTCTGTGCACCTCTAAGAATGACTGAAAGTACATACCATGTAAAGTCAAATTGGTTGACCAAAATTGTAGCATAAGTAAGCACCTTTATACTCTAAGTTTGGTACCTCTGAAAATTGCTAAAATTCATAAACTTCTTGTATGAGTTGAATTTAGTTCATTGTTAATAAGTTCTGAATCAATGAATAGACATTTAAGCACAATAGATGTTTTATTACTCTATAACATAAAAATTTGTTTTCTTGCTATCCAAATCTCCTTAAACTACTTACTACTGCAAGTCAGAGCATGTTAACACTCATCAGATCCATCTTCCACTTACCCTTGATTTTGATGGTATTTTCACAATGTGTATCCAAATTTTCATGGCTCTATCATCAAAATGTACACCTTTCCTTATCATTCTTACATGTTATATAGCGTTGTTCAACTTTTCCCTGGAAATGCTTTCTAATATTCTCACTACTGCCAAAAAGTGGCCTTGCTTTTCCTCTTACTCCATTTTACATGGATTGTAATGCATCACTGGGGTGTCTTCTTTGCATTGTACATGAGTATGTATATGTTTCTGTGTGCGGCCATACACACGTGTTTAAATGCACATGAACATGTGTATGCATACATGTTATAGTCAAAGGTCCACCTCAGATGTCATTCCTTAGGTTTTAGCTCCTTGCTTTGAGACAGCATCTCTTATTGACCTGAGTCTCAGCAAGTAGGCTATATTCATTGTCTTCCCAAAGAAACAAACTGATCCACTTCTATTTGCTTCTCCTATGTAGAAGTTACATGTGAATACAACCATGCTAGCTAATATGAATCTCAGAATCAAACTGAGGCCCACATGACTGCATGACAAGCATTTTTCTTGAAGAAAAATTCAGTTCCTTTTTTTAAAACAAAAATAAAAAAAAAAAACAAAGACAAGTCATGAAATTTTTGTACAAATTCATAGAAAATTGCTGAAGGCTTGGTTTATGTTTTTCCTAAAATCTCATCAAGTAGCTGGTCATTTGGTCATTTTTCTATTTGAATCTATGAAGGTGTTTTGAGAGGATATTACCCTTTAAATTCATAAAGTTAGCAAATTTCCTACATCAGTATATATGAGCCTCTTCAAATGAAGACGTGAGTGTAAAAAGTCAGATTCAGTGAGAGATATAGCTTTCTATGTGACTTCTGAAAATATAGACTTCCTGAAATATAGACCTCTGATTGTTGCTGAACTTAAGTGAAAACTTTAGCTATGTTGAGTCTTGAGTCTGCCACTTTCAGGATACAATGGTACAGAACCTTCTCTCTTGCCAGCAGCAGACCTTATTGATGTCTTGACATCCATAATAATTATTTGAACTAATTCTTTTCAGATAGATGATAGATAGATAGAAACATATGAGATTTACATCTTCTCTGGCAACACCCTGTACTCCTACTATATAAACTTATGCTGCTCTGTTGTTCTTCATGTTAGACACATCAAATTGCCTTTACTTGCACTATTTTTGCCTCTCTTCTTTTAAAGCAAACCAAATTGTTTTTCTTGCTGTTCTGAACTTTGATTTTGTATCTATATTTCCTATGCTTAGAACTCAGCTTTCCTTCATATGTTCTTTATTTTTCTGTTCAAATATGTATTTTAAGGTGATACATTCTGCCCATCATATTTTGTATTGAAATAAAAAATATTACTTTGTCAGTTCCAAGGGCATGAAATCATTTATGCATTTGAGCAAATACTTAATATCTTCTAGAATATTGAGTACATTATTCATTATACTTATTGGTATTAGTGACTATCTTGTTCTACCTTGATTTGTATTATAATCTCTGTTAGTATTGCCAAATCACTTGCCCCAAGGAATTAAAACAATACACAGAACATAATTGATGGTTAACAAATAGTTGTGTTATAATCAAGCTAATATTTATCAAGGCTCAGCTGTGTGCCTGAAACTATTCTACAAGTTAATTTAATTCTACTACTTATTGAAATAGTTATATCATTACCTGATTATTCTAGGCAGGAAATTAAAATGTTGTACAACTTGCCCATAGGTCAGCCATTAAATGATACTAATGAAGATGATAACTTAACAGAAATTATGTAAATTTCAAAACAACTGAGTTAACACCAGCATAATGCCCTTGAACTTGAAAAATTGCTTTGTTTAATTTTTTATACTTACATGCTTTTCTTCAACTAAATGCTCATGATTTTGTATTCTAATCATAATGAGATAAAAGACAGATCCTTATATGTTTAGATATAAGTAGAGATGCATTGAGACATAAAGTGAGAAAGAGAATGGAGCATATTCTTAATGAGAGACCCTTGGTGCATAATCCATTAAAAATAACACATAAATCCAAACTTAAATCATTAGAGATACTTTAACAACACCTGAAATGCCTTGGACAAAATAGCTGTTGTATGTCTGTCACTGAAGACCGTAGAATGGTACAATTTGGTCTCATCTAGAAAGATATTCAATCATCTTTGCAATTAGCCAGAAGACACAAGTCACACTGGTCTGAAATCTCATATACACAAACACACCAAAAAAGTAAGGATGAAAAAGTTTGAGAATAACTAGGCTTCAATCTCTAATTCTAGATGTAGATGTTGATGTAGATGTAGTCATTGGTTCAGGACAGAGGACAGTTTATTCTTTTATCTAAATAAATCAGTTGTCCTAGTTCTGGAGCCCTGGAGCCCTGGAGCCCTGGAGCCCTGGAGCCCTGGAGCCCTGGAGCCCTGGAGCCCTGGAGCCCTTGAGCCCTAGAGAGTTTTGGCCTTTTACAATCTAGTCTTTATTCTTGAACTAGAAGGCTTCAGCCTTCATACAGTTTAGTGTATTTAAACTGCTAGCCCAGACATTGAAGGCTTCAGCCATAGCCTTCCAAGACCTGCTGCTGATTACTCTGACTAGCAACTTCTGAACTCTGACTCTTCTTTTTCAACTGACTCTTCAGCCTGCTTCTCCACCAACTGTCCAAATGACTCTTCTTACTCTTCAACTGACTCAGTCTGTCTGACTCTTCAACTCCTATGTAAATCCCCTTAACTAACTGCTCTAAGTTGAGAGCCTGCATTCAGTAGATGCACTTTTCAGGACAATTGTAATAGCAAATGATATCACTATCTTTCCAGTAGCATAATCAATGAAACCCATGCCATATATGTCACAAATCATCTCTCTTGCATACTTCTGTCCATTCATCACAATTAGTTGATTACTTTTCATCTAGCCTACCATTACAAAATTTCATATTCTTAGATAATGAATCCATATATTTCCTGGTTATCTATCAGTTATTTCCATAATATAATCAGCTATCCAGCCTTATCATTTATTATGATAATATCATTAATAATCATTAAAATGAGAAAAGTACTCATAGGTTTATAGATTAGAGTGCTTGGTCACTGATGAGTGGTACTATTTGAAAGGATTATGAGGTACAGCCTTATAGTAGTAGGTTTGAACTTGTTGAAGGAAATGAGTTACTAGAGATGGGCTTAAGGTTTCAAATGCCCAAGCCAGGCCCACTGACTCTTCCTGCTTTGCATAGATCCAGATGTGGAACTCTCAGCTACTTGTATAACCCATGTCTGCCCACATGCCACCATGATTCCTACCATGATAATAATGGACTAAACTTCTGAAACTCTAAGCAAGCTCCATTGAAATGTTTCCTTTTGTAAACACTTTCATGGTCATAATGTCTCTTGATAGTAATAGAACACTGATTAACACAAATAGTATAAAAAATGACTTATGAGTCAGTTAATCTATTTATAATATGTTATGAAAGTGCAAGTCTTTACAAGTTTTATGATTTGGGATGGTTTCTTTTCACAAGTAATATTTATCAATGAGCACAATCAATTTCATACAAAAAAGTGAAAAGTTTACATTATACAGCCAAGGACAATGTAAACATTAATTTAGCTGTGTAATTGTGTGTGTGTACATGTGTGTATGTGTGTGTGTGTGCATGTGCACGCACGTGTGTGTCTTTCTGTCTGTTCACATGCATTCACACAGAAGACATGAAATCTCCCTGATTTTTTGATTAGATTAAGTGAGTTTACTTGAAATTCTATAAATAGTTAGCAATTCTATAGTTTTACATTTTAATAACAAAATGTAACTAAGAGATCTAGGCTGACTATAAATTGACTAGATTAGAATCTTCACAGTCCTTCTGTGACATAGTTATGTTGAAAGCTAAGCTAGCTCTATTCTTAGATGAAAGCTTTTACTTAGAGATCTCCTTCACTAGGTCATTACCTACAACAGAGTATGGCCTCAGCTTAACACCTGGGTCACTACATTATGTGTTTCTTGTCTTTGCATTGTGGATAGAAAAAAACTGATCTGTTATTTTGGGCTGGGTAAAAATTCTCAAGTTATTTGAACCTGTAAATGGGTCAATATTTTCTTTAAACCTATAGAAACAATATGATGCAGCAATGTGATGTGGATAATTCTCAAAACAGTATTCTTCATTTTTCTTTCCAAAGGTTTCAGCCTATCAGTTTATAATTGAGATGGAGAATTTATAAGCAATAACAAAATGATTTAACCTTGTTTTCTTTATTCCACATTGGTAAATGAAAACTTAATTATCATCTGGTACTGAGTATTTAACATTATATATTTTCAAGATTATTTAAAGTTTTCGAAGCTACTGTATTTCTGATAGAAATTTTGTAACCACCATATGACACCAATATAACTCGAAGAAAAATATCATATTCATTCTAAAGAGGTAGTTGGCATCATTTTGACAATAACAGGTTGTTTGCCTGATTTCAACTTTATTTTACTGATCTAAGTATGACAGGTTCTTGTATGTTCAGATGGCCTGCAATATATAATTAGAAGGAAAATTTTATGACAACCAGAAACTTAAATGTGTTTCTATTTTATATGATGAATTGAAAATCTCTTCAGCACAAGAGCTTTATACAGATCACCCTAATTCACCTCATCTTCATAACAACCCTTTTGTCAAAATCAGTGGTGATCTCTGTTAATCTCTAAGTAATTGGAACACAATGTTTATCTATTTGGCTATCTTATAGTATATGACAAAATGAGACTTTTCCTTCTAATTGAAGCAGACCAAGAAACATTGGTTTCTATAGCATAGAATTTTCTTTAATCTTTTTTGATGCTTTTGCCTGAATGGAAGTTTGGTATTCTTTTTCTGACTCCCTTTTTTTTCTTTGACCTTGGTTTTTCCATAGGTCTCAATCATCTGTGATCTCTTCCAGCATCCTTCCATATGTTCTATGAATAAGAAATGAAATGAAACAAAATAGATTTATGATATAACATTAAAAACACTATTATAATTGACAGGATAGAGAAACCTATGGATGTGACCACTCCATGGACAGAAAAAAGGGTTTTTGTGATCAAATCACCAAGGCCGTCCCTCATGGGAGGGGAAAAGATAGAAGAACAAAATGGCAGAAAACCCAGCAGATTTTATGACAGTCAGCAGGTAGGGATCTGAGTTGATTCAGCCTGTTTGAATTGATCTAGAAAAAAGTACCTTCACCAGAGGTAGTTGACTTTTGGACAAAGGTAAAGTAAGGAAGGTTCCTAGATTAAGGGTAGTTCCTGGTGATATGAATGTAGGACATCTGTTTTTCTAATAAATAAAACTTTTAGGCTTGTTTAACAAACCAATAATAATCTATCTGTTTACCTGGCCAAAGTCCTTCTGTTTAGGAAAATGTCATGTCTTATGTATAAAGCTTGTTTAGTTGTGATTTAAGCCTGAACAAATTATAAATCAATTCAAATTTAAGAAACATTTCATGTTCTTAAAAAGATCCTCCCTGGGTCTCCTTGTCAGTGGTCTATATGTAGCTAATCCCTATTTTGATTTCAGTCAAAGTAGATTAGTTTCACTTGATGTTTTTAAATACAATAAGAAGTCTACAATCTATACTCTTTTGGGCTTGGCTTGCTTTGTTCATCACTAGATCTATGAGTTGCATAAATCTTGCCTTACGTACTGGTGCTTATTTTAGTTAAATGGTTGAGTGAAATATTCTTGCATGAATATTTACAACATAACTCCCTTTGGTGGGTATTTGAAATGTATATGAGTTAGCAAGCAATTGCTGCGCAAAACACTACTACAGTGCATACCATTTTTAAGTTTTTTTGTTTGTTGTTATAGTTTCAGTGGTTCAGTAATATGGGAGTGGTTTACTGTATGTTTTGTCACTCCATGTTCCTCACATTAACAGTCAAAACTCTGTCGCAAGATCTAATGGAGACAGTAGTTTCCAGATTCAATCTCCCATGCAAGGCTCCTGACCAGCCCAACATTCTTACTAGCTGTTAGAGATTGTATTTACTTGCCACATGGTTTCTCCATAAGATTGTCAATATATGCCAATTTTCTTCTCCTAGACATGGCGTAAGAGCAAAAGCAATGTTTTAATTCTTAACTACTGTGTCTAAGAGATCTATATACAAGGACACAACTTCCTGGAGTGCTAGGTGGGGCTGTTTAAGTGAAGTACAGAAAGATGTAATCCCTTGCTCAAGGACAGATAACCTCTTGGAATGTTGCATGGGTTTGTAACCCTACTGCATTGGATGTGCATACCCAAATGAATAGGGTATGCTTAGTCACATATGGGCAGGAGATAACCCAGACAGGAAGGACATCAGGAAAGTGTTTGCCATGATTAGACCTGGTGGGAAGTACATAGTCTTGCAGGTTCTGCCTTTTTAAGCACCTGTGCCATGTAACTAGGTGCCAAACTATGGGTACTCTGGAGGTCAGCAGGTACACTCCATGAGAACCTCAGAATGTTCCTGATCAGAGTCCATCTTCCTGGACAGTGTTTAATTTAATTAAAGCTTGCTTCAAAATTGGCTCAATTGTGGTGGTCTTTTTCTCTACCCATGGGGTTTATAAGAGTAATAGCAGAAAGGGAATATTCTGATATGGATTTTAGTCTTCATTTATTGATTTTCAGTATTAAGTACAGCTTAAATTCTTTACCAGTGCATACATCATCACTTGGAGGAGTGTAGTGCACACATTATTATGGTTTTTTTAGACCAAAATGTTAAAATATACTAAAAGTTTGATCTGCTTGATATCATAAGCGTCTCTCTTCTTCTTTCTATCTTTGATTTTCTGTTTGTTTGGTGTCTTTAAAGATACTTGACATTCTTTCCATTTGTAATGTTAAGTCAAAGTTAACCAAACTTCCTTGATCCCTACCCATGACATGTAGTGAAAGAATTTTGTGTAACACTGAATTATGATATTAGACAGTATGAGTGCAGAGAAGCAATCCAGAGCACCTGCAGGAAAATATCTTAAGGCCAGCATTACAATCAGTGTAGGGCTAGGAAGTGAGGAACCTGACTGACTCCATTTTCAAATCAGGAGCCATTTTGTTGAATCATTAAAAATAAGCTTTCATTTACATAAGAGCTGAGTTTGTGGTTTTAAGATCTTGATTTGTATTTGAGAACACCCTGACCTTCCCTAATTGGTGACCATGTGATGCCAACTGCTGTTTTTTTGAGATTTTGTTGTTGTTGTTGTTGTTGTTGTTATAGTTCCTAACTGCTCCATTGTCTCCCTTCTGTAAATCTCCTTTGCAACAACTGGTGGTTTTACTCCTTAAAACAGGCCTGAGAAATGAATTCCGCACTGCTCTTTCTAAAACAAATTAGGAGGCAATCACTGGACAGCTCTCTGCAGCACCCCATTAAAATAAAGCTTACTTCAGTTGGCCCAAATCTTGTAAGGTCTTATTCTCACTTGGGGTAGTAACAGAAGTTGGAACTCTATTTATAAGATAGAATATAAAATATTAACCTATAGGCATTTCAATTCTAATATAATTTAGCTATTTTCATGTGAATTTCTTATTACTATTTTGACCTAAACTGAGTTGACTATTTTTGTAGTTTTAAAGAACCATGAATTTTGCTTCTCTCAGAGTTCTTATGATGTGTTTTAGTTGAAAATTTAATTTAATTTATATTCCTTACATTAAATTTAAAGTTCTCAACAATCTCATTTTATATATTTTCTTATGTTATTACTAAATCATAGTGTTGTATATGCAGGTGTAGTATTCTAAATACATTAAAAAGTACACATATTCACTTTGGATAATAGTAAATAGTTTTAAAAAGTTGATATTTTCAGCTATTTGTGAAAATTAACTTGGAATATGGAACTCCATGTCTTCCTTTGTTTATATGGGAATAACACTTCAGTATGATTTTTGCCTGCCACAAACTAGATTCTGAAACAGAAAAATTAAGTTTTAAATTTATAATATTTTCATTGTTTCTATGTGGTAAAGTCAAGTACAGTCTTGTAAATTCAATGAATTTAATTATAATTTTGTACACTTTTTAATTCATTCACAATGGTTACTGCCAAAGTAATACATAGGGTTATCATACCATACTGGTCATTGTTGCTGTTTATAGGTGTAAGGAAAATGGTTGCTTACCTCCCTTGGAAGGTTGATACTATGAATTTTTTAAAACTATCTTTTCATTCTAAACTTTTTCTCAGACTGTAAAATATTTACATGAATTTATGTGACCTTATGCAGTCTTCTCATAGAATCTTCATTGAATTAGAAAGCATTTGTGTGAAAATTATGGCCAAATGTCACTCTACAAATTCTCAAAGAAGTATTAAAGTAGTAAAAAAGAAAAATAAAAAGTAGATCTTGCTTTCTCTTTTCCCAAATTTTTCTAATCCATAGATAATTGTAAGTGAGAGAATAAAACAGAACAATTTCCTACTAAGGAAAATATCTTTGTCAAGATTCACCACAACACTAACATTCCTTTTAATTGAAGCTCCCAACCCTTTTAAAATGAAAAGGAGGAATTAACTCCTTCCTTCCTTCTTTCTTTCATTCCTTCCTTCCTTCCTTCTTTCTTTCATTCCTTCTTTCCTTCCTTCCTTCCTTCCTTCCTTTCTTTCCTTCTTTCCTTTTTTGCTTCTCTCCCTTCCTCTATCCTTCCTCTCTCTCTCTCTCTCTTTCTCTGTCTCTCTCTGTATCTCTCTCTCTCTTTCTTCTTTTGTTCTTTTTTATTTTTATCAACCGTGTTCAACTGTTTCCTTACTCTTAGATATGTAGCCTTCTCATGGAGTGTGATCTCCCTGTTAGTGGTCCTTATCTTTAAAGAAAATTCACTTTCCATCCCCCAGCAGCCATCAATTGCCAATATCTTCTCAGCTGTGGGTGGGACTTTCTGCCTATCCTTTATGCTATGACTTCATCCCCCATTCATTTTTATGTAAACAACCATAATTAAACATATTGGCTTATCAAAAGAAATGAAAAAGAAAAATGGAAGTAGAAAGGGAACTAGTTGGAAAGAGAGAGGGATCATTGAAAATGTCAAAAGAGATGATATGGGAAGGTGACTAAAATACATTGTATACATGTATTAAATACTATACTAGAAATCTTTATTATTATATAATTTATATTATTAATATATGCTGATAAATAAAAGAGAAGACATAAATATTAATTGTATACATTTAAAACAAGCACCTTACCCCCTTTCATTAAAATTATTAGAATGTTCTGTCAATATTAATGAATTAAATTTGAAAGAATAATTTATTTTAAAACTTGGTTACTAATTGACATATTTTCAGTTTCTTGATGTGATTTTAGTGTTCTGTCAACCTTACATAAGAGCATAAGAAAGTATAAATTTAGTGCCTGCAAGTTGAGCTATGTGTAAAGTCAAGTCCAGTTCCCAGACCTACATTGTATAAGGGAAGAACTGACTTCTAAATCTTGTCCTTGTCTTTCATACTCAATTGTGGTGCTTGTGTGACATAATTAAATAATAGTTATTAAAAATTAAATAAGTATGAAATAAGAGTATAAACATTTCAATTGAGCATGAAAAACATATACAACCAATTTCATTATTCTATAACTCATGATAATTTAATCTTCTACACTTGAACTATTCTCTGTTGTGTATTTGAAAAATTCTTTGTAAACTGTAGAGTTTCTGCATTGTATTTGGCTATATGGGCTCTTATGTAAAGTTAAAAACCAGGAAATCAGTGAGTAAAACAAATTGATGGCTGGCGAATAAATTGTGTAGATTAATGATACATTTTAATGTTCCAATTGGGTGATTTTGTACATCTTTTAATACGTTAACTTATTTGAATGACATCCCGCTAGTGGCAGCATGACAAGGAAATCAAAATGTGGCTATTCTTGTTATAGCACAGTTTGTCTTGTGCCAGAAAATATAAGAAAAGCATGTGATAATGTCACTTACCATATGAATGTTTCATTACATTTCCGTAATTAATCATTCTGCGTAGAGGCATATTGAAATAATAAATAGTAAAAAAATCTTGATAAAGTTTGTTGCTAATACAGATTATTTCATTGTATCACAATAACAAAGTATTTAAATGAAGTCAGGAAACATTTTGATTAAGCATCTATTCCTTTAAATTTAAATATGAAACAAAATGTACAGGAGCTTTCTAACAGGTTTGTCTGTTTAACTAAATCAACCTTGTAGGTCATCAAATATGTATGCTTAGAAGCAGAATATGTGTAACTCAGATTTCCATAGCACATTTTGCAATGGCCTCATCTTTATCCTTACCATGACAAAATCAGAGCTATGCCAGAAATTTAGAAATAATTCCATAGAATTTTGATTGAAATTTAAACATATACAAATACACTAATTTTTCTTTATCCCTAAAAATTTCTAAGTTCCCAAGAGGTTATTTTAACTGAGAATGTTCTTAGGCAGTAAATTTCATTTCTCAGTATATTTTAATAGTTTGAAATTGACCACTAAGATTGATCAAATATATGCCTTATTATTTATATATGTAATTTATATATGTTTATTATTGTATATGAAATGGGCATTGATGAATGAAACAATAAGAACTCTCTTCCACATGAGAAAGCTTTGACCACTTAGTGACTTTGCCTTATTAGTTTTTTTCTTTGGGTCAAAATACCTCATTTCCAGTACTTGTCATAAGGAAAATGTGTTATGCAGATCAAGAGTGTTACAGTAAGACCTGGATGTTTGTTAAAAATGAAGAAAGACACTATTCCATAACTATGAATTATAATATGCAAAATGTTGTTACCTGATTACACATATATATGTTATAATTTAAGAAACACAGTTACAAAACTTTTTCATCATTTATTTCAGAGTCTTGAAACTTCCTAATATTGGTTATAAATTCACATATTCCATATTATTTTTCTGTTTAAATATGATTTATATCTATTTAAGTGCATAGGCCTTAAGAGATCAACCCAATCACCTTTGCTAAGTCCTTAATTCTCTATATTACCAACAGTATCACAAAGGTTGTTGAAATTCCTCATCACCTGACATGGATATTCTGAATTTCAGGCAAACTCTTCAAAGCTTTTACCACCAAAAGTTCATTTTTAAGTGATGGAGAGATGGCTCAGCAGTTAAGAGCACAGACTACTCTTCTAGAGGCCATGAGTTCAATACCCAGCAAAGACATGGTGGCTCACAACCATCATTCTGTTATGCAAGTGTACATGCAGACAGAGCACCTATATAAATAAAATAAATTTAGAAATTAATCTTAAAAAATTGAAACGAATTCTGGTTTTAAAATGTTCATTTTGAATATGCTAAAAAAGGGTGAGATTACTCAATGTGTGTAAATTTTTATTAGGTATTTTTTCATCCAACATAAATATTTTTGAGATTCTTCAATGTTGTTGGATAGATGAACAATTTGTTAGCTTCTGTTGCTCAGTGCTATTCTGTTAGGTAAATATAACACCATTTGCTTATCCATTCAGGCATTTGTAGGGATCTTGGACTTTTCACAGTTACTGACTGCCATAAATATTCTTGATCGGTGAGCTCTGCTAACATATGTTTTCATTTCTTTCAGCTACATCCCTAGAAATATAATTATTTTGTGATTACAGATATAGGTCTAATACTCCCAGTGTGCTTTCATAAAAATATTCAATAATAGAAAAAGTTAAAATTGAACTGTACAGTGACCAGTCCTATCTACCCCCACTGTGTGGGATTTTCCCATTAATATTTGGTTATATTTCATGTTTGCATATCTATAAACTTGGCTATTTTTTGTCTATAGGCCAGTCTAATTTTTTTATTATTAATTACAGGGATAAATATAATTCCCCTCTGGTTCTTCAAACAGCATATAGCTAGCAATTGTTATCTTCAGGTATATACTTTTTTAAAAAATAAAATGTACACAAAATAAAACGTGTACGTGGTATTTTTTCTTAAGGAGTATTTTTTTTCTTATGGAACATTTTTATTGCCAAGAAAAATATCCTTACTTTGTTTTATTATCATTTTATTTATTCTTATTTTATTTTATTATGTAGAAATCTTCCTTCCGAATCCTTTAAAAACAATGTTCTAGGGATTTTCTCTGTCAGACAGATTTTTTTGGCTTAAGAAATCCATATAAAATGAGACATAAATATTTATTTATATAAGTCTTTCATCAGTTTATTGCTTTTCTCTTATTTCATTTACCTCATGATTCCTCACTATCTTTGCTTGTTAATGTCATGTCCCTTACATGACTGAAAAATAAAATATAACCAAATTGTAAATTGGCTTAGGCTTTTAGCTATCAACATAAACCTGGATGGTCCCACTAATGACTATTAAAAAAATAAATAAATCAAAGTGGAATCCTACTGAACTTTCTGCATGATGATATTTACATAATTTTATTTTCAATTCTCTTCATGGTGTATCTAGAAGTAGAATTTTTTGAGTCTAAACTGAGTGTATGTTTGTCTCTGCCAGAATTATTCTAAAATGATGCACCCTTACTAACATTTGGTGTTGTCAGTCTGCTTTATTTTAGTCATACATGTGGGAGTATAGCTATATAACACTGTAGTTTCCATTTTCATTCTCCTGGTGACTCACGACATTGAGATATCTTATGGGTACATTGACCATTCATATGTTCCTTATGAAGTAGTTAAACAAACACATTGCCCATTTTAAAAGGTTGGGTTCATGTTGACAGCTTATCTTCTAATTATGTGTAGACATTTCTTAGTACATCCTGACACACACCCTTACCATATAAACATTCTAGAAGTAATGTATATCAGTAACCCAATTATTTTGTTCAGACAGCCTTTCATTAGGATTTCCAAATTGATTTAATGCAATTAAGGTTTTCTTTTATATATCTTCAAGAGAGAAGATATTGCTTTCCCATTTATTGTTTAGTCTTATTTTCCTATTTGTGACAGGGTTTTATGTAGCTAACGTTGTCCTCAAATTATCTATATAGTCAGGGAGTATCATTATATCTTGATCCTCCAGGTTCTACCTGCAAGTTCTTGCATAATACTCTTACTGTCTAATACCATGCCTTGCTACCTCTAACATTTTGACTGTCTGCATGCTTTGTTTTTTGATCTACAAGAGGGTACATTTTACATTAAGTCTGAAGTATGATGAAAATTAATTTCCTTTCTAAGTATTTATCAAGATTTTGGGGAATGACTTTCAGAAAAAAAAATGATGCATCTGCTCTTTGTACTACTTGTATTTTTGTGTTGAAAACAGCTACCTGGATATCACCTGAACAAGAAGGACAACAATAGGCATGTTAATGTGGAACCAGGAAATCTAAAAGGGCCTCAATCCTAAGAAAAAGAGCTACATGCAACCAAGGAATATTGAGAACAAGGAAAGAGTTCTCCTGAGAAAAGGCCTCACAAATAGATTATCCAGTACCAATGGTGAGCCCTGTGATCACATACATACTAGTAACGTTACATGGACCAAACAGTTGGATTTATATATTTAGGAAAACATACACACACAAATACATAGCACACACACACACACACACACACATACACACAAACACACAAATGTAAGAGTATATATATTTAAAGAAATATGCTTCCTAAACATGAGAGAAAAAAAATGCGCATGAATTATATGGCCAGGATTGGAAGGGGTAAAGGGATAGGAGGAATGATATAATTACATTAATTTTTAAATTTTGATTGACCATATATGTGCACATGTTTTACTGTACTAAACTTACCAACTTTTTAAATTCTGTCATTGATGATAACAGCATAACCAAAAATAACTAAATTACTTACAATGGAAGAACTAGGAAATGACATATACATTCTTCCTATAATATTTTATATCTTAATGCATGCTGATGGGTGATGTGTAATTTTAAGTCCATTTTATTAAAACAGTGAGTTAATGAAGTCAACATATGCAAAGCCATAGATCTCTTGAATAGTTACATAAAATTTCTTCAAAGTAATTTGCTTTTATATAAAAATTTCAAAAGATATTTCTCTATTAGATATTAATTCTCTAAACAAAATTTTTATGAAAAAGGTCAAATAGAAATATATAAAAACAAACCACATTAGTCAAATTGAAATATTATTACCAATTCTCTGACCTCATTAACTGATAATACAGTTACTTATATTTTACACTTATATGCTTTATTACATTAATTATATTTGAATATCTTCACTTGTAATCAAAACAACTAAATAACTGAATAACAGGTACTCTTTAAATCTGACTTTGATTTTTCAGATAATACCAAAATCATCTTGATTGTGATATAGAAGACAGAAAATTATGACCAAATAATCTAAATATTAACAATAAAAGCTAACAGAAATGAGAGCTTGTCATTCTCCTTCCATGTTCTACTTTTAAAATTAGTAATACTGTAATTCTGGACCCTGTGCATATGTTAGTTACTGCTCTAATTGGTGGCATGAACCAAGGAGAGTAGAGCCTAAAACTGAGGCACATAAAGTCTCATGCATAGCCATCTTTATTAGGGCATCAAACAATTTATACTCTACAAGATTAGCAGGGTCATATGAGCCAAGTTCACAAGGGGTCAAGCAGTATACACTGACACAAGGGCAAGGCAGGTTCACATGAATTTAGTCTGTATACACACTCCGGGGACAGCAAATCCTTGGAAATATCATCTGAATACTAAGATAGAAGTAGCCCAACTTCTTTTTCTTACACCTGGGAGGAACATCAAAGCACATTCCAATAACAATTTTGTACTTGGAGGACAGTGGTCACTGAACTATTACTGTATTCTTGGAGTTTTTTTTTTTTTTAACAAGAAATCAGAATTCTCCCCACACAGCTTCATTTATGGACAGTTCCTGACATGCATACATGCTATCGTAGTTTTTCTTTAATTACTGAAATGTATGATTTACCGAAGGACCATTAACCTCTAGTATTCAGTGGTTTTGCTTTGGTTTGGTTTGGTTTAGTTTTTATGGTATTGGTGCTTGAGAACCAGGGCTTCCTTCCTGCTCAGGACATGATTGCTACTGAACTGCATCCCTAGAACTCAACAATTTACTTTTGATTGATGATATAATTATGTCTCAAAAAAGTAAAGCACTTTATTCACAGTTGTAAAATTAGTAGCAATGAATGGAAACTCAGATATAAATAAACTACATCACCTTGAGTAGAAACATGTATGAACATATAAACTTTAAATAGATGGCTTACTTGAAGGACTCATTTAAAAGTACTTTTTAAATATCATCTTTACATTGGGTACTATGTCATTAAGTGTCTATATGTCCATTGTTGGTTTCTGCATCACGTTCTTAATTGCTTCAATAAATATATTTTACTTGTAATAGCTACTTGATGATGTATTTTGCAATTTTGGAGGACAGGCATCATAAGTAGGCACTATTTCTCCTTTTTTTTTTTTTTGTTTAGTTTTGCATGTCTCTATTTCCTTAGGATTCTAATCACCTTGCATTAGACTCTTTAACTAGAATAGAATTTCATAATACTTTTATAAAGCAAAAACGAAGAAGAAATTGTTAAGATAAATGACAAATCATGTATGGAAGCCATGCCAAAAAAAGGATTTTAAATTTAGAAACATATTTCATAATAAAAGGTTATTGTTTGCTTTTTAGTGAGGAAAAAATCAATTTTATGCTATGGCATGACAGTGAGTAGATCAACTACACTCTCGGGTAAGCCCCTTGTTCAGGAAGAGTTGGTCAATAAAATAAACTCCGTCGCTGTTTGTTTCACTGTTTGTTTGGTGTGTTGTTTTGTTTGTTTGATTGTATTAAAAGAAAAAGAACAATAAGTTGTGCTGAGAGGAATATCTGGGAGGAAAAAGAATATGATCAGAATTTAGTGTATGAATAGGCTTTAACTTTTTAAAAAGAAAGAGAGGTTTTGAAAAGGAAGAAAGGAGAAAGGAAGAAGAAAGGAGGAAAGGAAAGAAAGAAGGAGGAGGGGGAGGAGAGAAACTAGTTACAGAAAATAAAGGAATTAGCAGGAGTGTGGAAGCCACAAGACTGAACAATGGAAAAATACAATATAATCAAAATAAATTAAATATATGAAAATGCCATAATGAAATCTGTTATTATGTATGACAACATATGCTAATGCAAAATTTTAACTTTAAAAATGTGTATTTACAGAGCTCATTTCCTCTGTGTTTCATATAACTTTAAATGTTTCTACTATTATCTTCCACATTTTAAATGTTTCTTTAGATAAAACTACACTAAAACACATAGAATCATTTTCTATCCATTCACTAAGTAACAAAAAGATTTATCTATTTTCCTGAGGTTGTCTGTAGAGATGACAATATTATCATCACTATTTCTATTTTTGTTCTTGTATCAGTATGATTTCTACCTTTTATCATATATTGCTACACTAGTCAAATAAAATATTTACCTTAGGATCATAAGTAATCATGCTTGAACATTTAAATTAATATTCTATGTGATTTGTACCTTTTATTATTAAAATATTTACTTTCAGCCTGGTGATCATGGTGCATGCCTTTGATCCTGTCACTTGGGAAGCAGAGTCAGGTGGGCGGATCTCTGTGAGTATGAGGTCAGCCTGATCTACAGAATGAGTTTCAACAGTTAGAGTTACAACAGAAAATTTCAACAACAGAGGATTTCAGCCTCCTTACAATCTAATCTTAAGCCTAAAGCTAGAAGGCTTTAGCCTCCATATCTTCAAACCTAGAATGTATCAGCCTTGGAGACTTACTACTGACTGAGCTCACTCTGACTAGCTGTCTTCTGAACCATCTCTTTTCACTCTGATCTGTATTGTGAACTTCAAACTAAAAATTTTAAACTGTTTGCTTCTGACACTCTGATTTCTCTCTACTTTATTCGGGACTGGCTTTGATCTTCTCAGCTGTGAGCTGACTGCACTCAGACTGCCTGACTGAAGTAACTCTGTGCTTCACCTTTCTGCTTCTCGTCTGCTTCCTGCCTGTTTCTCTGAGCTCTCTTCCTCTTATCTCTGCTTCTCTTTTCTAAGCTTTGCTCCTTCTGAACTCTTTCTTCTTATTTGGGATTAAAGGTGTGTGCCACCACTTCCTTCTGTGTTGGGATTAAAGGTATGTATTTCCTTACTTTAATCACAGAAATTCCTTTCACCTAGCATTAGCTCAAACAGAGGACAGGATTAGTCTGACTAACATTCTTTCTGCACTCTATCCAGAATCACACAGGTCTCTGAATGTGATCCCTTCATACAGGTTGTTGGATGTGATCCCTTCCTAGCTATCATGCAGGCCTTTCAATGTGATCCTTTGTTAGAGCAGCCATGCTGCTGGATTAAACTATCTTTCTTTCAATAACTCATTTGTATATGAGCAATGCTAAATGTACTGGACTGCTTGTATATACATGTGTGCATATAAATTCCAAGACATAGTATTATATGTATGTATGTATATATATATATATATACATACACACATGTGTAGGACAATAATTTAGGAGATAAGTGCAAACAAGGAGAATTGAAGAAAAGGAGAAGGTATAGACATAATGTAGGTACAGTGCTCATATATGAAGACCTCAAAATTCATAAGTATTTTAAGCATTCAAAAATAACCAACAATATCCCCCAGAATTAAATTGACTTACTGCTATTTGAGTTCTAAGAAAGCTAGTTGCACATTAAAGAACAAACTCAGCCTTGTTCAACTGGAAGCAGAGTTCATGAGTCAAGCACAGTCCATAACTAGTATAGATTGTAATGGCATATCAGGACCTGAAAAGATTGTGATTATCCTCATAAATAAAAGAATGGGAGAAATTTTGTGGCAGTTTATTTTTTAATTATGTATAAAATAATTATTTTGTGCACTGGGTGAGGGGCTCCCAGGTCTTGGCATTTTGTATTGCTTACAGATGTTAGATCATTTAGGGGATGTTTGATTTGCTCATGATCTGCTCATTGTATCAATACAACATCTGAGGAGTTCTGTGTCGACAAAAAACACCTGTGCTGGGACACTCAGGGTTCCACTGGCCAGTATGGTGTTTGCCTTGAAGTTCCCTCTGCTGAGGTCTGGCAGGGCTTCCACCTAAGGAGAATGCCTCCTTGTGCTGTTTGATGAGCCACAGTAGGTGACTCTTACAGAGAAACCTAGGTGTTTGTTGGATAGAGACACAACTCCTTCTAAAAACTCTGGATGATGAGTCTGAAATTGCAGTTCTAGACATGGGAACCTCTTTTCCTACATCAAATAACATAGGCAAAAATGGTTATATGGAAAATTCAGCTGAAATTCTCTATGTAAACACTTACACATTTGTCCAAAAGCTTCTGAAATCACAAATGCTCTTCTTTTATAATGTACATTTTCTGTAGATAATAGCAAACAGAAACTTTTCTTATTTAACTTCATGTTCTGAGTGTAGTATAGAAAAGACGAAGGGCTTTGGAACTCTGGAAAAAATAAGTTCAATTATCATCACTTCATCTCACACCATTATGTTAAGAGTTGTGATAGAAGCAATCGAAACAGGTCTTCTATTTATAAATACATAATGCATGCACATTTCTTATTAAGGTTAAATTAATCATTCACAACAATGTTTTAAAATAATATTTTGACAGGGACTGCAAATTTACCACCTTGTGAACTGTGGAGAGTTTATTTCAGGTTTCATAACTATTCTAATTAGAATTATTATAATGGAGTTAAATCCTAGAATAATTAAAAGTGAAATCTTGCCAAAACTGAATCAATCATGATTTTAACTTTCAGCCTGATAAAGTTCTTTTTAAAATATGTAACAAAAAGAATTTTATAGCTATTGGGTTGGAAATGAACTCTGACTGCAATGTCATACAGCTTAAATTAAGAACAAGGTTTAACCAGAATTAGCAGATTCCAGATTTGTTTCAAATCTTTTTTGCATGACTCAAAGAATGAGCTATTGTGTGGTTGCTCTATTTTCTTACCCAGATTGATTGCATGATTATTCTGCCCCCACTTGATTGGGTCCTTAAGTCACTGTTCAATCAAGGAAGAACAAAAGCAACCCAGCTGTTTTTGCTAGAACTTGTTTTAGAAGAAAAGGTGTCTGGAAAACAATGAACAAAATAAAATTATTGTCATAAACTGAAGGTAAAAATCTATTTTAGAGAGGGAAGAAAACATATAATCATGTATACACAAAAACTAATTTTAGGCTCTAAAATAAAGAAGTCAAATTTGGTATTTTAGCAGAATACACTACAAACAGGTAGGTACATAAAGGTGGGAAAAGGCTTCATAGTACAAAGAAAATAAACAAGACAAAAATTATTAGAATGTGTGTTAATCTTCATAGGAGTTTAGAGGAAGAGTTTTGGGGCATGCATATTAACAACCATATAATACCAGATTATTTTGTAAGGAAATTATGACCAGTGACACACAGCTACCTTCTAAAACAAGTGGACTTGGTAAATGACTACCAAGTGAGCCCCAAGGCTTGAATCTCCTTATCTAACTCCTCAACTACAGAATTATAGGGACATTCCTCCTGGACCTACTTTATTATATGTTTATTGCTTTCTTATGTTTTTGTTTCTTTTATTTTTGATATTATAATATATCATCAACCTAAAAAATGAATTATGATTTTCTTGACATTTTTCCTGAGGAAAAGTAAATAAATCCATGTATATACACGAGACAGTGTATACAAATACAAAATCATAAATGGCTCTACTTAATTCAAGAAGAGAGGCAGTGAATTACTCAGGGTTACTTACAGGCTTGGAGATGAGGGATTACTTACATTAACAGGGAAAACCATAAGGCAGTTGCATCAAAATACCCAATCCCTGCCGTAGTGATGATTCATCAACCATACATCCCCTCTATAATGTATAAGTGGCTCAACTAGACAAACGGTCTCCTCTGCCCAGCAATTGTTTATTGCTTTTATAACTCTAAGGAAAGGTATTGGGGCTCTTGTAACTTTTAGGACATGCTAAGATTTGTAAATTTAATTACTTCCTGAGCCTAGTAAGTTTCATTTACTAAGTTTAAGAGCCCCTTTTCTCATTCCAAGAGAAAATAGTTCTTGGAAGAAATAACTACAAAATATTGGCATGTGTTGGGGTATTAGTACCATAAAATTTCTCCAACATGAGAAACAGCACAAATAATAGGTTATACTTGCCACTAATCAGCACTGGATGAAGATCCTTCCTCTTTCTTAGATCTGATTCATTTTCTAGGGAAGCTAATAGAACTCAGGGAAGCTTTTGGGTCCCTGGTTTACCCAGTGACTTCTACAAAGAACACAAATGAACAACTCAATTGAAGAGAGATTTGAATCAAGGTATAAAAAAAGTCTGGATTTTCCAAGCTCTAACTCTGACATACATGTGTGCAGTTATCAGCAAGTCTTTACAACACAGAGTTTTGACAGTTTGTTTTCTAAATTATTTTGTTTTGTTGAAGACTCATTAGTAGCTTGGATTGAAAAAGTTGTTAGCTACTGAATGAAAATGAGGACATGGCCACTCCTATGTATGGTGGAAGAAAAGGGTTTTATTGTAGATACAAGGGCGAGAATGACCAGAAGCATCATAAAGGTTCTAGAATGAACTTGGCTATGAGAGGAGAGACAGAGGGTAAGAGTAAGAGAGGAAGAAAAGAAAGTGAGGATTGGAGGAAAAGTGGACCAAGAGTCTAGGAAAAGAGAAGAACCAAGAGACAAAGAGAACACAGAGGGACCAAGAGAGTACATAGCCAAACTGGCTGAGTTATTTAGGAATCAGAAGCTGGGAGAAGGGAATTTAGGCCAAGCTCCTGGGTTGGAGAAGTTTAAGTTTGGGAAGTGGGCAGGGTGAGAAGTGCTGGGAAGAGCCACAGGTACTGAGTGAGATTTTTCCTAAGTTTCTTTGGAACTCTGCACCTTTAGCTTGCTAACTGAAACTTCAGCTTCCTTCCCTCTATGGAGACTAGGGATGAGACTAAAATCCTAGTCCTATCACCACATGGTTAGACTCTCTAAGTAATACTGTTAATTGTATTGACTACTTTTTGTGCTGACTTGACACAGGGTAGGACCTTTTGGAAGAGAGAAGTTCACTTGAAAAAATTGTCTTAACAGGTTGGCCTATAGGCAAATCTGTAACGTGTGCTCTTGATTGATGATTGATGTGGGAGGGCTCAGTTCATTGTAGGCTGTGCTATAACCAGGCTGGTAGTCCTAAGTACTATAAGGAAACAGGTAGAGCAAGCCATGAAGAGAAAGCTACTAAGCACCATTACTATCTCAGTGTCTGTTCCTTCCTCCAAGTTCCTGCCTTGAGTTCCTGCCCTAACTTCCTTTGTTGATGGACTGTAATATGGAAGTACAAATGGAAATAAACCCTTTCATCCATTAGTTGCTTTTGGTCATGGTGTTTTATCACAGCAACAGAAACAATAAGGAATGACCAACTCAATCTCTCTAGTTTTTAGTCTCTCGCTAAGCAATACCTTAGTGTATAAAACAAAAACTTATATTTCTGGCAATTATATGGGTCAGAATTTACATGGGTCTTTTTGTCAAAAAATTGGATCAAAACAGAATGCATGTCTTGCAAGCTATAAATATACAATCATATATTTATACAATGGAGTATTATTCAAGTATCAAAAAATGAAACCATAAAATTCACAGGTAAATGGACAGAGCTAAGATGTGTAAGTTTAATTACTTCCTGAACCTAGTTAAGTTTCATTTACTAAGTTTAAGAGCTCCTTTAAGAGCTCCAAGAGAAAATGGTACTTGGAATATATAACTAACAATATAACCAATATAACAATACTGGCAATTGTTGTGGTATTAGTATCATAAAACTTCTCCAACACGAGAAACAATACACATAATAGATAATGAGAAACACAGACCCAGAAAGATGAATAAGGTGTATATTTGATTATATATGAATATTAACTGCTTAGTCAATAATAAACAAGCTACAATCCATAGAACCACAAAGGTTAGATATAGCTTAAGGGACTTGTGGTGGTGGGGGAAAACAGATCTCTGTAGGAAAGAGAAATAGAATATTTATGGATAGATGAGGGGAAAGAGTAGAATGGAAGGTCAAATGAAGGGGATGGAGGGAAACTAAGAGCTAGGGAGGGAATACAGGGAGACATAAAAAAATTAAGGGCCATTTGAGAGAATAGTATATGAATCTAATACTGTAGAAGCTTTTAAAAATACATACACATATAATGTTGATCTAAATGAAATTGCCAAGTAATCAGAGAACTAGAACTCCAACTGACAAATACTTGTCACCAAATGAAGCATCTAGTGCCAAGATTGAGTTAAATCTAATGGAGTTGTTGGCCAAGAGAGTTTCACGGGAAATACCAAACAATCCAAGCTGTTGCCAAGACTATAGATTCCTTTCCAAAAACTGACAGCAAGGTCCCCCTGCTAAAGACAACACAACTCATTGAACATGGAGAAGTAGAGCTTGTTTTTTTATAGTGCCTTTACCCCTATAGACTAATTATTGTTCATGGTACTAGAAGGTATTCTGCATACTAGCAAGGAAGAAACATAAACACCAATCTAACTAAAAACACTTTATCCTACAATAGTGTCCTACCCACAAGATATGCTAGTACAATGGCAGCACAAATTTCCTGTAAGAAACTAATCAATATCTGTTTAACTTAAGGTGCCCTCCATGAGAAGGACCTCACAACTGGCATTGCTTGCATGACAAGAACCTGAGACTAAATATCTCAGGGTCCTAGACTAAAACCAAATACTACTATTCTAAAAAAAAAAATGAATAAAATAGCAATACAATGATTACTATTAACATTCTGTTTTACTCACAGATCAACCACCTCTATTCATCATCAGACCATCTTTCTATTGCATCAGATGGAAACAAATACACAGACTCACAGTTGTACATTAACAGAAACTGAAACACCCTAGAACACTTAGCCCTAAAGGTGTTTTCATCATATCATCCACTTGATGATCAGGAATCCCCATGAAAGAGGAGGCAGTAAAACTGTATGAGCCAAAAGGAATAGAGAAAACCAAGGAAATAAAGCTTTCAAAATCAACATAATGGACTTATAAAAACTCACAGAGATTGATGATGAATTCACTGGGCTTGTATGGGTCTGTACCACTTGGGGTCCAAGAACTGAAAGGAAAAGTGGACACATCCCTCCATCCTAAACCCATAAGCTATTTCCAATTGATAATCACTTGCAAATAAAATTTTAGTTTATTCTAAGAGCATTTCATCTGGGAAACAAACAGATCATTAGGCCATATGCCTAGCACTAGAGGACCAACTGAAAATGAACTCATTGGAATCTTTGGAGGTTCCTTGTCTCAGAATACCGTGTCAGAGCTTTTGCATTCTTTTTAATTTTATATTGTGATTTTCATTTCTGGTTTTGTTTATTTTTGTATTTTACTTTATATTTTCTATATTTTATCTTATATTATTTTATTTTTTATTACTTAAAGTATGACATTCTTCTTGACTTAAGCACTCAGGTACTTTCATATGCTACTAAACTTGATGTTATTTAACTATGTGACAGGTGTATGTTACTGCTAAACACAACTCATACATCAGAGATGTTCAAAATAATGCTTTTAAATAATTGAAATGATGGGAAATCAAATTTAATCCTTATCAAACAATTTTAGAAAATTTATATTTATGCCTATGAGAAAATGTATTATTATGGATCATGAGTTAATATTCAAATAACAGAAAGTATGTTCTATGATTATAAGTATCCAAATATATGTTTAAGTTTTCAAACTAGTTAATTTTCTAGATTCTTAATATTTGAAAATTGACATTTAATTGCAACATATAGATGGAAATTATATTTGTGAAGCAAAATTTCCATGGGAAAAATGCTACACTTGTGCTAAATATTATAAAAGCATGATTGACTTATCAGAAGGCAATTGGAGTATTGAAAAAAAACAAAACCAAATTATCTTGGGCATATGATTTGCCTCTTTAATAGTGTGATGACTATTCCTGGTCATCTATTTGACTACATCTGGAATTAACTAAAATCAAAAAAAAAAAAATAGAGGGCACATCTCTGAGGGATTTTTTGCTTAATTTGAAGTAGGTAGCTCACTTCTAACCTGGACCTTTGAGGGAGGACACATCTCTTTCATCCAGATCACACATGGCACTTTCTGTAGTAGGCTTTTGTAAACCATCCCTTAGCATGGCATGTAGAAAAATAAAACGATAACATCTTCCTCTCATACAGTTTCTCTCCAAATTTTACTGTCTACTTAAATAGGTGAATTAAAGGATAATACAGATTTTCTTTGTCCTTTGATTGAAAGATAAAATAACTTAAAGAGGTATCAAATGAAGGGGCTCAGAAGGGTTGCTCAACAGTTAAGAGCATTGGCTGCTCCTCCAGAGGACAGAGTTTCATTCCCAGCATCCATAGATTAGCTAACAACCCTCTACAACTCTGGACACAGGGGATTGAACACTCTTTTTTGTGCTCCCTGTGCATCAAGCATGTGAGTGGTATACAGACAGACATGCAGGCAAAACAAAACACACAAAAAGCATACACATACAATCTAAGTGGAGCATTGGATGAGTCACAGATTTGTGTCTTGTTAGAATAAGATTCAGTTCCAAGAAAATGCATTCTTACTTCTCCCAAATACAAAAATACTTCACTTATAACCTATGTGGCATGAATCAAGCATTTGCTATTCTAACACTACAATAGTTATAATTCTGAAGAAATTAGAAAGTAGATACTTATTAAGTGTTAATGATATTCTCTGTGTGTGCATGTTTGCGAAGTTTTTGTGTGTGTTCATGGAGGGAAGGGTATATGTGCATATATGTGCACCCTGCCTGTGAATACCATAGGTAGGTATAATATGTCTTTCTAAAACATTCTCTACCTTATTTTGTGACACTAGATGTCTCAGTGAGGCAAGAGGTCATCAATTCAGCTAAGCGAGCTGGCTAAAATCCACAGGGCCACTTCTACTTGTGCTGCACCAATGCTGGAATTATAGGTGTGTGCTGGAAGACTAGGTTCATTATATGTGTTCTAGAGTTCTGAGCTAAAGGCCTGTGGCTTACATGTCTAGAATTTTAGCAACCGAGCTATCTCCCTGGCACATGTTTCAGATAAATTACTTAAACTTAAGGAGCATGTAATAATTTTCTCCCTCATCTCTATAGTTTAACCTACAAGAAATAGATAGCAGCATTTGATATTTAAGTAATTAAAAATTTTGTGATCTAAGGTGTTTGTAAGATCATCAGTAACATTGGTGTTTTATTATGAGCGACAGATCTTCATCAACTACATGCTTTTGTTGTTCTAACACTGAATATTGTCATACAAAAACATGTATTTATATTCATGACTTTTAAGAATTATCTTTCTAAGAAACTATCATGGAAAATTTGCCTAAAATTCAACTTTTATAAAGTCAAATGACAATTCAGATTATTTATGCTCATGGCAACAAACTGTATAGTACATATTTATAGAAGTTTTAGCATTTGTTTACCAAACTCCAGCCAACAAATAGTTACTCTGTGTTGGCAAAAATATACAGTTTTGAAATTCAAAATAAATTTGGTTTACCTCTATTTTTTACTACAATATAAACAAATGTTGCTCTGAATTTATTACAAGAGCACAGCCTATTCACTTTTCAAGTTCATTTCCCCTGGGACTCTGTGGCAGTAAATGGATAATCCATAGCTTGATTTCACACAATTAGACATCCCAGCATGCACTGGGAATAGAGCAAATGAAAGTATCGGAGCATTTGTAACAAAGCCCCCTGAAGGCACATTATTGGCAGTACTGTGAACCATTACAAGCCTTCAGACCTGAAAGCTCAGAAATGCATGCTGTGGTATACCACATTCATTGAAATATAGCATAATGCATTTCTAATGCTCTGATCTATATTAACCTTTCCTTTTCAAAAGCCATTAGAATTATATTTCACATATAGCCAATAATTGATTCAGAGTATTTTCATGAGCAAAACACATTTGAAAATATGAAGATACAAACATATGAGTAATTAAAGCATCTAAAAGTCATTTGATTTCTGATAATGCCATAACATGGGGCAAGTTTAATCACCAAAATAAAACTCAATTTAATATGAGATTTTGTGTATTATTTTAAAAAGCATACCATAATGAAATTGGTATAATAACCTCATCATATTAAAAGTTATGCTTTTGTGAGAAAATGTAACTGCTAGCAATATAGAGAGATTCAATGTAGAACAAAGTCCTCGATTTTGTCACTCTGACAAATAGTATACAAGATTGTTCAGAATACAAGAAAATAAAGATAAAGGATGGGTTCACCCAAAATGTGGTGTCCATGGTCTGTGTGCACTAGCACACATATATATATGCAATTGCCCCTGTGAGCAGGGAGATGGGGGCATCAGATCTGCTATTGCGGGAGTTAGGCATGTCTGTGACTGTCTCATATAGATGTGGGTGGTGCAAACTGAATTCTGGTCTTTTGCTGGAGTCGCAGGCATCTATAACAATGGAACTAAATCTCCAACCCCTGGACTAACCATTTTATAATATAGATCAGAGAAGTTACTTATTTATACCATCTAATTAAGCTTCTGTATGCTTAATAATTAATTCATGGCTATCCTTTAATTAAATTTAGATGTCCATATAAAACTAATGACATAGTTATTACAAGGAAAAGCAATAAAAATGCCACAGTTGACCACCGATATAAATCTATTTACTGTCAAAAGATGAAACATATGTTATAGTTTTTCTACATAAGGTGACTAAATGTGGCACAGTGGAAATGATCCATGTGTTGACTTGTTGACTTCTATTACTTATGAAGGATATCTGTGTGTGTGTGTGTGTGTGTGTGTGTGTGTGTGCGCACGCGTTAAATGTGTTCAATGTCCATAGAATCTAGAGGAGTGCATTTTCTGACCCCATAGATCTGGACTGACTAAGGGATGTTGAGAGACACACTTGGATCCTCTGGAAGACCAACATGTACTCTCAACCACTAAGTCATCTTTTTTGTGTCTTGATTGAAAGTTATTTACTTTTACAACTATACTTTCGGAATCAGTAAGTTCTATGCACCACACTTAATTTCATATCTATATAATGCCATACATATTGACAAATAGATAGTATGTAATTAATAAATATTTTTTAATAAACTCATATGAATTTAAAGTAACCATGGACCTAAATTTGCAGTCCATAATTTTTCATATCATTGCCTAAAATGAATCTAAAAACAGGAGAATGATGAAGTGGTTTTGTTAACTTGCTGTGTAGTTTCAAACACTTATGTTGATCACTGAACTATTATCATAACATATACTTTACAATATTTATATAAAATATTGAAAGACAAAAACTGCATATTTTATATAACCAGAAATTTATTTAATATAAATCAAGATAATTTTAAGTTATACAATTTGTATCATTTAAAAATCAAATAATTTATCCAAGATAACTTTTTTAATTTCAATTATTTCTGTTAGAAATGTTAGAATAGTTTTGATTAGTAAAGGAATACACAGGGACATACTAACAGATGCAGAGTCATTGCCTAGAAGGTATTTTAAACATTATGAATCTCACACCATGGTAAATGTGTAAAGAAGCATATTCAGCATTGAAAACTGTCTTATACACATTTTGTCCCAGAGTCTAGATCATCAGTTGATAGCATATGGCATGCTCACCATATATAACTAGGAAATAATTTTTAGTAAAGATTTTGAGGAAATATCTATGGATAAATACAAGTGTCATATTTTTGTAAAATAATAGTTGTAGAGGAACATTTAATCTTTTAATTCAGCAACATGTTTGCTTTAGCAAAGGATTACATTAAAAGCCTGTGGGATAGACATCTGATCTCTTATCAGGTAGCACATCTGTTCTAGGGTATAAAGAATGTTGGTACACACCTTTAATCTCAATGTACCACACACATTTAAAACAAGTTCAAAAGGCAGTGTGGGCACACACCTTCATTCACAGCTCAGTAGAGAGAAGCAGGGAATAGAAGGAGAATGTGGAAGCAGATACATGAAGCAGAGGTCAGAAAGAGGTGGAAGCAGATAAGAAGTGAGAGCTCAGAAAGTAGTAGCAAAGTGTTTCTATACTTTGCAGAGAAAAACGAAAGCAGAACTCAGAGAGAAGCAAAGAGTTAGTTCAGATGGGTGGTCTGAATGCAGTCAGCTCACAGACAGACAGTTCAGAAGGAGAAGCAAAGAAGAACAAATCAGTCCAGAATAAGCTAAGAGAGAATGCAGAGAATGAGAAGCAGATGGTTTACAATTTACAGTTTGGAGTCAGAAGACAGCTAGGAAGAGTGAACTCAGTCAGAAGAAATTCTCAGAGGCTGAAATGTTCTATATTTACATTTGAATATTAAATTGAATGTGAGTTTATATATAATCGTAATGCTAATATTAAGATTGGATATTACATTAAAATATTAGGAGGCTGAATCCTTTTAGGTCTGAGCTAGTATCTTGAAGAGTAGAGTGTGTGGAGGCTTCGCCTTCCAGGTCTAGACTTAAGATTAGATTTATGGAGGCTGAAACCCTCTAGGACAGGGAAATGAATTAGCAATGAGTAAATTGTCCTCTGCCATGAACCCATGAGAATAATTAAATAAATCAATGATCACATTTATGTTTGCAAGTAGTCAGCAAGTAACATTGCATTGTGATATTTTTCTCTTTAATTCTACTAGTCCTGCTGCATTTTTGGATTTTCCTTTATGAACACTTCTTTCTGTGTACTTTACTGAGGTTCCTACTATACTCTTGTAACTGTTACTTACTTTGTTTATAGTGACTATCAGGAAAATAATAAAAATCTAGAAATTTATTTTATTGATGTAAACTAACTACAACTCACCATTTGTATCTGTACAAAATGTGTTATATATTGAATAAAAATTTAGCCAAACAGGGATGGAATGCAGATACGTGGTGAAAGTCTTACCAAGAATATATAAAGCTCTGGCCTTGATCCCTATCATTGATATATTAACGAAAAGAAAAGCCAGATTTCATAGGTGGGTATATAAATATGTATTTACACATTTCCATATCATAATATTTACACTTGCATACATATTTTCAATATGTATACACATATAAGAAACCCATGTGTGTGTTTTCATGTAGTATCAGGAATCTATAAAGTATAGATGAAATAAAAGCTCATTCTTATTTATTATACAATGAACTGAATTATCTTGTGATGGAAGTGATATTGGTTGTTTTCGCCAAATTGACTTGTCATCCTAAAACATAATTTGATAGAATTTTGGTATCTCTGGAATAATGTATTTAGCATCCCATCTTTACTACAGACTCAGCAAGATCTATGTGTTCTGGAGAAGATGGGATGGGGAGAGAATTACTAAGTATTTGAAGTAAATTGGAGGAGAAGAGCCAGGTTACAAAGCAAAAGTCCACACTGACCTCCCACTGTGCTGAATAGAAAAGCAGGTCCATTTGCTACACTCGTGGACTTCACAGCTATTGAGGATGAAATATTAATAAATACCTGCTACTCACAACAATAACAATGTGTTAAATCTAAAAATAGGCAGTGAATGAAAGAAGGCAGTGTCAAGAGGATTCATTCCATGTAATTATGGTTTTTATGTAGTTCAAAAAAGCCAACACTCATTTAATGGTAATAAAAATCATAAGCAGAGTTATTTTAGGGGCTAAAGACAGGTTGATGGCTTCCTGGTTGCTGGTAGTTTTCTATTTATTGATCTTCATGATAATTAAATAGGTGTGTTTACTTCGGGATAATCATTTTGTCATTCATTGGTAATAGCTATAATTTGCAATGTGTATGTTACAATCCAATTTTCAAAAGAAACAAGAAAAAAGAAGCAGATTCATTATGAGAAATGTTTTGGAGAAAACCATTAAGCCACCTAGAGCACATAACTACATGAGGATCAATATCAGAAGAAGCCATTAAAAAAGCATTTTCTGGAGAAAGAGAAAAGTATCAACAATTTAGAGTATCCATGCACTAATTACAGAAGGAAGGTATGATTTTGAATATTATAAAACTTAAAATGTTAATCAACAGATTTCAATGTATGAAACACTGAGACAGTTCTCTTTATTTCATGTTCAATACAAATTTTCATTTCATGAGATGGATATTATTGTCCTGACTACAAATTTTTTCCATAGTCAAAAGCTTCCTGTGCAATGCCTGTCAATATTCTATTACACAGAGTTTTATCTTACAATTTTTCTTTTATTTATTCAGAATATAATACAATATAAAAGCACCAATTTTCCTTTACCTCCTTTCTTCAATCCAAACCCTCCCACACACCCCCTCCTTGCTCTCTTTAAATTAATGGCCTCTTTTTCATTAATTATTACTACTTTGTTTTCCATATATATTATATTTAAGAATACATATATATATATATATATATATATATATATATATATATATATATATTCCTAAGTACAACCTGTTTAGTCTATGTAATGTTACTTGTGTGTATGTTTCCAGGGCTGACCCTTAGATATTAGATAACCAACTGGTGTGCTTTTCCCTAGAGAAATCTATTTCTCTCACTCTCAACATCCTTAGTTGCCTGTACTTTTTTATGGATATTTCAGAATTTATGGGTTTCCAAGAGTACACATCTGCATGTACACTGTTGTTATCTTTGTTCAGTTCATGCCTAGTCAGTTTACAATCACATGCCTTCCCACTTTAGAGGTGCATTATGTCACATGAAATTTCTAATGTAAACACATGCATAGCAAATAAAACAACATAAAAGATGGATCTAATAAAACAGTATGTACTATTTCAGGCCAATTTTTCCTTATATATCTAAGAAATATGTAGCACCACAAACCTGATCAGAACCACTGACCTGATGCGATGAATTCAGTTCATCCTTTCTGTACACAATAGGTGACCTCACACAGTCATGTACATATAGCAGCACTGATTTAACTCAGTGGGTGATAAAGAACATGGGATTTGAGGGTGGGGAGGAATATGAGCCATCTTAGAAGAGATACAAGGCAGTGAAGAGCAGATGTGATCAAACATATTGTGAGCATGTATAAAATATATGAAATGAACAAATAATTTTAAAAGTATAATTCAATGTTCCAACTTCCACTCCAAGTATCTGGGACTATTTCATAGGCTAGATGTGTTAACAGAACAAGAATTTCATCTTTCCTCTCCTAGCCTAATCTCTCTGATGGATTCTCAGTTTACTTGAAGTCTTAAAGCACTAAATTTCTATTGTATAACTGACAGTTATTTTTATGAGCCAGATTTTATAAGTGACTGGACCTTTCCCTCTTGCAACTTTCAGTACTCTTCCTTTATTCTGTGCTTTCAGTATTTTAATTAAATGTATTGTAGGGGACTTTCTTTTCTCATATCTATTCAGCGGTCTATAGGTATCCAGGTACTAGGATTTGTAAATATTCACATCATTTATTGAAAGTAATCTCTCTGATATTGGTATGGTATTCTTCTTCTACATCCATAAATTAATTATTAAATCTTATCCAAACTCCTTCATGTTCTATTTGCTTATATTTTTGAAATTGATTGTTGCTTTACTGAAACTCTATGAAACATGTAAAGAACTAAGACCAAACTTTCTCAAATTATTCCAAGGCATTAAATAGAATGAACAGTTTGAAACTCTCTTTACAGGCCAGATTTATCCCAATACCAACACCAGATGAATTCAATTTACATCAATAATTTTTTCATAGGAAACATGTAAAATGTATTTTATTTATAGGATCAGATGACTAACACCCCTTTCAATATTACATGCTATATTTGTTTTCAATATTGATTTCTTAGTCAACAAAATACTGAAAGAACTTTTACTATTGTTTAATTAACTCAGCTAAACAGAATTTTAAGCTGAGAATGGTGAATACTTATTATTAATACTTATTACATTATGATAGGCATTTAATCATATGATTATTAATAAAATAATAATGGAGATGAATCAAAATACTTAAGACAACTAGCATATTTTTATAATAGTGCTAGATATATGTCTAAAGAAGTGAGATAAGTACTCCAAAGGCTATCTGTGTCTTTCTTTTGTTCACATCTTATTCCAAAGTGGTCAACTTCAGAGTCATGTTAGCTGGATGTGTCCTTCCGTGGAGAACACACATGATACCTGTACCCAGTGTCTATGTGTCTATGTAAACAAATATCTTGATTTACATGGTTGTGGAAATTATTTCACAATGTGAATATGTTACAAAATTTTATGATCCCATAATTCAAGAGGTCTCGGTAGAAATATAAAACGTTCAAGATAATTCTTGACAATATGATGAAATCATGACTACCCTGAGACAAGATACATGAGTCAGTCTCTCCCCACCTCTGTCTCTCTCTCTCTCTCTCTCTCTCTCTATATATATATATATATATATATATATATATATATATATACATATACACACACACATCTGTGTGTGTCTATTATATATGTGAGTATAAATATATTCATGTATAATAGGCCACAACTAAAACATATTTTCAATATTTTCTCTAGTAAATTGAATAATTTACTAAAAATAAAAAAAAACTTTTGTAATCCATCTGATATCTCTTTTAGCTCTGAGAATGTATGCATGAATCAAGAAACAGTGTATTTTTATTTATATGGAGCATGATAGATTAAAAACACCAAAAGAAAGTATACATGGAGCTATATTATTGAAAATTTTAGTTTCTGAAGAGTTAAGTAACCATGTTTAAGACATTGATTTTGCCAGCAACATTATATTCTCTTGAACTACAACTGGCTAAGAATTCATTATTTCAGGCCAACCACCACGTTTCTGGCATTATCAGGCTTTCATTTGGAAAACAGTGTCAGAGGGTTCATGTAGACAGATGGATAAATGAACAAAAGCAAAATACCATCCTAAATTTTCCTCTTCTTTCTTGGTCTGCTGACAAATGGGACTATATTTCTGTAGAAAACTGGAAGAAAAAAATTCTGGCACAAAATTTTTTCTTCCCATGTTAATTTTCTTTCTGAATTTTACCTTCTCTGGAATATCTCCCATTTTGTAGACTATATTTTAGAAACTTGTTCACAGCAAAATGTAACCAAGTTTTCTCAGTTTATAAATTAGTCCCTGGAAGAAAGTTTTATCTACATATCCAACAATTAAATTGTCTCCTGTTAAGGGCTGAGCTGTGTCCTTTGTAGGCTAATGTGGTCATTTGTGTAAACACTATCCCATTGTGACTTTGTGCCTAGAAGAACAGACTAGGTCACAGATGCATAGAAAGGGAGGAGGACATGAAGTTGCAGGAAGACATGAACAGCCACAGTAAATGGGAGAAGTGACTGAAGAAACCCTCACACCCTACATCAACATCTTGATCTCAAATTTTAGCCTTGAAACATGTGAGAAGACAAATTTCTTTTTAAGCCTCCAGTCTGAGGAAGTTTATTATGGAAATCATGCAACACACCCACACCTGTGATAAATTCAATTTAATATTTTGAGCCTTAAGGGTAGTTCTGTTAGCACAGTTGGTCTAAATATCTGTATTACTTGTCAATGACGAATTTCAAATTATGTGTCAATAGTATACCCAAAGAATCAGTTAGTGGTAAGAATAAGTTAAGGACTCTAACACGGAATACAAGACATATTAATTGTTTGGAAGCTATGAGTTTGTTCAGTGAACTAAAAGTACAATATTTGATGCTCTGTTGTCAAAAAAAATTGTTTTTCTCATCGACAATTAAAAATGCACTGACTTTTGTAATTAATAACAATGACATTTACTTTGTTGAGTTCCTATATGTAAAAGAATATTTAATCTTTTAATCCATCAACATGGCTGCTCTGGGAAATGATCAAATCCAAGGCCTGGGTAATCTGGCTGTAATACAGAACATGGCTTTAAGTCAAAAATTCAGAAGGCAGTGGTGGCACATCTTTTTAATGCCAACTATCAAGAGGTAAAAGGAAGGAGGTGATGGTTCTCAGTTTATGGCTCTCAGTTCATGCCTCTCAGTTCAAAGTTCACAGTCAATTCAGAGTTAAGAGACAAGCCATAGAGATTGAGAAAATGGAAGGAGAGGAAGTCATAAGATGCTAGTCAATAGAGAAGGGGAAAATCAGAGGCTAAGTGAAGTACAGAGTGAGTACATACCTTTAATCCCATGTCTCAGAGTGAATCAGAATGAAGAATTGGCAGCGTGACATCTAAGATGTATCAGAGTGAAGAACAGGCTAAGTGATGAATCTGAGGAAGAGTTAGCAGAGTGAGTAAGAGTGAGAACACATCCAGCTCCCATGATATTAAAGTAGGCTGTTAGAGCAGTGTGAGGCACTCAGAGAATAAGTCAGGCAGTTTGACTGCAGTCAGCTTACAGACAGTTCTCTTCAAGAAAAGCCAAAAAGAGCAAAGTCAGTTGAGAATAAACTGAGAAAGCAGATAGTCAGAAGCAGAAGGTTTATAATTTACAGTTCAGAGTTCAGAAGACAGCTAATCAGAGTAAGTTCAGTCAGTAGTAAATTTCAGAGGCTGAAATGTTCTGGGTTTAGTTTTGAAGATTAGATTGTATGGCGTCTGAAACCCTCTAGGACTAGGGATCAAATTAGCAATGAATAAACTGTCCTCTCCAATAAAACCACAAGAATAATTAAATCAAACCATACATCTATGTCTATAGCTGTGAGCAAAGCATGTCTGAAAAAAAAAGATTACAAATCACATGCCAAAAATCTATATTATATTCAATTGATATGAAAAAGAAACCTTCCTAGTGACTTATCTTGCTGAATTAAAAAAAAAAAAAAAGAAGCATTTGAAAAAGAAAGGTGTAGGATTTCTATCACCATAAAAGATGAGAGTGATTAAAAAAGACACATACAATAAACACATTTATAAATGATAGGAATAGAAAGGGAGGTGCTAATATTATGTCTGAGGGACGATCAATGAATGTGACATTTTAGATTGAAAATCGTGCTTTAGAAAATATTAGGATGTAGTTAGCAGCTAGAATTTGGAAATAGAAGCAGAAGGATTTAGAAGTAATATGGAAAATACAGGGAGGTTTTCACTGAGGGGGATTTAATGATGAAAATAATGTTTAAAACAGATTTGTCAGACAATGCAGGCTATGCATTTCCTTGGTATTTTAGTTTTATGATTGTAAATCAAAGATAATGAAAGATGACTTATGGGGAAATTGAGAGGATTAATTACAGAAGCTAATGTTTGTAAAGAGCTTTAAGAAATGCTGAAATTGGTGTTTTATTGCCTCTGAGTTCAGAGCATTTGAATTCTCCCTCTGGTGAATTTCTGCTCATATTTTCTGCAGTTGTTTCAGACTGTGCTGTAATAAAAGGCATTTTTGGGAGAATTCCTGAAAATGAGGCCCCCTAGGTGAGCATTGGGTGCTTTCAAGCCCCTTGGCAATGGAAGAAAGGCCACATTTTCATGATTGGCAAGGTCACAAGGAAGAGTTTCAAAGAGAAGCAGACAACAGACCATTTTTCTAACTAGTCACCCATCTCTCTTGGTCATTTCTTCATTTCAGAGTAAAACTTTTGGCCATGCATAGGAAAACCAACAAGATTCATAAGGCTAATACAAAAATAATTAAATGAATTAAAATTTGTTCTTAATGTGTCTAATACATTTTATTATAAGTAAGATAAAGCAATGCTGTGGAATGAAAAATCAGTTTGTAAAGGTATTTTGAAACATAAAATATACGTACCGTATTTACATATAAAGTACAGTAACTCCTAAGATATTTTTTATTCATGCATGGACTTTTATTTCATAGATCATATATATAAAGAAGACCTCCACTAGTGTGGAATAGTTAATTCCTTACTCAGTCACTGTGAAATACTCAATCTTGAAGCTTTTTAAAAGCAATAAGGACATTTTGTTTAAGGAAATGTATTGTTGATGTGTGAGATTATTCTCTGGTTTGGGAGCATGTATATTTGTGGCCTATTAAAATGGAAAATATCATGGATTCGTGAAGAAGATAAAATTTAGATAATAAGGAAGACTATGAAAACCTATTAGATAGATACAGTTGAAACTAATTTGTTTATACCACAGAAGACACATCTTTGAAAATAAGATTTACAAATCAATTAGTTTACAGTGATTATTACAGCACAAATAATAAAATTCTGAAACTTTTATAATAAGAGATGATTTCAAAGACATCTACTAATATCACCATTGTAGTAGCTTAAGGATGAATTCTGAAATCATTGTTTCCTGCAGTATATTTCATTTTCTCAGTCATCTCTATATTAATTTTTGACATGTGACACTACAGCAAAATAAATCATTTCCCCCCTGTTAAAATTCTTACTAATGCAGAAATGTACTTGTGTTAGAAACTTACTAGATTATCAATCTTTCTGTCTACTTATACAAAATATTAAACAGTTTTGCAGTAATAATGGAAAAATACACATACAAATTTATTTTCCTTAAAAAAATATATAAGCCAACCCAACCTAGTTCATAGTACAAATACTGGTAAATAATAGTATAGTAGAAGAACAAACAAAACTAACAGTTATGTCACCAGAGATAATAGATCCTAGTAAGTGAATCTACTTTTGTTGTTTTTATAAGCAGTCACAGTGTCAAGATGCATTCTAAATATTTAGACCTGTAGATTTGTACTGGTCTCAACTTTGATCAGAGACCATTCCATTTTATTTTGCTTTGTGTTTTCCTTTTGCTGTGGGAAACAGTTAATGCAGAGACTCATAACTGCTCAAAGTGTTGAGTAGAAATAACTTATATTGGTTAGCTGTAGATGGGCAATACATCTAGAGGAATATTTAATCCTTAACTGGCAGCATGGCTGCTCTATGGTAGAAACAATGATGGTAAACACTTTTAATCTTAGTATTCTTAGTATTCAGAAAGCAGTGGTGGGACACATCTTTAATCCCAGCACTTGGGAGACAGGAAGCAGAACTCAAAAGGAGTCAGTGTCAGATAGGAGGTGATATCTGAGATGAGATGAGTCAGAGTGAAGGGCAGGCAAAGTGATGAGTCAGAAGAAGAGGTGGCAGAGTGAATCAGAGTGAGGGCATATTCAACTCTAACACAGGAAAAGCAGGCTTTCAGCTGAGAGAGAGAGAGGGAGAGGTGGAGGTAGGGAGAGAGAGGCAATATGGAGGATAAGAAGCAGAGAGAGGACAAGTCACAGCGACAATGAAGCAATCTCACTGAAGACAAAGCAGAGAAGCAGAGAGGCTGACTGAGGCAGTATGGGGCAGCAAGAGCTCACAGAGACACAGAAGTCTGAGGAATATGAGGCAGAGACACAGAGGCAGCTCAGCAGAAGTTAGTATCAGATGGGAGGAGTGAGTCAAAAGGTGAGCAGAGTATTTTAGTCTGAGGCAGTCAGAGAATCAACCAAAGTCTGGAAAGTCAGAAGAGTTCAGTCAGAAACAATAAGCTAGCTCAGAAGATCAGTCAGAACCAGTCATCTTGGAGAAGAGTTTGAGTCAGAACAGAGAATGAGTTGAGTTGAATAGGAAGAATGAGTTGATCAGTACAGCTCTAAGTTCAGAAGCATCTAGTCAGAGTGGATCAGTCAGCAGTAAGTCTTCTAGGCTTAAATGTTCTAGATTGTATGGAAGGTTGAAGTCTTCTAGTTTTAGGCTTAAGTATATTATATGGAGGCTGAAATGCTCCAGGGCTCCATGACTAGGATCTTTGATTGAATTAGAAGAGAATAAATGGATTTTACCCTGAATCAACATCTACAAATCTGGATCAACATTCCGCCATACAAGGCTAGGAGAACTTATAAAATAGAAGGCTGAATGAATGGAAAAGCCAATGGAAAAAAATGAAAGCTTGAAATGTCAACATCTCGACATGGCATGATTGTTGCATGTATCAGCTCATAGAAACTATGATTGTGCACACAAGACCTACAAACAAAAAAACAAAAAAATACAAGTCAGTCAAAATTCCTGCATGAGTGGGAGGTGAATTTCCAAAGCTACAACACATGTTGGAAGAATTATTGTTTGCCAGTTGATAGCTACTGAAAGAGGAAAAATCATTCTGTTTGAGGATATGACCATAGGCAGGCTGCTCATGCCACTAGATAGCCATACATCCATGTGCTATGAGTTGCTCTAGCTGAACTCAAGGGTATATTAACAAAAATAAATAAATAAAAGGGAGACATGAAAAGTAGCAGTAAATGGGATAGGTGATGCCAGGTGGAACTGGAGACTGAGAATGCAAAAAGATATTATCAATATACATTTTTAATGCATAAAACTTCCAAAGAACAAAAACATTATAAAAACAGTAATTTCACTTTTCCTCCTTATAATATGAGGAGTTTATTTGTCTATTTTTGGTGGGTTTTATGAGATTGGAACCCAGGGCTTCAGAATTCTAGATAAGTTCTGTGTCACTCCACAAATTCTCAACTCTATGTATTTATATTTACTAATCTGTGCCCGCTTCAGTTTCATAGGGCTTTCACTTCAAAGGATTGTGAGTTAGTCAACAAATTCACTTGAAGAGAGAAATGTAAGAAACAATGTCATAAAGTATACACTAAGTAATTTTGAAAATATAAGTGATTTTAGAACTGCAGAAATGTAAAATATTGTTAAATGAAGATAACTATTTGAAAGATTTATTATCACATAAGGAAAATAACACAGAGACTTTTCACTAATTACAGATGCTAAATAGTGCTTTTAAGGTTTCAATATTTATGAGGAAATTTTTCCTGTTTTCCTTCTTTCACAAATTTCTGTTCATATGCATTGTGTCAGGAATATATTTGAGATGTCAACTCACCCAACTATGCCAGAATATCATTAAGCAGATTAAATTAAATGGAGGAAGCTCTTTGTAATAAAGTGAACATGGTTCTCTTTCTTGTTAATTGTATTAAACAAAATCCTCTCTTGGGACCAAGTCATTAAATTTATTCTCTCAAGTTAGAAAATAGAGTCATTATACATTCAAGCTGATCAATACAAATACCCAATTAATGCAACTCAGACTTACATACTGTTTCTGTTCAAATGATGTTTGTTTATTTGATATGACAAGACAGGCAGATTTAATAGATATGAAATTCTGCATTACACATATATATGCAAAATGTGTTCACTATTACTAAATTATGATATGCAAAGGCACAATTAAAGTATGCTAGAATATAAGATTAGACTAGCTTTTAGTGAATCAAAGTCATAGACAATGGGGTAGCAATAGAAATGGAGTAAAATCACTGTTCAAATTCTTCAAAGGATTATACCCAAACAAAACTTTGTTAGATTTAAATACTCAAACATGTCTCTAGTAAATATATTCATATAATCTCTAATTGAGTAAACATAAATTTAAAATCAGGTGTAAGAAATCTCACGTAGGAAGATCTTCAGAAAAGCATCTAAGAATGTAGGAAGACTGGAATGAGGGATGGATTTAATGGAATTTCAAGGATCATTCAACATGCTTAAATGAACTATTTAATATTACTCTACCTCATGTATAAAAATTTTGCAAGAGTCTGTTTATGTCCCCAGGTATTCTTGTTGACAATGGTATTGTATCTATTAGACAATTTATAGTGTTTCATTAATTTATTTTTCATTGTTTTCTTTTCTCCATGGGTGCATTTACATGCTTATGTGTATGTCACCACTTGGTATATGCAACTACTCAAAATGTGTATATGCATATGGAGACAGAGGTTAATGCTAAGAATCTTCTTTAGTGGCTCTTTCTATTACATACTGAGTCAGGGTCTTAGCACCACAATGTTCTTACTACTAGCCAGCCAGCTTGCTCTGGAAGGAGTTGGAAAGTCAGAAGTTAGGGTGAATTTAAGCAAAACACATTATAGTCATATATGAAATTTTCAAACAATAAATTAAAAAAAGAATAACTTTGCGGGTACTTGAGAGTAGTGATCAAAATAAACATAGTATACATAGTATTATTTTAATTACAGGCAAAGAGATACATTCTAAGTATAATCATAGTTTTTCCCGTTCATGTTGATTGACTTCTTATTGATTCCTTCTTTGTTTTCTGTCAGTATTTACATATATGTGGTCAACCTTAGTTCTTTCTTATAAATCTGTCACTGTATTCTTTTTATATTATGAGGCTGATTAGCTTTTCACTTCTGCTGTCAATCTGGAATTTCTGGCAGTTATAAGTATTTATTAGGAGTGGAGAGTTTTCACTATAGAAAGGAAAATGGCACGAAAATGATTTTAAGAGTGCTGAAAAGAAGGCTCAGTGTTTAATATTACTTTCTGGTCTTCCAAAGGACCCAAGTTCAGTGGCCAGCCCCTATGCTGAATTGACTATAACTTCAGCTCCAGCGATTACAATTCCATCTGGCCTCCATGGACAACCCCACGCAGGTGACACACACATGCATAAACAAAAGTTTTAGAAGTGACTTTAGATTGTACCAAATAATTCTGCTTATTTATCTCTGAAAGGAACTACTACACTTTCACTAAATTAATATGCAAAATATTTTTCTTCACAGTTTAAATTTCTTTGAAATACTAATACCAACAGTATTAATTGAAAAAAAAATTGTAATTTCTGCAATAGATCTTTTTATAGAATTGAAATGGTCAATCAGACATTAATGTGCAAAAGCTTTAAAATTATTATATGTTGTCAAATAAAATGAGCCAGACTCAGAAGGTCACCATTTAGGAAAAGAAAAGAAAATAATCATAAGGGAGACTCGAAACAAAAGAGGGCAATTTAGTTTCAATTGGTTTGAAATACATTTTTTTCTTGAATCAGATTATTAGGGAATCAGATTATTTTGTATAAATAATTCATACTGTTAAAAAAAAAAGAAAAGAAAAAATATGCCTCTAGAGAGAGCTCAGTGGTTAAGAGCCTTAGCTGTTCTTCCAAATGACATAGATTTATTCCCAGCAGGTGAATGATGTGTTACAACCACCTTAACCCAGTTCCAGGAGAACTAATGCTCCTGCTGGCCTCTAAAGGCACTGCATATCTGTGGTACACAGGCATGCATGCAAGCAAAACACCTATGCATGTAAAACAAACACTTTTTTCCATAAAAAATTGATGCATTAATGAAATAAAAATATTTTGTACAGAGTTTATAAAGGAAAGTAAGTTGTTTCTGATCCTCACTTAAAATGTGTTACAGTGAAGTATAAGATTCCCTTGTGCAGAAGGAGAATCATATTACTATTAGATTTGAAATTAGAAATCTGGAATACTTATAATCATTTGTGTCTTAGCTTCTGTTCCTATTAGGAAAGTGGTTGGACATAAAGAAAATATCAAGCCTCATAAGAACATAAAAAGCAAGGTGCACTGTTAAGAAATTGTGCAAATCAGAATAGAATTTGGGGGCATACATCTCTAGTGGACTTGTACTATAAACTGTCCTGAACACGTTATGTTTATAGGATTTACTTCTACCACCTTTTATGTTCCTTTCTGGACTGAAGGGGAAGAGATAAAGACTTCGTCATGCTACCTTGAAAAGACTTGTTGAAAGTGACATCTAATAGGTTGGATAAGTTCACAGGAGACTTTAAAGGGGGATATCTTGGAAACAGTTGACTTCTCACTATATTTTGCTGCTTTCAATCAAAAGCCAGTTGTAACTATGTGACTTTGTTTTGGTGGCTTTATTTTTAACATTCAATTTTTGGTTAGGGGTTTATGCTTATATATCTCTACTGTATCAGCAACCCTCTGATTCATTAAGGAATATGTTAAACTCAGTGATTCAGTGGAAGCCTCTTGATTTTCCACTTTCTGGATCATGTCAGAGGTTGTATCTCCTTTGACGGGCTAATTCAATGTAGAGTGCCCTGAAGACTAGTTTTCCAATAAAGCTCTCCATTAAATCCTCTTCTGTTTATGTATAGTGTCAGTGTTCAATGTTCGTGAAATGTTAGTGAAAACAAGACAGGATTTTAAATTGTCTGTATTATTGTTGTTGAACGCAACAAAGAGAGCCTCATAGGCTCCTAAATATAACAATGTTGCATTAACAAAATAAAACAATTCCCTTGGAATTGTAACAAAATAAAATTATTCCCTTGGAATAATTTGAACAAGAGGGAACTGCATTTGAGGGATAGTAAGAAAACCTAATACAGTCGACACTTCCTAAAATAGATACGTATATGAAGGCAAATAAATAATGGGGTATAAAGAGCCCAAACTGGGCACCTCTTGTCATCAAATGAAGTTTCCAATACTGGGAGTGGGATAGATTTAGATGAATTGTTAGCCAAAAGAATCCTATGGGAATCTCCAAAGTACTCAGACTATTGCCAAGATTATAGGATGCTCTCCACAAACTGAGAGCAAATGCCCATTGCTGAACATAACACCTTCACTACTAATGGAACATGGAGGGGTCAAGCTAGGTCCTTCCCAGGGCCTTCATCCATATGGGTTCATGTTCTTGATACTGGAAGGTACTCTTTGCCCTACAAAAGAAGAAAGTAAACACCAACCCAGCCAAATCTTTGATCTACAGTGATGTCCTGCCTGCCAAACATGATAGTGCAGTGGTGGCACAAAACTTGTTGGAGTAACTAACCTATATTTGATTTAACTTAAGGCTCATTCCACAAAATGGAACCCATACCCAATATTACTTTGGTGACCATGAACCTGAGACAAGATGGCCTAAGAACCAAGGGTAAAACCATATACTACTGTTCTACTACAGGAATATAGCAATAAATTGACTCCTAAAATATCCTGCTGTACTCAAAGATCAGTACCTTGTTCAGACATCATCAGAGTAGCTTCCTCCTGCAGAGAATGCAAACAAATAATACAGTGACCCACAGCCAGACATGCAGTGACACAGAGAAAACTTAGAACAGCCATTCTTAAATAAGATGTCTCCAGTTAAACTCTCTGCTAAGGGATCAAGGAACCCTGCAGAAAAGGAGACAAAAGAGTGTAAGAGCCAGAGGGGAGAGACTAGACCTAGAAAACAAGGCCTTTTAATCCAGCAGGACCTAAACACATATGAACTCACAGACATTGAAGCATCATGCCCATGGCCTGCAGCACCATAGCTGAAAGGACAAGAGGACACATGTCCCCATTCCAAATCCAGAAGCTATATCTAATGAATAACCTCTTACAAATGAAAATTTAGTTTTCTCCAAAGGAGTCTCACTTGAGAAACAAACTCCTCTTAATGTTAGGCCACATTCCCAGCAATAGATGATCAAGATTTTTCTTGGACTCAAAAGAATCTTTGGAATTTCTTTATCTTATAAATTTCATGTCAGTTCTTTTTCTTTTCTTTTTTTTTTTTCAACTTAACTTAATCTTTTAAATTTTTTTTTATTTTCTGTTTTTATATTTATTTTGTCGGGATTTTTTTCCATACAGGTTCTTTGACTATATATTATAGCTTCCAGTCTTATGTTTTTATAGAATTCCTGAGTGTTCTATTGAACAGGTCTCTACCTCTATATCTGTTCCTTGTGTCTTCTTGTGGGCTCTTTTCCTTCTGTTTCTTTGTTTTGTCCTATCCCTCTGTTTTTGTCTTAATCTTAATATACTTTATTTTATTATCATTCCTTAGATGCCTGTGTATTTTCTAATGAGAGACAGAAATGGATTGTATCTCTAAGGGATTGCATCTCTATTTTATCTCTATGTATGTTTATGGGATGGGAGGTGGAGAGGAACTGAGGGTAGGAAATCTGTTATCCGAATATACCATGTGAGCTAGAAATCTATTTTCAATAAAAGAAAAAATAAATAAATAAAAGTTATTTCTCTCTTTAAAAATCTTTCCTTACAGTTTATTTATATGACTCTGATCATGCTGGCTTCTGGTGGCACACTTAATTTATTGATCTGATGACACAATTTCACTTCTCATTGGAAAAGTGTTTTATCTGCAGATTAAGAGCCTTGTTTCAATGATCAGTCACGAAGTTAAGTGACAACATAAACACTCATTTTCAAAGAGGACCATAAACCTCATCTTCTTATTCTCAGTCACAACCATAAGGGCTTATGAGAAGCCAGGTATAGTATATTCCTTTGGTCAAATATTACTGATAATAACAAGATAGAAATTGTATTAAAATGAAAACCTTTCCTTTTCCCAGTAAGAATATTTAACCTGAGGAGAACTTTAAACAGTGTTTCTTGAAACTGTTTTGTTGATAGTATTTTTACAGAAAGAAAGGGACCGGGAACATGTATATATTTGTAGTCATTCAGTAGTAGAAGGAATCTAATGCATCCAGGGCTTAGGTTCCACCACACAGCATATCAGACCTATGTGGGCCATACACAGCTCTGTAAGTTTAAATTACCAAGCATACATTCTGGTTAGACTGTACCAGGAAGCAATATTTAAAGAGAAAATTTAATCTATTAGCTTATGAGTGTAATATGTTAAACTGCAACATATTAGAATACAACATATTATAATGAAGGCATTTCCTAAATGAAAACACACAATTGAAGGTAGGTTCTGTATATTATGAAAATTACTTCTCTTTTCACTATGCGTAATAAACTTACATGTGTCTTATTACTCTCCTAGGTGGGAATGCTGTCACAAGAACTTAAGTCCTAAAAACAGACTTATCTACAATGCTACATGTAATGCTTTTCTTTGTCCAAAATTAAAAAGGATAGCTGAGAGTCATCATTTCTAAGGTGATTTTCAGAGAAATATGATGCTGAGGAGATTCCAGCTGTTCAAGGGATATGAGGTTGTGAAAGCAAATTACCCCCGGGATATTTATTTTATTAAGATTTGTTGATCTACTTTCTTAATATCTTTAGGGGTAAGCCTGCTTAGATATTGGGGAAGTAGCTATGTTTTAGACTTCATCATGATTCTATCTAAAATGTCAGTAGTTACCTTGAATTTATTACCTACATAAAAAGATAAACAAGGCTCTATGAGAAAAATTTTAGAATTCAAATTTCATTATAAAATTTACAAACTATTTTAATCACCTTACTGCACCCCGTAGGTTGGTTACCTCGGGTTTGTGATGAAACTGCATTATTCAATGCATGGAATTTTTACATATTCTTTGGCACACTTTCCATAAACAAAAATAAATATTTAGAATCTCAGCCAGATTTTTAAACCTAGAAAATTTAGTATAATGGTTCTTTGAGCTCTAGTGACATAAGACAATTTAGTTATTTGCCAAGAAATGTTAATCAAAAACTTAGTGCACTCAGTTCACCATCTGTGTGACTAACTAATGTGATCCTTTTAATGTAAAGGGTGTGCAGAGCAACTATCAGGTAATTTATTTTGTTACTTGGTGCTCTGAGAACTTTCTGACCTCTGATATGAGAGAAAGCATACTCATATTCACACACTGTGACAACAGAAAGTTCATATCTAAGTCATCCTCAGTGCAAAAACATATTTACAATGAATTCGAACCTATGAAAAAGCAAATTTAACTTTCTCTTCTGAAAAATGAGGAACTTCCAAGAAAATAACAAAACACATTGTAGGATAATGACTTAGGGCTAATGGTTTTTTGGCGGAGGAAATATTATTGATATAAAATGATAATTTTTGAATGCTAAGAAAAAGAAAGACAGTTGCCAAGATAAAAATGATTTATATACCATATTACATACTAGATGCCCTCATAATGCAGTTTTTATACTAGATGCCCTCATAATACAGTTACATTCAAGCATACACATATATACACACAAAGAGAGACAAGCCCACTGTCTCGAACTAAAATGAACATGGGCTTTGAGTCTGACAGGGTAATCAAAGTCAGATACTTTGATTTCATCTGACTCTACAAGTGTTGGAAAGTATAGCAGTCTGTCCAAATGAAATGAAGAAACTCATACTGAGATTCAATAAGGGGCTTTCCAAAGATAACGTAAAAATAAGGTTAAGTAGAAAATGCAGAACCCAGATATGTTTCTATTCAATATATTGCTTTCTTTACATGTCAATTTTGAACAAAATTAATCCATTTTAAAACTAAGTAAATAGAAGAGTGTTGTTTTGTATTCTGTATAGTGTGAAAGTCCAGTTGTGGAGATGAAATTTGATAAATTTAGTCCCCTAATTTCTAAAAATAAGCAGCTAAGCTTTTCAAATACAACTTCCCCCAATTTTTGCACAGGCTGGAATTCACTTTCTCCCTTTTCTTTGCTCTGCTTTGCTCTTTCATTGTTAATGTTAACTTCCGATGTTAACTTCATTCATTATTCTTTCAGAGAAAACTCAGTTTTCTGAACTCGCCAACAGTGATGGCTATTTCACACTATTATTTCACACTGTTGCATTGTTTCCAGGCTTGCATTAATACTTGCCCACACCTAACCGAACATTCTCCAACATATTTTTGCCTCTGTTTTTTTTTTTTAATTTCTTTCCTTCCTTCTAGACACAGATCAATCGTCAGACTCATCAAGGGTTCCAAGTTACCTTGTTTTCCATACAATTAGCTGTGTTTATTTTGACAAGTAAAGATTATTTGACCAGCAGTCTCACAAAAATCACATAAAGAGAGGTGTTCTGCTCAAATTCAAACATAGGTTGATCACATCACGTGGTTCAAAAGACAATACTTACAAGAATTTGAAAGATATAACACCGCAATAGCATAATTTCTGGAAGTAGATATTTGGCTAGAAATAGTTAAAACTGCTGAAGAATCTGATTAAAGTACTATGGACAAGAGGTTTCATCTTAGGAACAGCTGTGAGTATCTGCATGTTACTCAATCAAAGATCTTCAGGCTTAAGCCAATATGACATTTCTGTTTGCAGCAACCAGAGTCATGTTCTTTGAAGAAAGATGATACTGTGAGTTCTGTGTGTGTATATATATATATATATATATATACACACACGTATATATATATGTATATATAAAATTTGGAAAACAAAGTGGTACCCTGATATTCCTTAGGCTCCTTGAGATCCCACAAATCACTATCAAAGATGAAGTCACTGAATCATTATTGATATCTATTCCTTTGTATTGCTTAGTCAATTTTGCTTTCTTTATTAAGTTCCATAAGAATTTCTGAATAATTTCTTTTCTTCTATATATAACCTATGATTATTTTCTACTTGCAAGAGAGAGACATAAAAACAAGGGAAGATAAAATATTTCTACTTTTAGTGACTATTCATTAAGCTGCTTTGAGTTTCACCAGCCTATTCTTCTGCAGAAGAAAGATACTGGGATTCATAATTGTGTTGTGTCCCTAAAGACTTAGGCAAAGTAAATTATGTTTTCAAGAAAAAAAGGGGCATTTTCTATTTCCAAGGACACAGGCTCTTTCTGTACCCTTGATAAATCTAGCTGTTAAGCACAGTACTCACAAGTTCATGAAAACATGAAATTTCATAGGTAAACCCTTAAGAAAAACAAAGCCTTAGGCATTGTTAAATTTATGTGGCCATTTATACTATGCTTAGACTCATATATGCATCCCTGTTGGAATTGGAAATTCCCCCCCTCTTTTTTTTTTTTTTTTTGGTTTTTTGAGACAGGGTTTCTCTGTTGTTACTCTGGCTGTCCTAGACCTCAATCTGTAGACTAGGATGGCCTCACAGAGATCAGCCTTGGCTCTGCCTTCTGAATTCTGAAATTAAAGGCATGTGCCACCACCGCCATGCTGAAGATTACTCTTAAGAGCAGGCCACATGCCCAACAGTAGATGGCCAAGAGAAAATGAATCCAACAGCCTCTTCGTAGGTTCCTTGTCTCACAATATCATTTCAGGGCTCTTTCCTTTCTTAATTTTATATTTTTAAAGGTTTTAATATTTATTTTTACTCTTTTTCAACCCTACAGATATTTTGTTTATATAGTATTGCTTCTAGATTTTAGTGTTTATGGGATTCCTGAGTGTGCCAACAAGTGAGTCTCTGTGACCATATCTGTTTCTTGTAACTTTTCTTGGGTCTTTTACTTCTATTTGTATTTTTTTTCTGTCATGTTGTGGTATGTTTGCCTTATTTTATCTTATTATATTTTATTTTAATATTAACCCTTACGAGTCTGTTAGTTTTTTAATGAGAGACCAAAAGAGGTGAATCTATAGTGGAGGGGAGATGGGGAAGAGCTGGGAAAAGGAAAGGAAAGGAAAATTGTGTTCATGATATAATGTATGAAAAAAACTATTTTCAATAAAAAAGCATCCTTGTTGGAAGATTGGAACAATATTTCTAAAAAAAATATTTATCATAAAAGAAATGAATTGTTTGAAGTATACATTTGGAGAAATATAACTGACACATGGTTTAATAAACTACAAAATAAATAATAGGCATTAGTTTATTGTTTATTTACATATATTAAATCTACAATTGTTTGAAAGTAGTCAGAAGTTAATTTCCTTTATTAATTTAGTACTGTGGATGCAAGGTGGATACTAAAAAAAATACTTGGCATATAAATATCCTTGAATTCTGAGTATCACTACAGATATGTTTAACTATAAACATGTTTGTGTTATATTAAGAATATATATCAAATTATCATATGGCCAGAATTACCATATTATTTAGTGCTCCATATTTACAAGCTATTTTCTCTCATGTGTTTCTAATTCTTCTGTACACAGTTTATTCAGGTTTTGTGTGTCAACTTTTAAAAAAAGTGGATCAGGGAGCATTCACTGCCCTATTATGTAGTAATCATGGAAAAAGCACAGTAGAGAGCTCATAGAGCACTTGGTGTTAGATAATTTTCTTTTCATACAGCCTGTCTATTTAGGTTATTAGTAGAGCAGTAGGCTTTCATTCTCTGCACTGACTCAATCTCAATTGCCTCTTCCTTCTCTTGGAAGAGCTGCAGCTATAATTAGATATCAAACATTATCACTTTAAAGGAGGAAACACACACACACTTAAATTTCCCTGGGTGCTCCTTATTTACTATTTGTATTTGAGTGTTTTTCCTGTGTGTATGTTGGTACACCTCATGTATATAGACAGTGTTCACAGAGGCCAAAGGAGAGGATCTGATTCCCTGGGAATGAAATTAGAAAAGGTTGAGCACCACAAGAGGGAACTGGAAATTGATTCCCCATCCTCTGAAAGAGCATCCAGTGCTCTTAATTGCTGAGCTGTCACTCTATTACAGTTTGTCATTTTTTTAGTCACACAATTTTAAGTGTGTGTGTGTGTGTGTGTGTGTGTGTGTGTGTGTGTGTGTGTGTTGGGTGAGCACAAGCATAACTATGCAATCACTTGTGTTTATAAAGTTAATTTAAAAGACCAAAAATTGATCAATATTTGTTAATAGTTTTCCATAAGCTGGGACTTTATTTTATGGTTAAGATGAAATATGTGAGATATATATATATATAATCAGGCAGGGAGGCCAAAGTGGAGACAGGTATGACAGGTAGCTATAGGTCCTTGGAGTCACTGTATCCAATTGAATACTGCTTCTCAAAGTAACTGCATCATCTTCTGATATGAGTATATTGTTCTTAGGTAGTCAATAATCTCATGTGCTACTTTTGAGATGAATGTATGCTACTTGATTTTCTTATTGTGGAGAATGATCTGTGAAAAAAAAATTATATTGACAGAATAAATTCTCAGAAAATTTGATATAGGAATGAGGTATTCTACCCCCAAACTTTCTTTGCCAGGTATCTCTGAGTACATATATACTTGATGACTCAAAGACAAAATTTATCACATTCTGTCAACATGTAATGTGTGATGTTTCCGAATATGTATGTGTGAGACACACACACACAGAGAAAATGGGATGTAAGGAAGGAAGGAGGGAGAAAGGGAAAACAGAAAGAAAGATAGGAAGAGAGTGTGAAAATCTTTGAGATCAGGGAATCCCTGAAGGAAATGTACTTCAGATTTTGATGTCAGTCTTTGCTTGCTTGTTTGTTTGTTAGGATATTTTAATTACAATATTTTTTTTCTCTTTCCTTCCCCAAGCCCTCCCATATAGCCCTCCCCTCTCTTTCAAATTCATTGCCTCTTGTCATTCTTATTTGTTGAATCCTCAACCACAGTATGCTCAGGGTTGCTTGCTCTTCTTTCTCTCTTTCTTTGTTTTCCCCTTTCTTTCCTCTCTCTCTCCTTCCCTCATTTCTTTCTTTTTTTCTTCCTTCCTTCCTTCCTTCTTTCCTTCCTTCTTTCCTTCTTTCTTTCCTTCTTTTCTTTCTAATTCTTTCTTTTCTCTACCTCTTCTATGTGTGTGTGTGTGTGTGTGTGTGTGTGTGTGTGTTTATATACGTACATGCATGTGCTTGGGGATGGGGAGATCTCACTCAAAATAAGCAAATATCATGGCATATTTTAGTTTTGGTATCTGTTGCTTTTCAAGAGTATTTATTTTAAAGTTTGGTGCTCATGAGTTTGGTACTTTTTCTCTGAAACTAAATGGCAACATTCAAGCATATTAGTTGCTAGAAATTATTAATTTTGAATGTAAAATTTTGTCACTTTCTTGGCTTAGGCATACAAAGCTTTTCATGAGAATAAGACTTCGTTTTCAGGAAAAACTGGGGAACTTTTTACAAACAGAAGATTTATAGAGGGAAACAAAACACCAAGTAACTCTGTGACTGACATGAATATGATTTTACACAATGGCACCTAGTGTCAGTTTTTCCTCAACTCAAATTCAGTTCCTCGACCTACTGGCTGTGATCTATCCTGAGTTTAAAATTTTGATAATTTGGGGCTGGAGAGATGGCTCAGTGGTTAAGAGCACTGACTGTTCTTCCAGAGGTCCAGAGTTCAATTCCCAGCAACCATCTAATGAGACCAGATGCCCTCTTCTGCTATGCAGGTGTACAAGTAGATACGGCACTAATATAAATAAAGTAAAAAAAAAAAACCTTAAAACAAGAAGAAAAGAATTGATAATTTTTACCATGATGACTCTGACTTAATTTACATGTTTTTAAAAAATCTTTCAGTCAACATTAGTTATCCTGGTTGTAGATTTGAGGGATTAGCCTTTAAACTTCACCTCTTAGATAAGATTATCATTCACTAACCTTCATAGCACAGCACTGTGTACTCTCTCTTTGTTTTAATACTCATTATAATAAATTTTGCAGTTAGTCATAACACAATCCCAAGTAGAAATCTAACATAGATAATAATGTAAATGCACATATGCTAGAGTGAGAAGAAATAACTATAACATTACCCAAAATGTTTAATCTCTTAATAATTTATTTCTTTTGGAAATATGTTAAGATGTAAAATATTTACAACATATTTGAGTCAAATTCTTGCCATAACAGCAAATAGCAAAATAACAGCATTTCAAATCAAATAAAAGAAAACTTTCAAGGCTTTTCTAACTTAGTTGGCAGAAACATATTAGAATTATATTATAGAAGCGAGGATGTTAACACAGATTTCTTGTCAGGAGAGACGAATCCATGTCTAAGCATGATGTAGAAGGGGCTCAGCATTAGCTGGTTTTCTCATCTTGTCAGACAAGAATTCTCTTTTAATTTTTATATTATTAATGATAAAAAGAGTGCAAGTCCCTGAACATAGGTTTGCTAAATCTCATATTAACTGTCACTCAGATGTTTTAAAATAACATGTTTCATGTGATTATTTTCTCCTTGCAGTCTTCTCAACTTCCATTTTCATGATACAGCAATATTTCTTCAATAAAAATATTAGTTTGTCATATTAAATTGGTTATTTCAAAATATCTGAAAGAAAGTAAACCTGTTCTGATTTTGCTGTGAATCCAAATTTGTGGAGATGGGACAGCACTTGCTCTACATGCTTGCATTCCAATATTTAAGAATTCCAATAGGGAACTCTCCATCAAAAAATTCAGCAGAGAAGCCCTGGCATAGAAATCTGATTCCCTCAGTGATAAAACTGTTGCCTTTAAGAGAACCCAGGGAGCAACTATTTCTGAACTCTGCAATCATGTGAAGACTTGAAACATCATTATATGTGTTTCATGAAGAACCATTCATATGTATAGTATCTCTCAAGGATATCTAATGGAGTTGCAGGCGAAAACCCTAATGTGAATTACAGGTACCAGAGTGATGAATAGTTATATTATTGTTTTCTTCAGATATTACATTTGACTCTTCATATTGTTAAGGAGATGCCACAGACACCTACAATGAATTCAATCAATGTAGGTTGTGGTGACCAGTGTGGAAATGGCGTTAAGGAGACATAAGGATTGGTGTGAGGCACATTTTTTTCCCATCTGCATCTGTGGGAGATTAGTGAGTTACAGGGTTCCTCTGAGATAAAATTCTGCAAGACCTCAAGACACATAAATGATATGGCACCACATAATCCATAGACAATCTCCTGTAGTATTTACATTATCTTTAAATTACTTATAATTGCTATCACAATTCAGCACTTTATAATTCTTTTTACAATATAAGAAAAATGTCTTTTATCTTCAGTACAAATCTATTTTTTTCCAATTAAGATTTTTTCACACTAGAATGAGTGTGTAATCCATGAGTAAAGAAGATCTACTATATTTGAGGTACAAACAAACAAACAAAAATTAAGCAAAACAAAACAAAAATCCAAAAACCTGTCAAAAAATCTTATATGTCAAAAGACAGCAAAAAGTTAAGGAGAAATTAAGATACTTTCAGATAAACAAATGATGTCACAGTTTAGCACTACTAAAAATACTTGATAAAAAAAGATTAAAAGATGATCTATAAACATAGGAGAATCTTGAAGTAATATAATTGAATAAAGATAATCTTCATAGATAATTTCAAAAGTAAATATGGAAGTATTCGCATTGTGTCTCTTGTTTACAAATCTGTATTTTCTATATTACTTAAAGAGCAGCCATAACATAATGATGACTATGTCAACAGATATGCAATTTATAAAGATGCATTTGTAAATAAATAGTATTAAAACTAGGAATGGGATTGGGTAGAAGCAGAAGTACCATAAACTATTGAGATTAACTGGAAGGAGGGGACAAGAATATGAGAAAGAAGAGGAGGAAAATTTGGGTATGATGAGGGAGGAAGGAATACAGAGAATTTACTTTGGAGGAGAAGTGCAGTGTAAGTATTATTACAGTATGGTTCTGGGAATGAAAAGATGTGAGATTGGTTTTCTGGGTTTGCTGCTGACTCACTCTGCCCTCTGCTTTCTCTGCCTTAAATGAGTCTTGGGATATCTTTAATGGACTTTGATCTCATCTGAGAAAAGATGATGGAGGAGGCAAAGTTTTCCTCGGTTCTAGTCAGCACTTGACAGCAAGGGCCATCAATTTCTCACATAAAGTGTTGGAGTACCCTTTTCTTGGAAACTTAACAATTGACTGGTCAAATTGTAAGAAAATATTGTAAAAAAAAATTGCAAGAAACTGTTTGTTGTGCCTTTGGGAAATAGACTGACTACAGTGTCAAACCTTTGAGGTTTATTACATTCTTTGTCTTAGTAGTATGGCAATTTTTAGCACACTTTTTTTTCTTAAGAAATGTGTATCTCATTTTGAAATAATTTGAAAGAAACAGCATCTGTTACTTTCCTAAGAAATCCATTCTTCTAAATTTATCACTCTTACTGTGATATATTTTTTTTATGAACAGCCACTTATATTCTTACAAGCTCTTACATGCTCCACAAATTCAGATTCCTTGGGGCACCTACCTAAATTTTCTCTCCTTCATGCTGTAATGAATTCTGCAAACTCTCATTTTATATTGTGGAACATGTGTGTGCATGTGTATGAACATGTGTGTGTGTGTGTGTGTGTGTGTGTGTGTGTTTGTGTATGTGTGTGTTGTGTGTGTGTGTGTGTGTGTGTGTATGTGTATTACAACTATCTTAAGTGCAAATTCTACGCATTTAACATGTCAAATATTTATATACTTAATTGAATGCTTTGTATATTTTAACTTTATCCTTAAATCAATACTTTGAAAGAATGACTACATTATGTTTTAGTAAAGTTCTTATTTTATGCAAAAACATAATTCATGAGTAATAGAACAAAAGAAAATCCACAAAATATCTGTCATATTTTTGACATTGTTTCCATGAATACTTTTTCCTAATTATAGATTCAAAATTATGAAAGGTAAAACTTGTGTAGTGTCATGGAAAAAAACCTCATTTGGAAATATTTTAAAATCATAAAGAAATTAATTCCGATAAAAATATATTCTGGTATGAAAACTTCTGATGATATTCAATTTCAATTTTAATATTTTGAATATACAATCTTAATTCCTTTAAATGTAAGGATTTTCAATAATAAAATTTTGATTATTTTAAAGGCTTATAAAATAGATTTATCTCTTGATGAAAGGTTTCATAAAATATTTTGTTTCCTTCTTAAATTATTTTACTTGAATTTTGTGTCATAGAAGTCACATGTGAAAAAATAAATACCATTATAATAATATAAATATATTTTTCCTTGATTTTTTTTGCAACAGTGTCTCATTCTGGAACCCAAGGTGGCTTTGAATGCCCTGTGCAAATCAGCTGGCCTCTAGCTCAAAGCAATCTTTCTTCCTCAGCCTCCAATGATTGGGATTACAAGCATGAATTTTTTTCAAATTATATTTCTAAATTATAGAATTATCAATTTAAAAATAAAATTTCAAATGTGTAACCATAAGTTTATATATATATATATATATATATATATATATATATATATATATATATATGAGCAAATGACTGCAATAATTTTAAAGGAGTATAACAGTAAGCTGTGTTATATCACCTCACTGTATTAGAGCATGCCAATCCCACAAATATAGCACTTTATATTTTTAATGCATCAATCATATTTGATTCTGTAGAGTGATGCTGGTAAATATTATGTATTAGTCTGAAGGGTGTCTTTAGATGATGTTAACTTTGAAACTGTTGAATCAAGTTAATTACCCTTCAATGGGAGTGGACATGGTGTGTTCTGATGACAATTGGAGTGGTACAAAAGCGACATGCTTCTCCAAGCAGAAAGGATCACAGTGGACTCCCACAGAATCCATCTGCACCATTAACTTCATGTTGCCTATGAAAGCTACCTATGGTTCTTTGGATATCAACTGGACCCTTTCTGGCTGTGAAGGATTCTAGCCCTGAAATGGGAACTGCTCCCTCAATTCTCCTAGCAATGTGGTTGCTGATCCACACTGCAGATGAAGGGCTTGCCAGTTTCCATAATTACCTGAACTGAGTTACAGTAAGTCAAGGGAGGAAAGGGAGAAAGAGAAGGAAAAAGTGTGTGTCTTCACACACACTCCCTAAGGTACTGCTTTCCTAGAAAATTCTAACTAATATAATCCTCAATTAGATATAATTTTATAATTGCATTTAATGTACAAATAGTTTTGTAGAAGATTGGTCATGGGAAGTCTTGGTAAGAATTATGATGCTATTTTATGAATAAAATAAACAATGTAGTGATGACTTGGCAAATAAAATTTTTGTTGAAAATGTAGATCTAATAATATACCAGATAAAGTAGCTACTAAAAGAATTCAACAAGACTAGTTCCAATTAGCTATATCTGCATCTGCTACCAGTGAACAGCTCTCCTTCCAGTACTTTGCTCCTATAAACATAACCCTTGACACACAAATGAGCATGCCAAAATCATCTTAGGTTAATTACTTGTTTTATTTTAAATTATTGATTACTACTCATTCAGAAAATTTTCGCATTGCTAAATATTTGGGCACATCTGAATTAAGTTATACAATCTCAGATGGTACCATGAACCATAGTTTAACAAGCACTGATTGCTATTCTTCCACATAGGGTGTTGCCTAATTTAAAACAACTCTGTCCCTTTCCCAAAGTATTGCCATTCACAATTTCAGCAATGTATATGAGCAATGTATACTGTTCTTAAAACTGAAAATAAAGATGAGTTATGGGAAATAAATGTGGTCCCCAGCCTTACATGATTAGAATTTTCTTTTCATTTAAAACCTTTAAGTAGTGAATAGTTTATATAATGCTAGAAAGAATAGTAAATTGTATTTCCTTTAAAACTCAGAAACCATTGGAAATGACTCCTGGTGGATATCTGGTCAAGCCACATTGGTGCTCTTTAGTGGTATCTCCATATGCTAAGGTTCATTTGAGGGTTTGTTAATGTTCACTCTGAATTTATGCTCTAAATGACATTCTGCGTGACTCACTAGAGTTATCACATGACTAATCCTTAGAACAAGTTTGACACAAATCAGGAAATGTTTCTTGGACTACTCAATTTACTTTTTTCCTCTAGTTTCTGAGGAAAATACTGCTAGCCAGATTAATTAGTTCTTTTTCTTTTCCTGTGTTGCTTATTTTAAAGTTCTCTGTGTGTGTTCATATGTTTATTGTTGCTTTCTTGTAGGATATAAAACTTGGACAAAACTGGAATAAAAAGAAGAAAAGACGGAAGAAGAATTGAAGAGGTAAACTTCAAAAGTGGATTACATACAGCAAAATGGAAGGAAAAAGGATTTTATAAGTACTTCTTCAGTCAACACATCTTCTTTATTATTTGAAATACATACTAAATTATATGGAATATGTTTTTACAATTAATTTATGTTTAAATATTTTCAATTTAACATTTTTCATATCATATGTTTTTTTTCATGTCATCTTGACCATGTTCTTTTCCTTCCCCCAATGTGTCTCTTTCCCAAATCATAATATAACAAGGAAAACAAAAATGAAAATAAAGACAACAACCTGAAAACTAAAAATTAAAAATCAATGAGACAACAAAACATCCCCAAAACTGAATATGCACACAAAATGGAGTCTGTATTGTGTGAGCATGTATCCTGACCTGGAGTGTTATTGAATAACCTGTGATACTCCAATGGAGAAAAGTGATTCTCCATTCACAACAGTTATCAACTGCAAATGACTTCTTGGTAAGGGATTGTTTGATCAGGGGTTGAACTTTGTATCCACTTCTAGAAATATCTTTAAATTTTGTTTCAAGTAAGGTTTTCTTTGTGTGTTTGTTTGGTTTTTGGCTTTATTATGATTGATTTTAGTTTATCACTGGAAAGCTTAATCCATGTTCATAGAAATGTATCAGCATGTTCATCTTAATTTTTGTTAATATATCTTATTGTATCTAAATGTTAATTCTGTGTCTGTCAGGCACTAGCTGACTACATATTGAACTACATGTGAAAAATCAAGCCAACACTTCAGCCACCAGGGAACTTTTGAGAATGGAAGAAATACCGGAAGACAGTCTTTGTAATTGTATTGTAACTATGTATATATATTTAGTTTATTTATTCATACCAGATATGCACATGCATGCACATATATGTGTATATGTATGTTTATATGTATATATGTAAAATTGTATAATCTATTTATCTATGTTCCCATTGTGACAATTAGAATTAAGCAAATAAAATAGTTAAGGAAGACTATTTGAACAAAAGGAATTACCATGGTGGAGAAAAATCAGACAACTTAGTGAAGAGAAGTCTTAAAGATAAAGAACTCCAGGACAAATCAAACATGGGTCATTGAAGCCTTAGAACAGAGTATAGTTTGAGGATCAGGAGCATAGACTGTGAACAAAATGAGCAAGAGGAAAGGGAAAGGTAGTAGTCAGAGTTGTGATACATGAGCTTTAGTAGATTATAACATCAGAAATTGAGTTTCTTTATATACTTATTGGTTGTTTGCTTGCTTGCTTGATCATTTTCTAAAAGTCACAGTCTTTAGAATTTCTGATGATCAATGGATGTCTTGTACAAGATACACATTTGAGTTGAAGGATATAGGAACATTTCTTTCATTAAGAATCACAGAAAAAAATGATTGGTTTTACATGGAATACACTTACAATGATGGTGAGAAGACATAGAAGAAAAAAAAAAACAGAAGAAAAACACCATTGTATGAATCCTAATCTAACTTATGATAAAAACTGTTGACTGAATGACTAGCCTAATGTGCTAGTTCATTTTTGTCAACTTGACACAAAAATTTGAGGAAGATGAAACCTCAAATGAAAAATCACTTCCATCATACTGCCCTGTGGGAAATTTTGTGGGGACTTGCCTTAATTCACATTGATGAATGATGTGGGAAAGCCTAGCATACTGTGGGAAGTGCCACTGTGCAGGTAGTCCTGAGTTGTATGAGGAAGCAAGCCAATCAAGCCATGCAAAGCAATCAGTCTAGTGTTCCTCTGTGACCTCTGCTTCAGTGTGTGACTTGAGTTCCTGCTTTGGCATCCTTGGGATGGACTGTAACTCGTAAGCTGAAATAAACCTTTTTCTTCCCTAATTTTGTTTTTGTCAGTGTTTTATCACAACCACAAAAAGTTAACCAGGACATCTACAGATAGAAGTATATGCAGATCATGGGGTGGGAGAGAATTAATGAATTATAATTGATATACTAATTCACATTAAAGTCATTCCAGATGCCTAGACATACCAAGTTCCAGTCTCTGTCTCAACCCTCCAAAGGTAAGTACTGGCCTTGTTTCTAATCCATCAATATCTTTTCAATTTTTGTAGCATTATGGATATATAATGTCACAGCATGAACTATCTTGTTTCTGGCTTGCCTCTTCTCTTTTTCTTGATAATTATGTAAAGTTCGCCTATGTTATCTTTAGAGTATTTACCATTATTTATTCATTGCTATATAGTATACCATTGTATTAATATGTCATAGAAAATACCTTAACCTTAAATGCCTTAAGGTATCTTAACATTGACAGACTTTCCATTTGTTTTTTATTTGATGCTATTGCCATCAATGATGATAGTATTATGAGTATTTATGTCCATGTTACTCTTCAAAATGTAGATACATACACATATAATTTTGATCAAAACTTCTAGATCTTGTAGAATACATAAACTCAGTAGAGCAAATAAAACATTAGCTAGGAAAATACTTGCATTATTTTATCTACTCAAGTAGGTAAATGTGTCTTTCCACATTTATACAGCAGTGGAATCCATGAAGCATTTAAATCATAAATATTCTGGACACATATCAGTGTAGTTGTAGACATTGACTCAGGGCAAACAAGGTTTATTCTTTGTTTAATTAAATCTCTAGTTCTAGGCTGGAGCCCTGGAGTCCTCCAAGGTTTTGGCCTCTTTACAATTGACTCTTAATCCTTGAGCTGGAAGGCTTCAGGCTTCTTAAAATCTAGGATATTTAAACTGCTATCCCAGACCTAGAAGTCTTCAGCCTTAACCTTCAAGACCTACTGTTGACTGAGCCACTCTGACTAGCTCCTTCTGAACTCTGACTCTCCTGGTTCAACTCACTCTCCATTCTCAAATTCTTCTGCAAAGTCCTGCTGGGTCTCTGTGTCTCTCCCTGAGCCCTCACTGCTCCATCCTGCCTCTGTTAACCACTTGCTTCAACTGCCTGCTCTGTAACTCACTCTTGCCTCAGCTTCTGTAACTCCTCTGTAACTGATTCTGTAACTTACTCTATTAACTGCTCCTCTACTGACTGTTAACTGAACCTCTGTCTGTTCCTGTTAATAATTCTGACTCTTTTTACTAACTCTCCAACTAATGCTTTTTTCTGCTTCTCAATTGACTGTTCTTCCTGACTCCTCTGTCTGCTTCTGTTAACCTGACCTCCTCAACTCCTCTGAAACTTTCCTTTAACTGAGATGAAAGACCACCTTATCTCTTGAGAGTTTAGCATGTCATTACTTTGCTAATTCTTGCTCTGATTAGCCACTTTGTCTGCCATTCACCCCTAACTCACCTCAGATGTCATTTCCTGTATGACACTGACTCCCTCTGAGTTCTGCTCCTTGTGTCTGTTTTGACTATATTTGTGTAGGAATTAAAGGTGTGTCTACATTCCATCCAGACCTCACAGGCCTCTGAATGTATCCCCTGGAATGTGCACCTTTGCTTTCACACAGGACTGCTTCTCTCCACCATAGTCTGATTTGATTCACATTGCCCAAAGGGTTATTTGTAATTGTTTGCTATTAAATTGTGAAATATACATTTTGATATTGTTGTCCATTTTTGAGAGGAGAAAGGCAGACATGAATAGCTTTCTTTTACCATCTTTCCCATTCTATTGAGTAGCATTTCTGATCATTTAATGTCCCTTCATATATTACCACTTTTAGATAAAATATCCCAAATATATTTTAAAAGTTATATCATGTTAAATTTAAGTAAATAACTCTGTTTGTAATTCCATATGCATATTACATTATTTTACAGCTGCTCCATTTGTGTTTTTAGAAAAGTTGCTCTGACTGTTTTCACACATTACAATTTATCACCTTTAATTTAATATCACATTTTAGGAAGGAAAGATACAGTTTGTAGAATATAGGAGAGGGGATTGGGAAATGCTTGGGAATTTGAGGCAAGGACAAGGAAGAACTCCAGTGGAAAGAATGGTACATAAAAAAGAGCTTAGTATTTGCACCCTGAAAATATTCCAATAATTTAAATAACTAAATGTACTTTCTGACATTTGTGAATCAGGAATTGTGAAAATATCATAAAGGGTTCGGGCTACAAAATAAACAACTCTAATTAACATGAGGAGAAACCACAATATAGTATCTGAGAATTCTAAACTTTAGCTATAATTTTGATAATCCAGTTTAAAATTCCTTTTTCCTTTTGAAGGAAAACTGAGTTTTCTATTAATTTTTTAAGTGTGTGCTTGAGTTTTATATTGGTAATATCATGGAATTTGGAAACATCATGAAATCCACTTTCAATGCATTACAAATTATAAACTGATAAATAGAAGTTATTAACTTAAATGTACTCAGTTTTCCAATGATCATTCCTCAATTGTTTGAGTATACGTTGTATTTTAAAATAAAAATATACAATTATAACATGTAAGGCAATTATATTCACTTACTTTCTACAGCCCTAAAACCGCAATAAAATATATAGATAGGTCCTCTTTCTAAAATATCTCCATGTACATTTGAAATTCTGTTACAATTTTGTTGGTATTTGTAATGTGTTTGTATGTTTGTTATGCATATGCACACAATGTCTGGAAAAAAAATCTTTCAGGAAAATCATGGATAATTAACTTTTTTTTTTTTTTTTGCTTTTGATTATAAAATGATTTCTAGCCAAGATAATTGACCTTTTCTCAGAAAATTGATCCTTGGCATGACAAACTGAGCTGCTTATACAAGAGTAGCTGTATAAATTAAGAAGACCTTTAGTTCCCAATTCAAAATACCAGACTGAGTTCCAAGTGTTTTAGAAGAATAAAATATTTTTAAGAAGAAAGAAGGAAAGAAAGACTCCTTGACCATTTGATTGCTTAAGAAAGCAAAATACATTAGAAGTCAGACTCTGAAACAAGTTCTTTCTACACGAAGCTTTTAATAGATATAAATTAGCAAAGAAAGTTCTTCCTGCTAACTCATCGTTTTGATAATCATGGGGTTAAATATAATAATACAAAATAAATTCTAAAAAATGAAAACAATAGTGTAAGGCTGATATTGATCTCATTTAAAGATAAAATAAAAGAAAGAACTGTGACTCTTACATTGTGGAACCTAGGGACAGGAGGCTATAGTTTCTAGAGAGGAAACTGGGGCTCCTTTATAGAAATCTAAACAAAGAAGGCAATAATCACTCCCCTTATAAAATGCTATCATCATCATGTGTTTTGATTACTTTTCCAGTAAGGGATTAAGTTTCCTTGAAATAATTTAGAAGCTATAAACATATTCTAGACATAATAACAGTATTAACAATAAAATGACCAGAAGGGTCAGTAGTGAAACTCACTGATAGAACATTTGGCACATGCAAGAATTTTGGTTCAGGTCCCAAAGCACAGATAAAGAAAATGACAAGTGATAATGTTTACATTCAAATGGTAGAGACTTTCTACATCCCAAGTAACATGAAAAGTAACTATAATGCTATGTATCTCTTTATAGTTTTCATTTATGTGCTTTTTCCTTAAGTTAAATTTATTCATTCATTTAGTTGTTGGTTTGGTTTAGTTTAGTGTAGTTAGTTAGCTAGTTAGTAAGTTATCGTATTTTAGTGAATTAGGAAGTAAAATTCCTTAGATTGAGCGCATTCTCAATATTGATATTTAGCCATATGTTTGAACATATAGATCAAAGATTAACATAGTGGTTAGAGCATCAACACCATGAATGTTTTCCTGTGATCTACTAAGAAAGAGTTACACACACATATTCAGAGTACAGTTTGATTTAGAGTCTAAGCTTGTTACTCAAAATATAAATACATCTATTTTAAATTGCTACTTCAAAAATATTCCTACTTGCATAGATATATAACTCTTTTATAAAACATGAACTATCTTTTCAAATATTGACTCCACTGTGTAATCTCTGAATTTGGCACTAGAATGTCACTTTACTGAGGAAAAACATTTGTTCCTTACATACCACCAGTGGGAGATAAAATAACAGGTCCTTCAAGGTCTGTAGTGAACCAGTGAGTTCATAAGGTTTGTTTATAGAAGTCTAAATGAAGGGTTCCTTACAAGAGAATGGATGACAACTTGCAAAAGCTATATCCCCAGAGCTTCCTGCCCAAGAAATTGCCATTTTTTTTGTCTTTTATAATATTGAATCATAGCTTTGTGAATCTTACAGCTTTCAAAACTTCTGGTTTACTCAACTCCTTGACCCTTGTAAATTTTTTTAACAATATAAGTTTTATTGCCCACTGTTTTTCATCCAATATGGAATATTTCAATTTGTAGGAAATAGGTATATAACAGGATAACTTTTACAGGTGAAACACTATTCCAAACCAGAATTGGCAATTTGATATGATATGAACCCACTACACCCATCTCCAAATAATTCCGGTTCTCTGTATCACATAGTCTGAATGTAGACTTCCATCTTCTTCTGTGGAGCTCTCTGTTTGAGTTAGCAGATAAAAGGGAAACATGTGCTGTATCAGAAGCACTACCTCAAAATCATGGCAAAACTGACTACATAATTATTGTCCCTCTAGAAATCCTTTTTCTAAGTGTTCTCTAATAATCTTTATGATTACAATAGTTTTCTCTAACTGTCTTTCCATCTCTACAACATTAACTTTGGATGCTCTAATGTTTTCTGTCCCTTATGAGACAACAAGACAGAAAACACTAAATATTTCATGGACAACTGTAGAGACGACTGTAATCTTTTAATCAGGCAGCAGCATGACTGCTCTAGAGTTGAAAAAAATGATAGTACATTCCTTACTTACAATATAGTATCTACTTTTAATTCCAATTCAGAAGGCAGTGGTGGTGAACACCTTTAATCCCAGCACACGGGAGTGCATGAGAATAGGCTCAGAGGGAGAAGAGAAAGTAGAGACAGACTTCGGAGTTTAAAAAGGAAGCAAGGTAGAAGAAGAGTCTGGAAGCAGAGCTAAGACAGAAGTGAGGTGGAAGCAGTCAAGAGTCAAAGCTCATAAGGAAGTGAAGAGTTAGTTCTGTAGGCAGATTGAGTGGAGTTAGCTCACTATTCAGTTCAGAAGGATAGCTGAAAAGAGCAGAGCCAGTCCAGAATAAGCTAAGATAGAAAGCAGAGAGTCAGAAGTAGACAGTTTATAATTTTCAGTATGGAGTTCAGAAGTCAGTGAGTTCAGTCAGCAGTTAAGCAGTTAAGTCTTGGAGGCTGAAACATTATAGGTTTAGGCTTGAAGATTGTACAGAGTCTGAAGCCTTCTACATCCAGGCTTGTATCTTTATTATTAGATTGTAAGGAAGCTGAAACCTTTTAGACAGGTGATTTAATTAACAAGGAATAAATTGTCCTCTGCCATGAATCCACAAGAATCAACGTTGTCTATGTCTACAGACAACATAAAACATCTAACTATGCTGCCATGTTTCTAAGGAAAAAAGCTCTTTCTGTCTTGAAACAAAGATAAACATTCACCAAACACCTTCTACATGCCCTTTCCACACACCCACATATGCACCACTACACAAGCACACACCACAGACCAAAATACAAACAACATTACTTTTTGAGACCCAGCTCACTAATGTGCAAGATGTAAACTTAACTTCTTTGAAGCTCAAATCCTATGCAGAAATCTTTCCTTTGGACAAAACCACATCTCAGTTACATAAACAAACGGAAACAGAAAAATTCAATTTGTGTTAAATATTGCAATAAATGTCAATAAAAATTTTATTCAAATTAAGGAGAAATACTTGGTTTTATCGCCAGAATGTATTTCCAAAGTTGCTTTTTTATTATATGATAAACTAATGTGTATAGATAAATTGTGAATATTTATTCGCAATTTTCAGTGGAATTGCTTAAAAATAGAGGTCTAATTCATATGATAGGAAACACTGGCCTGGTCACTGGAGTGAATATAAAGCAAAATTTCAAGTCATTTCATATTTACTCACACACACAAAACAATCCTGGAAATTGTGATTGTGACAGAATAGTCCTTACATAAATGAAAACAAAAACTGTTTTTAATTTGTGTTACTATTCATTGCATGCAATAATAATGCTTTTAGGATGTACCAAGTAAATTTTTGAACTGTCGTTCTCTTCTAACTTTTAATTTATTTCAGTTCACCAATTAAAATCAATTTGCATTTCCTACATATCCAATGTATGGTACAGATGTTCAACAGGCTCAGGTATCCATGAAAGAGGATTCCCAAGAATTTAAATTAAAATAAGAAGTATTGCAGCAAATTCTCTCGTGGATAATTAAGAATTGACAGGATGTATAGCACACCCTACAGAAAATTCATATAAGAAGTTATTTCTTTTTTAATTAATTGTTTTCTCCCCTAATGGAAAGTAATAATGAAGACATTAATGATAATTGCAATAATAATGCCATTAACAGCAACTATTAAGGAAGTGAGCAGACTATATATGTGAGGAATGAAACTACTCATTTCACTAATATCGTTTCACTTTATTTTCACAATGTGTCCATATATAAAAGCCAGTCAAACAATCTACTAAAGAGTAGCATAAATCTTCAATGCAAATATGCTAGAGCTAGAAGCTTTGAATTATTGTTTTTAATTTGGTCAATAGCTAGTATATCCAGTAATGATGTAATCTCATTTATATTTATTTTAGAGAATAACTTTGTGTTTTAAAATGTATGAATATATATTATTATTCTAAATTGCATTATATAAAAAGATACTATTGTCTGGTGCAACAATGGCCTTTTAAAGCCACAAATGTTATTAAACCTTAGCTTAAAATATTTTCAGTGCTGTAGAGGAATAGGCCTGTGTGAAATCTAAGAAAGGTCTACACTCCAGGGGTCTACTTTCAGGTCTTTGTGGTCTGTTTGGAAAGTAGAAACACTTGTAATTCCAGTATTAAGAAGGTAGTGGTGGTCAATGCCTTCAATCTCTAAGATCGAAACAGTATGTGGAAGAAGACACAGAGGCAGAACTCAGAAGGAGTGAGAGTACAGATGCAAGAGAAGGGCAGGCTCTCAGCTCAGAGCAGTTCAGTATTACAGAAGAGTCAGTTACAGCAGAGTCAGTATGAAGCAGTCAGTTACAACAGGCAGTATGAGGGGAGCAGTCAAAAGCATGGAGGAGAGACAAAGAGACAGAGGCAGCTCAGCAAAAGAAGTCAGTATCAAACAGGAAGAGTGAGTCAGTTTGAAGCTGAGCAGAACAGTTCAGTCTGAGGCAGTCAGAGAATCAAAAAGAGTAAGTAGAAATCAGAAGAATTCAGTCAGAAACAGTAAGCTGGATCAGAAGTTCAATTTGAACCAGTCAGCATGGAAAAGAGTTTGAGCCAGAATAATGAACGAGAAGAGGGAGTTCAGTTCAACCAATTCTGAGTTCAGAGGGTTCTAGTTAGTGTGGCTCAGTCAGCAGGGAGGCTTAAATGTTTTAGATTGTATGGAGGTTTAAACCATCTAGATTGTACAGAGGTGGAAACCTTCAAGGTCTAGACTGGAGACTAGATTTTATGGAGGCCAAAAACCTCCAGGGCTCCGGGCTAAGAACCAGTGATTGAATTAGCAAAAGGATAAACTGTCCTCTGCACTCAATCAATACTGCACCTGGTGAACCAACAACTGCACAATGCCTTACAATTAGTTACAGATAATAACAAAAAATTAGCATTAATTTATTAGTAATTTATTACTAAGACTAATTACTAATAATAATAATAAAATATTCCTAATTTATTAGTCAATTTATTAATCAATAAATGTGTTCCAACAGTTATTGTGTCAACTACCATGGGATGAGGACAAAGGTTTATTAATTTAACATAATACAGACAAAACTAGGTCATCATAGGGCTGGTGAAATGAATGGCTCAAGAATATCATGTGACAAAATACCAAGTCTTCACTGTTCATTTCAGCTTTTTACAATGAAAAGTCTTCTCTCCTGACTCTTTTCTGACCTCAAGATCACAAAATAATAGCACATCAAGGATTCTGTAAAATACATTTAACCATAAACTTTGGCAAATAAGAACTAAATGAAGTGTTACTGTTAAAGAATAACGGAACAAAATATTGTGATGACATCTAACAGTTTTTGCAGAAACTAAAAATAATTTAATAAATGTTATAAATGACCATGTCACTAATATCATTTATCATTTAGGCTGCATCTATTATACTGTTATACCATTGCTTGTCTCATCATACTACAGCAAGTTATTCTCTGCAAGTGATTACTGAATGCTCCCCATACTTCTGGTACTGTTGCAATTCCTGAAATTTCCCCACATTTCTGATACTGTTGTGAATACACAGATTCTGTTCCTTTTCATTGTAGTTCTCACTTCTTGAAGTACTTGCTTTCTGCTTTTCAAGCATATTCTTGGCTGCCAAATTCTTACTTCCTCTGTCTACACTATCCAATAAAATATTTCTCTTTCATATTATGTGGCAAATATATATATATACACACATCTGTATATATACATATATATACATATATTATATATTATTTGTGAGTATATGTGTATATATATATATATATATATATATATATATATATATATATACTTAGAATATACTAGTCACATGGAAATGAAAAATCTCTTTTCATATTTTATGGGATCAAAATAAATAAATACATAAGCACAAAGTTCAATGCTTCTGGTTCTATCTTAGTGAAAATTCAGTGCTTTGTTTGACTAAATTACTAACACATAATATATAATCTCTACACTGTTACCTACTTATAAAATATGAATCAGGAACCAAATGATGTTGACTAATTCCCTATGACTCTGAATACAATAGCTTATAAGTAATGTTAGTGTAGGACTTTATACAGATTTCAGTGTGCTGTCATATATGGTCTTAAACATCATATTGATCAGTTTGGGTAGAAATTATAATACCTTCATGCCTCATTTTTCAAGTGATAAATAATAATGATTAAGGAAAGTACAGGAGTATGCCAAAGCCCAAACGTTTACTGTAAACTAAATGTATAACATTAGATTTAAAATAATACTTTTGTGTGTATGAATTACTGAATTTATTAGGAGTAAAAAGAAATAAAGAAACCAAAAGGGTTAAATGAGGTGGGGATGGGAAGGCAGGGTTAAGGAAGAAATACAAGATTGGATAAGTAACACTAATGACATTTCAGAAATGTCATAGGAAACCTATAAGTGTAGAAGCCTCCCCAAAATATTACATATACATTATAGAGAGAATTTATTTGGCATATTAATAACTTAGATAGTTTAAATATTCTTTACCAGCATTGAAAATGTTCCCTGCAAGTGACAAAGAACAGAGAACCCCCAACATCAAGCATAAGGAGCCCTCTTTTGAGTTGTTTGTCAGGGTTGTCCACAGAATATCCAAACACACAGGTTATCGCTATCATCCTTTGTCGTCCTCAAGAGGCAGAAGTTAAGTCCCCATTGCTAAATACATCATGTGTTTCATACGCAGAACCCAGAGCCCCTTTAGCTGAAACTGAATTGAATACCTCCTCTCTGTGGACTAACCTGTATGGTCCTAAAAGTGTCATACAAGCTTTAAAGGAGAGAAGCAACCAACAACTCTACTCAGGTATAATGCCCATGAACTACAACAAATGTCAGTATGACACATTAACCCTAAGGATACAGTAGTGGCATACATACCTTGCTTCTTTTAATTGGATTTAAGACCCTCTAAACAAGAGTAAAATCATGCTTGGTATTGGAAACGTAGCCAAATACACAGGGCTAGTAAGAACATCGATCTTGGAGGAGAACATACAACCACTTCTTTACTACAGCAGCTAATCCCTATCAACATTCTAAACATTTGTCCTAAAACTCACAGATAAATATAGTCTTCAACCATCATCAGGAAAACTTATTTTTGCGACACAGGCAGACTATTGCAGACAACTACAATTAATCAAAATGCAAAGGAGTAGAGCCCAGTTCCAGTGGATTCCTCTACAAAACAACCCACACCTTAAAGATCAGGAATTCATTCAGAAGTGGGAGGGGAGCAGAAAGAGCCATAGGTTCAGGGAGTATGCTGTGAGGCTATGTCTCCTTGTCATGTCTATGAACAGTTATCAGAATTAATACTTCCATACTTTGGGTACAGGTGCCACATTGCTAGACAGCATGTTATTGCTGACATCACTCTCCCAAAAGTAGCTTCTTGAGCAAATGGCTGGTAATTTTTATGAAATTCAAGCAACTTTTGCTCAATGGAATTATGTTAAAATCCTAACAGCAGAATACTAATTTTTCATAGTTTGTGCATACATTTTAGCTGGTTTAATTTTCCATATTGTTTAGAGTTGTTTTTAAAATTGAAAAGATGCAGTTTATTCCAGATATAGCCTACCAGTAAAATACATAATCTCACAAATGTGAATGACTACTAGATGATTAAATTAAGTAACTATGAAAAAGCTTACAGTATTTCATAAAATTTAAGTTATCATTTATATAATTTTCATTCTTAACAGTGTATTCCAATCATAATTTTATATTGTGCATCATAATATTTCAAATGAACAAAAAGTAACCATGGGTTCCCCTAATATAGTTTAATGTTCTCATAGGAAGAATGCAGGGAATACAAGTTATATTCACAGCTGCTCTTATCATAGCATGATATTTTATCTAGACCTATTTCATAGCAAGTTAGAATCTAGTGAATCAAAAGAATATTAAAAACTACAGAAGCCATCTGATCACCATTAATATTTCCCATCACTGTAATCTATGGGAAAGCAAAAACCGAACAAACAAATAACCACAGTAACACTGCTGGGTAATTGAACTAGTTAAAAATTATAGCTTCATTGCTATAATGTCATTTTGAAAAAAGACTGGTGTTTATTTAACTTTTTTGACAACAGAACCTTTCCCCTAGGATCTCAATTTATGTGTTGACAATCCTGAGTCAGACATGATAAGAATTTAAAACCATTATTGTAATTGCACCTGGCACAGGATTTTAATCTTAGATCCCAATATTCAGAGACATGTGCAATAGAACTTGCAAATAGTGCATGGGGTTTTGGGGAAATAAGGTTCTGTGTAGTAGATCTTATTTGTAGGCAACAGATTATTAGAATGGATGTTTGTTTTTGCTAATTAAATTGGAGTTTATCAAGCTGAAAAATAAATTATAAAATAACTAGCATTAATGCTTCATGCATTTAGTATTTTGTAACAAATGTATAACATTTTACTGACTGTCTTTGTTAAGATTTCTACTGCAGTGAAGAAACACCATGACCAAAAAGTAAGTTCGAGAGGAAAGGGTTTATTTGGCTTACACTTCCACAATGTAGTGCATTATTGAGGGAAGCTATGACAGGAACTCAAACAATGCTGGAACTTGAAGGCAGGAGCTAATGCAGAGGCCATGAAGGAACCTGCTCACCATAGCTTGCTCAGCCAGCTGGGCCATCCCCCATCAATCATTAATTAAGACAATGCCCTCAAGCTGGATCTTAAGGAAGAGTTTTCTCAGTTGAGAGTCCCTCCCTTCAGATGACTCTAACTGTGTCAAGTTAAAATAAATCTAGCCAGTGCACTGACATGTTGGAAACCTACACTATGGAAACATCAATGCATTATGCTGTTTAAAAATATGCCAAGACAATATTATTTTAAAATCCTAAGATTAGAATAGTACTATTAAATTTATTCCATCTGAAACAAACTAAAATTGTCAACTCATTTTCAATAGTATATAAGTTTCAAGTCAAATTTTGATAAATTCACTTCCTGAGTATGAAAAGTGTCAGATAAAGCTCGAAACTGATCAAAATTGTATTGGAGCTCATAAAACTTCGTTATGGATAATATGACAAGAAAACGTACTATTTCAGTAATTTTTCTCAGTAAAAAAAAGAATTATTTTTCTTTTGGCTATAATCATGAATACATAATTTCAAGCTGATTCCTTTTATTTAACATTTTGTACAAGAAAATTAAAGACATTGCTGAGCACTGAGACACATGTCAGCATAACCATCCATTTGTTCTGAAGACCACACTACCATGCTACATTGATTTGTATTACTGTTGAAGTTTAGGATAAAAACAACGCCGTATCCCTAGTCTAAATGCAATATTTAGTTGAAATAAAATAATTCACAAGCATTACATTTTAAAACTTGATCATTTCATTTAAAAAGTAAAAATGCATAACCTCAAAGAAATGGAGGTGGAAAGATGTAAGAGCCACAGAGAATGGAGGACACCAAGAAAACTAAGTCTTATAAATACAGAAGCACAAATGCACATATGAACTCACAGAAATTAGCATGAAGACAACCTGCACAGAACTAAGACAGGTGAAGTTCCAGTGCTGAGAAAGAAAGTTGATACAAGCTTCATTCCTAACAAAAAACGTATCTCTAATTGATAACCATACACAAAGGAAAAATTAATATCCTTCAACAGAGTCTCAAAGGGTATACAAATTATTCTTAAGGGCAGGTCCCATGCCTAACAGTAGATACTCAAAACAAACTAAACTGAATGCTATTTTTGGTGGTCTTTTTTGTTTTTTTGTTTTTTGTTGTTTTTTTGGGTTTTTTGTTTGTTTGCTGTTTGTTTGTTTTTTGCTTGTTTGTTTTGTTTGTCTCATAAGGCTGTGTCTGGGCATTTTTTTAATCTTACAGATTTTGGTATGCATGTTATATATATTATGGTGTCCATTTTTACGTTTATAATATTCTTTGTATGTGAATATTTGTCTTAATGTCTGTATGTGTAACTTGTGCTTCTTTTGACTTTTTTTTACTATCTGTCTATTTTGGTCTATTCTAGTTTATTTGTTTGTTTTATACTATTATTATTATTTTATATGCCTGTTTGTAATTGAATGAGAGAGAGAAAGACAGAATGTGGTTTTGGGTAGGTAGGAATGTAGGGAGGATCAGGGAGGAGTTGGGGGAAAGGAAATTATACTCAGAGTATATTTATAAAAAAGAATTTATTTTTAATTTTAAAAAGAGTGTTAAGACAAACTAAACAAACACCAAAAATTCCAACATTTTATAGAAAAAAACAATAAATAGAAGTGTTTTGTTTAAAAAAACAGAGAACATACTAATGGAATCATTTTATAAAAAGACGAATTAAAGAAATAGTGCTTTAAATCAAAGATATAGTTAAACATAAAATAATTGTATATTTTAAGTGTTCATTTTTTCAATACAAATAAAACAAAATTATTTTTAAAAGATTGGTTAATACCAAAGTGCATAGAACGACAATTACATATGGATTTGAAGGCACTATAAAAGGCTTACTATGTTGGATTGTTTATTTAGAGGCATAGTATCATGATCATGCATAATCATAGGTTCTTACTGTCCAATTTAGTTGTATTGTACTGTCTTAGATTTTCTTTGGTGTGATAAAATACCAATATCAAGAAAAAATAACTTAAGGAGGAAAAGGTTATTTCACCTAACAGCTTGCAGCTTATCATCTACGGACTTCACTGAAAAACCTGTAAACAAGAACTGCTAACAGAGGCCACAGACAAATGCTGGTTTCTGCCTTGCTAGCCATGTCTTGTTTATCCTACTTTCTTATACACACCAGGACCACGTATACAACAGTGACAACACCCACAGTGGAAATGGCCTGAACCCTCCCACATCAGTCACTAATCAATAAAATGCCCAGAAGCTTAACCATAGGCATATCTGGTATGGAGGAATTTTTCTCTTTCTCAATTGTAATTCCTTCTTCCTAAATGACTGTAGCTCTTGTCAAGTTGAAAAACAATACAAAACAAAGCAAAAGCAAACCAGGACACACTGGAGAAAAAAAATGCACATTTTGATTTTAGACACTCCTATTCTATTTATGTATATATGAAGTCAAGTAGGCTTCGGAGACTACCAAAACTTATGGTCAGAGATAGATCTAAAAAGGGTGTTTAATGCAGTGATGCTTGTTGCTGTCATGCTGTCACATCATCAGAGCATAAAAGAAGCATTGAGTAGCAGTGCAACTTAGTGTTAGCAAAGTGGAAGCTTACTTTCAAGAAGATTATTTCCATAAAATTCTCAAACCAGAATCAGTAAATAAGGATCTCCTATCTAACATTCATATTTTCAAGTTATATTTTGCGTCTAAATATGTTTTCTCCAAAAGCCCCTGGTGCTGATCGCTGTGAAAGCCCTATCGCACATTCATCCATGAAAACAAGCACTTCTTCTAATCTTTTCAGCACATCAAGGATTTCTGCTATTGTGATTTTTCTGAATTAAAACTTACATCTTATTAATCATCCAAATAGACTTTGGGCATTCTTACTCATCAAATATAGGGGGCATTGATGTAAAACAAATTGATTTTATTTCTTACTAAATTATCAAGTCAATCTTGGTCTAATTATTAATTTTGCTCTATAAAAATATTTAAACTATATGACTTCTAAGGTTTTCTTAAGTGTCATATGGAAAAATTGAAGCTATGGCTTACCAATTATCTGGTAAATGATATAGGTCCTGCCATCATACACTGTAACTATGAATTTTAAAAAAGAAGAATAAGCAGAACAACACAAAGTATTCTTACATCTTATAGAAATTTTCCTCAACCCAGAGCTGGAGAAATGGCTCAGATACTAAGCACATACTGCTCTTGCACAGGATTGGAATTCTGTTCCCAGCATGCAAGCCAGGTATCTCACAGACAACTAAATGTAGCAACAGTTCAAGGGTCTCCAATGACCTCTTCTGGCCACCCATGGATACAATTCAGGTAAAGTGAAAGCATTCACAGAATGATGTAAAATTGAAGAATAAAAAAATTAAAAATGAAAAACTAAATAAAAACACTGAAGAATAAAACAATGAAATATTCAAAGCTGTACTTAGTATAAATAAGTAATGAATATATAAACATTTAAAAATACTTTGTTATGAGTAAATTAGTTAAAATTGAAATATTTTACAACATTAATAAAGATGAAAGACAACTAAATATTTTTTGTTTATGCTTCTGGAAGCATGATTGTTAATGGTGTATATATTTTCATAGAAGGAAAGAAAATGAGCAATATAGTAGCAACATAGGATGAAGTTAAACTGATAGAGTATACACTTCATATATGTACTTTATCATTGTACAGGTATTATATTCCTAACTGAACATTTGAGGAACCATTTTAAAGCAAGTCTCAACTAATTTTAAATGATAACAATTGCTTCTTATTATGTTCCTGGAAAAAAATTAACCATGAAACCAGTAAGAAAAAAGGCAGAAGTTTGGGGAATATTACAGCATAATCAATACATTTATTAGTAGTCTATAAGGCAACTAAAAAGAACATAGGGGAAGTTTTCTGCACTGAATGATAAGGAAAACACACAATATGAAAGCATGTATTGTGAAGGAAATGTATAGCTATAAATGCCTAACTCAGAAGATTGAACCTCAGTTATCTATATATTAATTACAATGACTGAGAAACAGACAGCTGCACTTAATATTACTAGAGATCAATGGAAATGCAAGGACATAAAATGATAAGAAATTGACAAAGTTAAAGTTTGGCTGATGTATTAATTAGTAAAATGCTAATAAGACTGATACCCTACTTCTCATGAGTAAGTTTGTGATTTTGAATTTCTGCCAACTTTCTAGCAGGCACTTAAAATATCTATCTTGAAACCACTGCTAAAGAATTCCTGCTCTTAGTAATCTACTGAAAGCCTGATGCTTTTCATTTCCTCTGAAGAAAACATCTCCCTGTCTCATCTGCTCAAAAGCTTTTTAAAAATGCTTTTCCAAGAAACAGATGACTAACATCATTATTTTGATGTGAAAACAGCTAACATCTGTGGCTCGGGAAAAAAAAATAAATCAAACTGCAGAAAGAACGACTTCCATGTCCTGAACAAATTCTATTACATCAATTCTAGTACTTACAAATAATGTGCTCTAATTATTTTTCCAGCTTATGTCAAATAGAAAGAACAAGACATCAAAAGCTTAACCCTCTCTTGTCATCATTTGCTTTTGGTAACAATGACGATTAGCCATCAAGACTTTGATACTGAGTTATTTTCAGTTGCCTATAAATTAATTTTTCAGATCTATAAACTGACCAGTGGTTGTCTCTTACAAAAAGAAAATGAATCCCTGAATCTTCCAGCTGTCTTTACATGTACAAAGGACAAATGGATGGATGGATAAAAGCACTTCTCTATTAGTTTTAATGAAATCCATGTGGAATGAAAATGTTAAAAACTTAGAATAACAAAGGGAAGAAACTCATAGCATCATCTAATCTACTTTTTTTGTATAATTTGTAATTTTCTCTTTTACATTTATTCTTGATGGGGAAGAGACCTGTGTCTTCCACTCTGTGGGTATAGAAGTCAGACAACTTGCAAGTGTCAGTTTACCCGTTCTACCAAGAAGGTTCCTGATAGCAAACTTGGGTCATCTGGTTTGGCAACAATAGCCTTTACCCACTGTACCATCTTGGCCCTGTTTTTGTTGATCAATTATTTTGTAAGTGTTTTAAATGATCCTTCCAAAGGGACTCCCATTTTATTAGCAATAATGTTACAACTTGTGAAAATATACTCATAAATCTTTTTCTTACATTGAGTCCTAAATTGAATATCTCATCAAGGAATCCTGCCAGATTAACTTATTTTAAATTGTTGATTTTCTACTGTTGGTATTCAGGCACTTTATTAATCAGGAGCATAAAATAACGAAAGAGCTGAATCTGAAGCCACAGACCTCAAAGTATCCAAGCAGAGAGAGTAAAAATTATACTTATGGCAATATGGTGGATAAGAGAGACAAGAAACAGACAAAGAGCTTCAAGAAGGATAACAGGGAGGAGAAAGTAATTTGTTAATTAAATACTAAAGAGTCTTTTTTGAGCAAAGAAAGCTAATTAGCTAAGTACATAAGAAAAGCACATGTAAAAATGGAAAGATGGAAATGTACATACAATAAATCAATATTTATAAAAATACAGATACTTCAGTGTAGCTAGCAATCTAGGTAATTATGGAAAATGTGAATAGATGAATTTCAACATGAACATTTTTTAATAAATGTAGTAAAGAACATTGCTTTAGTCCTGAAAGTAAAAAGGGAGCCTTTGAAGAAATTCAAGAGGATAAATGTGTGCCAATTTATACATTAGTGTGATTACATGGACTAAAATATGGAACCTGATCTACATGGCTAAAGTAGGGAATGGTAAGGCAGCTGTTCAAAATATCACACTGGAAATAACAGAAGCCTGGAATAAAGAGTAACAATGGGGATACAGAAAAATATGATGTTTTATACATTAAGGAGACTAGCAGGACTTTGTGATCCTTTAAATGTACATTGCGATGGTGGAAAACCAAAATCAAGGTAGTCCCAAGTTGACAGGGTCAAAAACCGGGGGCAGGTAGAGTGTCAGTATTCAACAAGACAGGAAAACTAAGGGGAGAAGCATATTGAAAGGAAATTAGATATTTATTGTAATTATATTGAAGCTATATTTCTAGTGGTAATGTCCAGGAAACAGTATACAATATTATACATAATTAGATCATAATTTGAGTGCCTGTTGATTTCTAGTTGTAGATATCTTTGATGTTAAATGCTTTACTCTAAGGAAGAAATTCTGAATGGCATAGTATGGGAACTTAGGTAGTGAGTGTAATTTAAAGAATGTCAAGTGAAAAGTAAAATTAATAATGAGCCCAAAGAAAATGAAACATGGCAGCACCATGTTGCTACAGAAAAAAATGCAGTAAATAGTTTTGGGACATCGAATAATATCACGGTATATCTCTGCTATTAGCTATGAAGAGAAGAAAGAAAAGAAGGAGAAGTTGAAAAGGGCATGTAGAATGTAGGTCTTAGAAGAGTTGGAGTGAGAGGATTAATATGATCAAAACACAATATCCTTATTTATGTATGAATGAAATTATCAAGGCAGAGATTAACTGATTTTTAAGCATATAGACTGGAATGTATTTATCTTGGTGGTGGAGTGCATAAGTCATTATTTCATGTTTTTGCTGATTTTTGTAATTATCAATTATCTTTCTATTTCTAGTTAATCATGATGAATCTTAGATCAATGATATACTGTCTTCTAAGATAAGTATTCGTGGCTATAAGCTTCCTTTGCAGCATTTGTCACCAACAACTTCCTTTATAAAAAAATATGGGTTGACATGCATCTCTGAATTTGATTTTTAAGAGTAATCCCATGTAATAAAGTTAACAGACAATCTTCACTGCTAAACAAACAATGGACGTATGACAGTGGAGAAAATACTGTTGAAGTTAGAAGTACCTGATTTAAGTTAGATTCTTAACAAATGGAAAAGTAAAAAGTAAAAGATAGGGCAAAAAGCCAACAGAATATGTGGTTATGATTTAATAACAATAAGATTTATAATATTTAAGATATTATGTTTTTTTTCTGTGGAGGAGGGGTCATATCCATTTTAGGTCAGTAGAAAATCTGATCCATGCTTTCTACACTGACAGCCCAACTTGTTAGAAGATTTCAATCTTAGAATTATGAAAAAAAAGAAAAAGAAACATAAAATTATGCATTAAATATTAATGTCCTCAGCCAAGGATTGACATAAATTAATTCTTTCGGGTGTGATAGCCCCAGGAATAAAGTGTTTGTTCCTCAATTCAAGGGGATAGAAGTACAATTTACACTTTTAAAAAATGAAATGTAAAACTGGTGTTCCTTAAGTTATAAACACTAGCATGATTTGTACTAGATAACAAATACTTTATTAATTGTTTTTCTGCTTAGGGCTTATGTATCTCACTCATGGTTTCTATTCAGATTTGCATTAAAGGAAATACGCCAGTTTCTTGCCCAAAAATACTTTTGTTAAAATGATAAATACTAGTGTTTAGATGGTTAAAATAACATAGTCATGACTGATTATGGTACTTCATTTTGGAAATCTATCAATTTAGAAAACCATGTTATCTGTTTCCAAAAACACATACAAATAAACAATGAGAGAAGAAATCATGAAAACCTACAATAAACAAAAAGCCATAAACCCATTTGAAAAGGGGAAGAAAGGAACTCATCAGGAATCCATTTATCTTTGTCACTCTCCAATGAGTTGAAATGGGTATCAGATGACAATATTCTCTATGGATGTTGAAAATTGTTATCACATTACTTTTTATCCAAAGGTAGCTTGGGCTAATGGGCCTGTCATGTCTCACACAAGAAAAGCCTTTTAGGATCCAAGATGACTTTTGTTTTGTCAGCACATTTTATTTGAAAACTTCTTTGGATTCCTATCAACTTGACTGATGCCAGTTTCATTTCATGAATCAGTATTTACATATACAATTACTTTTAAAGCTATTCTTCCAACAGAAGATGGATATTGAGAATTCTTTAGTAACTCTATTCTTAAGCACGCAAAGGGTGAAAAATCATATCAATTAATAAGCACATGAAGAACTGAACAGAAAAAGATTTAAGTAGGGAGGTACAAATGGTCAACATATACATGAAAACATGTTTAACATCTTTACTTATGAGTAAAATGAAATACAAAACTTCATAGACTCCATTTCATCCCAATCAGGTTAACAAGAAAGCAAAAAACTTAGTGGGGGGATGAAACCATTATGTGCTGCTGAGAGGAATCTAAATTATTATCTCCATTTTGTAAATCAGTATGGATGTCTCTGAAAAATTAAATTTAGATCTATCAAACTACCAAACTATACTAGTTCTATGTATGTACATAAAAGGATTTAAGGCAGTTTTCTGTAAAGGCACTCACATACCCATGCCTACTGTGGCATGATTCATAATAGCCAAGTGATAGACTCAGGCTCATGAGTGTCCATCAACATATTGAAATATGAGTGAAGAAAATGCTCTACACACATGATGGTGCTTTATTCAGACACAGAGAATGGAAATATGTTACTTGCTGGCTGAAATGGAGAGCATCGTGATAATTCAGATAATCCAACTTCATATCCACAAGTGTATCATATTTGAGCATGTGTGAAAGCTGAGTAAGAGAAAGGAACATGAAAATGAAAGAGGAACTATTGAGGATAGAAAAGGAGAAACCGCATGGGGAGGAAAGTGGGAATATGTTCAAAGTACATCCTATGCAATATATCACACATCCCCATTGTAAAATTAATGGACATTAACTAGAAACTGTAGACCATTTAATATGACATAGCTCAAGTTTCTGGGAGTGCCTTGTTCCCTTTTATCTCTTCTTAAATCCAGCCATTTTGTACTATTCTTGTAAATTCTGTGAACAGTAGCCAATACATTCTATCCCATTGCTGTTGATAGTTCTTCACAGTTTACACATCTGTTAGAAGTGTGATCTGCTTTCCAAGCTGCAATAAAATATTTTACCAAAAATGTTGTCACTATATAATGTAGATACCTCTCATTTCATCCTTATATAACAGTTTTCTCTTTACTGACCATATGGACAGTGAGAAAGTGTATTTATGTCAGGAGTTTCTTATGTTAGCAACAAAGTTCTAGGAGTCCACATGTATATATTTAGAAGGATATAGGTTTTGTTAGCAAAAAGCAACATCAAAATTTCAGAGCTTGAAAATGAAGATTTATCTCCTACTCACATCACATTATTTTGTCTCCAGTCAGCAGGAATGTTTATGAAACATTATCATCATTAAAAGACATAGATTTGAAACATCTGCTGGGTGGACCACCTGTTGCATGGCAGGAAGAATATGAGTAATGGAGATTCTGGCATTCTCTGCTAAAGGTTTTTGCTCATCCTTGTTGACTGGCAATCCTACAATAAAGAATACCTCTTTTAATATTTAGATGAAATTTTCCCAATGGCTAGCACAGACAATATGTGGAGATGTTAGTTGGACTAAATATTATCTTTACTATTATTTTTTAAGATTTACATAAATGAATAAGTTTTTATGTTAAGGATAACTATCCAAAAGAATAAGAAAATATAAACAGGAAAGAAAGGCAGTGATCTTCTACAGCAACTCTCTGAGACTAAAGATGAGACCTGTACATAAGTAAATCATTATTTTTGGAAAAGGAAGTAGGCATCATTTTTTATTTTAACAAGGAGTAAATTAATGGGGTAGTAACACAATTGGAATAGATTTGAAGATGAAGAAAATTATATTTGGCAACTAGAGATTTCTCAGGGAAGGAAAAGCAATGCAAAGGTATCAAGTATACATAGAGTAGTCAAAATATGTTCCAAGGCCTAAATTAAACCATGAACAATATCATTGAATAAAAGATTGCCTGAAATTATTCACATCTAGTAAATCACAAGACATTTAACAGAATAACTAAGACTGCGAAGGTAAAAGTCCACATCATTTGGGCAACATATCTCCAGCAGACTTCTCTTCAGCAGCAACATGTACACAGTGTGTTTCTCATTTCCTTTATAGGCCTCATAAGAGAGAGACCACAAACATGATTCTAACTTGTATGGTAAGTAATTAGGGGACTGAAAGGATGGGACCTAAGGAAAAACTAGAGTACATATAAGAGTAGAAGAATCTCTCAGTTGTTCTCCACCAACTTGAGGCTAATGGATAAGACATTTTCAAAAAAATCTTCATATAAAGAAGCAAAAAGTAGCATATAATCTTCTTTATTTTTATGTTTGATGCTATATTAGGATAGATTCATCGGTTTGCTTTTAGTAAGGAACTAGATAAACTAGGATCATTTAAAGTATAATAGTTGATAAACTGTTAATAAGTTGTAAGCATCTTTATTCAATAGTTATAATATTACATTTTAACAAATATGTTCAAGTACCAAATGTGGAAGTATGCTGAGCAGTGAATTTATACTTCAGACGGGGCAGGGCATGGGGGGTGGGTAATAAGGCAAACAATAAGTGCTTAGTGGCATGCTCCAGTTACCTGCAAACTAGACACAGTTGCATGTCTTATGTAACATGTTCTCACTCTCCAGGGTAATAGAATTCCCCTATAATTTTCACAGTAGTCTTATTATTGTCCATCTTCTGCAGATAAGGCAGATCAAAGTATTCAGTGTTTACTAAATCCAAGATTAATTTTTGTTGGCTTTTTTTTTTTCTTGCTATGTACACAAGACTTGCTTCAAGCTTCTGGAGTTCTTTTTGCCTGGGCTTCCAGTGAGCTGGAATTACAGGCATGAACCACATTCGTCTTCATTCATGTTTTTAACTAAACTACAAATGAATCAACTAGAGTCTGTTCTCTGAGAAATTAACAATACACTCACTTTGCTAGGAGTTTTCTATTCTAGTACATTTCTTTCTGCTGCTATATGATGGTTTCTATGATTTAAATAGATAATGTATTTTTTGGAAAAGCCATAGATAATTTGAATATAGTAGAGAGGGATGAAGATAATTTACTCCACTATCAATATTACATCTTCCAAGATACTAAATCTTTCAAGAATTTTACCAGTTATAACTATTTAATAGTGTTTCATTCTTTCCATCAGATACTTTCTATAAGTTCTTTAAATTGGACTTTCAGGTGAACAAACTATCTAGAAGCTCACATTCTTGTGTGACACCTCTTATTTCAAATATCCCCAGTTTATCTAGATGGCTCTGATCACTGCAGTCTACAGAGAATCTTATTTTCAGTTCAAGTTGAATTGGGTTTGAGGTGAAAGTTCCTTCTAAGTTCCATGCATGTTGCTGAGAATAAGCTCAAATTCCCCATTAACCTACAAAATGTATACAGATAAATAGATGATAGATAGATTGATAGATCTGGCGATAATATTATATTTCAGGAAAATATTGATTGCATTTAAACACATGATAAAAAAAATTTAATGAAATTATCTCCTAAAAATTAGATAAGCTTATTTATTATATCTTCTGTCTCAACAGTTTTAAATTTATAACAAATATAAATTAAATGTATAACTGATAGATTATAGATAGATAAATTCATTCATTGATGAAATGTAAATAGGTGATAGGTGACAGACAGATGATAACTAGATATATAGATATAAATATATATGATTTATAAATATATAAATAATATATTATATTTTATAGATAGATGTAGATTAACATAAAAAAATAGAGAGATCATAAATGTATCAATGTCAACTGCTTAATTTTTGACCACTAATATTTCATTAGTAATAACTTTCTTTCTTCTCTTGCATTCATACCTGAATAAATTTAGAAGAAAGCCTAAGTGGTCTCCTTATTATCTCCATGATTGGTTCAAACTACATAAACAAATTTGCTTAGTCTCTTAAAGTCAATAAAATCTCTTAAAGTCAATAAATACCAGGAAGTACCTTGTTGTACTAAAACAAATACTGTCCAGGTTCAAATGCTGTCTTCTTTGTCATCCCTTCTCCCACCCCAATTCCTCATTTTATAAGTAACAAGTCTTCCCTTAAACTTTTTTGTTTACTCATTTGTTTGGTGTTTGTTTGTTTGTTTGAGACAGGGTTTCTTTGTTGTAACTCTGGCTGACCTGGAACTTACTCTGTAGACCAGGCTGGCCTTGAACTCACAGAGATCTGTCTGCCTCTGCCTCCCAAGTGCTGGGGTTTAAAGGCATATGCCACCACTGCCTAGCAAGAATGTAACCATTTTTATTCACATACAAATCTGCATGAAGTAGGTTATATCCCACTCTGCAGAGAAGTCTCCACAGTTCTGCTGTGAGGAGGTCATTGAAAGACTGTCATCACTAGAAGAAAGAATGGTCTTTCTTGCCTTGCTTATGCTTGCTAACCAATTCTGCTCTGGGTGCTTCATTTTGATCTGAAATTTATTTTCTAAGCTGCAACCATCGATTTAACTGACCTAAGTGGGAAGTATGAGATTGGTACCATCCTTAAAATTTTCTTGGGTACTGTGTCTTGGCGAGGGCCATGTATATGTCTTAGAATAAATAGTGTCCCCATTAAAATATAAAATAGTGCTAGCTTATAAAGGAATAGGCCCTGTGATAGCTAGGAAGGTTCTATATTCCAGGTGATCTGTATGAAAAAAATCGAATTTAGAGACCAGTATAGTCTGGGTGAAATGTATAAAGAATGTTAAGAATATTGGTACACACCCTTAATGCCAGTATTCAAAAGGCATTTGTGTTTCATGCTTTTAATCTCTAAGACAGAGCAGAGTGTGTAATCAGACAAAGGAAGCAGAGCTCAGAAAGAGTTAGTGTCACACAAAAAGTGACATCTGAGATGATTCAGTGAAGGACAAAGTGACAAATCAGATGAAGAGTTAGCAAAATGAGAGTAAGGACACACCCATCTCTCATGGTATAAAAGCAGACTCTCAGTTCAGAGCAGAATCATTTACAAGAGAGTCAGTTATAGAGGCAGTATGAGGCACCTGTCTGAAGCAGGCAGATGGGGAACAAGACAGAGACAGTGAAGCAGTCTGAGGATAAGACTGAGACTTACTGGGGCAGTTTGAAGCAATCAGAGCTCAGGGGGAGACACAAAGACACGGAGACAGCTTGGGAGAAGAAATCAGTATCAGTCTGGAAGAATGAGTCATTTTGAAGCTAAGCAGAGCAGTTCAGTCTGAGGCAGTCAAAGTCAGTCAGAGTCTGTCAGAATCCAAAGAGTTCTGTCAGAAATAATCACCCAGCTCAGAAAATCAGTTTAAACCAGTCATCTTGGAGAAGAGTTTGAACCAGAAAAGTTAGTTATATACTGCTCTGAATTCAGAAGGAACTAGTCAGAGTGGCTCAGTAAGCATTAGGTCTCTGAGGCTGAAGATATTCAATCTATTCAAATTATAGTACTGCTGCTGTTCCTATTTATTGTGATTATATAACCTATAATTTGATCATGTCATTCAGCCTTTGGCAGCCACTGTAGCCATTTATCCAGCCCTGATTCTCTCTGATGAAATATTCACCAATGCCCATCTTAGAAGTTCTCTCTTGTGTATACACCTTCCACTGCCAAATACAAGAAAGACCTCAGTCTTAACTAATTCAGAATGTTAGGTGCTATCCTACCTTAGATGACCAAAGAAACTAGTTCACTTCTGAAATTCACAGTGTTGTTCCATTTGTTCAAGACATTTAACAAAATTTTTACCTTTCATAGCAATGTTAGGCAGTCATCTTATTTACAAAGCACCTTTAAATTTGATTGAATGAAACTCAGTAAACTCTGTATATCAAACATCCTACTTGTTTTGTATTAAAGAGTGATTCTATTTTATTATTCTGTTTACTGACAAGTAGGAAGACATTTCTTCCTTCATTCTCTCTTCTTTCCATACTAGGAAATGGAACAAGGCCCTGATACACCATTTGCTTTATGGTAGGATCAGTACATACACAGCATGCATCTGGTATGGGATCCTCAAATCTGCTGCATCAGTTGGCTGCAATTCAAACCTGAAGACAAATTCCCTACTCTAAAGCTGTTTGCACTTACCTTGGAGTACCCATGCTACCCTCAAAAAGCCGCATATGCACCTTTTCATGCTCTCTTTTCTTAGTGTGACACCATCATTGTCAAATTCTGAATTAAATGTTGACTCGAGTTTTGTCCTGCTATTGAAAGGCAGTGACAACAGTTTTAAAGACAGGTAGTGAGATAATGAGAGTACCTCACCTTGAACTCACTGACACATGGTATAGGCTTTGGGAAATATGATGTACTGGCTACTTTTATACCAAAGGCCATTAGCGTTAAACTACCCACAGATCACCTGAGATTGTATTAAAATATAGACTAACTCAGGGTAGCTGCTGGAGACTATGATTCTGAGGCATTTTTTGGTACCTTGAGTAGAAGTGGGTGGTGAATATTTAGCTGACAGTCTGATAAATAGCATGTGTTCATAGAATAGTAGTTCTATAACCCTACCATGACCCTGCAAATTTGGAAATTCCTACCAAGAAGAAAATTTTAAGAAAATAAACATAAAAGAGATCTAACAATGGATTCTGTGAACAAAAAGAATGATGCTGATTCCATTTGGTTAATGGGTTTATTCAAGTTCATCATGCTTCAGTTCACTTATTTTTCCACAAAAATAAATGCCATTCTCCTGCTAACAGCTGCCACTACAATTGATAAAAAGCAGACCATAATATCCAGAACATCCAATGTGTCAAAGATACTCTCACTATAATGCCACATAGGTAAAGTAATATGGGGGATTGTTTGGTGACTGTCATTCTTAGCATGTCTTTCTTGGTGATTTTTCCTTTTAAAAAAAAATAAAATAAAATAAACAGTTCCTTCAGCCAGTTTATTGTTAAACTCCTCAGTATCGTAAACTTCATAGAATCATTTGAAATGATTATAGACATAAATGATTCAAGAGAGCATCTCTGTACAGTCTGTTATTTGCTTGCTACTCTATATGCACCATCCATACAAGGTCTATGGTTTTTCTGACATTGACCCAATGTTCTCTTGCATTGTTAAATTATTAAATGTACAGCATGTGTGTTTATAATTTGTCAGTGTTTACTTTTATGCAACTTGTTGCATTATTTTCTCTAATATTTCCATTGCTAGTGTTTGGTACTTTTTTGTTTTGTCTTTCCATTTTGATCGACTGTAGAAACATATTATCCATAAACCAGGCTTTTTCTCCGTGCTGTGTACATATTGGACATGTGGAATGTCTAATGCAACCTCTTCACACTTACTTTAATGGTATGTGCCATGATGAGGGCTTTATTACAGCAATTTCCCTTCCTGCTTTAAATCCTGTCATCCAGCACAGCTTGAGTTCCTGTTGGACCAAAAGACCTTCACAACTGTCAGAAACTTGAAACTAGATGCTCTGTTTATTAAAGTCACTGGACTGTTCTCACCATTGACTTGTATTTGGCTATTTATTTTATTCATTCTATTAGAGTACTTTACATGTACAAATTTTAGGTGTAAGTTTCTGGGATTGTTCTTAGCGTAAGGATAGTAACAAGAAAACCCTATTTGATTTATATTAGTAGCTTTCATTTTCTTCTTGAAAGATATTTTCTTTAGGCTACCTGAGATTCAAAGCTCATTCGTCCACCTTGTGGAATGACATATTGTATATAGAAATACTCAGTTGCTTGTTGTCATTTGGACTTCATTTAATGCCTTGCAGATCCACCTTAACAAATTAAATTCATGAGGACTCAGTAGATAAGAGCACTTGCTGCACAAGCATAGGACCCTCAGTACAAACCCCTGACACCAACCTAAAGAGACAGGATATACACTACAGAGGCACAGGCAGAAGGATCATTAGGGCTTGCTGGCCAAAAGCTAGCTACTGATTCAGTGAAAGACTTTATCCCAAGTGAATACGGTTGAGAATGATAGAATTATATACCCCATGGCCTCTTCTGGCCTCCAGACATGCCCATACACAGGTCCCACATAGACATTTGTAAGTATATCACATGTATACACCACACACACACATACAAACACACACACTCACACACGCATACATGCACAGACACACACTCAAACATACATGCAAATGAACAAAATAATTACATATACAATTAGCAGTATTATTTATTCTTAATGCACCATTGACAACGTATTGTGTCAGTTCTTTAATTAAAGAGATGCAATTGTTATGATATTAAGACAAAAGAAAAATGCTATTGGTTAATCCAGGTTAATCCAATTTAAATTTGCATAAGATATATTTTCCTGTAGAGATTTCCTTGGTGTTATTTTTAAACTATTAATTCCAGGTCATTAAAACTCACGTTGCAAAATAAAAATACTATAGAGTTGCCATTGTTTTTGTTTCTTTCACTTATTTATATTTCTGCATCTGATTTCTTTCTTCTTCATTTTAGAAGCCTATTTGTTATTTATCAACTATTTAGGAAACCAATGAAAAGCTGGTGTAGATCTGTAGCCATAGAGATGTAGATATTGATTCTATAAACTAATCCACTGTGATGTCATCAGTGATTGTTTGGCTGTGCTTATTATATGGATTCATAGAAAGGGCAATAATGCAGTAAAATGATTTTGAGTGAAAATCTCATTTAAGCAATGTCCTTTTAATATTCATCTTCTGTAATAAAGTAATAGAATTTTCAGCTATACAGATAAGTATTAGAGAAACTTGAAGTTTCCATATGGTCCCACCTACAGAAATTAGTGAGTATGATTCATGTCTGTGATTCCAAAATGAGACCTCAGAAATAATCAAACTACTTAGAATTTGGAACTGTCCTCTCTCTAGGGCCTAATTGTCTAAATGTTCAAATTCCAAAGAATATAGAAAAACATCTGTTAAATTAATAATCAATATGCATGAATCTTCAAAAACTTTTGCAGAGGGAAACAATGCTTGACATCACATCTTCTACCCTCCAGAGATTACAACCAAAAGCTAACTAATCAACTACATTTTATCTACCAAGTCAACTAAGAAAACCTTTCCTACCAAGATAAATTATGTCTAATGTGCTTTTCCAAAGTAAAACAAAAACAATGGAGGTTTAGTTCACAGTTTCATAGTATTGTATCTTAGGAATGCCTAAAGAATTGGGATAAAGTTAATGCATCTTTTATCATTTATGAATAATGAACTTTCACTTATGAACCCAAATTAGCAGAAATATGGCCATGAATATGTCAGTTTTCTAGTATTATGAAACAATAATTCCTCTTTTCTCTGTTACAGAAAAATACTTGCATGTCAAACATTAGAAAATACATTGAACATATTCAGGAGAAATATTAGTGAATAAAAAAATGTACCCTAACAAACATTTTTAAAATAAAAACAAAAGTTAACTTTATTTAATCTTCTCTTACATAGTTTCATTTTAATTACATATATTTACTATGTGTGACAACTATGCTGTGTGATTCAGGTGCCAACAAATGAAACAAAAAGATATTTATTTCCTGTAGGCTATATTTTAAATCATTATTTTATATTCTATATTTTTTTTCATTGGAATGCTAATCTATCTGATCTGAAATATATAGATGCCATGACCAAAAATAAAATTGTCTTTGACATCTCCCCTCACCTTGCTGACTAGCTTTTATAGTGTCAGAAAGCACTTTACAGGCTGCTGGTGAAAGAAACAGTATCAGTGATCTTATCAATGCTAAATCATATAAAGTACTTGACAAGATGTACCCATTGGTGCAGTGGTAGTTTTCTGGTGGTAATCTAGAGTCCTTTGTTTTGAGTAAGGGACCATTCCGTAAGAGGGAATTCTTACCTAGTAGTTGTAAACACGATGAAAAAACACATGGTTGGTGAAATCATAGTCCTTAGGATTAAATTTATACTGTTATTTAGCAGAATTGTAATGCCACTAAGTTACCTTTTAAACACTAACTTAGAATTTGGAACTGTCCTCTCTCTAGGGCCTAATTGTCTAAATGTTCAAATTCCAAATAATACAGAAAAACATCTGCTAAATTAATAATCAATATGCATGAATCTTCAAAAACTTTTGCAGAGGGAAACAATGCTTGACATCACATCTTCTACCTTCCAGAGATTACAACCAACTAACAAGTGCCACTTCCAGATTCAATCAGAGAAAAGTCTTTATGAAATGAAAACATAGATATCTGCTCAAAGTGCTGAGAATAAGTGATAGTTGAGTATTCATCCTTAAATAACATATTTTAAAAACCCCAACATGGTTTTACAGGTAACATTGTAGAAAGGGTAAAGTATTTAATGGCCATAAAATAAACATAATGCTGTAAAATGCTATCTTCTAGTCATGTCACAGAAGCACAATCGTGACTTCATAGCAGTTATATCTACTTATTATGGAATTATACTCATGTGGGTCTTTTAGTAATCAATCAAGAATCTGAGAGGAGATTATGGGACTTTACCTCTTCCTGCTGAGCAGCTGTCTAATGATAGATTCAGGGGAAAGGGTAGTCACTGTCTTCAGTTGTCTATCCCTGAGAAGTCTACAATATTCCATGAAATAACACCAAAGCTATGGTCATAGACGTTACACAAATTTGTCTCTAAAAATAATAACTAAAAAATAATTTTTAAATATCTATAATCAATTAATTTAACATAAATTAAATCAAAATATAAGCCAGTTGTGAGTATTTTCTTCCTTTTAATATTTTCATAGTTATATATTGGAAAAGTTAGTCAACTTCTTTTGTAGTAGTTTCATACCTTTCTGCTGCAAAAACTCAAAATTATTGTAGCATCTCACAGTGCATTAATTGCACTGATGTAAAACAGACAGAAATCAGCTTCACTCAGATTACATCATTGCTTTATTTTCCTAGGCAACATTTTCAGTACCAGGAAGGTTTTAAAGCTCAAATGAAGGCAATAATATTTTATGAGAGATGGAATATTGTGAAATGAAGGATGAGAGAAGATATGGTTATAAACGAAATCTAGATCATTGATTTAGTTGATGAGAAAATACAGAAATACTATTTCTGAAATTTATTTTCTGATTTGTCAATACAATCAGTGCAAAATTGAGAGGAGAGGGCAAAGAGGAGGATAAACTGAAGATTAAGGAGAGTAGGGAATTGAGTTAACTAGAAACACTATGTCTTGTCGGCAGAATTAGAATTCTTTGGTAGTTGATGTCCACTAATTTTTGTACAGTCAGTAAACAACCTCATTCATTTTACTTGCTGCTCAGTTTTCAAATGATTCCCTTTACAATTGAGAAAAAAATAGATTTTCCATTTAAACTAAGATTAAATAGTGTCAAAGAGAACAATGATGGGATGGTGCTGGAAAACAAATAAATGATGAATAATATTGGTGATGAAGCACAGAATCCAAGCGGCATGAGGAAGTACATGAAAACGAGTGGGCTGCAGGATTCTCAGGAAGTCAGATGACCATAGGATGAAGGTATAGTAACAGTGAAAAATAGGAGGGCAGATGTGTCAGGCCAGATATGCTCACCGGGCCATAGGAATATCATTATTTGGGGTAAACAGCTGCCTTCTGCTTGAATTTGAGTTCCACTTCATAGGATAAGTGTATACTTGGTATAAACCTGATCAACAGTCTATGACTGGAGAGGTCACAGGGGAAACTTACTACTGGAGTTATCTTAATTAGACACATAGCCGAATTACCTTTGGAATATCAGTGTTTACAGTCTTATATTAGTTCTGCTCTCAGCTATAACCAGAGGAACTCCCCCTCCCCCTGCTCTCTTTTTCAGTAGACTAATATCTAGTCTGGGTTGAGAAAATGCAACTTTTTATTGTTCATCCCTAAACTGGACACCTTTATCACCTCCTCCCTCCAAAGCCCAAAAATCATCCCAGAAGAAAAGAAAGAAATATTGCAGGACCTGAATAAGGAAGGAGTATTATGAAAACCTGTTTTCTGGATATGGTGTAGGTGTTGTAACTATGAACACAGAGAAGCTCTGAGCGTGTATATACAACATTTGGACACAACAAAATCCATGACAGGAGGAAGACTGCTTGGGAAGAAAGATTTCAGCCAGAGTGGAATGAGTATGAGAAAGTAATGGAATAAGGAAGAATACAGTCACACTACACTGAATACATGTATACATTTGTCAAAAAGTAAATTTAAAAAGTTTGTGACAGAGACCATATGTTTTACTTTATTTGTAAAGCTCTGTTTTAGTGCTCAGCGATAAGAATTTTGAAAATTATTTATTAAATTTTTCATTTCAACTGATCATTTAAAATATTTAAATAAAACCCTAATTAAAAGCAATGTTGAAAGCCAGTCAGTGGTGGTACACACCTTCAAACCAAGTACACATGAGGCAGACACAGGCAGAGTTCTGTGAGTTCAAGTGCAACCTGGTCTAAAGAGTGAGTTCCAGGACAGCCAGAGTTACAACAGAGAAACCATGTATCAAAAATAAATAAATTAATAAACAAACAGATAAATAAATAAATAAATAAGTTGTGAACTACATATCTACTCATACAGAAATAATATAATATTCATACTAAACATAAGAAGTACCACAATATTATTTCTATGAATACTGTTCCTATGCCAATGAAAAAGTGATTTATAATATTATAATATTATGTAAATACCTTTATTAGCCAGTGTTCTCAAGAGAAATAGAATTAACAAGTTATGTACAATTAAAAAAAGCATTTCTTATGAGATGTTGGCTGACAATATGAAAGTAAGTAAGATGAGAAGCTTTATGGCCATCTGCAAAAGGAAACTAAGGAAATCTTGAGGTACAGGTCAATTGAATCCCAGATGCATAAGAACAATACAGGGTGAGAAGAAAGAAAGCCCGATATTAATGCTGCCTTTGAGTACATCTGCCACATTTGTCTTATGAGTCCTTAAATTTTATGCCATCTATTATTTATTGAGCATCAACATTTGCATCTTTCAAAATGGCATTTTAATTCATACAAATTACTATTTACCATTCAGTACAAAAAAAAAAAATCTTACTAATTCTAATGTTTGAATACAGGAAGACTATTAATCAAGTACCACACAACTTTCACCCTGTCTCAAGGTCTAATTCCTCTTATTTCTCTCCTTTTCTCCAGCTCCCATTATAAGTGCACATAATTAATCTGATGTTCTTACTTTGATTTATTTCTAATTCCTTTCTGGTTATCATCATTGCCTGTGCCCCAGGCTGAGTGTTACACAACGAACAACAAAGCTCTTGATGCAAAAAAATCAAGGAATAAATTTAAGAAGCAAATATGATTTGATTATTAAAAGGTAAGGCTTCTCTCTGCTACAAAATCCTGTCCTTTGTCATCTTGCCACAGCCTTTCATAGCCAAAGTATCTTCACTCATGGATGAATGTGTTCACTTACACATTACTCAAATTGGATTAATATACTTTTATTTGGATAAAACTGTCTTTAATTATATGTCAAGCAGAGAGCTACACATCTTTTTTAGTATTTTTCTTTTCTTTCTAATTTTCTTTTATTGAAAATTGATATTTTATGTAATATATTCTTATTATAGTTTTTCCTCCCCCATCACCACCAGGACTCCCCCAAATTCCCCTCCTATCTGACTCCACACCTATTCTGTCTCTTCTTAAAATCCAAAGGAATCCAAAGACTATTAATAAAATAAGATAAAGCAAAACAACTCAACCAGAATTAGCAAAGAAAACAAACAAACAGAAGAAAAGGAGCTCCCCCAAAATAGCACAAGGAAGGCATATTGAGGCAGAGATACACAAGTTCTTACACATAGGAATCTCTTAAAAACATCATTCCAGAAATAATACAAATGCAAAGGACCTGCAAGAAAAAAGAAAAAGAAGAAGAAGAAGAAAAAAAAAAAAAACAAAAAAACAAAAAAAACCCTGTCAAAGCATTATGAGACAAAGAACCTTCAAAGATGCTGTTGAGCTTGTTGTATGTTGGTCATTTACTGCTGGCCCCAGGGCTTGTTATGAGTTGTTTGTATCCCAGTGAGATTCTGTAGGGGAAAACTAATTTTTCATTTGCTACTGGATATCAATTGAAGATAATTCCTGTGATGGGAATGGGAGTATTCGTCTGCTTGTTCTCTCAACTCTGGTACCCCACCTGGTACAGCCCCATACAGGTCATGTGCATGCTGCCACAGTCTCTGGCAGTTCACATTTGCTTCGATTTTCCTCTGCTTAGAAGGCCTGTGGCCTTCTTTCCCTGATATTTCCATCCACTCTGGTTCTTACAGTCTTACCACCTTTTCACTTGTGACAACCAAGCACTGTACACATCTATCATTCCTCATGAGAGTAATTGTTATTCTACAATACAATTAGCCAATGCAAAAGAAAGAGAATAAGTAAAAACTTATGCAAAAAAAAAAAAAAACAGAGGATGTTTTCAAAAGAGATAAGATTGAATCCTGGACCTCTAATGTTCTCTTGTTGGTCAATTTTAATAATATCACCAGCATTGATAACATACTTATTATTATTTTATTTTTTAAAATGCAATCTCTTTAATAAATCTTAACTACATTAAATATTTCTTTATCATTATGAGTCCTAGAATTTTTTTAAAATGTATTAATTACATAAAATTTGATAACATGGTAATATATCAATGCTTTTTTGTGCTTCTAAGTTCTTTTATGATATTTTTAAACTTTGTAAAATGAAAATTGTAATTTATCAATAAATCTGTTGGGGAGAAATTTTAGCAAATAAGATATCCATATAAGTTTCCAGAAACAATTAATTTCACCTTTTTTTCTCATTATAAGCTAAAATATTCCAAGTAAAAAAAAATTAAAAAATGTATGTAATAAAATGTAAAATACTAAATTTAAGCTCATTACCTCATGCTCATAAAACAAAAATATCTATTTGCCTTTCTAATTTAAAAATGTCCATGAATATTAAGCTTTAAATTTAAATATGAATACTCTAAAAACTTTATTAATCTATTATATATTATATATATTTATTAATTATTTAATAATTATTTAATTAATTATTAATTATTATTAATATTTATTAATCTATTATATATATACATACATACATATACATATTTGTCCATTTTATTTTCAGTGCATTTAGACTGTTTATTTTCAATTTATTTTTATAACAGTTACATAACATATCATATCAACCCTCAATGATAGGAATTACTATTTCTCCAAGTTTCCTAGGCATAACAACACGTTAATGAATACTTTCTCAAGGGTCCATAGAATTACTTAGAAATAATGTTACACTTATTGCTAAAATTTGCTTATACTTTCACTGTGGTATTCTTATTGTCCATTTCATTGATAAGTATCATAAATAGGTAATGAGTAACATCAAATTAACAGGTAATAAAGAGAGGCATGCAGGTCAATACATACATTTAAAATATATATGCAATTAGTGACTACTTTATATATGACAGTAACTATATTTTTGAACTATAGCATTTATCAATGCAATGTTTCTAGGATAAAATGCTTTCATTCTTTATTCAGTAAAGTCAATGTTATATAATATAATAAACATCATAAAATATCCAAAGTTATAATCAATAAAGCTATGTTGCTCTCAGAAATCTATATCATAACCTTGATCTGAATTTTTAACTAGAAATATATAAACTTTATTCTAATAATTATTTTTTTCTCTATTTTTTTCCAGCAAATAATGACACCAACTCTGTGATGTATTTTTCAAGAATTCCACCACTTTTTTAAAACAGTGATATAATGGTTTTCTGGCAAGGAAAACACAGATCAGTGCATTTATTGTAAAACTTACTTCTATTTGGTCTAAATTGTAGACACTATTTTAATTTCCTTGAAACCATGTTTTTCAAATCTTTTTGTCTGAAAGAACATGTAAAAATAAGAGAGAGATGGTCCTTGTAAACAAAAACAGATTCATTAAACCCTGCTCTTCATCTTAAGTGCCGTTGTTAGGACAACTAAACTTCTAAAAAATTCATGAAAGGAAAGGACATCACCTTAAGAGATGATTTAAGTAGTCATAGCAACCACTGTCTTCAAAACAAGTCTGTGTGCCCAATGTTCCCTTCCTTCCTCTTGACTTAAGATTTGTAAAATATTGTTGCCCTTTTTCTACACGTTTTTTTATGCTATAAAACTAAAAATTTCAGAAATGCTAAGCTATGTCTTGTAGGTTTTCTCTGACATGAGACAAACATTAGCAAACATGAGGATGGTGCTGTTTGTAGTATTTCCTCATAGACTGTGGAACAATTTATGTTCAATATCTAGCTGAGACTAAAAATGTACTTTGATAACACCAGCAACAACTATGAAAATAGTAAAATGCCTTTGAGAACACAAAAATTTGGGGTGTTATATAGACTTTGAGCCAGATTTAGGTCTACAAATTATTTATTATTTTATCCTAGATTATTTTTTATGCTTCTAATTTTCTACTTTTTTTTCCTGTTTTTCTTGGTTTTGTCAGAAACTATTGTGAAATGCTTGTCTGTTAGTCGCATAATTGACTTACTGTCAAGGACCATCTTGATTCCATTTGATGCTCCCTGACCCATTTACCCACTGTGAAAAATGAGGCCCATGAACACAGACAACATTTCACAATTAAAGATGGAAATCTGATGGCCAAACACGTTGGTATATGGCTAGAATCCAGTATCAGAGAGGCTTACATAGTAGGATTACTAGTTTGAAATCACCTTGAGCAACATAATGAGTTCAAAGTCATTGTAAGACTTATAGGAGATCTTGTATAATTCTTTTAAATATTTAGGTAAATTTTCTCCTTTATAATTTCAGAAATGCAAACTTTGCACTTAGCTCTCTTTCCCATGACCTCTGCCATTTCCCTCACATTCCTTACAACATTCTACCTGTAGATATCTTTAGCCCATTTACTAGTTTTGGTTTTGTTCAGTGTCCCACAGAGTTTAATCAGAACCCTCTGTGTGATACTGCGTTTGGAATTAACCCTCAGTGCCTGGTGGGCTCGGAAGTGGGTACATGATTAGATATAATGTTTCTCCTTCTCCCAGAATCAGCGATATGCAGTGCAGTCATTTAAATCCCTGCACTCTCTATAGCTGAGTGTTAGGGTGGCCTGATTTCTGTGGACCTAGTGCCAGTATGCACAGCTGCTGTGGGTTCATGGTTGCCATCTACATGTCCTGCTTAGAAGATGATATTTAACAACTCCTCTCTGCATCCTCTGGCTCTCACAGTCTTTCCCAATTCCACCACATATTCTGAAATGTTCCCTAGGCCTTATTAAGGCTGTTTATATGTCTGGTCTAGGACTAAGTCCTCAATTACAATGTACGTGTGTGTGTGTTTGTGTGTGTGTGTGTGTGTGTGTGTGTGTGTGTGCGTATAAAAATGTATGTGATTTTAAATATGTATAATTTCTTTTTATTGTGAAAGTGTGTAATAATATCCCTGTTTTAATGTTTTCTGACATCAGATTTTCTGCAAATTCAGGAAGAAGGAAAAATGAATATTTCTGTTCACCTTCATATGTGTAAATTGCAACATTCACTCCTAAATAAGAGTGCCTTTTGATTTATGAAAACATTACCTGATGCCAAAGAAGTTGAAGTCCCATCTGGTGGGAATTTATAAGTTAAAAGTCACAGTCCACGTGAGTTGGTTTGGGCATATAAGTGAGGGAACCCCTGTATAATGGAATGATTAAAAGTTCTTAAATGGTGTTTTAATTCAATCAATTAAAAGCATAAGCAGCATGAGTTTGATTGAGTCGATTTAAGGAATTGCACAGTAGTCAATGTGCTATCAGCAGGAGTGAAAATTTCATGTATCACCTACACACAGCTTGAAATTTGTATCCTTCAATTGGATATAACAAACAACACTTTACCATATCAAAGACAGTTTCTAATTTCTCTAAATGAAAGAATGAAAAGCTAGAGACATATATTGGTAAATTATAACTTGTATATCAGTCCTCTAGTGTTTGTTATGCTTAAGAGTTACCATATCTTCACTATGAAAAATTTTGACTCTTTTCGGTATCTCCCACTTTAATCATCACTACACAAATACACATGGCTTTTTCAGAATTAAAGAAAGAAAAAATGATGTATTAGTATTTTAGCAAGATATATTCTTAACATATACTAGTATGAAATGAGAAGTGTTTACAACCATCATAAAATCATTGATGGGTTAAGAATCTGCAATCACAGCAAATGTTACTGAAATTGGAGAGGCATAGTTGTAGACCAAAGAATCTGATACATACACTTACATAATTAATTTTCTGAAAAGATAACAAGTATCTTCAACTTATAGAAAACTTCTAATACTTCTGAAGTTTATGACTAATAGAACTGTCTTGACAAGAACGAATTCGCTTTACAGTGGTCATCACTGTCATTGAGCCAAAGAAAGCCTAGTAGCTGGGAAGAGAGTAAACCTGTATGCACACACCAAGTAAAACATAGGATAAAATAAATAATACCAACTTGAATGTGTCCATTTCACCAGCACAAAGAAATGCCAAGATTATTCCTAAAATTGTCGAGAGTTTGTGTCCTTTTAACAAAATCTGTTTTCGAGCTGAGGAATTTATGTATAAATAATGAAAAGCTGTGTTCTCTTTCTATGACATCTAAAGTAGCATTATACCGGTCTTTGGCTTTATAACATACAAATCATACAGGTGCTGTGATCTCATTGGCTAGACTTCATGACAATAGAACTCAGTATATAAATTCAGTAAGTAAGATTATAGGACTAGATCTTTAGTACTGTTATTTTATTTAAGGTTTCTTATAATTTATTTTAAACTCTCAGAGGATGTGCGACCATTAATTACAAATACTGGGTCTTTGTAGTTTAGAAAGTCTACGGTTTACGAAGGGAATATATATATTCAACCACAGTTCCTGGTACTTTAGGAATAAGATCTTACATTCAAACTAGATCATTTTGTAATGAAACATAGTAAAAGCACTACAAATGAAAAAAAGTTTTATCACCACATAAATTAAGGTGTACATACACATATACATGCTAATTTTCAAAAATTTTAAGATTCCAAAGATGTTCATTTCTACACATGACAACTATTTAGAGTCAATTTTCATCAATTTTAGAGATGAAGAAGTAGACTTGAGGTGAAAAGTAACATTTCTAGCAATAAAAATGAAGAAAATAGTGAAACCATAATTTAAATTCCAACCAACTGACTCCAAAGACCAACTTTTTATTCCTCCTTATTTTTCATTCTCTATCATAAATAAGCACATTAAAATGTTTCATTTCAGATCAAGGATATATCTTAGTAATAGGACTCTTCCATGCAGGAGGTCCTAGGTTCTATCTCCAACACTGCATGAAAAAAAAAAAACTTCATTCCATATCTATATTCAAATAGCTGAGAGTTTTCTAACTTTGGGTGGATAAAGTATTTCACAGGAACCAAGTAGGAATAAAAATAAAAGTTTTGCTTATATCTATACATAGGGAGAGTTTTTGGTGTGATAATCAATTTTTTTCATTATTTAATTAAATTTGTTATTTGATAAGTTCACATATGCATACTAACAAATCTTACCCACCACCATCTTTTCCCATCTCCTTAATACACTTTCTGTCTGCTCTCTTTCATACAAATCTTTCTTTCACTTTCATATATTTGGTCCCCTGTGTGACCCACTTAATTAAGCCAGGGATGTCTATGTAGCCCCAGGTTGGGAGCTATCTTTATTGGAGCCTCATGAACTCAGCAGAGGATTTATACCTGGAAGCAATGATTCCCTGGCTTTTAGAAAATATTAATAGTCAATAGTTCAGCAGGAATGATTATGGTCAAATGTTGCCTTCCCCTCCCAAGACAGAGTGTTGGCAGAGCCTGTCTTGTAAGAGACTACTTCATGTAATTGCAATTGTAAGTTCCTAATTGTTGTGGCTGTATCGAGTCTCTAGGATAGCATTTTATGTCCTTCAACCCTATCTTTCTGCTCTTACATGCTTCCTATAACCTCTTTTGCCAAGTTTTCTGAGTCTTACATGGGAGGATGTAAATGTCTTATTTAGAAATGAGTCTTCAACTTTATTTATTCTCAGGATCTTGGGCATCCATGAGTTTCTGCATTCATCATTATTCATATAAAGAGAGACTTCTCTGAGTATGGCTGAGAGTAGCTATTGTCTGAGGGTATAAGCATACGTGCAGTTTGATCTTCACAGATTGTGAACAAGGCTTGATGTACTAGGCATGGGTTACCTCCCAGGGATGCGCCCTCAAATCCTATCAGAGGGTACTTGCTCACTCTCACACAGCTATACACTTACTTCCCAATGTGGCTAGCTCTAACTTGGTAAACTTGGTTTTGGTTAGTTGTGTTTACAGCTGAATAAAACCAACGTTGCTGATCAATAGCCTAAATAGTACCTTCTGAGAGTTTAAAAACTAACCTTAGGGAAGGAAGTTTCTAAATCAGTTAAAGCGTTTTTTTAGACATCTTGTAACTAAGGTACATGCACTAGAGTCTTATCCTTTAATCTAGTGTGCAATTGAGAAAACTGACAAGATCCTACATTGTTTGAGGAGCCCCTGGGAACTCCTTTGACCAGTTCTTGCAGAAGTATCCTACAGCCAAGACTGGGCATTTTACTCAGTAACACATGGCTCTTAGGTTCAGGGTTATTTTGCAATCCTAATTATCATTAATTAGTGAGTTGTTTACTCTCCATGGGATTATGTGTTTTTTGTGGCTTTTCTTGTTTTGATACTAGCTTTATTCTATTGTGGTGTTGATAGCTAGCTTTATTTTATTAGAATTCCCCACTATAACCAGTCTGGTTAATTATGGCTTTACATATATTACTATTTGTTTTGTGAAGCTTACTATACTCACCTGGAGAGACAAGGGAAAAAAGAGATCCACAACGGATCTGGTATGAGGCAGACTAAGCTTACACAATTTTATTAACAGATCTGTAGCACTAATAACCGAAATATAAAATTTTATAACTACAATAAGTGGTTAATTATGAATTAAAATTGAATTTGTACCAGAAAGAATGTCAGGTATCAAAACACATATGTTTAGCTAAGGAATGCCTCATTTGAATAACAACAGTTTTCTTGCAGGGCCCTGAAACAAAGGTTCTAATATAGGGATATGTGAATATAGTTCCTCAAGAGTAAGTGACTGGCAGAAAAGACACAATGTTGTTTATGTAAAAATCTATTCATCTGTGGGTTCTGCTCAGCAAAAGCAGTTTAGGTCCTTATTATAGTAACACCATCACCTGTCAAAGATTTCTCATGTTGTGGATTCTATTGTTTATTTGAACTAAAAACTTAGGATCACATGTAAAATAACATTAAGCAGACTGGAAATACATTTCACCTTGACATTCTTGACAATTTGAATTATTTGATGCTATAAATGAGTAATTATATGTGGTGAAGCTTGTGAAAACAGTATCATATTAAGTGATACTATGTTTATGAAAATATCAAAAAGGTAGAACTATTGTAAAAGCCAAAGTCAGTGGATAGCTACAGAGAAACAGTGTTATATGAGACAGCAGAGTAGTTGCACATGTAAACTCACAGCTATTTTGACAGCATGCACAAGACCTGTGTAAGGTCAAGCAAAATAGCCCTGCATGAAAGTTAGGGTCTCCATTCCAGCAGCTACACAGAAGTCAGTGATTTATTTAGACAAAAGAATAAACACTTTTGCCTTAAATCAATGGCTACATATGGTGAATCTACATCTATATCTACATCTACAATTACACAAGCTAAACAAAATTAAAATAGAGAGGGAAAGTGGGTACAAAATCCCACCTCTAGCTAAGGACTATTATCAATTTATTGTGCCTGGAAGAGGAAAAAGTAGTTTCCTTGAAATGTTGTGTACCCTAGCAAGTCAGCCCTCTAGTAAAAGGGCACACATCTATATATCTTGGGGCAGTGGACTTGACAATTTTAAATTGTTTTACCTGCTTAGGTATTTTGCCTGCATGTTCACCATGTCTATGCTGTGCCTGTGGAGGACAGAAGGTATTGGATACCCTGTAACTGGAGTTGTAAGTCATTGTGAGTAATTATGAGAGTTCTGGGAAACAAACCCACATCCTCTGGAAGACAAATCACTATACTTAACTGTTTCATGATCCCTCCATCACCACTTGATGTGTTTTAAAAAGTAGGAAAAAAAGGCAGAGAGTTGGGTATGAAGGGAAAGAATTGGAAAAGGAGGCAGACATGGTCAAAATATATTGGGGCAAACACTCATCGAATTAATTTTAAAATAAGAAATAATTTTATATGGACTGAACAGACTATATTTATACATTTAGGAATATAGGTGTGTACCTGTGTGTGTGTATGTAAAACAATAAAAAATGGTCATAAATTTTAAATAGAGAACAAGGGGAAGATTGTATGAGTAGTTAGAGGGAGAAAAGGAAAGGGGAAATTTGATATAATTGTATTTTAATTTTTAACATAAAAGAAAAAATTTAAATGAGAAAAAATAAATGCCCAAAATCTGATGACAAGAAAATAACTAGCATGAAAAGTTCACCAATGATTTGTTTCTAATTTTCTTAAACTTTTCTTCTAAAGAAGAAATCATTTTAAGTTTCAAATTACTAACACTAGCCTACATAAAGTACATATGTTAAAGTAAAAAATATATATATATACTAATTATATAATACAACATTCACGAGGTATCTAATCACCAAATTTAGATACCTAATTACCAAATTGAATGTCAATCAATAAATGATTATATTTTTCTTGAGAAGTATAAGATCATTTTATCCTTCCAAGTATATACCAAGAAATATGAATATATAAGTAGCATTATTTTCATCTTTACTCTTCCTATGATGGTACTGGATTAAACAGGCTGTAGTTTTAAGAGATAATTGAGTTTGGTTTTATACTGTGAAACAAAAAGATTTTGTATAATATAATGAACTACTTAGATAGATGGAAAGATAGATGATAGGTAACAATAGGAAAATCATATTGATTCTTTCTGTTCTTTTTTATCTTATATTATATATTTTGTGTGTGGAGTATTCATGCTTGTACATATGTGTGTATGCATGCATTCCTGTGTGCAAGTGCATGTGCCTGAGTATAGATGCATGGAGGCTAGAGGAGACATCAGGTACCCTCTTCTATAACACTTCAACTTATTCCCTCTATGACAGGAGCCATCATGGAACCTAGAAAATACTGTTCTTATATTAGACAGGTTGGCCAGCAAGAGGCCCCAAGGATCCTTCTATCTTCAAGACACCCATTTCTCAGCACTGGAGTCACAGGAACACATGGCCACATTTGTTTTTTGAGACTGGTGTTAAAAATCTGAACTCAGGTCCTTATGCTTGTGCAACAAGAAGTCTGGCCTAATAGGCAATCTCCAAGAGCATTTATTCTGTTTTCTTACAATTCAGTGGTGGCTCAGAACTACCCAACTACTTGAGGCCAGGCAGATGAATTTTTAACACTGGCTGTAGAGGATATAGAAATCTTGTACCAACTCTTCCCAAGGGAGGTAGGAGGCTTAGCCATAGAAAAGAACCTTGGATGGTACAGGTCTATTCTATCTGTTTAATTTTAAACTCAAGAAGCTGATTACAATCTTACTGTGAAATGTTCTCATATCACAGTTCTCTTTTGTTTTCTCATTTTTGTTTTTATTCAACACAGTCAAGTGAGCAAACCAGGTTTACCTCAAACTCAGGTTCCTCCAGCCTCATCTGGGTGCCTGAAAAGGTATAGATTACCACCTTTCAAACTGTGGTTTCTTATTAATTAAAATGTTTAATTACAACTAGCTAAGAAAATGTTCTGTAGAAGATTAAAATAAATAACACATTGAACACTTTTAAAAACTGAAAATTACAAAATAAATTTTTAAACTTGAAGAACCATACCAGTTTTGTCAATTCTCTGGCTAACACGTCTGTTTTCCACAAGACTCTGAATTTATGGAATTATCTCTTCTTTGTGGAACAATTTTGTATTTGATTTTTCTTAGAGAAATTGAAGGGCACTCAGTTTTTGTTGCATATGATTGTGGATTTTTTCCTCGATGTTTCATCTTAGGTACTCTTTCCCCAATAGGAGAAATTTATGGGGAAAGTTTCAACATTCTAGAATGATCTATAGTAGACGAATAATTTTTCAAAGATGAGCTCTTCAATTACACATTTTGATCCTGGTATTCCTCAACAACTTACAAACTCCCAATTCAAATACAAAGCTAAACTTAATATTCATGTATGAATATTGTAGGTTAGGGTTCTCTAGAGTAACAGAACTTAATAAATGAAGAGAGAGAGGGGGAAGAAGAGAGAGATAATATAATATATATAATAATATAATATATAAGATACATATCATATACAAGATAATATAATTCATACATATAATACATGCATATATTCCTCAAGTTAGTTTTATTTGTTCCAATATATTAACTAGCTTTTGAACTCTATAAAAAACAAAGTTATCTATTTTACTGAATGGTTGTTCTTCCTGAAATGTCCAATTGATATGTAAAGTCTTTAATAAGCTTAGAGATACTTTCCATAAGTGGAGAAGAAATGGTCCTAAGTTGATACATTTAGTGACTTATGTTTCCCACTCAATATTAATGTGTAAACAATTCAAAAATATTTTTAAACTGTTAAAATTAAAGTGCCAAAATATTCAAGCAGTTAAACCTTAAAATGCCAGACAAAACAACTTCATGTGTATATACTCAGTGAGGAAATTGACTCCATCAGACTACAGGAGCACTTCTGCCTACCTAATTGGACATGAACAGGTGTAGGTATACATCTTCACAGACGGAGAAACTCAGACGCAGAAGGCTTAGGAAACTTACTTAGAGATCCACAGCTGTTCAAGTTAGTGCAGACGCATAGAAACCCACTGTGAATGAGACTTTATCCTGGGATTTGTTCCCTTGATAGATCTGTTACACAGTTCCCTTATATATAGCTTTCATTTCTTGTTAGCAATTTGCCACACTCAGGTGGGATTTGACTATATTAATAAGTCAAGACTCTATAAAGTGGTAGTCTCAAGTGCATTTATCCCCATTCCTAGATAAGTAGTTGACAAAGCATTTTAACTGCTTAGATACAAGTGTGGAGGTAAATGCCTTTATCTTCTATACAGAAGGTCTTATTTTGTTTTGGTCATACAGCCAGAATTTCTGTCTCTTTGTCCTTGCCTTTCAGCTCAAATCTGCCAGTGCCTACAGACAGACATTTTCTTAATCTTGGTCTAGAAGACCGTTTGTATAGTTCAGTACATGTCGCTGTCTCCTGTCTCTCAGCTTCAGCCTGTGTGATCATATTGCTGTACCGTAGTTGTTTTCAAAAGTGGGTTGGTAAGGGCTACAACTTTGTCAAGCTGCTGGGACAATATTTGGCATTAACTAAACTTAATTTCCTTAATCCACCACTCTGTTCTTTCATGTGCCTTATATTTCATCTTTTTCCAACTCCCACCAGTATGGCTTATATTTAATACTTGTCACAGTCTTAATGGGGAAAGGGAATAATGTAATAAACTATGCTGCTGGGGATTTATTCTGAAAAACACAAGACTATGGGTTACTTTATATTAATCTTGCCAGGTGTTTCCTGAAAATAGAACTTTGTTCTAAAAGACAACATGCTTTTATGTATAAAACGTGAATGTTCTGAGTGGCTTGGTCTCTGATTACATATTGATGTGTGTAATTTAATATCCTCTCACTGTATATACACATTCTACTTGTCTCCATGAGGCAATCAAGTTTTGGATAACCCTATCTTTTGAATTGAAAAGAAAAAAAGCATTTGGAAGAATCTGTCTAAATTTCAGCATGTATCATCATCAGAAAATTTCTTTCAGGCTAATTAAAAAGAGCTGTAAGGCTAAGCTTAACTGTACAATACATCTAAATTCTTCTGTATGGCATAATGACTTTCATAATTTTCACTTCAATGTAAAAATTAAGTTATTGTTGATATCAAGGTACCATGAATCTTTCTACTGAGTCTCTTCTCTTAGAATTTGCTATTTCTCTGAAAATATAGACTGGTCTTACATAGTGGCATCTTAGGGATATTATCAAAATATATTCCTAGGAAACATTCAAAGAATATCTGAAAGATATGATTGGGTACCATTTCTACAAAACAAAACATAGATAGAAATAATGTTATTTTGCTGGCATACCTTCATATGCAATATTTTGCATATGTGTGAACTATTTGTCTTTAGATATACGTATACATGAATACATAGTAGTCATTTTACTTTGCTTTAACAAATATGCCATATATTCAATGGCTTAAACTACATTTCTCACAGCTCTGGAAGCAGAGAATACTAAGATAAACATCCAGTCAAAAAGGGGTCTGCTGAAAATCCAGTTCATGGTCTCTAGATGCCTACCCTCACATTGCAACTTCACATTGTGAATCTGAGAATGAGCACCTCTCCTTTGTCTCATAAAGGCTCTGTTTTCTTCAGTTAATTAATCCCAACAATATATGCCACACTCCTACCTGACTGCCTATTGGTAAATCATCACAACGGGATTGGAACCAACATAAGAATTTTAAGATTATACAAACATCATCCTACATTAGACTTCCATAATAAATCACCAGCTTATTGACTTAAACTGCAAACATTTATTCTGAAGTTTAGGAAATCCAAAACAAGTATTTGGGTAAGGTAGTTTTATTCTAGGTCCATCTTCTTTTGGCTCCAAGGTAGCCAAATCTCCTGCTAAACTCCTTGTGCTCATATGTTTTTCTGCATCCATGGGGTGGATATTTTTCAATATTATTCTGAGAAAATTAACGTTATCTTCTATGATCATTCTTTACAATCATATATTTAACTTCCCTGATTCCCCTTTTATATACTATAATTACATTGAAGGTAGACCTATAAATTCTGTATTTTTTTTTACCAAAGGAACAGATAGGTAATAGTTAGATACATGGGTACGTAGGTAGGTAGGTAGGTAGATTGAATAATTGATTTTTTGATAGATGTTTATAAAATCTATATATAAAAATAGATAGCTGATAAATAAATACATAGTAAATAGATAGATAAAGGTAAATAGATTGATTGAAGGCAGATAGATAATAGATGACAGATAGAGAGATAGATGATATATAGATGATAGATGATTTACAGATAGAGAAAGAAAGAAAGAAGGATTGATAGATAGATAGATAGATAGATAGATAGATAGATAGATAGATAGATAGACTGATAGATGGGTAGATAGATAGACATATAACATTGCAAATAAATATAAAATGTAACTGATAAGTGTATAATCAGATAATGGTAAAAAAAAACATACAGCATATGGGCTCCTGTATCCTTCAATGAGAAGAGAAAGTGTACTTCACTCATAGCTTTGCTGACCAATGAAGAGCCCATGAGAATACTAGATTATATCTTAATCCCTATATTGTTAGGTGGCATATAAGAATAGCCAGAAAACCAAAAATATCAAATGCAGAAACTGAAATTACTTAGATAAATTAAAATGAAAACAGAAATCTTAACTTCCAAGGTGTTTATTGTTAAAATATAGACATTGACTGGGAAAGAGGGACATCTTAAGAATTGGTTTTGGAATGTTAAGGGAAACATAGCTAGAAATAGCCCCTAAATTCTGATGAGTCTTTTTACGTGCAGAATGTCTACTTATGCCTATTGCATGTGACTCTGCTATTCCCATCAAAAGTATTCTTCCTATTTCTCTCTAACCTGAGTATAACTGGACTTTCTACTCCCAGTCTGAAAAGATTCTTTACTCTTGGTGATACCACTTTCTCACTCCTATTTAAGGGAATTAGCTTTAAATTGCTTGGAAAATCTTTAATGGATCCCCTAAAACAGTTGCCCTTTAAGACAATTCTGATTCTACACAAGACACTCACATGACATTTTTTTCTCTAACTATGCTCAAATACAATCAGATTACTAATTCCTAATTGGTGAAGAAGTACATTATACCCCCCAAAAAAACAAATATTTATTCTCACAGAGGAAATCCTAGGAGGATATATGAAACTGGACACTAAAAATGTGAAATAATGGTAGGAGGGCACAAAGTTCAATCAGTTTTAACTTATTGACCTGATTCACTAAGCAGAAATTCTCCATTTACAAAGTGCTCCAACAACTGTTTTTCTTCAATGGGTTGAAATGCGAAACAAAATATGGATACAGAACATGATGGAATACAGAAATGATATGCCTTGGTTTAAAGTACGAGGTGGTTTTCCAAAGGAAGAAGGAGACCAGAATGTTAAAGTGGGATTGTAGCTGAAGATTTATTCACCTACATTATGAGGGTCTAGCATGTATAGATTTGACACTGAAAATTTAATTTGTGAGAGGAAACAGCAATTTTGAATAGCTATTTGATTACTTATATCTCAAAACCAGATCTTATTCTGAGAAATTCAATGACTGAATTAGGGAAGATAGTTAGTTGCAATGGAGGTTTGTCTTGCTAGTGTGGTTGACACCAAGTGACCACATTTAACTGATATAATGAAGGAATTCAGTAGTAAAAGCAAAAATCAGAACAAGAGAACTTACAATTGTTTAACTGATTTTAGTGACCTGAGAAATATTTAATGTTCTGATAAATCCTACGTGAAGAGTTTCACGTCAATAGAACATATTTTTTAAGAAAATAGACACAGTCCTTCAACCAGTTTCTAGATACGAGTCCAATTGCAGATGCAGAAGTTCTTCAATGGTAGTGATAGCAAGTCCTCTTGAGATTCAAACTTGAACTGATTTTTTTTTTCTCCTGGTCTTCCCTAAAGATGTCTATAGCTTTTCAGGAGCAAATGTGATTTTCAGGGTATTATTACTACACATAACTTTAAACTGACACCAATTCCAGGAATCCAAAAATTACTGTTGCCCAAAGGTCAGACTAGGACCTTTGGGAAGTCAGGTAAGCAAAAGAGTTTAAGCTAAATTCCATCTCACAGTAGATTAACTTCGATTCTATGTCTATTGTGACCATTTCTGTAGCATCTGAAAACATATCTTGAAGCAGAACCAGTTGTCAGATGGCAGAATCACCGTACTGTTCCCCTCTCGTATGGAATAAGGATCATTATAGTATATATTTTATGGCTTTAAGTTCAGTGTTTTATGTTTCCTTTCCATGCAGATCCACTCTGTAGGGGAAACTGTAATCAGGATATATTCTTTGAGAAAGGAGTCTATTTTCTTAAACCTCCATTTTTCTTTTTTTTCCCCCTATTATTGAAAATAGACTCCTTTCTCAAAGAATATATGCAGAGGGCCTAGTATAGATCAAGGCAGGGTCTGTGTATGCTGCCTCAGTCCCTGAGAATTGATATGAGCTTTGCTCATGTTGATTTATTGGACCTGGTTTTCCTGGTATCCTCCATCCCTTCTGGCTCTTACACAATAATTAAAGGATTCTTTGAGCCCTTAGGGGATGTATTCAATGAAGACATCCCATTTAGGACTGTATGATTCAAAGTCTCTAATACTCTGAATATTTTCTAGATGTGGTCTCTATTTTTCCCATCTGCTGCTAACAGAAGCTTCTCTAATGATGGCTTAACAAGGCACTGATCTATGGATTTAGCAGAATGTCACTAGGAGTCATTTTATCACAATTTCTTTTTACTCTAATCAAGATTTCTGATACATCAATGAAATATCAGAGCTCAGTTGAAGGAGATAAAGACTTAAAGTTAACTATAGTAGTGTCTTGTGTTTTTTCATACCATTAAATGATTACTCTAACTCTTCGTGCCATATTCTTCTTATCTTTAAGAGTGAATTTATATATATATCTTACTTTGGAGGCTTGTTCAAGTGACTGAAATGCTGTTAGCATCTAACACAGTTTCTGACAAACAAGTGTAATACTAATAAAACAGAAATTTCAGCCCATTGTTTGTTTCTCTTTTGCTACTCTTTCATATAATTCAATACCATTTGAAGGAACTCGCCCTGAGCTTTATCTTTTTTTAATTTATTTGACAATATTCATTTAATTTTGTTGAATCTGAAGCTTGCTGAAGAAGAGATCCTAAAGTAACTTAAAATCTCCAAGTAGAGACAACAGCCTAAGACTTGAGAACACAAACTTACTAATTTGAGGTAATGCCTTTTGATTGCATTCCAGAGATCTATGATGGATTTTTTGAAGCCTGTCTCTACTCACTTAATGTTTTCCTTTTCTCTTGTTGTAGATAGGGAAAACAATCATCCACTACCATTATCATCGATATCCATATTAGAAATCTTCCAAATTGGCCTTGCCTACAATTGAGTGAGAAAAATCTCCCATATTTTGGATTTTATTATAGGTGTGTCTTCTTATCTAACTTGTCAGTAATGAAGGAGAAGTTCATAGCTTATAACAGATTTTATTTCTCAAATTGCTCAGGAAAAAAAAATGGAATGAAAGAGATGCTCACAGTACAGACTCTGCTCTAGATTCTAATGCTTACCTCAAAGGGAGACTAAAACAGTTTCTTATTCAATTAAAGACTCAGTGGTCTCACTAAATACATTCCTAATTCGTGGGGTGCATATCAGATCCACCAGACATCTACAAATGTTGCCACAGTGAAAATGAAGAAATCTTTCACTGAACTTAACTATGTCTGAGCAGAGAGTGTCTGTTAATAGCATTAAAATAAATCTAAAGGAAAATCCACCAAGTACTACTAATTATGCATTAAATGTGAAATACTTCAGAACTGCATACTCCAGGGAAATAGAAGTCAAAAGATCAAATTGAGTCTCAGTACCTAATGGTGCAAGTACTAACTAAGGATTCCTTTAGAGAAGAGGAAACTTAGTTTCAGATAAGTTAAATAACCTAAAGTCACCTAAATAATAATCAGTAGAATTGGAATTAAAACACAGTGTTTTATTCCAAAATAGTTTCTCATTCATGGTATACATATAAGCCTTATAAAACATAGTTTTATTTCTAGTTATAGTGAAGATTTATTGTTTGACTCCTATATAAAATTTACCTCCTCTGCTCACTCATTAATTTTGTATAAGAAAGGTAAGCAGGCTGAGGCAGGAGAATCACAAGTTAGAGGCCTGTCTGTAGCACATAATAAAACACTGCCTAAAATATGCTGGATAAAGGGAGGTATGGAGAAGGGGAATAAAAGAAGGAAGACATAAGTAAAGAAAGAGATAAGCTAAAAGAATGATAGTATGAAGCTCTCACTGAAGAAATTATAGAGCAAAAGTATTGTCAAATGTCTTGTCAGACATTGAGTATAAAAAAATAAAAATAATCTATATTCATATATAAATATGCATTATACAGATACACACAGATACATATATACATATATAAATTTGTATCATTTTTCAATAGGTAGACTTTCCATTAGCTTCAGTAGGCAGCTGCTTAAATTGCACCCATTATCTGTATAAATATATAATGTCCCAAGTGTGCAATTATGTTAGCCCATAGTGGAGAATGACTTGGCTTTCAATCTCTGTGCTGGGAACATGACTGATTCTGAAATATTTGCATTTGAAAGGAAGAAACTCTTCACAGAAGCTGTCAGTAGCTCAATGAAGCCTATTAGTGCACTTTTTATAACAAAGAAAGGAGTATTATGGATGGGAATTCTCCCTTTCTCCCAGCCAGAGAGATATAATTCCCTATCACAGTTTGATGAATTTCAGTATAGTTGGCTCCTTGCCCAATCCTTCAAGAAGAACATTCTCTACAGACACATTTTTGCTTACAATATATAAGAAGTCAGTATCCAAAACACAATCTGGGGAGTCTATTTACTGTTCAGTCGATACTATCATTCTTGGAGCTATACATACACATTTATTATTTCATCATAACTGCATGATCATCATTAAAAAACTTCCACATTCTTTCTCTAAGTGCTTAACTAGTCAAAAATGATTGTGCTTTCTTGAAGAAGTTAAGAATCTTTCAAACTAAAATTACAAACTCTGTAATTATAGCTCCTTACTGTACAAAGAAGAGAAACATGATGTTTTAAATTTTATATTGGATTTTTATGCTATATAATATGATCATTAATATTTTATATCATAGAACTGTTATTTCTCAAACAACTACCAAGACACCACACTAATTATACTGCCCTAAAGAAAATTGTCATTATATCCTAAAAGGTAAGATTTCTTAAATGAAGGTAAATGATCAAAGGCTGTCTATGATAAATATGTGTCTCCCAAAATTGGTAAAGTAATCTAAAGCAATTTTGATCTTGAATTGAACAAATTTTATAAAACTGAAGGTGTGCTATTGCATAAAAGGTAAATGATTCAAATAACGTAAAGAATTTATACAATGGGAAACACTTAAAAATAACATATAAAATCCCCAGGGCCTAAAACAGATGATCATTTTTGTACTATGAAATAGACTTGAGGGTATTAAGTGAAACAAAGCTTTCAAAGCCAAGGAATTTACTTTGTCATGGTTTCATGTCCCAGTGAAGCAATATTTAGAAATCTGCATTTGGAGAAGTATTTCAGTATTGGTCTTCTGATTTTATCAATAGATTATTAATATATTGACTGGTTAATAATTTGATCTGCTGTTGGGAAATGATGAAAACTAAGAAGGTAAGAAATCATTGGAGGGAATTAGATGTTGCAGGGTATATCCTGTCTTTGCTCCATCTTCCTTTCTGTTTCCTGACCATCATGAAGTGAGAAGTTCTGGTTCCTATGTCTTGCACACCATGATGTTTTGTCTCAGCATAGGCCCAGAATCCATGCAGGCATGTGATCATGACCTGAAACTTTGAGCCAAATCAAGCCTTTCCTCCTTGAACTTTTTCAAATATTATGTACAGCATTGAAAATGGGTATAATTAGGATACAAAGAAGTAAAATTACAATTGGTTTACCCATTGGATTCCAGAATTTTCTGTGTTGCTTTACTCACCTAGATGTGAATAAAAATATAACAATTAGGGGCTACAAGATGGCTCAGTTTCTAAGAGTGCTTGCAAGTCACTTTCAGCTCAATTCCTTCAAATTTTGTGTCCAAAGAGTGTGGTGACCTCAGCAGTAGGTTCATACATTCAAGTCTGGAAGTGAACCATGGGCAATGACAATAGCCTTTATTGTTTGGGTAGTCTTTTAGACTTTCCTGACCAAAAACTTAAAGGGAAATTTCACACACAAAAGAAAACAAAACAAACAAACAAAAACCATATGGGTATTTTGTCACATAGTCTGTAGCCCTAATAGTACTTCCCAGATGTAAATCTCAACAAATACAATGACCAGTATGGCAAGATAGCCCCAAGTATTCAAAAGTGGTATTTATCTTGGTGATAACCAGCAGCCATGAAACTGGCCAAATACTAGTGGTGAGATTAGGGAACCTAAAGGAGAATCTACTATCACTACCTTCCTAAATCAGTATAATTCCTAATTGCTTCCTAAATATTTATTTCTATAACTACAAATACATATAACTCTAACCCCTCATCATACTTCTATTTTCAGCCAACTGAGACAATTACAGAAAGCCACAACTGGTCAAAAATATAGAAAAAAACCTAGCCATGGGGTACCCAACCCCAACTGATAAGAGATAATGGACCGAAACATTTTCTGTGAAATGCTGTTTTCTATATATGTCAAGGAAGCTGCATCCCTTAAACCTCCAAAATATGCTTGCCTAATCTAACCATGCATAATAACAAGACCATTTGGCTTCCAATGTAAAAGGGAGAAACCTCATAAGGCACTGTCCCTCGATGAAGAGCTACAGGCAATTAATAGCTGCTGAGAGAAGGAGAATTAGTCTTCTCCAGGGATGAGCTCTTTGACAGATTAGGCAATCTCAAATGGTCAGCCCTTAATGCAAATATGTAGAAACAGCAACAAATGGACTCAGAATGTTGCACTTATATGTACATACACATAACATATGCATGCACATACACATATATTTATATACATATGTATGTATAAACAAGTTTATGCAACTATAATAACTAAACAAATATTTAAAATTCTGAGCAAGAGTCTGTGGAGCTCAGAGGCAAATTTGGAAGGGGAACTAGAGAGATAGAAATGATTTATAAAATTCTTACACATCAAATGGAAAAAAAAGTTCTTGCAGAGGACTGGAGTTCATTTCCCAGCACACACATCAGGCAGCTCAAAGTTACTGCCTGTAACTTTGGCTCCAGTTTATCTGATGTCTTCTACTGGCCTCTGTGAGCACCCACATGCACATGCACATACTAATAAGTATGCTTATATACCACACATGCCAACATGGGTACACACAGATAATATGTGTTTATATGTATATGTATACTCACACATATGCACACACATATGTGCATATATGAGCACAAACACATACAAAAATACACAAACACACACACACACACACACAGAAGTGGACTGCTTTCAAGGAGTCAGGTGTATTCAGCATGAGACCAATTAGAAAAAAGAGAACAGCAATCTTAAGAAAACGGAATTCTAGACGTTGGAAATTTCTTAGTGGTTAAGACTATTTGGCTGCTCTCCAAGGAATCAAGTTCAGAGTCTAGTAACTACATGGTGACTAATAATGATCTGTAACTACAGTTCTACAGAGTCCCAAGCCTTTTCTGGTCTCTATTGGGCAGTAGGCATATTCTTAGTGCACACACATAGCCAGTCAAAACACTAATACACATAAGGTAAAATAATTTGAAAAAAAATAAAACAGAGGAAAAAATGGAATGGTATCTTGATAGGTTGTATAAACTATATGTTTAGCTCTAGGGAAGCTGAGACAGTAATATCATCATATCTGGGTCAGCTTGGACCATGTGTTAAACTCTGTCTCAAGAAAAAAAGAAAAAAAATGGAAAAAAGAAAAAAAAACATTCTTGCTATTTAAAATTTTCAGATGATGAGTTCAGGAAGACTTGATTTAGGGTAAATAACTTGAGGTCCCATAAAATTGTTTCTGTACTGAACTTAGGAGTTCATTGGGCATTAACTAAACTTGAACACTCTACAGTATGTTTGTGTTTTTAAAATATTGAGAAAACACAGATAAGTGGATTATAGTACTGTCATCTAGCAACTAAGTTTTATTAGATGTTAACATGAGTAGCTGAGTTTATAGGTATATGGATTAACATTCATATATCTCTATTTAATAAATAACATAATGGAATACAGGAAAATTATTAAAATTGTTGATAATCCATTCTCCTACTCAGTTGTAAAATCATTTATAACCGTGTAGATTCTCAGAGGGAATTCCTACTCCAGGAACCCACTCTGGTTGTCTCTGGCCATGCTGTTTAGACTGCTGTACACAAACACCATCTGGGCTCACCAACTCAGCTTCTCTTATAATTATTTTATGATAGTGGCCACTTTCCTCTCTGTGTTTAACATTCTAAAATATAGGCATAAATCTATCCCTTTAACTCTTCAAACAGCTCCAAACAGAGATATCACTAGGCCATCATGTTTTTCACCTAGCTCTAATTGACACCCAGGGTCAAATTAGAACAAATTCCTCAAATCTCTGGAGAGAAATTCACCTCACTCATCTTCCTCCAATTTTCTACATCATTTCTATTTGCTGTTGTAGTCAATACAAATGATAAGATGAGATTTTCATGTTGAATTCCTTTTACAGGATGAGGAAAGGATTGCCAGTACAGGGGCTGAGGTGATATTACATGGCTTTCTGTCCTGCATTAATTTGATTTGGATGATTGGTTGCTTTGGGCTTTAGAAACATGCATGACACTTTCTGGTACCACGAAAACTATCTCTCTGGGAGGAGGCTGCCAAGTCAGACCCAGCACAGATGCTGGATTCTGTGTCCAAAGTGTATAGTAATTTCAGCAGCAGGGATTTCCTTCAGTCTCTGGGAGGCAACTTACAGCAACAGCAATAGCCTACAATGCTTTGGGAGTTTCTTGGACTTTCCTGACCAACAAACCAGGAGGGAACTTCCAGTGCTTGGTCTTTTTTATTTTTCAATCTATGGTTCATGGTTGCCATGATGTGAAATTTTTGTATAAACTATATATTCATATTTGTACATATCAATTATACATATTATGTGCAATTTTAGGAAAATAGATAATAACATGATTCCTTCTGATTATTTTAGAAATCTAAACTCTTAATTTACTATCTTTCCACCCTCCCAATTAAACACATCCATTTCCCTATATGCCCCTTCAAACTACTCTTTGCTTTGCCCCTTTCTCCCCTCAACACCAATTGCATGGTCCCTTTTAACTTCCCTGGCTTCTGTGGTTCCTTCAATTTATACACATATCTCAAGATTTGTAGTTAGAAACTATCGGTGAGAGAGAACATATAACATTTGCCCTTCTAGGACTGGGTTACCTCATTCCATGTTTTCTAGTTCCATCCATTTACCTGCATATTTCATTTCTCTTTCAATTGAATAGAATTCCACAGTGTATATGTACTGCATATCTATTCATCAGATGAAACACAGCAAAGAGCATGGCTGAGCACGTGTCTGTGATGTATGAAATCACGTCCCATGTTCTTTATGAATATGCTGAGGAGTGGTATAGCTGGCTCATATGATAGATTTATTTTTAGATTTTTATGTTTGGTTCTTTACACTGATTTCCAGGTAGGATTTTATTTTTAAAAATTGTCAAAATTGTACTGTACTTAAGAACAATGTGATAAGAATTTTAATATTGATACTTAGGTCTCAGTGTATGTTCATGAATGTAAACTCTGTTCAAATCATTTTGTATCTCCAAATACTTAAAAGGAAATGTCTCAGGATGGAGACAGATGCATTAAGTCCTGCATACAGTGCATCATTTTTATAGTTACATCAGTAAATAATTTATTTTTTCACACAAATCCAGACATCGCTAAAGATTTAATAAAAGACACAATAACCTCATGCCTGGGAAGCATAATCAACAATATTGAATAACCAATAATCCAAGAAAGAAGTAAGCAGAAAACACAAAGAAGAGACCAAGAATGAGCTAAAGCTGAAAGAAAATATTTAAGGACAAATGAGGAAATCAGCTAGAAAATAGGTCAAGTTGACAAGAGTGTGGTGTGAAAAGGATAGAAAGAAAAGGATCATTATTATAAGAAAAGACTTTGAAGAATTGAAGGACTTGGATTTTAAGAATAAAACATAACCATAAACATTAAACCATAAAACAGCCAGTGTATTTTATGAACATGTGAATGCAAGTTATTTTCAAGAGTAAGGAGCAAAAATACGAGTGGATACATTCAAAGGGTCAAAAATGACAAGACCTCAGGGCATTGATATAAAATTGATGTATGGAATGAAATGGTCTGCAAGCAATGAACAAAAGCAGTTTTTAACCTAAAAATCATAGTTTACTAAAGTGTGGATAAGTATGGGAGATGCCCTAAATATGTGTTTGACAATATTAGCTACCAAACTGGAACAATTCTATATTCTTCATTTCAAATAAAATTTCTATCCCAAATAATGGGTTTGCTTTAAAATCTATGTGGGTTTTGTACCAAGTAATGGCAATTACTACTTCTGCCTAAAATCCACCAGAAGCCTTTCTGAATCCCTCTATGTTCCATGCTTGACTAATAACAAACTCAATCTTATGCAGATTCAGCACAAGCAACCATGGAAGCTGTGAGCTCATGATCAGCATGGCTATATTATGCTCAGAAGACATTTTATTAATGTTTTCCCTTCGTTTGGTGTTTACAATCTTTTTGTCTCCTCTTTTGAAACTGCCTTGAGTCTTAGAGGGGATGATTTAAGTGTCTTTTTTGGGACTGACCAATTATATATTATTAATTATCATAAATTTTAGCATTCATGACTCTGCATTGACCAGAGTTCAATGCAAAGAGAAGCTTCTCTGGTAAAGGTTGGGTGTGTCATCTGTCTACAAATTTGATAATACTTGTATTTTAAATGACTACTGATACATTTTAATGTCAATATTCATTTCCTTAAATATTTCAGATCTCTAATGTACCTTAACAATAATCATGAACTATCTCTTAAAGCTAAATATTAATATTTTGCTTGACAAACAACATTTAAATCAAGATTAATGTTGAAAACCCTTATTTATGTTAGTTATTTAACAGGGAAATTGTCCATCATTTACAAATGCCATCTAAAGTATTTTAAGATCTCCTTTTTAATATTTAAATATTCTTGAGGTCCTATTGTCTTATATCTCACATTTTCAATTTTATTTTTCACATTTATCATTTTATTTTAGTTGCTGCTTAATTTTACCTTAAATATTTTTATTCATTTTTACATTTCCAAAACTACATATTTGAAAGATGTAGATTTTCTAGTGAATGTGCCCTGCTGATACATTTGCAAAAATTTGTTTACAAAATATCTATTCGATTCTCTTTCTTGAACAATGGATTACCTACATAAAAGTGATATTCTGGCAATTGCTTAATGTTCCTTCTTTTATTACTTTGTAAACTCTTTTCTAAATTCTCTCTGTGCTCAAAAGAAATCTATGGTTGGTATCATCAACTTATTTCCTTGGCAGACAGTTTTTCATTGCACTTTGAGTTCCCTTAAAGTTTCATAGTTTTTGAAACTTTATAACTATAGCAAAAACTTTTATTTGCCTGTAAATTTTGCATTTTAAATCTTTTTTGTTTTTTTTTTTTTTTTTTACTTTTTGGGATTATAATATATTTTCCTCAGTTCTGCTTTCACTATTTTCCTTCCAAATTCTCCACTGTTCCTTTTTCTCTTTCAAATCAATGACTCCTTTTCCATTTATTGCTGATATATACATATATATATACATATATTCCTAAACACATAAATATAACTTGCCCAGTCTATATAATTTACTCATATGTATTTCCATTACTTTGTCTTTTAAATCTGAGCCCTTTTACATTTGTTCTGATCTCCAAAATTCTTATTATTTATCTTTTAAAAAATTCTCCTTCAACATTCTATGAATTTATCCGTCTGGAATTAAAACTTATTACATATCTTTAGATTTTGTGCTTTATTTCCATATGTTTAAGTGATAGTGTTTTTCATACGGGATATTTTTTCATGTTTTTAACTGTTCCAACTCTTCCTATTTCATACCAACTTCACCACCCAGCCTACTTTATGTTCTCTTTCTTTTTCTCTCTTTTAAAAAAAAAATACCAGGCAAACAAAAATTAGAACAAACTAGCAAAATGGACAAATAAGGTGGAGAGAAGGAGAGAGATGGTTCGTAGTAGTTAGCTGCTGTGGTGCCTCCTCAAGGGGACCACATTTTCATAGATGCAACTCTACCAGACCTCAGCAGAGGGAACCACCATCATGGCCAGTGCCACACTGGACAATGAAACACTGAGCATCTGAGCTCGGGTGTTTTTATTGATTCAGAATTCATCGGGTGCAGATCATAAGCAATCAAACATCCCCCACAAAAATCCAACACCTGAAGACAATACAAAATGCCAAGCCCTAGGTAGCCCCTCATGCAACAGTGCAAAAAACAATTATTTTAAATACAACTAAAATCAAATCAAACAATTCCTCTTTTCTGTATAAGCCAAAAGAATTGCTTTTTCTCTACAACACAATTTAACACTATGCCAGCAAAATTATTTACAAAAGAAACAATTATGAGGGTTGCTAATGAACAGGACCAAAAAAAAAAAAAAAAAAAAAAAAAAAAGCACAAACATCTATAAAGCTTTTCACGATGTCTTTAGACAGCAGAAAAAAACATTATCGGTGTCCAATAATATGGAATTTACTCACAGTCTTTGGGCTCCTTCAAATGGTTTGGATCCGGCTCTGCCCTTTGCAGCACACACAGCTTGTCCTCCAGGCTCTCCCTGGATCCATTCCACTGCTGCTGCTGTTCATGGTGGTAGTCCCACGGTACTGGCATATTCAGAAATGCTGGAGTTCCTTGCTGCAACTGGACTGAACTTTCACCAGTACCCTCTCTTAGGCTCTCTTCATAGTGCCAAGCCTCAACTTCTTTCATGACCCCTTCAATCTGGGCCTTCAACTACTACAGAGGCTGTACCCTCACCAATAGCCTTTCTTGGCCTCTCATAGTGCCAAGCCTCAACAGCGCTCCCTGATCCCTTCATACTGTCAAAATCAGCAACACCTGGGATGACTCTGAGAGTAAAAGTTCAGCTGCCAGCGGGAAATACAACCTCAGCTAATTCTGGAAAACAGTTTCTGTGCTGACCCTGAAATCCTTTCCAAGTTTTAAGATAGAGCCTGGTATGCTGGAAAAATAACTGGTCGTCTTGCCTGCAGTAAGGGTTCCCTCGTAGATGGAATTCTCATCACCATCACCAGGATCTGTACAGCTTGTCTTTCTTTTAGTCAGGCTTGCAGGGAAAAAAAAAAAAAAAAAAAAAAAAAAACCTGGTCAGTTTAAATCAGTAGTTTCTTGGCTCTAATTCATGGCTTCCACAACAGCAGAAGGTCCTGGGCCAGTGGGAAGAATCTCCAGTTGAAATATTCTGGTAGTCTGGCATTCTTTTTCACTACTGCTAAAGGGAAACATAGAACCCTTTCCATAGATCTCAAACACAACATCTTGAGCTTCATGCACACACAAAAAAGCTATCAGAAAACTCAGTTTATAGAACAGCAGAATAGAGTCTGGTTTCTGTTTCCTGTGTCCTGGCTGCTGCCAGAGGCAGAAGGAAGAATCAGCTCTGTGATCAGGAAAAGCTGTGGAAATCTTGCTTCTTTTCTGCTCCCAGCTGAATTGTTTTGTTTCTACCATGAAAATGCCTTCCCCTATAGGCCTTTATTCTGTGGCTTTCTCCTTAGAGCTTTTTCCCTCATTTATTTATTAATTTCACAGTCTTTTCTCTTCATAGAGACTTCTTTCCTTTCTCTCTCTTCTCTTCCTTCAGGAGCATACTTAACCTGACTGTGTGAGGTCTGGAATTTCTCTTCCTTGTCTCCACGTTGGATAAGCTGGTGTGATGTCCTGCCCCATGTTGGTATGACATTTGTAGTAGTTTGCTGCTGTGGTGACTCAGCAAGAATGACAAGGAGGCATTCTCATTGGTGAAAACATTGCCAGACTTCAGGAGAGGTAACCACCATCATGGCAGGCACCATATGGGAAGTGGAACCCTGAGCATCTGAGCTCAGGTGTTTTTATTAATTCAGAACTTGTCAGGTGCAGATCATAAGCAATTAAACATCCCCCATAGAAATCCAACACCTACAGACAATACAAAACATCAAGACCTAGGCAGCCTCTCACCCACAGTGCAAAAAACGATTATTTTAAACACAACTATAAAAAAGAAAAAACTTCTACAACAATTGTCTCCACATTGGATGTGGCTGGCATGGTTTTGGGGCCCCCACATTGGGGGGTATTTGAGAGAGGTGTAGAAACTTCCTGTAATGTATGAAGGTGATCCTAATGAGGACTACTAGTAAGGAGAACATGGAGTCTCAACTGGACATCTCTTGAAGCCAGGCCAGGCTTCCAGTGGTAGAACTGTGTCACATTCAGTTGAGTTGTTGGCCAAGAGAGTCTCATGAAAATCCCCAAACAACTCAGGATGTTGCTAAAACAAAAGGTTGCTCTCTTCACAAACTGACAGTGTGGCCCCATTGTTGAGGATAACACCATACAACTCACTGAACATGAAGAAGTAGAGCTGGTGTCTACATGGAGCCTTTACATATACATTCTAGTCTCTTTGGTGTGGAAAGGTACTCTTCAGGATACCTATAGAGAAACATGAAAACCAACCCAGCTATAAAACTTTTGCCCAATAATCTGTAATTCCTAAAAAATATTCTAGAGCAATGGTGGCACAGAACTGTGGGAATAGCCAGTAGCCAACAATATCTGATTTGACCTAAGGTCCACTCCAGGAGAAGGAACCCATACCTACACTCCTTGGGTAACCAAGAACCAGAGACTATATAGCCCAGACACTTAGGGTAAAACCAATCACTACTGATCAAAAAAAAATGTATCAATAAAATGATCCCTAGGGATACTTTGTTACACTCATGGATCAGTGCTTTATCCAGTCGTCATCACAGAGGTTTCCAACAACAGAAGATGGAAACAGATACAAGGACCCATAGCCAGATTTTACGTAGAGCAAGAATCTAAATGTATGGTCTCCATCAAATCCCTTCACTCAGACTTCAGGGAATCCATGCAAGTAGAGGTGGAAAGATTGTAAGAGCCAGAGGGGATGGAGGACACCAGGAAAACAACATTAGAATCAATTAATCGAGGTGCATATGAGCTCACAGAGATTAAAGTACGAAGCAAAGGGCCTGCAGTTGTCTGCACCAAGTCCTGTGCATATTTATTAGAGGTTTTATCTTAGTATTTTTATGGGACACCTGACTATGAGAACTAATGGGTCTCTGACTCTTTTGCCTGCTCTTGGAACTCTTTTCCTCCTGTTGGCTGCTGTATTCAACTTTGATATGACAGTTCTTGCTTCATCATATCTTTTATTTTGTCATATTTGGTTGTTATTGCCTGGTAGTCTTTGCTTTTCTAATGAAAGACAGAGAGGGAGTGGATGCATAGAAGATCTATGGCAGATAGGGAAAAATGGGGGGAGTAGAGAGAGGGGAAACTATAATCAGTATACAATGTATGAGAAAAGAATCTATTTTCAATAAAAGGGAAACTGAAAAAAAGACTTTGAGCTAGAGCTGAATACATTACAGAAAAAAGGCCCAAATGATATAAAACATACAAACATACAAAAGTAACAATCGAAACAAAACAAAATAAACACAGATTTTGTTTTGTGTTGGAGAGGCACAAATAATATGGGAATAACCATTCATTTCTTGATTGGATTTAAGGTTTACTCTGTTTGATGGAACACATGCCTAACACTCCAAATATGACTGAGAACTGAAGACTAGATAGTTTCCCATCTTTAATTATCTCTTTTTTTATGTATTCTATCTCAGCCAGTATTCAACTGAGATCATAGCAATTACACAAGTATCTCAGAACTGACAGATCATGTAGCATGGACCTAGAGTCACTGTTTCCTGTCACCAGGAGAGTTGTTAAAGGCCAGACTTCCCATTACATGATTACTGTGACTAATACAGTAATAAGTATAGTGTTTCAGTTTTAGCAGAGGAAAAAAGATCATGAGGCCTCAACAACACATGAGGAACAACAAGCAAGTAAGAAATGCTGAGACTGAACAAACATTCTAATATATTTTTAAACTTGCTGTATATACACGATAAACTCTCATCCAACCTCAAAGAAAAATGAAATTATGAATTTTTCAGGCAAATGTGTGAAAGTGGGGCTAAGTGCTAAGTGGGACGAGCTAACAAAAGCAAGCTGCACATACTTCCTTTCATATTCTGAGTTTAGGTAGGAAAGACAACATGAATATAAAACATATATTATTAGAAACATGGAAGGAGAAGAGATCAGCAAGATAAGAAAAGATACAGGAAGTAAAATGATCTGATTATATTAAGTGAATTTATGAAAAACTATTACATTTTTTTAATTAATCTATGTTGATAAAATCAACCTTTTAAAGCAGCTTTGAATTCATAGACTGTAAAATTCTTACTTTCTCAACATCACTAACTCATGATAAGCATCCAGGTTTCCAACATTTTTATGTTTGTCTATGTTTTGGTTCCTAACTATGTCTTATTTGTAGACTATTGTACATTTTAAAATAAACCCTAATGATGTCTCCCAATAACTTCAGTATATATTTATGCAAGTGCATTCAAAATGCTGATTAATTTGACATCCATCTTATAATATTAGCAATGCCATCCTGGTCCTTTTATCCAAAACATTTGGTTGACTCTGCTTCAACTTACTTTTCAGCTTCATTGGGAGGAATCCTTCGTTTACATGAGTTTCTTCAGTCCTATTGGAATCTCACCTCTTTCCTCTTCACAGCCCCTTTATCACAGTCCTCTACTGTACTTTCTGAGCATTCCTTCCACTTTCAACGACAACAGCTCCCAACACCAACACCTTTAAAACATAACCATGATGACATCCCCCCGCTTATACTTTTTGGTTATTTTTTCAAGGCTGAAAGGAGAGAAATAAATTTGATTGGCACCTCCATAAGACATCTTACAGAATGTTTGTTCCCACCTCTCTCTTCTGCAGTAAACCATTTATCCTTCCCTCCATCTTGCTTGCATTTCTCTGTTTTGGCTATATATTTATATATTCATTCTCTGTGTGAACTCCTACCATATGACCTATACAAAGCCTTCCCCGCTGGCATTGGCTCTTCCATCTCCTGTGTATCTCTGGAAGACCTTCACATCTTCACAGAATACACCTGGAGTGGTCATCTCAGTGTTGTTTTTGCTGACTGCATTTTTACTGAATGACAACCTCTGACTCTTGTTTATTCATAATGTTATTCATATTAACTGAGAATTTTCCATATGGAAGAGATTTCTCTATGCTGTGTAATATATATGTAGGATTTCTTGGTTTCTGCATAATTGTGTAGACAATAGAATACACAGGACAAATAAATAAACAATTTTGTGTCATTCAGAAAATGTTGTAAATCAAAACTTTCTTAACTGTTAGTACAGTTCTATTTGCATGATTATTTATATTTTAATTAATAAAACATTAATTGTTTGATAATTATTGAGCCTTCCGTATTGTCCAAAGATGTCACCCACCACAAATTATTAGTATATATTTTTAAAAATTATATTTGTGTAACTTTTGTGCATAGAGGAAACATTTTCACTTTCTTCAAAGGATATCTTCATACAATTTCTGTCTTTTATTACATATACTTGTACACACACACACAAATATATATATTTATGTATATATATATTTATACATAGACACACAAATATATATATATATATATATATATATATATATATATATATATATATATATATAAATTCACCCATCTAAAGTATTTTCTGCAGTGCTGTACAATAAATGTCATCATAAAGTTTGTCCTTTATTGAGTCAGAAGTTAAAGTAATAAGCTGATTAATTAAAAAGATAACATAAAATCCTCACAATTCTGTGCCTTTTAACAAGGCATCATTACTCAGTGGTTGGACATCATGCATAAGGTGATTTCAAGGTCTCTGAAAATCATATTACCATTTAATACTGAAATAATATTATCTTTGTATTATGATTGATTAGCCCAAAGTGAAAGTTAGAACATACCCTTTTTAGCATTCAAATGCCGTCATTTACAGTAGGTGTCTTGCACTTCCTGTGATGCATCTCAAGGTAATCACGATTAAAACAGAGGACCATTCTAGGTTGAAATTACCATTACAGACCGAGCATAGAGCAAGATGTGAATTATGAGTTTAAGCAATATTTCTTCCTTAGAATGAGAATGAACAGATTTCAACACATTCCATCTTTTGTTATCTTTACATGGTACTGGGTGAAGAGACAGAATATTTTCTTTGTGGCATTAGTTTATATGAGAAAGAATAACAGTAGTATGATAAAAGATAAATTAGAGTCTTGGTGCCCATATGTAATAGTGATTTCTAATCCTCTGCCTTTGCATGATTGTTGCACATGTGACAACTTCCTCTCCTTTTCCAATGAGCATTTTCACATGTCTTCAGGAACTGGAATGACCAGATATTTACCTACTTGTCTATCTGAAAACAAGAGAAACATGCCCAAAGCATTTCAAATCAGAAAATAAATATATAAAGCAAACAAAATAAACTCTTAGAATATAAATGTCAGAGACAAGAGATTTTTTAATTCTTTCTTTTCTTTCTTAGGATTATAATATAATCCCATGATTTCTACTTTCCTCCTCCAAAACCCTTTTTTATACCCTCCCCTTATACTTTCTTTAAAATTTATAGCATCTTTTTTCAGTATTTTATGCTACATTCAAACATATATATTCCTAAGTACATAAATACATAAGTATAACCTGCTAAATCTATATAATATTACTTTTAAGTATAATATTATTTTCAAGGTTAGCCATTTGGTATTGGATAACTAATTGATGTGCTCTTTCCTGGGGAGGACTATTTCTCCCACTCTTAGCATTCCTTGGTTGCCTACAGTCTTTTTATCCAATTGAGTCCTCCTGGGCTTCCCTATCCACTGTAGCATGTCTATTTGCTGTTCTTGTTCAAGTCATGCATAGAGTCATGTTAGTAAGAACTTTATGGGTGTACATTCTAATATTCCTAGGAGATACAATCTTACACCAAACTCCCTGTTCCTATGGTTCTTAAAACCTTTCATGGCTAGTGAAGTCATGGATCATGGAGGAGAAATTACAACTAGCACTTTATCAAACCAGGAGAGTCCGTAACTACATTCTAAATATTTGTTCTTATATCCACCGATAAATGGAGTCATCAGCCCTCATCAAGGAAATTCCTCATTGCAATAGATGGAGAATATTACAGAAAAATACAACTAATCAAAAGGCAGAGTTGTGGAACCCAGTCCCAGCAGATATATCCACAAAACAAGTCTCTCACTTATGGCTTGGAAATCACTGAAGAAGAGGAGAAAAATGGATTTTTTAAAACTTAACTCTGATGTACTTTACTTTCCTAGACATGCTTCTTTTAGGGGGATAACAGAATTTACTAGAAAAATTAGTCTGAAAAACTGAGAACTTATAACATAGTCAGGGAAAAGGAGAAAAAAAAAAGACTAGCAAAACTAAAGGACTGAAATTAAGATTCAAAGTGCACATTTGGGGACCATTTCTTTGCCCTTGGAAGCATGGATGAAAATTTACTTGCTAACTCTAAAGAGAGAATAAGGGACTTAACTTAGACTAGAAGCAGGACTCACTCATCTGAGAACCTGATATAGAACAGCTGACCAAAAACAAGACCACAGAAATAAAGCATGCTCCTATCCAAACAGACAGGATTATAAAGAAAACAGTTCACATGTCATAATCCTGGGACATGCCTGACACAATTGGCATCAGCTCTGTTACCTTGGATGAGTAAAACAATTCCTGGTTCCACCACAAATATCCTTTCAATATTAAGCACTTACCACAATGATTGTAGACATGATTTCTATGTCTGTTGAGAGTTCTCAATAGTTTTCCCTACTGAGAAACAGACAACACAGTTCGCCTACAGAGAAAGACAGAGAATTGTGGTCTACTTGACTTAGTTCTAAATCAAAAATTGACAGCTAGTAAGGGGAGGTATTAAAACAAAAACAAAACAACAAGAACCACAAAAATAAGAAAAAAAGACTTCCTGCTTCCTGCAGGCAACACTATGTTGAATTCTGTAGTATTGAAATTGTTTAACCTGGCTACACCATCAACCTTTAGTTTCTTTCTCATTTTCCCATTATTCCTTATATGCTTTCTGTTTTAAAAAAATTCCTAGTAATCTACTTTCACAAAGCTTTTCATTTTTACATCTTTTTTTGTTTTTGTTCTTTAACTTTTCAAAATATTTAAACATTTTTTTCACATCGGCTAATGTAAGGTGTTTTAACTATAAACTAAATTACATACCTCCGTACTTTAATTCCTATTGTGGTTTCTCCTGATGTATAAGAAAAGCCTTCCTTAGGTGAGCCAGGTCTACAGAGTGAGTCCCAGGACAGCCAGAGTTACAACAGAGAAACACTGTCTCAAAAAACCAAGAGAGAGAGACAGAGAGAGAGAGAGGGAGGGAGGTACAAGGATTTGTTTAGTTAGTAAAAACAGCAGAAGTAAGCATTTGTTAAGATGAAAGACAAAGGGTTTTAATACTATTGTCACTAAGTTATATATAATTTTTTTCGTATTTATAAGTAGATCATGAAATGATGTTAGTAGAACTTATGCTTCATATTGAATTTTAGTTTACTTACACATATATTGAAATCTTATAAACTTAGATGGGTTTTTAAAAACTTCATTCATTTCCTTAAAATGAACCTTTCAGATTTTAAGAATTATTCAAAATAAATTAGTATTTAATAATAATAAATAATAAAATAGCATTTGAGGAGCTCTCAGAAGCTAAAAACAAAGGAATTTCTTAGAGCTCCTGGAAAGAACATAGCCCTGTAGAGACACTCCAGACTTCAGACTGCCCAAAATGTAGAATAATAAGTTTACGTTGTAAATAACCACTAAAGTCACGATAACTTGCTATCACAGCAATAGGAAATGAATACACCATGCCATTTAAAAGTGAAAATGAAAGTAAGAGAGCACAGCATTAAATAACACAACATGGCTCACATAAATACACACGCACACAGGCAAGGACATTCACAAATTTTAAAGTTTTTGAAAATTTTTAACTCTTATATATTTTATGGTGTGCACACATATGCCACTGTTTACATGTGGAGGTCAGAGGTTAACTTGTGAAAGTCATCTCTCTCCACCCATTATATGGGGTCCAGTCATCAGGCTTGGTGGTAAGTACTTTGACACACTGGGTCATCTTGTTACCTTGGGTTTTGAAATTTGAGTACTTATTTTTTATTTCATAACTTTAGCATTCATATGTAACTCAGAAATGACATTGAAGCGTGCCAACACAGCAACAAGAAGTTCACTATTGGAACACGTATAGAAACTCTTCAGAGCACCATTCACCATGTAGCACAGTGAGCCCCTTTAACTTCCCACTTCAGGTCTGCCTTAGTAGATTATTTGAGTCATTATGTTTCATTCTAATAAAAATAAAGGGAAGCAAATTAATATAATTTACTCTCAGACCTTTCAAATATAAATATGGTTCATTACCTGCTTTTTAAAAATAACACAGGCATGAAGTTTTTGATTTGGTAACATTTGTCTCTACTGAGATATGTAAATTTCACTGTAAGAAGGTAGAAATATTTTTAGTTTAGTGATTGTTTAGAAGCATTATTCTCCAAGGCCTATTATCATGGAAAACTTGAAGATTTTTTTATTTACTCTGGGTTTGATATGACAGACTGCAGAAATGACCTGCTGACTTAAGTGGAATAAAATGCATGCAGTTTTCTCATTTAAAAAAAAAATCATTCAACTTATTATACTTCAATGGAATAAAAGAAATTTTACATTTGGGCTGAAGTCAAACATTTTTAAATTAAGGGAAACAATTTTTGAGTGACTAAAAGAGTTTTGTACAGATGCAACTAACTTGGTAGTTACTTTTTGTTGGTTTTAATAATTTGCAGCTGAGTTTCTGCGGGTTCCCTGCACTGGTCAGGTGCAGGAAACTCGTGCTGGAGGAGCAGCAGAGGAGCTGGAGTGAGGGGGATAGGTTTCTGGGACTGGTATAGATCCTGATTCCCCGGGGCCAAGAACAAATGAACAAGACATAATGAATCAGTCCCAGGAGTCTCTTTTGGTGGAAGCAGCACTCTGTTTAATGCGGGATGTCTGCTACATATATCCAACAGTGGGGGAGGGTCTTGGGTACTCAGTGGGGGTCCATTGGGCTAGACAAGGGCATTGGGATAGCCTTATTTGCTTGCGGGGCTAGGTAGGCGCCTCCTTGCAAGGCATGGTCTCACAGAGACAAAGAGGAAGGTATCCCATCAGCCATAGGGTAGACAAGCACCTACCCAGTTACTTTCCTTTTGCTTCTGCTAAACAAGCAATATTTAATATTTAGCTGGGATCCTGCCAGGACCAAAGGTGAGGAGCAGCTGAACCAACACTTAACACTCTCACCTTCTAGGATGGCATGATGTTTCTTAGCTACTTCAACCCTCTCTTCAGCCCCATGGCAGTCCGACACTGTCTCAAAAATAAAAGATGATAGATAGATAGATAGATAGATAGATAGATAGATAGATAGATAGACAGATAGATAGATGACAGATAGGTAAATATCAAAAATTTAAAAAGAAATTGTATATTTGATAAAATCTATGTTTTTTTAGTTACACGTTTATCCAATTTTTCTGGCACCATATATGTTTATATACACGTATATGGTTCTGGTATGTTTATAGTGTTTTTTAAACCTATCTATTCATTAGTGCACCCCAAGTTTCATCAACACCTTATGTTTGTTTGTGGTTTTGACAGAAATTTTGGTTCTCTTCTTCCAATTGTTGGTTGGCTTCATAAAAATCCAGTTGAATTTTGCTTACTGACTTTGTGTCTTGCAGTCTCACTAAATTCACTTATTAACTCTGGCAATTTAGTTTGAGTATTTTAATGAATTACTTAGACTTCATATGCAGTCTCCCCTGATGACAACCAATAAATCTTTATATGTCTTTATGTTTTGTCTTTCTTTCCATAATGTCTAGACTGGGTCCTGCAATGACAGTGTCAGCAAAAACGATGAGGATAAATCTCTATGCTGGTAAGATGGTTCAGTGGATAAAGGTTCTGGCCACCAAGCATGATGACTTATGTTCAGCCCTTGGGACCCATATCGTGACAGGAAAATTGTGCTCCCCAAACCTGCCTGTGACCTCTATATACTTCCCGTATCACACATATGCCACCCCCAATGAATGTAATTTAATTTTTTTTAAAAATAATGAATTTCCTAAAGCCCTTAAAAATAATAGCAAAGAAAAGGTAAAAAAAAAAAAAAAACACAAAAAAAATAAATAAATAAAATTAAAAATGACAAGCAAGCAAGATGAATGATTTCCTGGTTTTGCAGGGATCCATTCATCAGCTTGCCATTTAGCAGAAGATCATCTGTAACCTTTTTGGTGGTCCTCCATTCAGCCAGGCTGTAGTATAGATACCATATAGTGGGGTGTTTAAACAGAGACATTGATTTTATAACACCTATGGGACTGAAGCTCAAGAAGCAATTATGATTCCATGATTCCTTTCTGGTAAAGCTGTCTCACTGGTTTATACATGGTCACCTTCTCTGTGAATTTTCTCTTATCTTTTCTAGTTAAGTTTCTAAATGTCTGTCTTCAATACATATTCAGAATGCACATTTAGAGGGACACAATTTCATTAACATAGTTTGAAAGAGCTCTACAATTTTTGTTCAGACTGAGATATTGTATCATGAAAGGTCTTGAATTTTACCAATTTACCTGTACCCACTAGAAGAACATTATATTGAGGCAACTAATTAAATTATTAAATTTGTGGCTGTGGAAAAAAACTTGTGTTTCAGAGACAGCTTCCAACTTTTCAGGACACAATGCTAATTTCACGTTTCCTTGAGCATTTCTACACTTGTGATTTTGAGGAATTCTGTTTTATCATTCATTTAGTTTTGTTATTATTATCTGGGATTTCTACAATAACTTGGAAAAGTGCCCCCCTCATTAATCTTCTGAAAAACTTTCTGTAAGATTATTGTTATATGTTCATAAACTTATGATCAATTTAACTATGAACATCATATCATAGCCTAAAGATTTCTATATAAAATCTTGTGTTATCAATTTTATATAGCCATGGAGCCCACAATAGGCATACTATTTATGTATAGAGATTATATATTAATTTGATGACCTTTAAAAATCTTCATATTGTTATCCAAAAATTCAAAAAGTATGCTTTAATGACCACTAGGATAAGTAATTTAAAATACTATTTCAGACAAAAGCTGTGGAAAAAAAGGAAAACAACATTACTATCAGCCTGCAAGTTAAAACTAAAAAAGACTATGAACACAGTTGACTCTGTCATAAAAATATAACTATATTAAATGATATGAACCTGATAATAAAAGAGCAAATTGTATAAAACAAATATTAGCAGAACTAATAAGAAAATTATGTTTGTTATCAAAGTAGATTTTTGGAATACATCTCTCAAAAGCTGATTCACTAATTGAACAGGAAATAGAAATAAAATTAACTAAGTGATTAAGCTTAGGCTAACAAATATATAGGGAATTAGAGATGTATCAAAGCACTCACAGTGCCCCTAAAGCTTGCTTCTGTGATCCAATCCTAAAATGACGAACTATGACTATACTATCCTTTAGCCACAAAAGAGCCAGGTGTCATTAATTTCTTTTTCCTGGTTCTTCACCACCATTGGGAACTGTATGTGAATACTGTGTTTATAGGGAGCATTAATCTGGAGACAGAATTATCAAACTTTAGAGATTCATAGTTCACCTAGATGTTGATAGGCTTGAAGAAAGTAAAACTGGAAGGCAGCTCAGCTGCAAAGTGTGAAAAGAAAACAGCAACAAAGTCTATCACATGATAGGCACCTTACTCGGATTTAGTTAACAACACAGCAAATTTGACTACTTCACAATACTGAGAGAGTTGGGAGTAAAAGCAATTTTCAGTGCACTTAGAATCAGTGTGCATTAGCAAGAGGCAGCAACATGCCCACCCCGACTCCTGCTTTTAAACATCTCCACATATGTTAGGAGATACTTGCTTTATATTAATGGAATATCTTCCTACTACTCTGTCAATGGGAAATACTTCTGGTAATATCCTAAATGATTCACAGGGCAGCATATGTAATCATTATAAAAGGATGTCTGTGGAATTAACTCCATAGCCTTAATGGAGCAATAACTTAGAGACTGCAGAAACTGAAAAAATAATTCATAGTTAAAGGTACAACTGGATATTGAAGATGTCTGGCAAATTTCCCAAACCATGACTATAGACAGAGCTTGATTGGCTCTTGCCAATATTTGTTGTAAAAGAAATTTTAAAAAAACATGTAGTGCATTATCTGCTGCAGTTTTCATATCTGTTATTTGAACAAACCATATTTGGGACACAGAATTTATGCTTAGATGATAAACAGCATAAATTACAGCTTGGGCTTCAAATAACATTTAGCTACTTAATAATGGAATAAGCAAACCACTATGCTTCCTGAATATCATGCACTAAACATCAGTACCTTCTGCAAAACACCATCTTCCTGTACAAAGTTGATCACTCTGCTATCATTTCCTCCTTTTCCTATCAGTTTCATCATCACCTTTAGTATTGATAGTTGTGAAATGCTTAGCTTTTAGAGACAAAGCTATACCTTCTTTTTACCGTTCAGAGACCAAAAGGCAAGTACGCTTCTCCACTCATTCCACCTAAATCAGGATGGAAGTCCTGTCTGGAAGTGAGACATGGGAAAGAATAAGCTATTCATTGTAAAAAGATATTCACTCAGCCACCCCTAACAACAACTTTTTCTGTTAAATGAAACAAGGCCAAATCGGTGTTGAATCGTCATTTAGCAGTACCCATCTGAGGATCATTATCTACCATTACTTTACTTCATACCATTACTTTATTTATTATAGCCATATTTCCCAACAAAATTCCAAAACATAAATGTCATGAGCAACACGAGCCAAGCTTGAAGGACATAGAAAATATAAGATTTGTCAGTACAAGGTCAAAGGAAAAATGCACCTTAAAATGTCCAGCCTCTATTTCTAAGGTTTCCTTTGTGGATCTAAACCATGTTCAAGGGCAGTTTCAGAAGTACTTATGTATCTAACAGAATCAAGTGCTCAATGAATAAATTCTGTCACATGTTTTTTTATAAAAGATGAAGCTTTGTAGTCCATTCATAGACAAAGCTTCAGGGAGGTTTAAAGTCTCTCTCTTTTTTTGTTTTATTTTGCTATTTTAATTACTAGGTCTTCTCCTAACTTAAGTTGTTTATGGTATCTTCAAACATTTCTATTGAGAAAATTAATTTCCTGCATAATTTGAAGACCCCATTGTAACCTCTACATTTTTGTGCTTTGTCCTTCTATATAAAGACAATTATGAAGAGACCCAACAGTAAATTGTAATTGCTGAAGCCCAAATTCTTGAATATTTTGCTCATGTTTATGGAACAATCTAGGTTATATTTTCTTCACACTTTCAGGAACTAAATTTAAAACTTACTGGTGTAGGTCTGACAGCTTCTAGCTTTATCAAGAGAATGGGCTGGAAGCATGAAGACATAAGCAAGCTGCTAGGCAAGACATTCAACTCTCAATGGTTGCCTACAGAAGCTCCAGCAGGGAGCATCAAGCTTCTAGCCTCTGAACCAGAGTGGCAGTGAATTGGCTGAATGGTGGCAGAAGTGGGGTCCTGGGTACATTAGTCATCAGCACAGGCTATAATCATTATAATCAAGTCTGAAATCCCAGACCTTTCAGACATTTGGTAATGTTTTTGAATGAAACACATATAATCAAGATGTACCCTTCACAAATTGACCCAGATGGTCACCCTATAGAGAAATCCATCTGGAACAGAGTTATCACTACTACAATTATCACAGTCATTAAATGTTAGGAGAAACTTTAAACCATTTAAAAAGAAAAATTACTGATAACTAAACAGATTAAAAACAAAGTGATCAAACCAGAATAAAATCATGAGGAAGACCTCAAGAAAAAATAAAGCAAAAATATTCTTCAAAGGGGCACAGGTACAGAAAGACATCTACAGATGAGACATGCAGACATCAAATAAATCCTGCAGATCTTGCACTTTTTTAATGCAAAAGACATTTATTTTGAATGTGATTATTGGAGAAATGCGTGGAAATATATTTACAAAATCAATTGATTTTCTGAAATTGTACTAGTTATTCTTATTGATATTGTCGTTCACTCTAACTTCACAGAGTATCTCCTAGCCTAAAATTAGAAGAGACAACAGATAATTAAGACAAGGAATGTGTTGAGATACTGTCTCTGCAAATAACACTGGGCATAAGTACAGACCTATCACCATCACATAGCTTGATTATTACATTGGGTTCACCATTGGAATAAATAAAATTGTTTTCCAAGTAATCACAGGATCATGGACAGGAACTGTTACAAATTATTCCTTTAAAAAGGAAACTATTCTTAGAAACTACCAGTGAAAATTACATTTACTTGAAATTGTAATTAGGGACCAATTGCACAACAGCTTTTGCATACTCTGTGTGTGTGTGTGTGTGTGTGTGTGTGTGTGTGTGTGTAATAAATCTGTTTGATGTTCCTCTGGACTGACATCAGTCTAGCAGTCTACAAGGCAAAGTTCAATTTACTGGCTTGATCCATCACTAACTGAAATATTAATCCTTCTAAAATATTAAATGACTGGGAATCCATTGCTTTTGTTCACTACAGAAGGAAGACCCCCAGGGATCTAAGGAATAGAGTGAAGACAAAAGCCACAAGATAACATCTCTTTACGGTTTGTCACCTCACCTTCTCCATGTGACACCAAGGGTCAAGTAGAGGAAACAGCAGCTGCATTTCTCACAGCTTTAAAAGAACTGACAAACACTTCTCGGTGCCACTCTCCTTTCAAATAACAAATGTGTCACCTTTCCAAGCTGCAATGAGTATTTGGGGAATTAGATGTCCAAGAGAAAACATCTTTGTGACAAAGTGAAACTCTAGTTCATGGCCAATGTACAAGTTATTCAGAGTTATTGGAGAGATCCCTGCAAATTAAGCACCACTGTAGTCATTCTGATTTTATGATAAATGATAAATTAGTTTGTGGCTAGAAGAAACTCATACTCTGACTAGTAAGATATCAGCCCTGCTGTCAGGAGGAAAGTGGGCATATTGAGCTAATATCTGGTATCAAATAGCATTCTCCTAAAGGAGATGCAGATATCAATATTGCCAAAATAACTTGGGAATGAACTAATCTGTGGAAATGTTTACTGTTTGGGATACCACCAAAATTAAAAATTATTCAGGTGCACAATAATCAAACATAGACAGTCTATGTATTTTTTCTGACCTGCTAAATGTGGCAGGGGATTTTGTAATCAGTAACTGACTTAGTAATTGTAATTGTAATCAGCTTCTCAGAGATCGTGTAATCAGTAACTGACTTATAACTTGAGTGACCCTGAAGTAGTTGACATACACTTTGAATCTCTATGTAAAAACTGTCTATTTAATGTCCTACCAATTGGAGAACAAGTCATTCTGCTCCATATATTAAGGAAGTAGTTGAATGTCATTCAAGCAATATTTTTTTCTGTCTATGTTCAGGATAGTTAGTGAAATGGCATTGCTATTGCATTGATTTGTCATATAAATCTATAGAATTACCATTCCAAAACCACACTGTCTTCTCCTGAATTTCCTGAAATTTCTATTTCTCATGTCACATTAAAAGGTGTTCACACATGTCTTTTTGGCCTAGAATATTCTCCATATATCCTGTCACCCATCTCCACCCCCAAATTCCATTCACTGTGTTGATTGCCCTGGTTTTTACGTTTTTATGGTATATTCTGTACTTCCTCCATACCAAGTGTGATAATTGCAGCTAATGTTTTATATTTGACTTATTAGAGCCTGCATTAAGTAGACGGTGTCAAATCTGCAAATGCACAGAATATCCCTCCTTGTCTTCTGTGCCTAAATTGTGTCACAATAATAGAAAGTATGCAGCAGAAAAAGACATTTGAAGTTTCAGCTGAATATTTCCTCAGAATTATAACACATTCTAATAGAAGCATTCCAGAATATTAGATGTCCCTGATGACAACGTTATTTATCAGTTTATTAATACCTTTGAGAAGAAATGGGAAAAGTATAAACCAGTTTACAGTTCAATAATGTTCAGTCTCACTAAATTTCTTGCTATCAAGGTTCTCATTGATTGGTAATTCACAAGAAGCATTTTATTTTAAATTGTCTAATAGTTCTGCTATGTGAATAAATGTTTTTGACTTCTTAATTTTTGTTCATTGAAGTTTTCATACCTAAAATGACAGTATCAGGATGTGGGTACTTAGGAAAATAAAATACTCAAGGATGTAATTAGTGCCAAACTTGGGTTCTCCAGTTCCTGCCTGTAAGAGCACAGATGGAAACCATTATTAATAAGGAGGCAAGGCATTAACAGATACTAGAGCTGTAAGAAAGCAGTTATTTTGCTTACAAGCTACCAGTCTACAGTGCTGTATTGCAGTACCTTTAATGGGCTAAGACTCAGAGACCAAAGTAAGACTAGATTTTAGCACTAACCATGTTGAAGTCATCTGACCTAGAGCATACCATTAACTACTTTTGAATTTATTTTGACCTATAAAATGGAGAAATCCTTACTGTAATTCAGAAATTTGTCAAACTAACATTGAGATTCCTCACCAATTCTATGTAGAATAGAATTGTGAAGAATATTTACTATGATTGTCTTGATGACTATTTACAGATGACAAAGAAATATTTTATATATTTATATAATATATATATATATATTACTTGATTTGCTTGTAGTTTGAAAGGCACAGCATATATATGTTCATCATGTGAAGTAATATAAAGATGCTTCAGACTAAATTCTACTTATGCTTGTTGTTTTTATGCTTCATATAAACTGGACTGTTGTTCTCATCCTGGGAAATAGTTAATAATATTAATGTGATGTCCAAGAGAAAAAATTAGACTGCAAATTAAAACCTTTATCTCTGACAAGTATTAATAACTAATTTCAGCATATATTTTACATACATTTGAAGTTTTTGAGCATAGTAAATAAATATGTAAACATTGTCAGGATGTACTGCTTTAATCTCTTTCATTAAAGACAAAGCAAGATTTTCCTGATTGAGATGAAAATTTCTTTCAGTGTTATTACTAGTGTCATTTGACAATTTTTTTTTACTTTATTATATCTACAAAGAATATATTTCTTTCCTGACATGAAGCAAAGTGCTAGCTGGTAAAGCATGCCAATTACATTTGTTGATTTATTGATTCTGATAGAAATAATATCCCTGAAATTAATAAAGTGCAAGTGAGTCAAATTTTAGTAACTTAAAATACGACTCATCTCACATTTTGTTTTATAATTAATAGTTCTTAAACTAGCAATTCTCAACATGTGGGTCATGATCCCTTTGGGATCGATCTACTGTTTCACAAGGGTCTTCTAAGACCATCTGTATACCATATATTTATACTATGATTCATAACAGTAGCAAAATTACAGTTATGTAGTAGCAACAAAAATAATTTTATGGTTGGGAGTCACCAGAACATGAGGAACTGTATTAAAGGATCACAGTATTAGGAAGTTTGAAAACCACTGGTTTAAACTGATATTGCTCTCACTATAGAAGTATAAGGTAAATTAGAAGGCTTTATATCTTAACATTTATATGTTATATCAGACCCAAGCCAATCAAAATCTTAGTACTACTAGAAGCTTCAAGGACAAGATATAAGGAACATGGGCAAATTGAGAAATGACTGAAGGCACTTTCTATGGTCCTTCATGATTTCTTGAGAGAAATGGCATAGTCTGTGGTCCAGGGTAAAATAAAACACATTTCATAAAGCTGAAAAGATACCTCAAAAGGAAGGGACACTTTAGTTAAAGAAATGCCTACCTTTTATTTCCTCAAAGAGATGTGTAGATAAAAAAAATATTTACTATGAAAACAAGTTTCATGAAGTTTGAAGTTTTACCACACTAGGAACATCCCACAAATATTATTCTAGGGGTGAATGCTAGCCTCCTGGTAAAAATATCTGACTTTCTGTTATGAACCCTCTATATCTGCTTATCAACACTCTGTTCAGAAAATTTTGACAACACATTTACCTTCATTCCTATGGAATAATCAGGACTAATGTTTTTTAATTATTTTTATCCAGATAATAACTTATATCTAAATTATTTCATTATAAGTATATGATTAAATAAAATATAATAAAAGATAAGATGAAATTTAAAAAAGTGGGGAGGGGTGCTCTTCCATGACATTATAAGAAATGGAACCTTCAAAGATGCTCCAGAGTTGGTTTCTGTTGGTCATCTACTCTTGGGCATGCAGCCTACCCTAACAGTTGTGGGTTTTCCAAGTTAGTATCCATTAGAGAAAAGTAAATTTTCATTTGCAAGTGGTTATCAATTAGAGATAGCTTCTAAGTTAGGGATTGGGTTCATCTCTAGAATCCCACCTGGTGCACACCCATGCAGACACTGTGAATCCTTCTTCAGTCTCTGTAAGTTAATGTGTGGGTCAAACCCTGTTGATTTAGAAGGTTTTGTGTTCTGGGTGTACTCTATCCCCTCTGACTCTTACATTCTTTTTGCCTTCTCATCCATGGGATTCCTTGAGCCTTGATGGGAAGGATTTGATGGTGATATACAGTTTTGGACTAAGTGTTCCAAGGTCTTTCACTCTCTGATAATGTATGACTCTGGGACTCTGTGTTTGTTCCCATCTGCTGCAAGAGGAAGTTTCTCTGATGATTGGTGAGAAAGAACTGATCTATGAGCATAGAAGAATGTCCTTAGGGTCACTTTATTGTTAAATATATATATATATATATATATATATATATATATATATATATATATATATACACACACACACACACACACACACACACACACACACACACACACATATTTGCACCAATAGTATTTAGTTTTACTCAAAGTCTCCGGGCAAGTTTCAGGGTCTTAGTCACCCAAGAAGTGTCAGTTATGTGTTTCATCTCATGGAGTGGGACATAAAACAAATTAGATATTTCTTGGAGATTACTCTTACAAGCATGGTTGCTCCTGCCACCATTGTACTAGTATATCTTTTTGTTTGGTTGTTGGTTGGTTGGTTGGTGGTTGTTTTTTTTAGCTGGATATTTTTTGAGAAAGGGTTTCTCTGTTGTAACTCTGACTGTCCTGGAACTCACTCACTCTGTAGACCAGGATGGCCTCAAAGTCACAGAGATCCACCTGCCTCTGCCTCCTGAGGGCTGGGGTTAATGGTGTGTGCCACCACTGCACAGCTACCACTGCTATAGATTAAAAGCAGGGCACTATATTACTTTGAATGGTTTGTGGCTGCGCTAGTGATTACATAAAAGTGAAGGCTTTATGTAGGCATCAGCATGTTTAATGAGTTGTATAGGTGTTCTGTTCAGCAATGGGGCCTTGATAACAGTTTGTGGAGAGCAATCTCTTGCTTTGACAACAGCCATGGTTGTTTTGAGATTCCTATGGTACCACTTTGACCAATAACTCAATGAGAAGGAACTCAATCCCAGTACTGTGGTCTTCATTTGGTAACAAGAAATTGTCAGTTGGGACTCTGTCTCCCCCATTATTTGGTGATTTTATTTAGATCAGCTTTATATAGTTATATATTTTAGGAAGCTTCTACTGTGTTGTTTCTATACTACCCCTCAAAGAGCCCTTAATTTTAGCTGTCTCTCCCAGTATTCCATTCCTGATGACCATCTCTAATTCCCCTCCTGACTTGTTCCTCCTGCTATAAACCCCCCCATCCATCCATAGCTATCTATTCTCTTTCCCTTTTCTAATGAGATCGATCTGTCCCTCCCTAGTGCTTTACACTAACCCTCACATCTGTGATTATACTGATAATAGCTTAGTTATCATTGACTTAACAGATAATCTCAGCATATAAATGAATATATGTCACATTTGTCATTCTGTGCCTGGGATATCTATTCAAGGACAATATGTTCTACTTCCATACATTTACCTGCAAATTTCATGATGTCATTTGTTTTAACAGCTGAGTAATCTTCCATTGTGTAAATGTTTCACATTTTCTTTATTCATTCACCCATTGACAGACATCTATGTTGTTTCCAGTTTCTGGCTATTATTAATGAAACCCAACATGGTTGAGCAAGTGTCTCTATGGTAGGATGAAGCATCTTTTGGGTATATACACAAGAGTGTTTTAGCTTAATCTTGAAATAGATCAGTTCGGGAAATACTACAGTGATTTTCATAGTGGCTTTAAGACTTTGCATCACTGTACACACAGCAATATATGAGTGTGTGTTCCTCTAATTACACATAGCTATTCTGGAGTATGTATGATGAATTCTCAAAGTAGATTTGTTTTCCATTTTTCTGATGGCTAAAGGTGTTGAACATTTTAGTAAGTGTTTCTCAGGCATTTGAGTTTCCTCTTTTGAGAATTCTGTTTAGATCTGTACCCTATTTTTTAATTGGATTGTTTGTTTTTTATCTAATTTATTGAGATATAGATATGCCTATTTTTCTTAGATTTGCTCTTTTCATAGTGTTCTAGATTTTCTGGATTTTTTTTTATTTTAGATTTAACATATTCTTTGACTGAGGTGCCATTTCTTCTACTGTGTCTTCATTGCCAGAAACAATTCTCTCGTCTATCTCTTTATTCTGTCAGGGAGGCTTTCTTCTGAGATTTCTATTCAAGTTCCTAAATTTTATTTCTAGGTTTCCCTAATTTTGGGTTTTCTTTATTGATTTTATTTCCACTTTCAGGTCCTGAACTGTTTTATTAATTTGCTTCCACTATCTTTTTGTCATTTCATAGATTTCTTTAAGATACTTCTTCATTTCCTCTTTAAATACCTCTATTATATTCATAAAGATTATTTTAAGGTCTTTTTCATTTGCTATTGCTATCTTATAATTCTTGGGTCCTATTGTAGTAGAGTTGCTGTGCTCTAGTTGAGACACATTATCTTGACTGTTATTGATTGTACTTTTTACACTGACATCTAGTCATTTGTGTTTGGGAAGACAATAATCCTAGGTGCTGATATTTGGTCTTGTCTTTATTGGGTGAATATTTGGACCTATTGGTTCTATTGGTTTGCTCTGGGTGTTAGAAGAGTATGGTATCTATGTGTTGTCAGAGAGGACATTTTTCCTGCATCCTGATAGGTGTTGCCACTGGGAGGTCCGGGTAAAATGTGCTGGGAGCTGAAAATGTCCACAGCAGATAAGAAAGCAGTGTGTCCCACCAGGATCTTCTTAGTCCCCTTGAAATAGGAGCAGAGAGTGAGAAGAGTCCAGATCAGAAGGTCTGCTACGGAGCTGGGAATGTGACTGAGCTATTATTGAATTTAGAGGAGAGGAGAAAGATTTGAAGATCTGTAGTTAGCCTACTTGCTTCCCTGACAAGAGTTGCCTGTGGGTTCCCAGGGACTGTCTGTTGGAGTTGGTCCCTGTGATAATCAGATGAATGGGGGCAAGGGTGTTTGGAAGGAAAGACCTATGTATCCACTTGAGGTGGTTTGGGTGTGTAGTGAGAAAACTGTGGCATGTGGTCTGTGGCAGAACTGGGATTGAGACTGACAAAATATATTTGGAAGAAAGGAAGAGGTGAAGATCTGTAGTTAACCTATCTGTTTCCCTAGCAGGAATGGCCTATGGATTCTCAGGGCCTGCCTGATAGTTTGAGCACTTGAATGAGGGCAAAAAATCTTTTTTAATCATCAAAAGATTTTACATTTGTTGTTGGATTTAAATTTCTAAAAAGCTTATTTTGACTGGAGAGTAACTTAATGTCATCAGAAAGACTAACTCATTTGTCCACTCAAAGCTTGGTAGGTATATGTAAATTGTTAACAGCAATCAAATATTCTAAATTTACTGATTTTAATCTTGATTGGTATGATTACATGGCAAATAATTCTAAATATTTTAAATAATAAAGTCTTTTAAGTTGGAGTTTGAAGCTGTAAGCAATTTCCCTTTGTGAGGCAAATAATACAAATGGAGTGATCTAAAATTTGGGGGTTATTTTCCAAGTATATGTAACTTTACCATTTGATTTCTGTTTTGTTATTGTTATTGTTTCTTTGATTTTTTGATATTATAGTATTATTACATCATTTCCTGATTTCCTCTTATTGCTACAAACCATCCCATAATCCCCTTCTTGCTCTACCTCAAATTCATGGCCCCTCGTTTCATTAATTGTTTTTAAATACATATGTATGTTTAACTATACATTCATAAATACAAAATACATTATACTCAGTGTAGTATTTAATAACAAATTAGTGTACTCTCTTTTGTAACATATATAGACAGCTGTAGAAAACTACAGCCAATTAATATGTAGAATTATGAAGGCCATTTGGTGTTTCTTACTGTAATGTTATACGAAGAATAAGAGTGAATAGACATACTTGACACAAATAACTTTTTAATAACCATACAAATCTATTATAAACAAAGGAATCCTGAACTAAAGATTCTTATGAAAGTCATAGATTTCAGACTCCAAATATTGGTTTTAATAAACTTAAATTTCCAAGGCAGTTTTCAAATTTTTGCTATAGTTTTAAAATGTTGAATTGAAAATAAATCACAAGTCTTGATGTGTGAGTCTTAGTCAATCAAAAAACATATTTTAAAGATACCCTTAAACTTTTTACTCTTTTAATCTAAAGAAATGTTATTTCTCCTTTAATTTCAGTTTTCACTGTTCATTCCACAGAGGTGTACAAGTTCAGTTTTAGTTTTGAAAAATTGAACTTGCTGATGAATTTCTCAGTTAGTTTGCCATAAACATCATGGGTAAACATCTCCGCTATGGAAAGAAATCACATGTGTTTTTCCTCAGCCTGCATCCTTTAAGTAAATGCTCTCCAACAGATAGGTGCACAAACTGAGCTCTCACTTCCATTTTATTTTTTAATGCCTTAAATTAGCATATATTAAGTTCTAAAAGTGACTTTATTTTAACTCTAAGGACTTCATAATGCAAATATCTGCAGTTAAACCAAGAAGCCTTTCCCCCTCCCCACCCCCTGGTACTTCTGGATTTCATGCTTTCATTTCTACTGGCTTTATATTGTACTTTTACATAAACTGTAGTACATTTATACTGTTTTTTTTTCTTTTTCTTTCCTAACACCTAATTTCAAGCTATGTATGTGGTTCTAAAACAAATTTGCTAATGAAATAAGAAATAGAATCAGAATCTAAAATAGCAAGACATATGATTATGTCTCCTTAAAGAAAAAATCTATTTGTTTCAGGAAATAATGTTATGCTAATATGTAAAAAAGAAAATTATTTATTTTATAAAATCAACATTAAATGGCAGCAAAAGTGATGTTCCTTAGGATAACATGCCAGGGAATCTTCTTAAAGATGACTATCACAATAATTTCTAGGCCACCTACACATATATTAAAAGAGAAAGAAGAAAAAAAAACCCTATTATGAAGAAGCTCAGGACCCATTACAGAGTAGCACATTGTCACATAGGTGAGTCTCACCAAAGCCCAGAGGAAAGTGGTGCATTCAATGCATTCCTCTGTGAAATATTAAATTACTCAGTTCTGAAGTGCCATTCTTGAGTGGCAAAGCTATTTCTTAGAAGTATTTCACAATTTGTCAGAGACTACTTTAAAAGGGAAGCTGATCACAATAGGAATAAAACCAACAATAACAATATGAGTAGTACTTTTAACAAATCCAGACTAACAAATTCAGAGCTCTATGGGTAGCAGCAGTAGCCTTTCCACATATAAATATTGCTTGGCTATATATGAGAGTTGGCATGTATGAGGAAAGAAAGAAAATTCCTTTCTGCTTCCTCAGTGTTCCCAACAATAGAATCATCCCAGAAGAATTCAGTGGGTATTTCAGTCTATGAAAATTCTTCCCTTTGGATGCTACTTAAAACTTACTAAGTTAACTAATTTGAAAAAAATTTGGTTGTCTTGTTTGCAGAAACCTTTATCATTAAACAATGTCAAGTTGAAGTATGCTAAAGAATCCTTAGACACAGAAAATATCAATCAACAATAACAGAATTGGCTATTGCTTGGAAACCAGTTTTTTGTAATCTAACTTGTAAGTGAATTAGTGGGCAAATATTATTCTATATATTTACTGTGAAATCATTGTAAAACCAAGTTATTATTCATTTATTCATTTATTAAAATATATAATTTGGCTATGTCCCGTGTGGTAGATATTAATCTATGTACTTGGAATAAACAAGCAAATATGACAGAGAGCCTTTTCTTCTAGTGCTATTTTTCCACAAGATAATAATAAATAAATGGTATAAATAGCTCATATGTCACATCAAAATGAAAACACAGAAAAATGAAAGGACATGAGGATAGAAATGATTGAAATGAGGAATAATATAATTTTAAATTAGTCATGTACCACTTTGAGAAAGTTAAATATTATTTTAAAAAAACTTGGAGATAGTGTAGACCTGCAGGTGAATATTAGTCATTTAATTCAGCAACATGGCTGCTCTGGAAAAGGATCACATTGAAAGACTGTGTGATAGCTAGGAAGGGATCAAATCCAAGGATTTATTTGAAGGGATCATATCCAGGGGCCTATATGAAGGGTTCATATTTAGAGGCCTGTGTGGTCTAGATGGAATGTAGAAAGAATGCTAGTACACGCCTTTAATTTCAACATTTAGAAGGCAATGGTAATGCACACATTTAATCTCAGCATTTAGGAAGCAGAGTTCAGAAGGAGCTAGTGTCAGACAGGAAGTGACATCTGAAATGAGTTGGAGTGAAGGGCAGACAAAGTAAGGAATCAGAGGAAGAATTAGCGGAGTGAGTCAGAAGGAGGACATGCCCAACTTTCATGATAGAGATAGCAAGCTGTCAGCTCAGAGAGTCAGGATGAAACACAGAGGCAGAGAAATAGAAGCAATGTGAAGCAGTCTAAGCAGTCTGAATAGTCTGAGGCAGAGACTCAGGGGCAGTTCATCAGAAGAAACCAGACAGGAAGAGTGAATCAGTTTGAAACTGAGCAGAGCAGTTCAGTCAGAGAAATTGCAGGAGTTAGCCAGAATCTGACAGAGTCAGAAGAGTTTGACCAAAGACAGACAGCCGGGTTAGAGTGTCATTTTGAACAGGCAATTTTAAGACGAGTTTGAGCCAGGACACCAACTGAGTTGAGTTGAGTTGAGTTGATCATTACAGCTCTGAGTTCAGAAGGAGCTAGTCAGAGTGGTTCTGTCATCAGTAAGTCTTAGAGGCTGAAGCATTTTAGATTGTACAGAGGCTGAAGCTGAAGCCTTCCGGTTCTAGTCTTAAATATTTTCTATTTTAGGGAGGCCAAAATACTCCAGGACTAGCACCAGGGAGTTAGTATTTTAACATTGTGATATCCTAGAAAATATAACATATTAACAAGACTATTGATGAAAAAAATAATGCTTGTGAAATAAATTTGAGGTTATTGGCCACAGAAGTTTTGATATAACTGAATTTTGGATTATTTATTATTAGACAGATAAGTGACCAGGGGACTATTTCACCATCTTTCTATGTTGCTGTAGTTTTTCACAAATGTCCAGTGTGATCATCCTTGATCATCAGAATATATAATGACAAAGAGTGGTTACACTGCAAATCAAAAACTACTGATGCTTGAAGAGCTGGCATATTAGTTGTGAAGTTCACAAGCAGAATAAAATAATTGTGATCAGTCCACGATTTGATGTACAGTCCCATGATCCATTAAAATGGCAGAATAATCTGTTTCAATTGAGTCAGTGTGTTTTTACTGTGCTTACAACTTATATGGGATTCTTTGAGAATAAAAAAGCACGGCAAAAACACATAAAGGTGTAAATTCTGAGATTCTACCCTTAAAGAGATTAAGTAGAAATACAAATACTTCAGGCTGCCCAAGTCAGCTGAAATTACAGTGAGAGCAACTGGAAATAACTAAGGATAAATGAATAAAATGTAAAAAGAACTGGATCAGTGAAAATTTCAAGAGTAAGTTCATCTTTCTGCAACTTTAATTGCTGCAATTCAGCTAGATAAGTAGTTAGTGGTAGCTGTGTGCTGATATCCCTTGAGTGTATCCAATTCTGGAAAGGTTAACAGGGCCTATGTGGGCGGCTGGTTATTCCACTTGTATGTGATACTTCCCCATCTCACACTTTGGGGAAGGCAGGAAACCAGGAATGAAGTCTATCTTGTTCTTCGCTCATCATTTCTATTCCCCTGAGCAGCATAGCTTACGTTCTGACGAAATGAAGATTTTTTTCTGATATTCTCATGCAAGATCTGTGGGGTTTAGTTCTGTGGTAATGGACCATAGTGCCTGTACATATTTAATAATTATTTACTCCCCCTCTAGAAGTTAGAGAGCATTTTTTTTGAGACAGAGATTCACTATGTATCCCATCTGACTAATAACTCATTATGCAGCCCACACTGTCCTCAAATTCAGAGATCCAACTGCCTTTGGCTCCTAAGTACTCAGATTGTCAGGATGGGTTTACTGTCGTGAAGATGAGTGTTTCTTCCAAACTTCACACACACACACACACACACAAAGATATTTGAGAAAAAAAAATTGTGGGAGAGGAGTTTGAGACAGGGTTTCTCAGTTATAACTCTGGTTGTCCTAGAACTCACTCTGTAGACCAGGCTGGCCTCAAACTCACAGAGATCTGCCTTCCTCTGCCATTTGACTGGTGAGATTAAAGGCATGTACCACCACTGTCTAGGTTTAGATTTTAGATACTTTTAAGGCCGTATGATTGCTAATACCAACATAACAGGGTTCTGGAACAGTTTCTGAAATGCTTAAAAGACCCTAGAATCCAATTGCAATTCTGGAGGAGTTGTTCTCTTAACTTTGAACTGTAGATTGAATGGCTATTGGAATTGAATTAGCTATGGGAAGAAATACAAGTTACAATTATCTATTTTAAAAGAGGGAGTCAGAAGGCACAAAGAACATGCTTGTAGGTGAGGTGTCACATTTTCAACTTAACTGAAATTTAACAAGGAAGAGGAAAGATCAGAGACTGAGATACTTCTATCATCAGGAGCCAAATCATAAAGTACCACTAATGCCATGCTAAAAATAACAACAACAAAGCCAGTGGCAGGATTAACCAGGAGAACTAATCAGACTAATTATAATTAAAGTAAAAGTACATATTGGAGAAAACAGTAGAAAATTTAAAATAGAACCTGCAAAAGACAAAATATAAACAAAGGAGAATAAATAGCTGGAAATACCATGTTTAACAGCAAAAGAAGGAAGGAAATAAATCACTGCCTTTGAGAAATATTAATAAGCTGATATGTTTGAAGCATGTAAAATTAGAAAGATTGTCAGGTTAGCAATCAATGATAAAGATGGAAATAAGACAACAGAGGAAATTGAAAAAGAAAGAATGGGGAAAAGAAAAAATAAGAATAGGTTTGACTAAGTTAAAGATTATTATATCATAGTTTTATCGAAATTTTCCTAATGATGAATTTTATTTACACTTCTGAAGTCACATCAAGCATGAAAACCAGTGACTTATTGCCTATATGGATGCATCATTTGAAGAAAATCAACCCATTGTATCAGACCTAAAAATGAAAAAGCAAAGAAAAAGGTAGAACAGAATGGAAAACCTTGAAGACTCACTGAATTTTATAGTACAAAGGAGAAAGACAAATTCATGAAAATATACGAAAGCACATCAGATATATATTATGTTTTTTTTCTGGAAATCAATGGAAGCAAGTGGTCTAGGTAAAGGAGGCTAGCAGTTTCAAAGGAGGTGGAAGGTTATAATTGATAAAATTGAAAATTGTCTCAAAGTAAATGCATAGTATTACTTATTTCAGGTTACTAATCTAAATGCACATTAAATTTCTAGCATGATTTTAATTTTAACTGATATATCATAATTAAGTATATGAACTCAACATTGGTATCTGTAATTACAAATAAACATTAGTTTATTGACCCTTATTTTTATTAACGTAATGCAATAGCACCATTTGTATGAATGGCATACATTGAAAATAAATCAAAGACCTGTGACTAAATTGAATAAGACATAGTTTTAATACTGTAACTTCTCTTAATAGAGTCATTTCTTGTATTTAATGGGATGACAATCTTAGTTGCCTTGAAGATATGCCAGAAGTGTGAGAAGTCTGAATTTCCAGCATAACTAATGATCCTACCTGTTTTAAGGTATATTTTGTCAACATTACAAATTTGAAACTTGTATGACTCCAAGGAAATAGTGTCTCCAGAATATAACCAGACTGAAACACATAGAACTCACAGAGTGTGCCAGTACCTACAAAACATATACAAGTTCAAACCAGACAAAATCTCAAAGGGAAAGGAGGCACAAAGTCCTTTTTTTTGGTGGGGGGGGGGGAGTACATTCTAGACTTTCCTTCATTTTCACTGGTGGAAAAGCTCCTGTCCTTATGACCTCTCTACATCAACTCATGTGCCTTCTATCAAATTGAAAACATTCTGCTACATAACAGCTAGAGCAAAGGAGAAAAGATGAATATTGAAAGGCCAAGGGAATTCAAATCTAAGTTAGGAGATGCCTAACAAGTCTAGCTGGGGCATTATCTCCCCCTTTATATGGTATCTCCATTTAAATTCCATTTACATATCTATATATTTTAGGAAGTTTCTACAGTGGTATGTTTTTATATGGCTTTTCAAAAGGACATCTGTGTTAGTTATCCCTCTCCTTATTCCCTTCTCTACCTATATCCTGTATCCTTCACATTTGATCCTCTTATTGTATTTTCCATTTTATCCTTTTACAACACTATGTTCTGTTTCCCCTTCCTTCTAAGATCTTCTCCTCCACCATAGTCCCTTACCAGCTAGTTAACCCCTTTGGATATTCTAAATGAAACACACATAAAGCTTAAAAGCTAACAGCCACATATAGGGAAAACGTGGAATTTTTGTTTTCTGGATCTGAGTTACCTCACTCAGGATTATTGCCTCTAATCTATCCACTTCTCTGCAGATTTCATAATTTCATTTACCTAAACATCTGAAAATACTGCAATGTATAAATGGACTACTTTTTCATTATCCATTCATCAGTTAATATACATATATTCCATTATTTTACCAATGTGATTGAATCTTAAGGATATTATTAATGATAGAGAAGGGGACAGGGTTTATTTGTTGAAAGATTATAAAGTTTTAGGTAAGCAGGTGAAATAAGTGTTAATAATCTATTGCACTGGTTGGTAGCAATAGACAGTAAATGTTTAAACCCTGCTTTAAAAGACAAACAGAAAGAGACAGAGACAGAGAGAGACAGAGAAAGACATAGAGACAAAGAATGATTTTAAATAAACTTACAACAAGTAGATAAGATGATAAAAAAATTTATCCTGATGTAATTATTCCACTATACAGTGTTTATCATTTAAATGTATGTAAATATCACAGTCACAATCCATATATATGAATATATATGATGGTTAGTTTAATGTCAACTTGATACAAACTGGAGTCATTTGGAAAGTTGTAATCTCACTTGAGAAACTGCCCCTACAGGATTAGACTATGCAGAAGCCTCTGAGACATTTTTTGTAATTGATGATTGATTGAGGGGTTCTAGCTCAATGTGAGCAGTGCCTCCTCTAAGCTGATAGTCCTGAGTACTATAAAAAGCAAGCTGAACAAGCCATCGTGGAAAATCCACAAACTCCTCCATGGTTTCTCCTTTAGTCTCTTCCTCCATGTCCTGCCCCACTTGAGTTCTTACCTTGACTTCAAAAGATGATGAGCTCTTATACAAAAATGAAATAAATCTGCTCAGCATTTTATCACAGAAATAGAAACTGTAACTGCTACAGTTCTAATATCATCAGAATGAATGTGTATTACTGAGTTTTTAGAGGATCACATGAAAGGAGGTATGACCTTTATTGTGGGGACAAATGTGGAAGAAGCTCATATAAACTGTGATGTCTAGGGTGTTGTAAAGAAGGGATCATGAGAGTATGAGTGCAGAGACAAGGGAAAATTGTAACAATAGAATTGAGAGCTGAGTTTCACTGAAGTTGTAGTTAACTTACAAACACACACACACACACACATACACACACAATGTAGAATTCAGGTTATCATTTTCATAATATAGCTCATCAACGTGCCAAAGTATCCATGACATCATCAAAAATGACAAACGCGTGTGCTGATCTTTTGTAGAGATCTGATTGCAAACAAGCTGGTAATTTTCATATACCTGCAATTATCCATATCAATTTCCTACTCCAGCTGTTTAATTTTCCTGTTTCCCTACATATGAATATATTAAGACATGGACACAAAATATAAACCTAATTCTGCTTCTGTACTAGAGTACCTCTGTCTGCTCCAAGTTCAGCTCTCTGTTTCTTCGTTCCCTTGCCATAGATAGACTCAGCAACTACAACAGCAGCTTCATTGTCTAACAGTTAAGAACTTTCTTACTGTTTTATTTTCTTCCCTTCATGCTTGCTTTGTCCAGTATATAAAATTTTGCTTCCAAATGATTTATCAGCAGGTAGGAAAATGGCAGTTTTTTAATGGTGATGAATGAAATATTCAGAAGGTAGAAATAGGGAAGATTAAGGAGACACAGTAAAGGACATAGAATGTTTCCTTCCATGTTGTAGTTACAAGACTAAAATTGAAAAAAAACAAATATAATAAAAAACATTTTCCATCTTCATCATATGTTAAAAATTCCTTTAATAAAATAAAAATCATTAAACTAAGAAGCTATTCCAGGGCCATCCAGATTGTTCAGCAGGTAAAAGGGCTTGCTATACAACATGATCATTTGAGTTTGAATGGCAGAACCCACATGGTTAAAGGAGACAACTTACCCTCAAGTTGTCCTCTAATCATGACATGTAAGCCAAGGCACATGGGCATACATCTAAAATTCTGTGTGCACGCGCACACACAAACACACACACACACACACACACACACACACACACACAATCAACATTCTTTTAAACTTCCAGATTACAAAGCAGTTGCAAAAAAAAAGTAAAATAATTTTCATGAGCATTGGCAGTCATTAGGAAAGTCAGTGTGTGACACAAAAATAGCATTTCCCAGCTAAAAATAAATCTACCATATGACCAACTCCTTTGCATATGCCTGAAGGATTTTTGATAACTTACTCCATGGACACTTGCTCAGCCATGTTCATTGCTGCAGTATTCATAATAGCTGAGAAATGGAAATAACCCAATTTTCCTTTAACTGATGGATGAATAGTTAAAATGAGCTACATATACATGATAGCATACTATTTAGCTGTAAAGAAAAAATAAATCATGAAATTTGTCTAACAAGAATAGGTCATACTGAGTAAGGAAACCTAGACTCAGATAGAAAAAAAAATTACATATTCTCCCTCAGCTGAGACTCCTAACTCCAAATGCTTAGGTATTATTTATATATTCTGAAGCAGCTTCAGAAGCCAGGGAAGTAAAAGGGTACCACTGGGAGGTTAGGGTATAGGGATGCAATAGAAACAGGAATAGCTGGATATAAGTGATTAATGGGGGAAATAGTAAAAATGGGGTGGTGCTTTAATTAGGGAGGAATAAGGAAGAACAATACAGAAGAATGATGGGGAAGGTGAAAAAACAATAAGGATATCAGAAAAAAAGCAAATAATATGTACCTAAGAAAATCTATAATACACATAGTTTTGTGAATAAACATACATATATAGTTTAAATGAGATTTCCTATTTTGATTGACAAAGCTCCCTCAAAAGCGTCAAAGACCATCTAATAAAAACCTAATGCTAGACATGAGAAATCCTCTTTTGAGTTTTTAGGGCAGTGTTGTCCAAAATATTCCAAAAATTTTAAGACTTCTACTGTAACTCTTGTTTGCCTACATACCCCAGAGGTAGCAGTTACTTAGAAGTTCTATTACTGAAAATTTCATGCATGTCAGGCATAAATCCCAGAGGATCCTGCACTGGAACTGTTCTGAAAGCCTGCTCCCTGAGGACTAGCTTTCATAGAACCAGAAAGCACCATGCAAATTTCCAAAGTAGACAAGAAATCAACAGTTCCACCTAGCTATGATGCCTATGATCCACAAAAAAAGACTATACATAGCACGATAACCCTAAAGGTGAGGTAGTGGCATGCATACCTTGGTGAAAACCAAGAGCTCTCTGTCTATACAAAAGCCCTGCTCAACAAAGAGGAAAATCGTACCTGCTACTGGAAATCTAACCAACTACCCAGCCCTGGTGAAATAGAGGCTGGATCTTGGAGGGGACCTAAAATTGTTACTTTACTACACCAACATAATCTCTAACCATTCTAAATAATTGTCATTGTATCCACAGATACATTGAGTACTTGCCTCTCACAGAGAAAGCTTCTTTGAATTTCCCATTTTATCTGTTTAGTTTTCCTGTTTCCCTGCATACAAACACATTATGACATGAACACAGAATGTAAAACTTAGTTCTGCTTCTGTGCTAGAGCATACACACCTCTGTCTGCTCCAAGTTAAGCTCTCTGTTTCTTCATTCTCTTGCCGTAGATGTACTCAGAGACCACTACAGAAAGTCAGAACTGATCAAAATGCAGAGTTGTGGGGCCCAGTTCTGACCGACACATCTACAATACAAATTCCAAACCTAAGCCTTGTGGAAGAGGAGGTAGAAAAATTGTAAGAGCCAGGATTACAGTGTTTGTTGTGAGATTGTGTCCTACCAGTATCAGAAGCAACAGCCATAAACTCTCACCAAAATGACAGCATAACCATGAGCTGAACAAGAACAAGAACTTGTTCATAGTCATGCCAAAGTAGATGAGGAAAATCATATGGGGTCTCAATCCTACACAAAGAACTATAATAAACTAAGGAATGCTAAGAGTGAGAGAAATCATATTCTCCAGGGAAGAACACACAAATTGTTTATCCGGTAACAAATGGTCAGCTTTGAAAACATACATACAAGTAATTTTGTATATGGTGAGCAATTTGTACTTATACATATAAAAATGTATATGTATGTATGTATATGTCTGTATATATGTTTGAAACAAAAATTAATGAAAAAAGAAAACATAAATTTGAAAGAGTGCAACGACAGGTATATGAGAGGATTTGGAAGGAGGAAAAAAGAGTGGGAAATGATGCAATTATACTCTAATATTAAAAAAAGAAAATTAATGATAATTTTTTCATTAAATAAAAGTATTTTATTTATTTAAATTGTAGCTTTTTCTTTTATATACTTCATTCTTACATTTAATTATTATGATATAGCAAAAAATTTTGTTTGTTTTCAACACACGGTTTCTCTGTTCTAACGCTGGCTGTACTGGAACTCACTACGTAGACCAGGCTAGCCTCAAACTCACAGAGATCTGCCTGCTCTGCTTTCCAAGTGCTGGGATTAAAGATACGTCTCACCACTTTCCAACAATATTTAATACTTTAATCCAGTGCCAAGCCCCAGCAGGGGTTCAGTGACCTGTGAGGTAGAGGCAGAGCTAACAAAATAATAAGAATAAAACCACACCTCTTATGGTTGGGATAAATTTCTCTCTTTATTCCTACTGTACCTTCACTCTGTTTTCTAATATATCATGTATATATTAGACAAAACCCCTCATGGGGAAAGACCACATTACAATCACATTTTAATCATAAACTTAAACTTCACATAATGATTACAGGTTAAGTTCCATATTTTTCTTTAAAAACAAGTTATCTTAAAACTACACCTGAACACCTAGTTTCCCAAATATTTTTCCCCACAATACATTTATATCCTAGAATCAGTAATTTATTATTATTATTATTATTATTATTATTATTATTATTATTATTGTAAATTAACAGAGTTTAAGTACAGAGTGAGTCAGTCAGCAATGAGTCTCAGAGGTTGAAACATTCCAGTTCAACAGATAGGGTACTGAATTATATAAACTGCCTTTTGCCCTGAATCTATGTCTACAGTATAGCATGGATTTTATACAAAAATGACTGCAGACTAAGGGATATAAGACACATCTGCAATGATGAATAACTTGTTTCCCGTTAGTATGAATTTTTCTCCATAAACCAAGAATATTTAACTTTCTTCAATACAGGTAATTCTCAGTGTTCCTGGTTTTATAACAATTTTATACCATTACCAAAAGACCATTCTTATTAGTCTTACTCATATTTATTTTTTTTAATTTTAGAGTAGTACTGACAATATTAGTTTACTGTCACAGTCTTCTTTTCTCTTATAAAGGACATTTTCCTCAAATTGCAAGCTTTCGTCTGAAAAGCTGAATTTGTAGCTTCCCTCACAACAAGACAAGGCAATTTCAAAGAGATTCACAGAGAATTTTTTTTGGTATCCTGGGAAAGTCTTCTTAAGACGTCACTCAGTAATATTGCCTCACAGAATTTTTGGATCATTTCTATCACACAAGAGGCCAGACCCTATCTGCCATCTTTGACTAAAAGGTTGTACCTCGTCATCCACACTTTTCCATAAGGAAGTATTAATATACAGTAAATAAAATTCAGGCAAGGTGTATTGCTTATACCATGTAAATTATTTAATAATTTTCATATTCTATATGTATTAAAGATGATTGTCAAGTATATTGAAAGCAAAGTTTACTAGTCAACAAACTTTAGTAAACATTGGATCTCTGGCTTTAAGCACTGTTGAGACTAAATTGCCAGTAAGAATGGAGGACAGGGAAAGACAAGCTACTCTCATGTTAAAAATTCCTTTAATATGAGAGGGAAAGGACATTATGGATTTTTATTTCTTTGTATACATAAAAAGCACTTTTAAATATAGAGAATCATAAATGAAAAGAATGAACCCATCAGATCGATTTGTGGCATGGACCCAGTTTACCTGCCTCACTCCAATTTGCCCAGTTTTGTATGCAGTTTTTTGTGAGATGTTGGTCCATGTGGGGTTTTTACCATTTGCACACATTCTTGTAAGAACTTCCCATAGTACAAGCAGACAAGCATTTCATGAGTAAAAGCGTGTTTTAGGATTCCTCCATAGCCATTCCCATGCCTGTCTTTGGAGTGCTGTACTCTTGTCCCAAAGTTGTCGGTAGACACTGATTTTCTTTATGTCCTATTCTGAGGATATACCATTATACCACCTTACACTTGTCAAGCTACTATTTGTGGCCAGCACTATTCTCCTGTGATTTTAAGAATACATAGAATTGCATAGAGTATAGTTTTTTTTAATTTCTTAAAATTTCATAAAATTTCTCTCATTGAAAAGCAAAAAAAACATTTAAGAATATATTAAGATATAAGCTTCACATATTTATAATTCTGTAGTACTTAACGCCACATATAAATTAGTTTTTGTTCCCATGTTGTATTCCCACATATATATTCATAACAATTAAATTATTTTCTTACAAAGCTACAATAACATGACTATATTTTATAATTTATATGATGAGCCAACCGCACTACTTAATCGTTTTTATATATCCTTTCCAATATTTTTGCCAAAATTCATTGTTTTCAAAGAGAAGTCTTTTTGATGTTGATAAACTGAGTTCCACAAAAGTAGTGATTTGGGTAAAGTAGAAATCCTGGAGGTTGTTTTAGAGATCAATTAGTCATACTGTTGTATGTTTGAGTAGTAGGAACAGTAGAGATAAAGCTATGTGGTTTGTGTTCTTGTCACTCATCAATGAGATGACCATCTTTTTCCAATAAAAACAAGACTATATTCTATTCATCCTTCATTCATTCATTCATTTATTCATCTATTCATACCTCATTAAAGATTACTTTAACCTGACTCTATACTACTTAATTGAAATAATTAAAAAGAAAATATTAGATTTACATTTTTTTAAATCAAGATGGACTTCTAATAGAATGAACTAATTTAATTTATCATGGAGAGTTAATATAAAAATGATTTATAATTGCTAACCAAAGATAGCTCTAATGTAACAAAAATAAAACTTAATTTCAACTTTTTTTCCTAAAAGTATGTGAAGAATAACAAAAACATTTTTCTCCTATTTAATTACATTTCTCTATAATTTGAAAATCCGGATATCCAAAGCAGAAAGAATTTGCTTTGCAATTTTCATACTGTATAATAATTTTCTACATAATTGAATGTGATCTTTATTAGGAACTGTGTCATTTCCAGAAATTAGAGAATATATGATGTTTTATCTTGATTAAGATTAGCGGTGATTTTCTTGTACAAACTTGTGAGTGACTTCCCTAGCCAAAGACAGGGACAGCAAAATCTACTCACTAGAAAACAATATCTTTAAGTATAACTTTTTTTTTAACTATATAGCAAGTCTGACTTTATATACACTGAAATTATAATATACAAATTAATGTAATTTTCCTGTTAATAATAAATAAGTATATATACCCAAGAAATGGTATTTGTAACTGACCACTTTGGCTTCCCTTCTCTAAAAATGTTGAAGAGAGGATTCTTCCTGGCATTAATGTATTTTAAAGAATCAAAGCATACAAATTGTGCTGATGGTGACTTTGGTTATCATTTAAATACTAGGCACATACTACAGGTTTTAACTACCAAGACTAACATAGTTTTTAAGATATTGTTTATCTAAGATTCACAAGACGTAGAGACATTGTAAAAACATATTTTTAGCCTGGGAATGGTGGTACACACCTTTAATCCCCACACTCAGGAGGCAGAGACACATAGATCTCTGTGATTTCAAGGCCAGCCTGGTCTACAGAGTGAGTTCAGAGACAGCCAGAGTTACAGCTGAGAAACCCTGTCTCATAAAAAACAAACAGAAAAAAAAATTTTAAAGAGAGCATCTGAAATCAAAACAAAAAGTTTGATTGCCATATAGAAATACTCCCACAGTCTTCTAAGAGTTAAGTTTAAAGAGCTTCATACTAGGTACTCTTATCTTTTGAGTATATGCACGTATTTTTTGAGTAAAATAGACTCAGTGAGAAATTACAAAAAAGAGGACTAGAATTTGGGAGAGAGCAGAAGTCAATCTGGAAGAATTTAGGGAGATAAATGGGAATTCATGTGACCAAAATGCATCAGGTACATTATGAAATTCTCAAAGGATTATTGAAAATGTTATATTATGAACTTCTGTGAGTTCTGTGGCTATTAACTTGTAGTGAGGTATCCCATGTATTGTGATTTATTTCAATAGCAACACTGGCCACACATGCAAGGCAATTCCATTTGAATTTTTTTAAGTTTTATTTTTAAACCAGTGCATTTTCATAGGCTTTTTCCTATATCTTTAGTTTTGGTTAATTTACCAGTATCTACTCTTCTCCTCCACCTTACCAAGTCTCTGTTTAATCCTTTAACCCTCAGTATCCATCCTTCTTCTTTTGTTTTGCATAGGTGTTACTATTCCTGCACTTGTTTTTTTCAGCTGAGCTGTGAGATACTAAGCTTACATACGGTTTTCATATCGTTTCCTTTCAGGTAAACCCTTCATCCAAGATTTCTCCTGTTATCCCACCTTCCTCCTTGCTTAAGCATTTCTACCCCAGTATTCAATACTTCCACCTATTATTTATTACACTTTAATGTGTCTCCTCCTCAAGTCCCCTTTCTAGTGTCCTGGATTCCACTCATGCTCCAAGTTACACAAACTAGAAAATTTGAAGCCAGAATCTGCATATGAGACTGAACACACAGCACTTAATTCTTGGCCTGAGTTACAACTCTTAGTATAATTTTTGACAGTTCCATTTGTTTACCTGACATTTTCATTTTTCTTTATAGCTGAGTAACATTCCATTCTATTCCCTTGCCATTTTTTTTGGTACCTACTCAGTATTGATGGGCATCTAGGTTGATTCTATTTCCTAGCTATTGTGAATAGAGCAGCAATGAACATGGATATGCAAGTGTCTCTAGAGTTGAATGTAAAATCTAGTGAGCAAATGCCTAGATGTGGTGCAGCCTGGTCATATGGTAGTTCCATTTCTGTTGTTTTGAGTAAGCTCCAGACTTATTTCCAAAATAGGCAAATGAGTTTAACTACCACCAACAGTGGTGAAAGTTCTCCTTTTCATCCTCAGTCAGAATTGCTGCTTTTTGTATTCCGGATGATGGCTATTCTGACTAGAGTGAGGCAGAATACTGTTTCTATTTCGTTGGGGCTATGAATGTTGAATTTTTAAAGTGTCCCTAGCCAGTTCTTCCTTTATTAATTTTCAGTTCATTCTATAGTTCATATTTAATTAGGTTGTTTATAGTCTTTATCTTTAACTTTTTAATGGTTCTGTGTATGTTTGAGACCCTAATCCTTTGTAGCATGAATACCTAGCAAAGATTTTTCTCCCATTCTGTGGGATTCCTATTCATTTCAGTTTCCTTTGTTGTGCAATCTTTTTATTTTCATGAGATTTCAACTTTTAATTTATTTATTGTGATACTGGATTCTTACTCAGAAACTATTCACTTTTGACTATAAATTGGAGCAAGCTCCTTATTTTTTTTCTAGCAATTTCAGAATATCCAGCCTTATGCCGAGGTCCATTGTCCATTTGGAGTTGAAATTTGTGCACGAGACCAACACTGGCTATTGTTATTGTCCTTGTTTCTCTATAATAAAAACATGGTAGCCCTATCGCTACAATTTAACACAAGATAAAAGAGAAAAGTAACATCAAGCTGACCAGAAAATTTTTCATAGTGCTAAAAGGTGCTATGAAGGCAGGTGGAGGAGAAAAACACATCTATGATCTTAGCCAGAACCGGATACTATATACTTCAATACCAACCTGCCAGGCAAGTTATACCTACTGATGGAATAGTTGTATAACTATTATGGGTTAACTTCTCTCTTTCTGACTGGATTTGAATGTTGTATTTATCAGATACTATAATCCTGGTCAATCCCAGGACCTCCTGTGGAGGTCAGAGTCCCTGCTGTAGGAATTGTTACTGTTACTTTGCTAAGTCATCATGCTGCCATGTGCCTACTAAATATTTCTGTTTTTACAAAGACCCCCTGGTGCCCATATCCTCATAAGAAAAGCCTTCTTTTGCATATGTCAAAAGTCAATGTAGAGATATATAACTAACAAAAACACTGAGAATAAAACTGGGAGCTAAGCCCTAAATGGAAAATCTACATTGACTCTACCACCACCACCACCATGACTCTGATAATATCTTGGAAGAATGTATGGAGTCACCAGTAATCTCAAGGTTATAATGTGTATAGAATGAAAACAGAGCTACTACTTTTACATCTTAATATTATAAATAACTCCTTCAATAAATTCATCTGTCGTACCTACAAATTTTTCCATTGCTTTCTTATGTTTTCTAGATCAGCATGTAATAATAAATTAGATTCTTCCTGTCCAGTACTTATACCAATTATGTCTTTCTCTTACATAATTGCATTGTCACGTTCTACCAGAAAGTGCATCAAACAGTGTGAATATTGAACATTCTCGAATTCAGTACCAATGGCCTAGTTTTACACATTTAACCATAATTGTATCATTAGCTGTGTGTGTGTGTGTGTGTGTATTTATGTGTATTTATACATACGCCTGAAAAAAATTTAAGTCAGAAAAAAGTGTAATAAACTGTTTGTTATCTAATTATTGAGGTGCTAATGTATAAATTTTCCTTTGAACAGTGTTGTTGTGTACTTTTATGATGATAAACTCGACATTTTATTACTGAAATGAATTTTACACAATGACTTTTCTTTATGAAATATCACATATTTCAATTTGCTATTACTTTTGTGGAATTTTTCATTGAGTGTTATCACTAAAGCTATTACAGTACCATGTGGTACTTTTCCCTTATAAGTTGTTGTGAATGATATAATACCATTTTTTTTCTTTTAAAAACAATTCATAATTTTCCCCTTCCTCAATTCTGAATCATTTTAGTCCAAAAAAGTATTTCAGAAAGGTTTGAAAAGTTTGACATGAGAGATATAGAGGTGGGTACACATTGTGTTCTCAAGTTAAAAGAGCTTCGGTCATTAATATTCCATTATTTATAATGTTCATTGTGATAATTTATATTTATATAAAATGTTAGATTTTCTCCAATGTTTCACAAGCTCCAGCCTTACAGTGCCTTATTATTTTCTCACTTGTCACATGAAAAGATATTTCATGATTTCTTGATATGTTCAAATTTAAAAGGCTCAATAATTTTAAAAATAGTTTGGCATTTTTAATTCATTGAAATTTGTTTTTGTCTTCATTTGTCCTTTTCTTCCAGTTTGTTTCATTTGTTTGGTTCACCTTTATCTAACCATTTTGGTTGATTAGCTCATTAAATTAGTCAGATTATTTTCTGATCAGTAATATTATTATTTTGCTATATCCCTCTGAGTAATCTTTAAATTGTCTTCCAAACAATGTACTATAAAGAGTCTGGCATTGTTATTACTTATATGAAATAAAGGATTCAAAATCAATTTTATTCTTTGACACAAATTAAATTTAAGGGCAGTGTTTGTGCTTTTAATGTTTGTATTTCTAGGGTTCTCCCATCCTAACTTTAATTTATTAAAAGGCTCTTTATACTGAAGTTGTTAAATGTTTGCTAGCTCCAGTGAAAGTTATCAACTTATTTGGGTGTATTACTTTAATACATATCAACAAGGTTTTTTAATTAAATGTGGATTTGTATATTAGATTTATGTTTTTGTCCCCCTCTCTTTCATAAGGTTTAACTGCTGATATATTATGCAATATGTATTGTTGTGTTATTTAGAATGTCACAGAGAATCACATCTTCATCATGAAGGATTTAGTAGAAATCGCACTGGCTTATGATTTCTCCATCATCAGCAAGTGCTGGCCATTTCTGATTTCTTCAGCTCTTTATTGGTGTAAATTTGTGGGTCTTTCATCTGAACTGTTTCTTCAATGTCCAGTCATATTCAGCAATGTCACTTGGAAACATGGTACAGAAAGTTAAGGATAATTCTGCTTTCTACCTGACTAACATGGATTATCATTTATCATGGCAGACAGTATTTCTTTGTCTCATTAGTTTTAATTTAATTGTGAGTAAGATTGCTTATGAGCAGCCAGATTCCCTAGACATTTCTCAGTGGACACTAATTCAGTATGAATTCATCAAAATTCATTATAATGTATTTGTGATTCCATTGATATTCATGTAAAATTTCCTTACCTATTAGGTAGTCAAAAAAGTTAAATGAATGGAAGAATATGTAAATGAGGACATGATGCACAAATTATGCAATTTATGAAATTAAGGTTCTCTACAAAGGTCAGTCTTTATTAATTTTGCGTTTACATTCACATAAAAAAAGACTCATTCCAAATTTACATCAATTAAATCAGTAAATGTCATTCATGGAAGTTATGGGTTCATAATTGCAGTCACTTAGTGTAATTATGTAACACTTGCTTTGAGAAAGGACAAGCAGTGCTGAGTTGTGGCAAATGATACCTGATGAAATGTAAGCAATGAATAATCAGGAAACTCTCTAACAGCCCCAAAGCTCTAATAAATACTTGGTGTTTTACCAGCACAGAGATAATTGTATAATTAGTAACATACCACTACAGAATAACAAAAGCTTGGTAGAAAAAAAGGTATATTCAATTTGGAGAATAAGTTCTGGAGACAAGAAGAAAGGAAATATGACCATATTAATTCATAAGTTTAACTGAATAATCTGTTGGAATGATTTTGAAAATATTCTTCAATATTATCTTCATTTGGTATTTTTTGTGTCACAATGCTGTTAGGCATATATCATGAATTTAATCTTGAATAATATAATGAATGCTGTCTTTAAAACAATTAAATGTGAATAGAGTATTACAGTGATTTTTTTTCAGATTATGAACATTTATTGTTAGTCTTTAGTTTTACCACTGACAGAAGGAACACAAGGATATCCACTATTATTCGCTTTCATTGAGTGATTCCTATGTTTTGAATTTTTTTTTTTTACTATTTTAACTCCCCTCCAAAAATGAAGCATATCAGGGATTGTATTCCCATCACTCTTCTTCTGCTGTAGAAGCCTCAGAAAACACTGAAATTTAAAGACTCAAAAACTCCTGTGGCAGGTATGTAGGGAGCATAGTGGTATCCCTTGATTCTTCTCCTGGTAGTTCAACTGACTGTATGTTCAAAAATGTGAAGAAATCATCTTCGTATGATGATTGAGATATTCCACAATAATCATTGAGTAGATAAGAATGATAAGATGTAGCTAGCCAGTGGAGGTATGGGATCCAACTGGGAAAAATTGTAAATAAAAACCCTGAATTTCTAATTGGCATGGAGGGAGGTGTTATATTCACAGAACAGTCAAAATTGTCAGTCAAATCAAAACACTCATTTTTCAATATAAGAGAATTTTTTATATCAAAATAAGATATAAGTGAAGTAGATGTTTGAAGGTATGTGTGAAGTATTCTAAAGCTTCGAAGTACCTATCATCTTAGTAATAATATGTAATTTAATAATGAAATAATTAGATTCTATTGATTGATAGATTTCAAATATTTTCTTTTTATGGATATGGTATTATATAATATTCTTTTAATTTCTGTGTTATGTCATTTCATATTAGCATTTAGTATACATATTGATCTATACAAAAAAAGTTTCAAATAGCAAGTGACAGATTTGTTTTTGACATAATATCCTCTTTACTAGGCTTTAATAGGATGTAGTTAATGGGTTATTTTTCATAATTTATAAGTGATAACTACCTTCTACCTTCGTTTAATATTGTAAGCTTTATAGAAAAGTAATGTTGATTTCATATTGGTAAAAATATTCTTTCTTGTTCACTGGTATAGTTTTTTTTTTAAGTTTTTGCATCCTTGAATATATGAGAAAATTCATTAGTGATGCAATCTAGATCAGAAGTTATAAAATATTATTAATATTTACTACATCAGGGCTGGAGAGATTCCTCGGTAGTTAAGAGCACCAACTGTTCCTCCAGCTCATCCAAAGGAGCAAGGTTCAATTCCAGCAGCCACATGGGAGCTCCAAACTCTCTGAAACTCCAGTTCCAGGGGATCTGACACCCTCAAAAATGCAGGCTAAAAAAAAATCAATACAAATATAATAAATATAATAATATTTATGACACCCAATTTCTAATGCTTTCTTTTTGTATCTGTTTGTATAAGTCAAAATGATAAGAAATACTACTGATCTTGTCTGCCAGTGCAAATGGAAAATCTGTATCACCCTTCCTTCCAAGATGCAAAAACTGTTGAAGGTGTAAAGGGAAGAAAGGATACAAGATCTAGAAGAAGCAGAGCAATGATTTGGAACATAGCCTTCCAGTTCCACTATTGGACCTCTCAAATACTGTGATAACCTGCCCATGACCTGCATAACATTGGACCCGTCAGTACCCTGTCATGAAGAGTGGAAGAATTCACGAGGTCACACTCTTCCCTGAGGATTCTTAGGCTTTATGAAAAAAAGAAACATTTTCTTCAGTGGCATAGTGAATGGTAAGCTACCTATGATAATTTACATAATCTTAATGCCTAATGTGACTCACTAGGTATTAAGAAAACAAAAGGACATTGTAAGGAACTCATTTGGGAAGAGAAGGAGCATCAGTTGGAATAGGAGGGGGTATGAGAGGGTACCAGGAAGCAGCAGTGAAGATGCTCAAATTACATTATATATTTGCATGAAAATATTATAAACCCATTATATATAATTAACATACACTAGTAAAAAATTAAAAGACAAAACAATAATTAAACTGTTCAGGACTATTAGCCTAGTTTTCTCATTATAATATACATGATATTTCTAATTTCTCTAAAGTTAGATATATTTTGTAATATTTCCCATTTGTGACATTTTAAGCAGGTGTTTCAGATGTATTTTAAGTGTTTATTTTATAAAAAAAAAAAAAAAACCTAACTCCTTGATTATCCAGTATCTTTTTGTTTGCATATTATGTTGTGATTTTTGTTAATCTTCTGGTGTTAGTTTATGTTACTTTTCTGACCTTATTTGGTATAGTTTTAGATCACTTTGTTTTAATGAATGTATTTTCAGATCTGCAATTCCTTTTTGAAAAGCAGAGATGCATTCTCACAACTTTTGATTTGCTGTGTTTTTTTCATTCCCTACACTGCTACTTGTCATAATTTTAAAATGATAAGAAATGAATCTTATGAATTCAAATTATTTGGGGAATTTCCAACTTCCTTTTTGTTCTGCTGTATCTGAACATACTCTATAATTTCACTCATTTTAATTGTTGATACTTGCTATATGCCTCAACATATGCTCAAATTCTGTAAATTATCTTCGAGCAACATAAAGAGATCTTTATTCTTCATTTGTTCAATGCAATGTTGTTTATATGATAATCAGATTATGTTTGTTGACTTAATTTTTTGGAAAACTTCTTTACATTTCTGAATTTCTGGCTTCCAGCTCTGCTGCTGAATTACTTGAGAAGCTCCAAATATGACTAGGGTTTGACCTACTTATCTTTGTAGTGCTACATCTGTATTACAAATTTTTCACTTATATAAACAAGTCCATAATGTGTCTTTGGTATATATTCCTCATATACCAAAAGGTAAATTACTCTGGATATGAATTTTACTTATTTGAATCCTAAAGAGTTTATATTTTATATTAAGTCTTGATGATTAGTTTTGGCACATCATACAAATTGTCCATTATTCTATATTTTTCTAATCTCTCTCCTCTCCTCCACTTTCTTTTTCTCCTTGAGATAATGTTTTACTGTCCTGGAACTCTCTACATAAAGCAGGCTGGTCTCAGAAACACAAAGGTCTGCCTGCCTGTGCACCCAGAGATCAATGGTAAAAGGTATAGCCCATCACAGCTAGCCCTAATGTATCTCTTCTAAAGAACAAAGAGTTGTTTACAATCCTCTATGCTGTTCATTGCTATAATTATGGTACTTACTATCATAATCGATGCAATTGAGAATAAAAATTGCATTTTGCTATAAACTTTTATCCACTTCACTTATTCTATGCTTTGATTATTCATTCCTTGGCATCATTTAATATTTTTTCATTCCACACTTACTTCAATTAGCCTTTTGAATGCAATATTACATTATTTTTAATAATGACTCTCCTTAATAATAGTATATGAAATATATCTTTGATTTATTTTTCTGTTATTTGTTTGTTTGTTTGTTTGTTTGTTGCAGGAAGGGGTTCTTGCATAGCCCAGGCTGGCCTCAATCACACTATATAACAAAGGATGACCTTGAATTCCTAATCCTCCTGTCTCTGCCACACAAGTACTGGGAGTCCAAATGTGTTATATAAACAACCAGCTCCTTGATTAATTGAATCCTAGTAACACCTCTTGAAAAAATACCCCAGGGATCATTTCTGTAGTTTGATTTAATGCTACTTGGACATCATAGGATATTAAATATTTCTTTTGAATCCATTTAAGGTTTACTCTGTATTTTCTACAACTGTTTTATTATGATTAGCAATCGCCTTATGAAAGATGCAACATCCTCCTGAGATTTATTGTAGATATGGTGAATAGATTTGACTAATATTTCTATTTCACATGAGTTGTTTGTTTTTACAAAATATTTGCATGTAAGTGGTGAAATTGCAGTTGTTAGCAATTTGTGTGAAAAGTGAAGAAAACTTATCCTTGTATTAGTTTTTTTTCCAATTTCAAAAGCAAACTATTAAGGTTTCTTATCATACCTTAAGTTGTTTGCCAAAGTTTTTATTTCATTATACATACTATTTTTAGGCTAATAAAGTTTTCTGATACTTTTCTTGTGCTGTTGTACTCTTTCAAAATTCTTTCTGTATGTATTGGATAGATCAGAGTTTTGCTTTTTCAATATATCTTTTTTTTTCTTTCATAACTTTTTATTTCATTCTAGATATTATAAACATTATTAATTTTACCATCAGCCCCTTTGCAACTTGGAAACTGGATCATGGCAGAGATGGTACCATAAACTAGTATTTATGTTGGTTACTTGACTCCATTGTTAGGCCGGTTTCCACATACATCTCTAGTTAGAAATAACTTATAGTTTTATCAAACTCAAATGTCTATTTTAATATTTACTTTTTGTTTCTTATTGTCCAACCTCAGTCTCATTACTTTCTTGAGGCCTTGTTTTGTTACATTTTTTTTCTCTTTTTCTGTTGCTAAGTACTTTACTATTATACTTTTTCTATCCATTTTCATGAAAACTTCCTGTTCATTTCTTCAATCATTTTAAGTTACCTAATTTCAGTTGCCGTTTTTCTAGATTCCTATGAATATTTCATTATCTGGATTCTGTTGTTCTACTTTCCATTATGTCTCATTTTTCTTTGTTATACAGTTTTGTCTCCTGGAAATTCTTCTTAATTTTACTAGAATAGTATACAACACCCATTATTACAAAGAAAATAGAAGACATCAGCATGTTTTTTTTTTGTAAAAGATAGCTAAAGTCTTCCTCTTTAGAGTAACCGTGCTAAAGACACTTGCGATCTCAAAATATATATAATCCATTAAACATGAGATATATTTTCCAAGCTTGAATTTGTCCTTGTGAACATCTACTTATGTACAGTTTCATATTTCAGATCTTCTGCTATACCACTACAGAAACCCTTTATTATGTTTTGTATGTAAACATACATACATAACATACATAATACATGCATACATAAACATACATAAATTGCTTGTATGTAAAATGTTATCCATAAGCTCCTGTTTTTTAATATTTCATCCACAGTTTGTGACATGTTTGAGGAAATTGCAGAACCTTCATGTTTCTAGCATAAGTAGCATAAGAAAAGTTACTGGAGTCAGGCTTTGAGTACGATATTTGCATCTCTTTCTGGCCCCAGATTTCTGTTTCTTGCCCTACCAAAATATAAATAATTCATGTGCAAGCTTCTAACAACATTGGCCAATGCATTACATGGTTATTTTCCTACCATGATAATAATTTATTCCCTGAAAACACTATGCAAAATAAACATTTCCTCCATCAAGTCTTTTTTCCATCTATGTGATTAGAAAAAAATACATGGTACACATTGATTTTAAATGAATAAAATAAATAAATAAACATTGGAAAAATACAGATTAAAAACATGAGATTATAGACATAGTTCATTTTCATTTTTATCATTACATCCAAATACTGGCAAATGTGGGTGGGCATCTTGCCCAAATTTGGGGGGGGGCATACAATATGTTTCTACTGTGCTCTACTCATGACTCTCAGTGACATTTAATAGCAAACATGTAATTGTTTCTGAAAAGAAAAGGGGAAAATCTCCTGCTCATTCTGGTGTGTTTTTATCAGTTATCTTGGGAAGAAAATACTGTTCTAAGAAAGTGATGTTCAAAGTATTTAATGGTTTAAAATACACTTTCAGATTTGATGCTTTTAACCTGAGCTGCACAATTACTTTTGTATGAAAAGTGATTTATACTTGTTCTGCCTAATGCAAAAGAATTTCTATGCTCATGTATTCCATAAGTAGCTCTACCAATCAAATCTTAAAGGGGCCCCATTGTTTCTCAGAAAGATCTTCAAACACTTTCTGGGTGACACTGGGTAAACAGCAATCACAAAAAGCTGGTTCTATTTTGTTTAAGGCATTGCCAATAGATAAAGGAAGAAACAAAAGTGGAGCCAAATGATGATGAGTCTTCAACTCCTCCAGTGAACTTAATTACTTGAACTTTTAGTTGGGCAATTATCAAACTTGATCAACCATGTGTGCTTCCTTCCATTAGAAAGGGCTTGATAGTTCTACTGATCTTCTGGGAAATTGCTTCTGCTATGACTGTAAGGTCAAGAGCAAGAAGAACTTTGGTGGGAGTTTGTATATATATTTAAATTATAAGAAGTTCCAAAGGTTATAAAACATTCACTACTGTTATAGAATTAGAGCAAAGTAAATTCTGTCTTGTTCTTCTTTTGCATTAACTTAGTAAGCAGCATTTCTTCAGTCATTTAAAATATTCTCTAAAACTTCAGGATAGTCTATAAATTTAAGATAGTATATAAATTGACATCTAATGTTAAATTACATCTCTTAGTGTATACTCTGGAAATACAATTTGAAGTTAGAACTGCCAGAAAATGCAAGGTTATAAAAAGAGACTCAATCAGATATTTAATAAAAATATTGTTTTAGAAAAGTTCATGACAAATTCATAAATAATCTCCACTGCCATCTTTAACCTGTGTAAGGTGTAAAAATAATCACTTAATATTTCTAAGTGAGAACTCAAGAGTTCCTAGTAACCCAGTATAACTTTAATGAATCTCTAATTATAATTACATTCTAAAATAGAGATATGAAGCTGGTCGTTAGCGTTACATACATTGAATCCTAGCACTCCAGAGACAGAGGCAGGTGGATATCTGTGAGTTCAAAGCGAGCCTGGTCTACAGAGTAAGTTCCCATAGAGCAAGAGTTAAAGTAGAGAAATCTTGTCTCAAAAAACCAAAACAATAAAATAAAATAGAGATATGCATATGGCATATTAAAAAAAAGATTGAAAAGTAATATTTTGTAGTGTTTATACATATATGCTAATAATTTTATAACCACCAAGTTAAATAGACCTGATGGTATTTGTTTTAAGTGCAAATACACTGTGGCTTCTAGTTTTTATATGACAGGAGAGAAATGACGGAAAACTGAAGCTGTTAGCTGAGATCTAAGTGAATCAAAGCTGTTGAATCTTCCTACCCTAAAAGCTCTACTTCACTGAAGGGTTTTTTTTTTTTTTTTCCAGCCCTAGCATAAGTAATCCATGCAGCACACATTTTCAAAATTATTTGCATTTAGTTGTATATAAGTACGCTGATTACTTCAAATGCATTATTGGTAATTCAATAGGCAATTTAGGATTTTACAGAGCCTCAGATTCATCTTTTAAGTAGAAATAATGAAGGTGCATGCATACCTGTAACAAAATTCTCACAAATCTTTCTACTTGTATAGACTATTTAACTGGATTTTACTTTACCTAGAAATAAATATTTTAAGATTATTTTGAGCATTTCAAATTCTTCATGATTCAATTGGTACAGAGCTTTGAGGATATGGCCCTTAATCAAAGAATAAATATCTTCAAAACACTGCAATTGATTAACTATAAAATATTTTTAATACTCTGTTATTCTTGCTCAGGTCTAATCATTCTGAGAACAGGAAACTAGTGTGAGGTTTTTTTTGCTTGGGTGAAAGACTTGGAGAAGCTACATTCTCTCATGGCACTGTCTTTTTACCAGTTAAAATTTTCATGAATAACATGGATATATTTAGTTGATCCAAGTGCAGAATAAATTTTAATACTGTTAATTCTCCCAATTTAAAAGTTTTCTAAGTATGAAGTGAATTCAAAGTATGGCTCTTCAATTTAAAATAACCTGTTGAAAAAAATTGTTGCTTCATCTATCAACTCACTGCTTTTTTAATGAGATAAAGTATGCCAGTCCTCTGTTCTGTTATCTATAGGAAGTAGTCATTGTCTCTATAGAGTGAATAAAGGTGCTTGAATGTTGTTGGCAGGTCCTATCTGGTAGCTTTCAAATCATCCATCACATTGTTGGGTATGTTCCTTTTCTATTTTGAGATGAATTTCTATTTGTCCACATACACACACACACACACACACACACACACACACACACACACACAGAGAGAGAGAGAGAGAGAGAGACACATACATGTAAATATATTTGTATGTATATACATATATATTCATGTATTTACCTAACTAAAATTAAAAGTTTATTATGTATAAGTTTCTGTAGTATAAAAAACTAAGTTAAAATAAGCTTATGGATCATAGCAAATTCAATAAAATGCAGAAAGGAAACTTATCTGACTTTCTTTTTCCTTTCAGATAATATTAAAGTTTTTTTTTTCGGGTACACAATCAACTTCTTTACCTGCTTCAAATGATTTTAATCATAGGCACTCAGGTCACTGATTGTCTCTGGAAATACAGTGTGGCACAGAAACTGTACAGGAGAACCTAAGTGCTATGATGTTTCTGCTTCTCTCCAGTTCTATAGACAGATATGCATTGGATGTAGTATCTGTAATGTAAATATTTCTCTATGATAACACATCAGTGTTCTTAGAAATCTCAAAACAATCCAAAATCTAGTGATTAAAAACAACCACACAAAGAAAGTTCACTATAATACAATGTGTAAAAGCTTTTACAGTGATACACTGCACAAAAAGTCCTCAACACAGTACCAAAATTTTACACATTAAATTAGTGATAAGTCCATGAATGTGACAATGAACATGAGGTTTTATTTAGGAAAAAAAATGTTTACCTAGGATGGTGTGGTAGAAGATAGGTTACCCGAAATCAGAGGACAACTTGTAAGTGGGGCTAGATCTTCATAAACCAGTGAACTGAGTGGTATGCTGCATGTGCATGGTATGTGTGGCTTAAAATACTCAATTCACCTGGGGAGAGTACAATGTCTTCACTTTATGTTTCTTGGGAGTTAAAATGCCCACAAATAAATGTGAAAATTGTGTTACACTGAACATATATCCTATGTAATCACTCTTGAATTAATTTTTGTATTTAAATGTTACAGAAGAATTAACAACAGTAGAATTTTCTAGTTCATATTATGATTTGCAATAAAAAGAATGAAAGATTTATGATGTTTTGCATATATGACCCTTATACTTCTAGAAAATGACTTTAAATCCATCATGAAAGGCAATGTGGCAAATGTATGCAAACTAATTTTCATTTGCACAACATTGAAAGTTGCCAATCTGACCAATATTAATAAAGAATAGCTCTTTGGGGATGGTTGGTTTGAAATTCTTACAGTCTAGTACTATACTCGTATATGACTATGGCATCAACTTTTACCTCAGGTCAAAGTCCCAAAAACCACTTTATCAGTTCAATGAGTATCATAGAATATGTTCACTGGTAGACTGAGTGAAGTCAAGACATAGCAAATGGGAAGAAATTCATATCATACTCTTGCTCTTGTGAAGAATGCAGAAGGATCACACTTGTGAAGTAGTCTAGATGCTGAAAGAGCACTTACATTTTGGCAGTTTGATACACTCCTTGTCTAGGAAAAGCAGGTAGTTTTATAAACTACCTACACATGAAATTTATGTAGAATCCTGTTGGATTTGTTCTGGTGAATCTTGAGGATGATAGTATCAAGATTCCTGAGATGAGAAAGTTGCAGATGACTAAAATTGTGTGTTCTAGGTAACTCTTTGTTGTATGAGACAAAAGGAAATTGAGATTTAGCTTCATTGTAGTCTGTACTGAATTTGTGGAGAAAGAAAACTAAATTTCACTTATACAATATTAATCTACAAATGTAGATATATTTAAAAATCAGTCAACAATTATAAATGACCAAACTTATTTGTTTATGATTATAGTAATGCTAATATTCAAGCTGTTTTCTACATACATATCTTTTATTCTCTCTCCGTATATAGCTATTTAAACCTTCATTTTCCATAAAGTTTTTGGTAAAATAGGTAATAATATGTGTACTATACACATATTTTAATAGGCAGGTACCTTAGTTTAATTTGAAATACAAGGCAATAACATATCCAAAACCTATTATAGGCAGTGTCTTTAATTGCAAAAAGTATTTTAAAATGGAGGGACAGGAAGAGTCGTCTCCGTTCTATAAGTGAATTTACTCTGTAATTGCTACAAGTTCATAAGATTTGCTTAATGTCACCTAATTAGTGAAAGACAGAATCATAACCTTTCATGAATAATAATTCCTTATACCACATACCTGTACTCAACCATAACAAAATACTCATATTTCTGATGCAGACAAAATTTGGGTTCAATATGTCAACAACACATATCTGGAAAATAAATTAGTGTTTGAGATATTTCAATTCTCATTTTTTTAATTTAATAAATTAGTTTGTTTGTTCAGTGGACCATGATCCATTACTATTAGTCTAATGGCCAAGAAAAACTAATAACTGTCCACAGAACTACAAAGCACTGACATGCCCATCATTAGATCACAAGATTTGTTTCCAAACCTCCTGAAGACTTTCTTAATGGAACCTTCCTTCCGTATTCTTTCCACACTGTGTAGTCACTTACCAACGTATAGTGAAATGAACAAGTGATTTCTCCTATCTAACATAGTCAGATACTCATTCCTAGGAAATAATATACCCCCTGGGAATCTCTGACTGATTGTAAAATGATTTTCTCATGCTGTGCTTTCTGTAAACCTAATACAAAGCACTGAGTTTATGAGTTAGTAGAAGAATACAAATAACCCCTTAGGAACTACATCCCTTTCTGTGTAGTGTGAGGAAATTAATCATAGTTAGTAGATCAAAAACTATAGATGTCCAGGGCAAACACAATATAAAAGTGAGTCAAATGACATTTTCACAATAGTGCCTGAAGGGCCTATTGAAAATACTCTAGGGGATAAAATTCTCAGCTATCTTTGACCATACACAATAATTTTCCCTGGAAGTAAATGATAGCAAAGTGTTGTACAATGGTAAAATCATTGATTTTGTTTGGATTTTACCGTGAGTTAGATGGGGAAGATCAATTGTTAATACTGCCTTGATCATTTTTAACCATGCTCAGAGGCATATGAGCAATGACATCATGTAAGAACAGAAACATAAATAAAGAAAAACAAATCCAAGAAGATTGTTCTCTACCTAAATTTGGTTTAGGTTTAGAATTTATCTATTTTCTTAATGGAATTGTGATGTATTTACATTTGCATTAAAGACCTCTGTTTCAGGAAATGGAAAATTATATTTTAAAACCATCTTTTCTACGTAAACAAAACTCTAAAGAGTTCATCTATTTGTGGCAATAGTTGTCCCAATAACAGGAATGACAGAACTTTCATTTTGTGTTTCTAAATGCTACATGTCGTATTAAAAGAAAATAGTAATGGTTCCCTTTGAAGCAGCCTGATCATTCATATTCGTTTATCTCTTTCTCTTGTTATTATTAATTTTTTTTGCTTGTCATTTGTGAAAACCTTTGCGGTTGTATAGTAAGGATTTTTTGTGTAATCCATTCAAGAAAGCCTTCTTTAATTTTGAGTTGCAACAGTATAGTACGATGTGAAGAAAAAATACATAAAACAAAATGTTAGCACTCAGAAACACAGTATAAAGACAGTTTGGAGAGTAAAGAGAGTCCTACTTTCTTGATGCATTTGACTTCTCCCTTCCCTCCATTGATGTCTTTTAATAAATCACTGGCTATTGGACATAGGCCTATGTATACTGTCACACATATAACCTGTGTGCTTCAGCTAAGGGCATTACCACAGTTGGCAGTGTAGGCAGTGGAATCATTTGTTCACTCAAAATACATTTATTGAGCTCCTTCTGTCTTTAGATACCATTGTATATATTGGAAAGAACAATGAGTAGAAATTTAAGGAAACACAAATAGGTTCACAATATCAAGTACATAGAAAAAAAAATCACAGCCAGCAAACAAAATGGTGACAGTGGACTTTTATCTCCTGTGGGTAGGAGAGAACTTCCATAGATGGTACACTGTCCTCAAGAAAGGCTGGGAGAGTGTTATGGAAGCCTATACATATTCATATGCAGGAGGCACTTTGTAACATGTACAATCTTACACATGAGCAATTTAAGATACATACTTTTGATCATGGAGAGTTAGGAACATATATCAAGAAGAAAATATGGCAAAAAAGGAATACCCCCACATACATAGAAGCAGCAATGTGAAAGCATTGGAGAGATGATCAACAGGAATTGAAACCTGTGTGTTATTTCTGCCTTCCATCATCAGAAACTTATGTGCCACGCTGAATAACCACTTTCCCTAAGTCCTTCCCTTAGCTACCAGTCTCAGCCTGCTTATACTCAATGCAATCAGAAACAGTCATCAAGTTTTATATTTATGACCAAGGAAACAAAAGCCTTTTGAAGGAGATTAAAACCAGATCTCCCCTAAATATCCCATACATTAAAGCTGTTTGCAAAAGTAGCAAAGAATATCTATCTTCCTATTGACTACACTGCAGTGCATAGAGATTGTCACTGCTACATAATAGTTAAAAGCAAATCTGTATTCAGTAATCAAAGGGTTTTGATTCTGCCAACATCCCTGGCAGAACTTCATCTGCTCTTAGCATCCCTGAAGTTGCCTGTAGTTCTAGGTGTAAGGTTAAGTCTTTTGGGCATCCTACTAAGCTAAATCCACACTCCTACCCATGTTATCGTGTCTATTGATGTCCTTATTCAACTCATGTTTAGGCAGCCATGGTTAGACTTTATGGATAAAGGTTCTGACCTTACTAGAAGAAACAATCCCATAGCAAATACCCTGATCCTCTAACTCATACAACCATTCTGATCTCTCTTTTAGAATGATCTTAGAGCCTTAGGTGTCAGGGTTATGTTGTTAATGCATCAGCTAGGACTAGACTCCATACCTCTGCATTTTGATTAGTTATAGTTTTCTGTAACGGGCTCTATATGTTGTCAAGAGAAGTTTCCTTGATGAGGACTGAGGATCACACTTAAAAAGTGATCACCCCTGAAAATATACATGCAAGTAACACCATACAGACTACAGACTGAGAAGGTTGTTTTTATGTATTTAGGAATATATGCACGTATCTATGTAATAACGGTTAATTGCAAAAACAGAAGCCATGGATTTGAAAGAGAGCAAGGCAGGGTATGGGGGGGGGGGTGCGTGGGGTGGAGGAAGAGAAAGGAAGAAGAAAATGATTTAATTCTATTATAATCAAAATGAAATAATTTTTAAAAATCAGAAGAAAAAAGTTGTATGATTTCACAATTATTGTTATGGAAAAAAAAAAGGAATGGAGGAGGCAAAATGGTTGAGTGGGTACAAGCACTTGCTACTATACGTGATAACCTGAGTGCAATCCTTATAATAGGGTGGGAGGAGAGAAAAAATTTCTGGAAGGAGTCCTCTAGCCTTTACACGCATGCAGTGGTACAAACACGCAAGCACAGACACACAAATGTAACAAAAAAGTAAAGATATGATGGAATGAGTAATAATAATCAGAAAGTGCTATTTTATGGAAGGTATTCAAGGGATGTACTCTTAGGATACAAGTTTGAACATTCAGATGTGTTTTACTAAAGGCCACACTGAAATGACAAAGCAAAGAAAAATGAAGTGTCTGTCAAGTTATTTTAAAATTTCATCATCACTCCAACACTAACATGAATAAAAAGCAATGTCAATTCCAAGAGCTAGTATCTGACAAACTCCTTTGAATTTCTGCGTTTTCAATATTGATAGCAACTCTTATGCTAAAACACATCGTGACAATGAAATATTGGACTATAGTAAACCAGTTATCAACATACATTCCAAACCACTGTAAGCAGACCTGCTTTCCTATTAATTAGAATATAAAGAAATCATATAGTCCTTTGCAGTAGTCTGCTACTTGTTAGAAGTTAAATGAATTTATATTAAATGAATTAGAGGTGTCTGGAAAGACACTGGTTTGATACCATCAAAAATATGGCTCTTATAAGATTGTAAGTGACTTTATATCTGCCGGGCCTAATTGATTCCATTTATAATGATAGTAAAACAAATTTCTTTTCACTGAAGAAATAATTTTTTTACTTAATTGGGAATAAAATGATAACTTCATATATTTAAAGGTTATTAAACTATATTATTCACTCTAATGATTATATCCTTAATAGAATAAAGAATACTGGAAATATTCACATTGGAGCAGTAATCTGTTAACCTTTGAGTGCTTAAAATTTTATTACTTATTATATTACCTTGTATTACTAAATCTTTAAAAATTTAAACAATGATAATTCATGATCATCTTACTATTGCATCAGAATTAGAAAGTAAGGTTCATACTAGCAGACAATTTCCATGGTAACATCCAATCTTATCATAAACACTTCAAAAGATAGCAGCATCACAATGTAGTTAGATGCAAATCTAAACTTCTCTGTTAATTGGATTATACAGTTCTAGTGTTAGGGGTTTCTTGGAAGGAGCTGAAACTGATAAAATATCATGACATATTGGAATCATCTACTGAAAGCAAATTCTATCAATGATTGTCCTTGCAAAACTTAGGCAGTGTTTCTTTAGGATGGGTATCTTAGCTTTCAAGAAAGAAGTTACAAAAGAGCAATGCATAGCAGACCCAAGATCATTATGAGCGAGATACAAACAAGATCTCTTGCAAAGTTAATGCCTTGTCTCCATGAGGCAAATAATAAATTATTCCATAAAGAGATGGTAGGATTTAGTCTCAAAATAATTGTTCTTAGAATAAGACTTCCAAAATATGTCTAGTTTATTCATTTCTGCACAATAGTTTTATGCTTTTCAAGTTTTACCTTTTAAAAAAGCTTCACTGGGAAATTTTTTACCTTTTCAGAAAATTTGCTTGTCGTAAAATGGAAAATTTTCAAGCTCACTAACTGGCTTTTCTCTAACTGTTGCAAAGAATATAAGTTTTTATAGATATTTCTGGAGCAGTATTTGTTGGTTTGGTTCAGTTTGCTTTTCTTAGTAAAATGAACTTATATTCTCCAAATAATAAGATATTCTTATTGCAATTATTTGAGGATGGACAATTATTTTCATGAAAAAAAAGATATACTTTCTGTTATGCTATAATCACACAAATAGCAGATTTCAAAGTTAGTCTTTACTTCAAAATAGAAATGAATACAATAGTGCATTAGAATTCTATAGAGGATCAGACCTATCAGATGAATATAGCATGAAGAAGATTTATCAGATTGGCTTACACAATATAGTCTTGGTTGTACAACAATGGATTCTGCACAATGGAGAGGCTGATCCCAGTAGCTGTTCAGTCCATGTTACTGGAATCTTCTTCAGCCTCAATCTAATGCTGAAGGCCTGGGAGAATCTTGTTGAGGGCTGTTGGTCTTCACTCCACGTGGGAAGGCTGAAGAAGCTGGTTTTCAGTGTTAAGGGGGAATGGCAGCAGTCACAGAAGCAACAGAGTAGATGCTCTCACGAACATCAAGCAGCGATAGGCAGTCAAGTACATCCTTGTCTCTGCATCAGAGATCTAAAACTGAACTGTGGCAAATGTGCTGCCTGTCCTGGAGAAGTACCTTCCTCTTTCAGTTAATCCTTCCAAGAAATACTTTCACAGACCTGCTCAGTGGCATACCTTTTTGTTGATCCCAAATACAACCAGGTTGGCAATCAAGATTATCCATAACAGCAAAGTTCAAATGTGTACTTCTGGCAGCTTAAGTTGAGCAAAATGATTCTGTCTCCCCAATATGAAGATATTAATCAATAACAGCAGACTGAAATGGGTGCACTTGTACACATGTTGGTGTGTCCAGTAAGGCAAAAGAACACAGAAATTTCTAAAGAGTCAATTGTAAAAGTGAAAAAAGTTATTTGGAAACAATAATCCTGATTACAGAAGTCAGCAGCAAAGGAAACATCTGCCCACAGTCAAAGAGTTTGCACATTCTCAAGAACATTGTGCATGAAGCAAGCAGGCATCATCCAGAGTCGTGTTCATGAGAATAGTGGATTAGGTAGTCTTTTGCGATGGTTCTTGTTATGGAGAAAATACTTAGGAGAGAACTTTCCCTTTCCAGTGCCCCTACTCAAATTTATTGAGATTTCACATGACTAAATTCATTTTGATTCTGTCAACTTTTGCAATGTTATGTGAGTAAAATAATTATTGGAGTGACATTGTCACATATCTCTTAATAAATATTATCTGAGAGACAAATTTACTAATAGAATGTAGAATGGATCTGAAAACCTCGAGTATGGTTAACTTAATTTTTTAAAGGTGATGTAATTGATGATCAGTTGTGTATTTCAAACATAGATAAGAATCTATCCTATATTTACTATAGCCTATCATTCCTTATATTACCTCTTCTCCAAACAGGTTCAAGGACCAACTTCAAAGTCGAGTGGCCTGAGAACTTGATCTACCTAGAGAATATCAATCCCTCAAAAGAGTTCAGAATCAGCATTTTCACAAACCCTGAGGTGATTTACAGAGTAAATAAATAACCTGTGATAGGGTCAAATTGCTCTATGGAATATTTATTCATAAAAAAAGCAACCTAAAGTCTTTGTATAGCCTGTTCCAATGAACACGTTTGACTTTATTCTTTTTATTATGATTATGCTATTGAACAAGAAAATTACTTTCTTAAGAAATGTTTAAATAAATACTACAATTTATGAAAATAAGTATAATGTTGTATAGCAGTTGTCTAGAATGTAGATAGGGATATAGGATTGATCTGCAAAAAGCTGAGGGATGAGAAGTGAATATGATTAAAATATATTGTATGACACACTCAAAGACATATTTTGAAGAAAGAAGGAATGGAGTTAGTTGGGTGAAGTGATGGGAAGATCTCAGAGAAGATGAGGGGAAAACTGTAATCAGAACATTGTATGAAAAAATACTGTATGAAAAAATATTTTCAATTAAAAATAAAATTGAATACTGACCAAAGATAAACATAGAACGAGCTTTAAGAAAAAGTAGAGAATATATAGTTTGTCTTTCTGAGACTAGATCACTTCACTTAATACAATACTTTTCGGGGCAGTTCTTTTCCCTGCAAATTTCTTAAGATCACTTTTATTTACAGCACAACAAAATTTCACTGTGTATATATGCCATACATTCAATATCCATTCTTCTGTTGATAGATATTTAGGCTACTTTCATTCTTTGTAGTTTTGAATAGAACAACAATAAACCTATATGCACAATTATCTCCAAGGTAAAATACAGTGTCCTTGTCCTTAAAGAGTGGTGTACTTGAAACATAGAATATTTCTATTTCCAGTATTTTGGGAAAAGATCATCCATAGTGTTTACGCTACTTTATATTTTCTTTTTAAGTTCATATTAACCTTTGCCAAAGAAAATGTTTTTCTGTCAAGCACATTTTCCTAGCAGCAACTGATGATAAAACAAACCATTTTCCACGTCTCCATGCCCACACTATTGTTCAACCCTCCTTTCGCCTATGCTGACTTGGGCATTCCCTTGACCACTTCTTGCACCTCTGCTGTGCAGAGTTAACGTAGAGATCAGTGGACAGTTTGGGAACAGTTCTAGGATGTCTCTAATAGAACAACCTTACAAGAACTTTAGTTAAATTCACCAGAAAAGTATTTCTTTTAAACAAATGCTGCCGCAGTTAGAATTGAGGAGTTGATTATCCAGCTTATGGACGAAATAACATCTAGATCTCAATGGACAAGATGGTGATACAATAATTCTCAATGTTTTTTTTTTTCAATGCATTTTTGCACTCTCTCCAACTAATGGGAGTAGAGCAGGAATTATCATCTCCAATATAATCTATCACACATAGAACACACACAAGATAAAAAGAACATCTTTTGAATCTTAGAATACAGAAAGATGAAGACAGGAGGGAAGACACTAAAAGGCACTTTTTTGTTTAAACACAAGAGTGTGATCAATGTCTATTTCTTATTCCCACACTTCAAAAAAATTGTAAAATGCATAGACTCCTTGATTTATTGATCAAGAAAAATGACAAAATAATACCATAGGAACTTCCAATGCCAGCTGAAGAACACAGGACCCAGACACCTTTTAAACACATCCCATGTTCACAAATTCAGTCAAAGCATTTACTCTCCTTAGAGGTCTATATTTCTTATGTTACCAGAAAAAAAAAATTTCTGTTTCCCCTGAGGTCATGGGGAATGAAGACAGGAAGACACAAAGAAAAAGTATATAGTTTTTAACTGGTAAATATTTTTCTGTTGAGAAAATATGGTGTCCTAATTTTGCAATTTCTTTTTATTATTTTATTAAAATATAGTTTTTCAAAAATATACTCTAATTTTGGTTTCCTCTCACTCTACTGCTCCCAGATGTTCCCCAACTCCTCCCCTCCCACAATGTAGATTTACACCATCTCTCTCTTTAGAAAACAAATAGGTATCTAGGAAATAATGGTAAAATAAAATAAAACAAAAGCAAACAATTCATAAAAATGCTAAAAAATAAACACACACACACATACACACACACACACACACAAATGCAGAGATAAACATGTTCCTACGCAGGAATTCGATGAAATCCCAATACCAGAAGCCGTACTACATACACAAAAGACCTATAAGAGAAAAAAATCTGTAACACAACATTATGAGAGAAAGAACCTCCCATAATGGTATTGAGATCCTTTTGTGTTGCTTATCTACTGCTGGAAATGAGGTTACCCTTAAGGGTGGTTTGTTTCCTCAGTGAGACTCCTATGGAGAAACTAATTTGTAAGTAGTTATCAGTTGTCTAGCCTGACATCTATGGTCTCTTAAAGTTTAAGGAACATCTGTCCAGGCACTTCTGGCTTTTAGAGTCTCCATTGAATAGTCAGGTGTTATACTAATAGGTCTACATATACATATACCCAGAAAAACTTTTAATCCCAATAGATGGAGAAAATAGGACATTCCATGATAAAAAACAAAAGTTAAGCAATATCTATCTACAAATTCAATAACAGTGAATTCTCAAATCAACCTTAAACTGAAGAGGTTAACCACACCCAAGAAAACACAAGGAATATATAATCTCAGATCAGCAAACCAAGAGAGGGAAAAACCACACCACAAAAGACAAAAACAAAAACAAAACAGGAATTAACAAACACTGCTCATTGATAACTCTCAAAGTCAGTGGTCTCACTTCCCCAAGGGAGGAAAAAACAGAATAACAGAATGATTTAAAAAACAAGATCCATCCTTCTGATGCATCTAAGAAACACAATTTGACATCAAGGATAGATATCACCTAGGTTGAAAGAAAAAGTCCATGGAAATAGACTTAAGAAGACTTTATTATCTGACTAAATAGACTTCAAATAAAATCCAATCAGAAGAGATATGGAAGGACACTATGAACTCATCAAAGGAAAAATACACCAGGAAGATATTGCAATTCTTAATATCTATGCACCAAACACAACAACACCCAAGTTCACTCATGAAACACTACTACAGCTTAAATCTCATGTTGACCCTCACAGACTTGTCGTGATAGACTTCAATACCTTATTTTTACCAATAGACAGGTCATCCAGACAAAAACTAAACAGAAATGCTGGATCTACTTATTCACAGCTGTGGATTTTAGTTTCTTTTGATCGCTACAGTTTTATTAGCATTTGTCATTTGTTTTCTTGATCATAGCCATCTGACTGTGGTGAAATAGAATCTCAAAGTGGTTTCCTTTAATTTATGTATTTCAATGTGTGTGTGGTGGGGGTTGCATTGTATCACAGCATGTATATGGATATCAAAGGATAGCCTGTGAGGCCAACTTTCTTTTTTCCTCTGTGTAGTTTAAAAAATGAAATTCAGGTCCTCAAAGTTGGAGGTAAATGTCTTTACTTACGTGAGCCTTGTTTTTAGCCCTCAAAATGAATTATTTTGCTTTCCTCATAGCGAATGCTATTAAATATTATTTAAAATATTTATTGCACACTTTCATGTTTCTTCTTTTGATAAATGTCTGTTCATTTCATTAGATCATTTTCTGATATTTGTTTATTTTGTGGTTTGGGTATTTAATTTTTGCTGTTCTTTGTATGTTCTAGATTTCAATACTCATCTGAGGTGTAGCTGCCAAGACTTTCTGGCATTCTATAGGCTGTCTATTTGCCCTTCTGACAGTTTTCCCTGAAATAAAGAAAGTTTACTTGCATGTACACCCTTTTTAGGTTCTTGGGATTATTTTCTGTGTGGTTGGAGTGCCATTTAGAAAGTTCTTACTTATACCTTTAACTTCAAGCAAATATCATATATTTTCATACATCAGTTTCAGCATTTCAGGTTATAAATTGATGTCTGATGCATTTGGGAGTACTGATGTACTGAAAGATGTGTATATACGTTTATTCTTCTCTAGGTGTATGCCTACAGTAGTTTTGCCATCATTTGTTGCATAGTCTGTAATTTTTTTCCATCATATGTTCTTAATTTATTTGAAGTAATAACAATTGATGTATAAGAGAATATCAATCTGAAAGCAAACAAGGAAGACTTTATCAGAGGGTTTGAATTGAATAAAGGGAAGGAGATAATGATATAATTATAATCTCAGAATAAAAGAAGTTATTAAAAGTTATTTTCAATGTCATATGAGATTGTAGTTAGGTTCTTTACGGTGTGACACTGGTCTATGACACATGCCTGTTACTATGCCAACACCATTTTATCATTGTCAATCTGTTATATAATTACAGATCAGGTATTGTGATACCTCAGCTGTACTACTTATGCTTAAGATAGCTTCAGAGTGTGAGGTATTTGTGTTATATATGAATTTTTAAATTGTTTTTACATATTACTGAAGATTTATAACTGTCAAATATCATTTCTTCATTTCATTCTCCTTACCTCTACCTTAGTCAATCAAATAATGCTAAACAGTATCTCAAAGGCTGTGAGGTATCATACCAGTTTGAAATCAAAAGCACGTCAGCTTTTTCTGCCTTACCAGATATTAATCTTAGAGCTAGACGAGTCCTCTACCACTGAGCTACTCCTTCATCTCAGAAAGAAAAATCTCTAAAAAGTATATACGTTTATAACTCTGATACCTTCAAGGGTGTAGCCAAAGCTAATATTAAAAGCATCTGTGTTTTCCAAAGAGATAAGTCAAAATTTGGAAAACTTTATTCTTATAGTTTTGCGTGTTTTAAATAACTATTTTAAATTCAAGTTTGTACTATATCAAAGCAAATATCACCATTAACTATATTAGCATGAATTTTGAACTGAGAATTATATACTTATCTAATGGTCAGTATACACCAGACAATTTTAAAGTGTTAGGGTGAACTGATATATACTGTCTGTCCTTTATATCCATGGATGATGCACTCCAGAATTCAGGCTACTCTGGATTGAAAAATCCTCAGAGGAAAAAAAGTGCATTATTATTGTTTATTGTATTATTAGTCTTGAGATGGTGGCTTTTTGGATGCACATGTATAAAGTTTTTTTAAACCCTTGCTAATTTATATGCATAAGTGCAGATGTGTGCATGCCATGGAACACACTTTGATGCCTTAGAACAGCCTTGCTTTTTGTCCATGCCACTTTGTGTGAGTTTCTTAATTTTTTCTACTGTGTCCATTAGCATGGTTGGCTCCTGAGCATCTGAGGATTCTCTTATCTCTTTCACCCATCTCGTCAGAGAGACACGGGGATGGAGGACACATGTTATTTAACCAGACTTTATTGTGTTGTGGAGCTCTAAAACATGTCTTCACAAATGTATGTCAAGAGTTTTATCCACTGAAACTTGTTTTAGACCCTGCCTTCTAATCTTCACAGTGACTGAACCTTTTTAATTGCCATTATTTCTTTAAAAAACCCAGGACTGCAGCTATCCTGTTGGCATTTTTATTATCTTAGATTGAAGCATAGAGGTGACACTAACATAATTGTCTGTGATTTATGCTTTAGAAAACAAACATCAAGAGCAAGAAAATGAAGTAACTTAACCAAAGTACATAGCTAAGAAATAGTGTATATGAACTTAAATGCTATAAAGTCAACCATATATGAATTATACTATGAAGATTTTTGCTTAATGCCCCCAAACAATTTGACAAGTTTAACTTACATGTCAGTGCTTTGAGTATTTCATTACACTTCTAACATGGAAGATCACGCATCTGACACTAGTTGAAATTATGAAAATGGGCAACTTGTACAAAGGAATGAGACAAACAAGCAAGGAGCAATGATGCAGGCCTGTGGTCCCAGCGGCTGTAGAAACTGAGGAGGGGAAAAGGCTGGAGCTTGGGAATTTAAGACTATCACAGGCAGTATAGGAATGCTCTATCACTAAGGAAAAGAAAAATGATGAGAAAAATAAAAGTTACTCAAAGGCAAGTGGCTGGAGCTTGGTTAGAGGTGGCAGGAGAAGACCTATGAAGAGAGGTATGAGGTTTGTAGAAGCATGCAGTACAAGAGCTAAGATAACAAAGAACAGGCTTCCATTTATGTGAGCTTGGAAGGAGGCAATCATCCAGGTGACTCCATTCCTAAGATGCCTCAGCCCAAGAAATTTGGTATTTACGTTGAGATTAATTAACTGAAACTTTATGTGTCTTCTTTGGAACAAACAATGTTTTCCTCTCATTTGGTACTCTATTCCTGGTCACTGTTCATTATAAAATCATTTCCTACATGAAAACACCTTGAAGAGAGTTTGAATCCCAGCTTTAACACCGTTGTCATGCAGAAATATGGAACTGATTTCTTAATGCAGCAGTTTTTACCCAAGATGCCATAGCTACTGACCAAAGCATCTGTCTAAGTTAAGGTTTTATTGCTATGAAAAGACGCCATGATCGTGGAAACTCTTGTAACATTAAACAGTTAAAAGGGACTGCCTTACAGTTTGGAGGTTTAGCCCATTATCTTACCATCCTAGGGGCAAGCGGGGCAGTTGTGTGTAGGCAGACTTGTTGCTGGAGAAGGAGCCAAGAGTTCTACATGTGGATCCGCAGGGAGCGTGAAGAGAGGGAGAAAGAAAAAAGGGGCAAGAACTGGGCATGGCTTGAGCATTTGAAACCTCAAACTCACCTCCAGTAACATACTTCTTCCAACAAGACAATACCTACCCCAAAAGGCCTCAGTTCCTAATAATGGCATCACTTATGAGACTGTGAAAGCCATCTTCATTCAAAATACTACAGTATCTAAATACTCAATCTCATATATTGCTTTCTAAGAGAAAATGAGAGTTTTATTTGAATTCTTCTGTTGTCTAATGCTCCACTTTAATAGCAGATATTATGAATTAAGAAACTCCCATTTATATGCCCCAATTATGATAGTATTTCCCTATAAATAACAGAATCTAGACTCAGAGTAGTTAATGTCTAGTTCAGTCACAAGGTAAGAGAAGATAAAGTAACAAAATGCATTAAGATATATCTCCAAAGTCCCTCCACTGAAACAGATTGTGCTGTTTCTACTAATGGCCCTTCTTTCTCTGTCATTAGAAAACAGCATCCTTTATGTTCCCTCATTTTCACTATCACCAAATCATCAGTTTTGAAATTTATGAAGAACAGAATGATTTCTTTTGTCCCTAAATCAAATCACTCTGTGTGTGGTTCTTCAGAAAATTGAGAAACCAGTCATTTGGGTTATTATTATTATTATCATTGTTAATAATAACTTTAGTAAAATAAATTTGCTATGGTACTTTCCATCCAAATAAAACATGAAGGAATAGATTTACTCTCCAATTTTAAATGGCTAATAGAAACAAAATACTAACTATTAAGGCATTAGACTTCAGCTAGGAAAAGATCAGCCCTTCTTGAAACATGAGCTTCTACATTTAAAAAAAAAAGGCCCAATGACTTGTAACACTCACTTATTCTCTGTATTTCAAAAGATCATGAATCTAAAATGAGCTACAAGAGGCTAACATACCTGACTTCAAATGCCAAATAATGAAAACTAAGCTAAGATTTGTGTGTTTGTTTCGTTGCTTCTTTAGGGAGGAGGCAGGTGGTAAGAAAGAGTAATAGTAAAACTAAGACTGCAGATTTTTCACCTTTTGAGTAATGATGAAATATCACTTAACACTGTGAGAAACAAACCATCTGTATAAGGAATTGAAAGGCACACCTTAATTATGTTTTTAATATTCATTATTATGAACAAAATATTATGAACAATATCATGAACAGTATCAATAAACCTGACATAGGGCAAAAACCTGCAAAATATCTGCAAAAATCACTGAACAGAATATGAAAAACAGTACAAACAAAAATATCAAACAATGGAGACATAATTAAGAATGTGAGTATATATATATATGTGTGTGTGTGTGTGTGTGTGTGTGTGTGTGTGTGTGTGTATAAAATACCAGATTCCCATTCCCAGACAAAAGTCTCTAGATATTTTTGTAGATGTTTACATGCCAAATCTGATATTTACCTGGAAACACATATAACCTAGAGAATGTAAAAATTTTGACATAGAAGAAAACTTTGGAGGTTTAATTCAATAGTCACAAAACTGTAGTAATTAAAAGGTTATAATTTGGGCCTAAAATTATTTTCTTAAGAAAATAAACAGTTTAGATGTAGATATGAATGTGTATATATATGCTATTTGGCTGGGTTTTTGTTGTTTGATTTTTTTTGTTTGTTTCTGTCAACTTTATACAAACAAGGGGGTCATCCTGGAATAATGAACTGCAGTTGAGGGGATGTATCCATCAGATTGGATTTTGGCAAATCTATGGGAATTTTTTTGATTAATGATTTATGTGGGGGACCCAATCTACAATTGGAGATGCCATCTTTGAGCAAGTGGCATTCGGTTGTATGGAAAAGAAAACTGAACAAACCATGGAGAGCAAGAAAGTAAGCAACTTTCTTCCATGGTCTCTGATGCAGTTCCTGCCTTAGGATTTCTACTTATGTTTACATTTCCACTTCCCTTCAGATAATGATGTGTGATGTGGACATGTAAGCCAAATAATCCCTAGCCCCTCCAAGTTGCTTTGGGCCTTGATCTTTATCACATCAACAGAAACCTAACTGGAACAGTACTTGGTTCCAGGAGGAGGGATGCTCTGACAGACCTGACCCTGCTGGGTTTTTTTCATTTGTTTGTTTTTTGTTTTTTGTTCTGTTTGTTTCTTTTTTAAATAAACACAGGAGATATTATAATTAGGGGGGTAAAAAAAACTAAAGAGATTGAATTCTGTAAGCAAGGCTTAACAAGGCAGTACTCACAGAATCCTGAAAGACAGTGCTGAGAACAAAGCTGACTATGGAGGCCCAGTTCAGGAGGTTTCAGAAAGGAACAAGAACAGTATCAGCAACTGGGCTAATGACTTCTCTGATCATATTTTGACAAAGATATGGCTACTCTTTGCCCTTGTGATAAGAACCTGCCTGACATTAAATTAAAAATAATTGACTAATTTATTTGACAAGGGCAATTTTAAGGCAGCATAATATTCTATCTGTGGCATGGTTATTATTAATGATTGTTACAGGTCTGCAATGAAAAATAGAAAAACCTGGAAAATACAAAATGTCCACTTTAAACAGAAAAATAACACCAGTGAACTTAGGGTTTTAGCCAACTCTTGTGCTAAAAGAGATAAGGGGGTCATTGCCATTAAGGGGAGGTCTATTCTGCATATGAATAATGGTATGAGTGTTCTCAGGACTAGACCCACCCCGCTAGTCTTCCAACCTGTGAAAGATATTCTAAGGCTCTGTTCTAAAAAGCAACCAAATGAAAAGACTGTTTCAAATGCCACTCTAGGGGCTAAGGGTCTACTCTAAGCTGGCAGAATGTTGATGACTTTATAGTCATGAAGGGTACAAAAGTAAAGGGCCCTTAATATATTCCCACATGCTTTCAGAGAGCTACTAAAGCCAGGCAAGACAAGTCTCTGCATGAAGTTCCCAAGAGGGCAAGAGGTTCTGAGAAGCCATCTCATGAAGCAGGGGAAGTAAAGATTGAGTTGCAGGGGAGCATCGTTATATAGAGATGTCAAATGTGTGGTATATCTACTAAGGAGAGTGACATGCAGGGAGTAAAACCAGTCCAAGAGAAATATTGACGTTGTAGTCAACAAACATGAAAGGACAGAGCCATCTAAGCCCTTCACTGGACATGAAGCTACAGGATTTGATGTTTGTCCTGCTGAGTTTTGGTCTCATTTTGGTTCAGTATTTATGCCCTCATTTCTCCTCTTGGAAATGGTAATATGTATTGTATGTCATTACACATTGGAAGTATGTAATTTGCTTTTAGGTTTTACAGAGGGTTACAATTACGAGAGTCTCAGAACAGAATTTGGACCTTTAAATAGTTTGAAACTATGAGAGTCTAATGACTTTTGGAGAATGACTAAATTTTACATTGTTATATAGCCACAACCCTAAGATAGTCAGGGAGTGTGCTGGTTTAAATGAGAATGTCCCCATAAATTCATGTATTTGAACAATTTGCCCCAGCTTGGAGAAAATGTAGGAAGATATAGCCTTGCTGTAGGAAGTATGTTATTGAAGGAGTGCTTTAAAAGATGAGGCCTGGTCCTACTCAGGGATGAGATGTGAACTCAACACCCTGTCCCAGTTGTTGTGTCTACCTCTTTCTGCCATCCAATATCCACCATTAAGACTCTAACCTTCTGGAATCAAAAGCCAAAAGAAACTCTTTCTTCTAGAAGTTACTTTGGTTACAATGTTTTATCACAGGGAAAAAAAGACTAATACAACAACTCAATATGAAAATTAATGTTTTCTACAAACTATATTGGAATAATTTAATAATTATATGTCAAATAGAAAAGAAGTTATGATGAGGCATAAGTAAAACAACTTAAAGACATAAACGTATGTATCTAAAACCATACAACATTAAAAAGACACAAAGAAAGCATTTATGAGCAATGTTTTTGCAAAATATCCTAACTGCATGCATGTAAAATTTTAATTAATTAAGTTTTTAAGAGTGAATGCACAAGGGAAATATTTTCCAATAATCCCGCATTCTTATAAAAGAAAAGAGATATTTCAAGGTGATGGGTCAAGTAGAAAGATCCTCAGTATAGAAATGTATTCCAATTTTTATGAGAACTTCAGATGCACAGACAAAATTATACCTTTAAGTAAAATTCTCAAAACATCTTCTAGCTGGGCACTGATGGTATACGTCTTTAATCTCTGCACTCTGGAGGCAAAGACAGGTGGATCTCCATAAGTTTAAAGTCAGCCTGGTCTACAGAGTGAGTTCCAGGACAGACAGAGTTACAACAGAGAAACCCAGTCTTGAAAAAAAGAAAAAAAAATCTTCTAATAATATTCAAGACCATTTGAGCCAAAACTTATATTTATAATTTAGGCTACTTAACTTACAATGTTAAACATAACAGTTAATATACACTAGGATTGTTATAAGTGGGTTTCTGGGAATGTTGTTGATGATGATAGCCGTAGTGATAAATTATAAAACTGGGCAACTCTTTAGGTAAATATGTGGGCTGTGCAGCATACAAAGGAGGATAGCTTAATCAGAACACATTCATTGTGCACCAGACTTCAAGCACTTGGGTATAATGTTCAATGACAATTTCTTTTACCATCAAAAAATGCAATATCTCAATTCTTGAATACCATATATAACATAACTGAAACATTTAACATGAAAATGAAAAAGTCTTTGATCTTTTATTGCAGTGAGGTGGAACTGTTAATTACTGCATTGTGAATTTGTTCATCTGACTGGTGGCCAGGAAGAACTTGATATAACAAGAATGCTGGGACTGGAGAGATAGCTCCATTGTTAAAATGCATGTTTCACAAACAGGAGTACCTGAGGTCTAAACCCTACCACCCATGTTAAAAAATGCAGGACATCAACATACATGCTTGCATTCCTAATCCTGCAGAAATGAAGACAGGATGATACTGGGAAAGTGCTATCCAGCTAATCTGATAGTGGATGATCTCCAGGTTCAGTGAGAGACCCTGTCTCAAAACATACCTTGGAGAAAGATAGAGGAAGGTAATGTAAAAGGACTTCATATGGACATACTCACATTCATGAACCCAAATGTACATTCATAGCACAGACAAAAATAAATACCTTAAAATTTTAAAAGAAAGCTCTGGATGAAGCTTTGGTTTCAGTAAAACTGGCTTAAAAGTATTGGATAAAATACTTTCAAATATGTGTGTGTGTATATATGAACCCATATATAAATACAAACAAACACAGACGAGCACAAACATATACAATAATCAATCCCTCTTATCCTTTGCACTTTCACCATTTTACTTAAAGGAACCACAGTATGCCTTCTTTTTAACAGATCTGAGTTGACAACAGCTCAACCCTTGCCCTTTGGTAGCACCACAAATAAAAAACAATTTATTGAGCACAAGCACTGTCCTACCAAAGCAGTAAAGCTGATTATCAAACTACATAATGATTAACAAGTAGTTTTCATCTTCAGTGTATATACTGCTGAATAAAGAAAAGTCCTATGTTGCAGGCTGGATGGAATGGGAGAAATAATAGTCAATTACACTACTCAATATGCACCAAAATATTCTATATAACTGTTATTAATTTTTCTTTGACAATTTCATACGTATCAGTGCATTCTAGTCACTCTCAAACTCACGGTATCCTCTCTTCTATCTCCCTTCTGCATCTCACAAACCCCCCTGTTCTTTATAATTTTCCCTTCCACATTTCTATCTTTATATTTTGTCTTATGACCCACTAAGATTTAACCAAGTCTGTCTGTGTGACCCTGAGTTTTGCACTGTGCCCTGCAGTCTCATGGACTCACCTGCAGATAGTGCTGTTAATGACTGTCACTCTTCCAGAATCCATCAGGAGCAAATAGTTGAGCAGGGAGAGCTACAGTCCTGTGAGTCCCTCCCTGGTTTATGCTTGCTGATGAGGAGGCCAGTATTGTGCAGAACCAGTACAGTCACCGTACCTTCTTGAAATTATGGTTACAAGAGCTGAGTCATGAAATGAGACAATGTCTATTTTCAAAGTTTCTTTTAAAGTGACAAGATGGAAAAGTTTACCCTAATTATTGTGTGTCTGTGTATTTGTGTTAGAGAGAGAGAGACAGGAAGAAGAAAAGGATTGGGGAAGAAAGGGAGAAAAGAAAGAGTAAATTGGGTGTATATTTTAAAAAGAAAGGCTCATGATGGGAGCAGGAGTTAGTCTTGATGGTCTCAAAGTCACAAACAGAATTACAGGAAACAGAAAAGTGGATACTTGGAAACTGAAGAATGGAGGATTACAACAAAATAGTTTTGCACTAACCAAAGATGGGACTATTTTTGATAGAGAAAGAGAGGATTTCTGAAGTCTGGGAGGCAATACCGCAATAAAAATGATTGAATATAACATGACAAGAAGAAATAAGTGAGCTTTGTTCCAGCATGTTAGACCTCAGGCAGCCCAGCGCTAAAGCACAGAGTAAAAGGAGAGTCCAATGCAGAAATAGGTTTCTAGAAAAACCTGAGGCTCTCCCTTCACTAAATAGTTTGGGATAGAAACAATACATCAAAAACAATATCTCTTGGAAAGAGTAATAATCCAGGGCCTGAAGATGTACCATGCAGCACAGATTTAAAGTTAGTTCTATTTTTTTACAGTCATGTAATAATCCTAATGTCAAACTTTTACTTTTGAGAATAATATTTTAAATTAACTTCATCATTGGCTTTCTAAAGTTTTATATATTTTCTTTATGCCATAACTTCCATTTAACATGATATATTAATAATATACTCTTTGTGGATTCTGAATAAGCTGTCAAAATACTCATAGCTATCACATTTTTCTAATTTCAGTCACTTTGAAAAATCAAACTTCCACATCAAAAGATGACAGTAAAAATTATAAGATTTTAAACATACATTTATAGGCAATCTGCACATTTTTAATGATATTAATAATATCTAGGTTATTACAAATTAATCTGTAATTGTTATTTCCTTGGGGTCAGGAGTGAGCTCCTCATAGTGAAACAAGAAATCTATACAAATGTGTTTTCAGATCATGCCCTAAGACAGAATATAAGCTACCTTCTTAGGACTCAGACAAAGATGTGTTGAGTGAGGCAAACAAAGCTAAGTTAGTTCTTGCATAGTTTGCTAAAATAATCATACAATACACATCCAGAATTGTATAGCAAATACAAGCACTAGAATACCTAAGCAGGACCAAGCATGGAAAGGACCAGCTCAATGATAACAACAGAAAGCTCATGAGACTAGAGGCAACTGCATAGGTTAACACAGATACCAGTTCCCAGACGAGGATAGGAAGAGGGGAAGGAAAGGGCTGTCCTGCAAAATAATCAATGTGTTATAATCCTGAAGATGCAGAAGCAGAAAAGTGATACCATGATCTCAGAACATATTGGAGATGTCCTAAGGCTGAGCCAGAGTAGTGAATGTTACAGTTATTGAGAAATTATCTTACTTAGATGAAGTGTTGTCCAAAAGCTGCAGCAAGGTAAGAAAGTTCTACAACTGGGAATTACATGGCCTCAGTGGTGAGGAAACAAGAGGTACTGCGGCTAGGAACTAAACTGTGCCTGGTAAATGTTTAATATTTTATGAGTTTCACATATTTTCATTAGGAATATTGGCACATCAAAACACAGTTGTTGCTTCTTGGGAGACTGTGATGCTTTTGCTCACTCTCTTGTTTCTAAGACTATTTGAGAGCATTTTGATGGTGGACTTGGACAGTGATCCTCAATTTTAAGGAGCTGTATATCACCAGGCACCGATTCTAGACATTGGAATAAACACCACACACACACACACACACACACACACACACACACATACACACACACAGTCCTTTACATATAAGAATCACTCACTAGAACTATATGGAGGATTTCATATCAGATGCATTAACTAGTCAACAAGGTCTGACTATGCACTCTAAGGAACACCTCAGAATGAGAAACATACCACAGTGTAGTGGAAATCAGCCAAGCTTTGGCAGAAGAGACTCCATTTTACCTCTGATTAGCTGTGTGACTTGGAGCACATTTGTGATCATTACTTTAAAGCAGGTATGAATTTCAGAACAATAAAAATCAAAGCCACAGTAAGTAGAGGTAACTTGTTTCTATCTGATGCATCTACTGAGCTCATCACGAGGAAGAAGCATCCTCATTTAAAGGAAAGCCACCTTTTCTGAGCAAAGCCTTCACTTCAGATTGTTTCGGCATTACTTGAAAAGAAAAACTATATCAGGAAAATTGGAATGACCTCCAAAACCACATAAAGTCTATGCAATGCCCAGAAAATCAAATGGGTTCTTTTCATTGGCGTATTTTAGTGACTATCTTCATGTTAACTAGTTAACTAGTCAGCTAATTGTCTATGAAAGCAATTGCTGTTCATATGACCCAATTATACTCAAACATGGCCAGTGGCCAGTAAAACATCACTTCTTGAACTTTTACTATATGACTGGAAATATTCCTAATACTCAAAAAGTCAGTTAATAGCAAACTTATTGGAACTATATTGGAAAAGCATAGCCGTTAGGTAATGCCACAAAAAAAAATTGTTACTAGAAACAGTCAATAAAGTATAATGCCTAAAATGAACCAGTACCAATTAGAAGCAATTTATAAGGATCAAACTTATTAAAACGTAACCGTTGGCATTATCCAGAAAAAAATTAACAGAGACATTTTTTATTGTTTTCAGATTGATGATGTATTGAACCCTGTGTTAAGATGTTTTAATTACGTCAATATTTGACTCTTTGGTTATAGGAAATAAAGCAGCAAGAATGATATTGGGGGGGAAAAAATTCTCAAACTTCCTGAAGCAGAACTAACTTTACCGTTTGCCATAGCAACCCAAAAGGAAAAATAGCTAATGTTCAACAACAAAAGGAAAAAGCTTCTGAGAAAACAATGAAACATGACATGCTATTGAATATGTTAGTTAGCCTAATATAGTCATGGCATGACTATACATAAAATGGCATTATAAAATCTTTCCAGATGATTGCTAGATTATTGACATGAATCTCATTTGCTTTCATCTTCAAATAGACCAACTAGTTAGATCTTGAACCATTCCGCAGGGCAGCTTCGAGGTCTTAGCATCTGAGAGGAGTAAGCATTAAGAAGAGTCATATCCCTAGAAGAATGAGCTGCTGTTAGATGTTTCTAAAACAGAGAAGTAGGTCATGATTTCTCCTCTCCAGAGAAAGTTCCACCTCCAACCTGATTCCAGGATAGGTAATAAGAACAGGACATAGAACCCCAAGAAATAATGAAGAACAAGGCAAAATGTCTACTCATTTTCCAAATGCTAGGCATCACTTAGTCATTACAACCATCACTCACAGTTTTCAACAGGTAATCAGAAGGAGAAAAAATATTTGCATCCCTCATTTCAATGTGTTTGCATGAGAGCAAACCATTAGACACCATGTTTAAGTTACACACACAGAATTTGTGCCTATGGTTCCCATAAGAGGACACAAAGGAATACTAGGATAGAAATATTATTTTTACAATAATGTGGTTTTGAGGACAATAAAAGTTTACTAACAATATTTTTAAATCAACTTTGTATTTAAAAGGACACTTTTTCTGATATTTTGAAAATGTTTTGCTTGGTTTTCACAACTATTTATAATCCAAACTACTTACATCATCTGAAATATCAACAAAAAAATGGATGTAGGAAAAAACTATTAATATAAGTAATATATTAATATTTTAACAGAACTAGAAACTCAGAATGTCCAGTCATCCCCAGAAATGTCTTAAAACAGCGTTTATAGCACTGAATCATTCTAGTTTTGAGTCAGTGAAAAAATAGATGCAAATCTATTTGATTAATAAATTTAATTCTCTGTCAAATGTGCAAAACTAATGTATAACCTCTTGTTCAAAACAATGTTAAATACTCAAGAATAGTTTACTCATTTCATAATTAGTTCTGAGCCTGCTATGGAAGCTAGTCATTAAATATCTGAAATCTATTTAGCATAATTGATATATGTGCATATGTAATACTTCTGATTGGAATCGATTCTATAAATAATGCATGCCATTTACAGCACACATCATTTTGATTTGTTTTCAATATGTATTTTAAACTATATATGGTTTTTGTTTCTGTATCTGATTTCTGAAAGCCACAGATAAAATATTCACAGATTTTTTTTTGTAACATAATGACTACTTTATTCCTATTTAAATACCAGTACTCAAAGCACTCAAACTAGCGGTATCATCAATCATCTAAAGACAACTAAAGCTAGAAAGTTTCGTAGAACTTAGTTTTGAAAGTACTTCCTTTTTTATAAACAGATAAGTCTGTCTTGCAGAAATGTAAAATACTGGTCATTCTATAAAGCCATGTAGATTAGGTTCCAGTTTTGCATTTTCCTTTCATATTAGAGATCTTCTTTATTTCTGTCATTTCACTTATCCAATTTTCTTACCATTATCTATAAATCACTCAACTACATTTGGCAATTCTCTTTAAACAGATGTAAAAATCCATCAATAACTAAAAGGTGAAGCAGAAGCTTAAGTTGGAACCTTTCAAAGACTCTACCTTTAAGATTTACTATTTGATGCTCTATGATCTATTTTCCAATCTTTCAAATTGCCCAGGATTTTCAACAAAAGCAAGTTCTTCATTAATAAATAAAATAAAAAAATAATAACTAAAAAGACATTAATAAATGTCTTTTATTGATAAATATTTATAAATATTAATAACAATAATAATAAATAATAATAAATATTGATAAATATTCATATACTTTTACATCCCATACTCTTGCCCTATCTGTTGTTGTTTTTTAATCCAGTAGTTATTTGATTATAAAATGTGGCTATAAAAAATGTGAAAAACCTAATTTAAGTAATTTTCCATAGGCACACGCTACCTACCCTTTGTTCCCTGGTGCCTAGATATACACGACAATATATGTGTGAAGTGGCCATACCCTAGATGAATAACAATCCCAACTCACTAGGAACATAAGGTAAAGGATTCACTTTTCCCAGTATAAACAAGGGACCTCATCATAGTCCATTGCCACTACTAGGATAAAACACCACATACTAGGTGGCTTTTATGCAAGTGAATGTATTTCTCACAGTTCTGGAAGTTGAGATATCCAGTTTCAAGTCACTACCAGATTTTATATGTGGTTCCTTATCACATTCATGGACTCCATCCCATTGTCTAGTCACCTCCCCAAAGCTCCATCTCTTAACAATGTCACCTTGGTGATGAGATGAGCAGGCCCACCTTCTAGTGTGCTAATGAAGTAGCCCTTACAAATGTCGGTATCTAAAATTAGTCTGGAAACAGGATTGGAGTTGGAAAGGAAGGATTCTTAAAAATGTAAGAAAACAGCAAACCAGCAGACAAGGGCTCCAAGCTGAAAAAGAGCCCATTCATCTTAGGGAATGTTGTAGACTGTACTGCAGGATAAAGGATGAAGTTAGGGAATGGAAGTTCCTCCTGCCTTTGGAGCACTAATCATCCTGAGTTTCATCCTTGTGAAATAATTATGTTTCTCAAGACACTAGAGTGGTGTCTATTTCAAAGAAAACATATAGCATTTGTTAGTTATAATTTTTCATACTTATAATGTTCATTGCTTTCCTATGACTTTATAGGAAACAATATATATATCGTCCATTGTTAGAAACTGAGTATAGGAAGTACCATGATAAAAACTGTTAGCTCGCAACTTTGAAATATGTGAATAAAGACATGTATCTCATAATACCAAAATTAGTTTGCAGAGCTGAAATGTGACATTTTTAACTAGGAAAACCTCTGTAAAACACGTTTTTCTCTTGCCTAAGGAAGACTTTACATCATTGTGGTTGAGAAGTTTATTTGCACAATGTTTCTAAAAAATTAAAAAAAAAAAAACAGCAACTAGTTACCTCATGAGTGAAACTGAGTTCAAAGGGAGTGATTTAATTGTATACTGCAACCACCAGGTGTTTAATTCAGTCACACCTCATTATAAGACATTTCCCCATCACAGGCATCCAGCTTTCCTGCATATTCAATCATGTTTCCCAATAGGTATTTTTGTTTGGTGTCTCTTTCTCACTGTTCCTGTATCAGAAGTAGGTAACATGATAGGACAAAAACTCATTTTTGCTCAAGTGCTAATGTGTTTTGTGTATTCACTAAGTATCATTTATGTGATGGATGGTTCTCACTCAATGTTATGCACATGTGCACATTTTTCAGGAAGTAGATTTGGAGGTGTATAAAAAATGACAAAATATATAGGCTGTTAGACATAAATGGAAACTAGAAATCTGACTAAAGTTAATGGGAACCAATGAAGCATTCATATTCCACTAAAAAAAAAATGAAGAAAATTTATCTCTGCACTAGACAAAAAGCATAGAGAATCCTGTACCTTCTCTTACAATATAGGCTAAAAATTAAATCAAGCACACCTGTATATTGTTGGAGATAGCAATTAGTTCCTATATACGACTGAATACAAAATTCCACCTATATTCATATTAAAATACAAAGTTCTTCAGAGTCAATACAATAAAATTCTAAGTATAATATTTGTTTTTTTCTACTTGTATTTAATTGGATAAAATTATTTTGCATATTTTATTAATAATATAATAACAATATTATTCCAAATGCACAATTTGGTGATTTCTTTTTCATATCATGAACTAGGTTAAGAAATTGTCATTAACTTAATCAATATAATTCTATGAGCTACATACTATCATTGACTTCATTTTACAACTGTGTAGCCTTGAGATTAAGGTTATACCAGTGGGACAGAATGATGGCAAAACAGTAATCTTGTGTACTATGTCTCTTTACTTCCTAACCACTGCCATTCTTTGGCTAACAATGTGGACATTTTCAGTCTTTCATAAATTACAACTTCTGTAATGTCTATCTGTTTCTCTCCTACTGGAACCAGAACTTCCTCCTCTGCAGAAATCCTGCTGTCCTTTTTCAATATTTTCTCAGTCATTGCCAAGTTCAGGTATTGTAAGAACCAACTGACAACTGTGGTCCCACCTCATATATTTTTGTCCTACATGTTCATCATCAAGGATGAAAGCTCACATTTTCACAATTATCAGTTGACTCCACGAATTATATATGGATGAAATGACACAGAGATCATTGTAGATACTATGAAACTCTGGCTTAATTACTCCACAAAGTACGAACTAGTGCTTGCTTAATATGCATGCAACTGAGTGTAAGCTGTACATGTTTCCTATAATCTAGAGATTGGCAGAAATAATGAGATATTATGAGATATATAATGAAAGTGTTATCATCTGTAGTGCATCTACATTACAAGTTTTATATTGATTGCTTGCTGTTACTTCCTAACTAATTTAACACAATCATGGCCCAACATTTTGCAAGGTATTTGGTTGTTTTCAATTTCTCATACTTATATTGACTATTTGTGAAGGTAACGAAGGAAGAAACAGAATACTTTACCCATAGATAAATGCTTGACCAATTGTGAACACTTTAAAAATAACAGGGAAGATTCCTTTCCATTTCATCTTTCTGAAATTTCATTGTGAAAAATACATTTTGTTAGATTAGGGTATGACCATATGTGTATAACTTCACAGTTTTCTGCTTCACACAACTTTAGGTTGCTACTCTGAAATGTCTTTCATCTTGTATCTTATGGAGCTGCTAGAAGCTTGACCACCAGCTCAAACCATGTAAAGATCACTGACACTCTTGCCTTGAGTATATGAGGTTTTGACCTAAGCATCAATAAACCATATTTCTCTATTGAAGATGAGAAGTAAATAAAAATAGCAGGTAGAAGGCTGGAGAAGAAGCCGTTTTTAATTCCCCTTTGTATGCTATGGTGGATTTCTATTGCTATGATAAAATACCTGAGAAAATTAACTTAGAAAGAGGAAAGGCTTTTTCTTTTGGCTCATGGTTTTAGGGTTCCCATCAATGGTTGGCATGGTCCTGTGTCTGGAAGTCTGAGCGAGGCAGGATACTATGATTAAAATATGTGATCAACACTGAAATATAAAATGTTTTCATCTTAATATGCCTACCAAAGCAAGATTCTCAGTGGCTTGTCTTCCTTCTACAGGACCCTGCCATTTAAAAGTTTCATCATGTCCCAGTACAGTCACAATATGGCAAGCAAGATTTTACCAGGTTGCTCTTGGGAAGTACTTTAGTTCCAAACCATAACATAAATATTTTCTTATACTATAGAAGGGAAACTTAAATAAATTTAATCTTGAGTGTGCTATCTTGTATCTGTCCCATCTCCAGACATCATCACATTGGAGGTTAAGGCGTTAATATATGAATTTGGAAGGTATATGAACACTTAGTTCACAACAAGTTTCAAAATGAGGTCTTTCTTCACAGGGTTGCTATCTTTAAGTTTACCATTTATGGCTCCTTCACCTCCTTCTGCTGACTTTCTTTCCCATAGTTACCTATCCCTAATGGTAGCCCTCTTCTGAAGGAAGTTTAAGTAGAATATCACTAGGGTTTAAAAGAAAGGGGCAAGATGTTTCCAGCTTAAGCATTTCATAAAGTGTCCCTTTCTTCCATTAGAAAATAAGAATTGGTGGTAAATGACTTCTATTCCATCCAGTATTTCTTAGCAAGACTAACTCTGTAACACTAACATCTGGTTGTAACACTAATATCTGGTAGATTTCCCAGAAGACTGTGTGGGCTACTAAACAGCTTTTGTTTCTAGATGTGAAACTTAGTTATCAAATCATGCTCTTGGCAATTATCACAGTTTTGTTATACAAAGATGTGGCTAACATGAACAAATAATTCTCAAATTTAGGCAGCCATTCAAATCACCTAGCGGGATGCTCTAAGTTCCAGATCTCCATGCAACTCTCCTGGAATTCTGGTTTGTTAGAGTTGAGATAAGGCCTGTCAGTGTGACTTTGAACAAGCTCCCAGATGATCCGCATGCTTCCAATCCAGGAACAACTGCCTGAGAAGCAAGGGCATATTTCAAAATCCACTCTACTTTTGAAAGAAACCTCTTTTACTTTATTATGTTATCCATAAATATTATGAAATAGTTTCTCATAAGATATTTTATATTGAATAGCAATAATCTGTCATGTGCTTATTTCCTACTCCCTCACATGGCAAGTATTTAGAACACATTGATCTTATTGATGTATATAGTATAAGATTTAAAGAAAATGATCACAATTTCTAACTATCTATTCAATGATAGCATTTTCTACCTTCAAAAGGAAGATATAACAATAGCAGTGTTAATAAACATGCTGTCGTGTTCTGAATAAGATCAATTTTTGACATAATCACTTACAGACTGATAGTTTTCCTTGCTTTTAAAATTGACATGTCAATAAAATAGGTTGCTAGACATTTACATATCTGTGTGAATAAATTGCATTAAAAAATATATGCGGTTTCTTTCCTTATATTGGCGCTTGGTATTTTGTTGAAAAATCTCAGTTTTGCTGTATTGAACTGGCAATGATTAGGTGTTTTTATTTTCAAAGACTGCAGGGAAATCTTGCACTTAAAGGAAAGGCTATCAGAACTTTAGCTGTAGCAGGAGTGGCAATGGGGCTCCGTTATCAGGAGTGTTAATTATTTATTCACACCTGGTTCACCACTGATTAACAAAACCTATTAAGGCCTTCCCTCGAAGACCTAGCTGTTGACATGTATTTGCAGCTGTTGTTGATTTTTTTTCCAAATTAGCACATTATGTGTTTGGAAAACAGACAAAAAGCAGCTGCAATGTCTGAATGCATTGATTATGTACACTTCTCAAAATGCTATTTAGGTTGTGTAGTAAATGATGAAGTCAGAGGGAAATGCACTGTTAATTCTGTGCATCTAGTACTTCTGAGTCTAGCAGAAATGGAATGATAAGGAAATCACATTAAGACTTCAGCCATCACTTTGGAAACAGATTCTGCACATTTCAGAGGCCTAGTTCAATAATGTGCAAAAAAATGATGTTGCTTCAGAGGACTCTCCTTTTAGTTTGGCAAGGCATGGAAAATATGGCTGAAAGTCATTAAAAATTGAGGTATCTGTACACGAATATAAATTCTTAGTAAAGTAGCATTATCTTTGCTTTTCATACAATGCAATCATCAAAGCATTTTTGGCTTTATAGCCACTTCCAAAGTCATCAACATTCAGGTTATAACAATAAATGTTATTGTTAAAGACTATATTAACAACCAGAAATACTTTTCTGTGCTTCAAGTATTTATTATTGCCACTTTATTATAGCAGCACATTGTTTCCTGGAGCTAAATATTAGGCATTTCAGATAGTTTGGAAATCCTCTATCTCCAAAGTCCTATACTGACGTGGACTCAGGAAGAGTTTAGGAATGTTGAGGGACCACCCTTTACTTTTTAGATACTGTGCACACCAATCCTTCCTTGTGAAAAATAAACAAGATAGTGAGAGAAATGGCCTGAGATATGGGTTAAACTTCCACTCACATATGCTTCTCCTTTTTCCTATATTCCAAGTCCTGGAAAGCAGGTTGCTCTTCTGGATCTTCTCTGTATTGGAGGTCCCATTCCCTAATAATGGTGGTGTTGCACAGAGGACAGACAGTATAGCAGGTGGAAATTCTCCTGTTATCATTGCAAGCCCTGACAATGCAACATTCTTTCCAGCCATTTGTCTCATGGAGTAATAAAGGATTCTTTTCAAATTTAGAGAGAATTATATTCACATTCATCTTTACCAGAGACAGGTGTTGTCTAATTAGCATTATCTGTTTACTTCATGGTTCTTGTCTCAGACATGCTCACCAGATCAGACATACACATCTGCCCATGTTATTAATTACACAGAGAAGAACAAGGTTGTTTTCAAATACCATAATATTGCAGGCCACTGCTCTTGTCCATGCTGCTTCTCTAAAGAAACTTAGCATGGGTTTTTGCGTACATGACATTTGGCTATGTCAGCCAAGTTACTGAATGTAGTCAGATTAAACAGATGCTGTCTGTGTTAAGCACAAGAGGAATTTATGAGTAGCCAGCAGGCTTACTGGAAAACTAGATGTAGAAAACCAAAAGAAATCAAGACAATTCTGAAGGATTGAACACACACATCGCCATAAAGATATTTACTTCATCTTCACTAATCTCCATACCAAAAGAAAAAACAAAAAAAAAACTCTAAGGAGAAACATTTGATAGTCAATGTTATTCATCAATGCATTTCATTGGCATAGAAATAATCTGCACTTTCAAATGTAAGATGTTTCTTCTTGCCAAAAATAAGTCCTAGAAAATTCCCCACAATTAAGAAGGCTTGGATACATGTAGGTACAAGAATGACTCAGGTTCAAGGTCTTCACGAATTTATAGTTTCCTATCAGCTTCCACATTGCCAGCAGTTCTTTCTTCCCTCTGAATTATTATATCCAGGTTCTGTATGGTCTGTATTGTTTATTTTAGCACATAGGAAAGGTAAAGTCAAATTTGTAACTTCACAGTTTATAGATTAGCCTTTTCACTGAAGACTGAGCATATTTTCAAATTTTTACAATATACAACACAGTTCAAGCAGAAATAGTAGGGTAATGATGGTTAGATGAATGCTGGGCTGAAATAAGCTTACCAAGAATGACTTGTAAGAGATAGTATGCAAATAAACATGTTTTAAAATATTGTATATTAAAATGCACAGATAAGGCAAATATTCTCAAAAGTAACAAGTCTTCACAATATTTTAGTGTTGTCTAAATGATTTTATTATGAAATGCTAACTATATAATGAATTAGTTTATATTTTCCCATAGTCTAAATAATCACAGAGATCATGTTTTATATTCAGTTTCTGCTGGTATGACAAATTCTACAATCTGAGTAATTTACAAAGAAAATAGTTTGAGCTCTCAAAGTTCTGGGGCCTGAGATATTCAAGAGGAAGGTGTCAGCATCTGATGAAGAGCTTCTTGCTATATCATAAATAGATAGAAGGCATCACATGGTAAAAGAGAACAAATAAGAATCCTGAGAGAGCCATGAAGCTGAGCTTGATGCCATAACAATTCATGTCAAGGTAATGAATCCACACCACAGAGAACATTGATCCATCATGATGGTAGAGCCTTCCTGATCTAACACTTCTCCAGTGTCCCAGTTCTTAACACAACCCACTATCAATTTAATTTCAGCATGAATTTTGGAATAGATAATCAAATCAGGTATTAAGCAATATCTCATATGATTGCCAATTTTCTTTGCTTTGTGATATTTATGTTCAGGTGCAATTTCCTTGTCTTGTCTTGTTTCTTCTGGATAGAATGTGACAAAAGTGATAAGATGTCAATTATGAAATTAGGTTGTAGAAGACAATGACATTATCTTTCTCCCTTAGTCTCAGTTATCCTCTTCCCTCTGTTTCTCTTTCTGTGTCTCTCTGTCTCTCCATCTCTCTGTCTCTCCATCTCTTTGTCTCTCTGCCCCCCTCCCTTGCTCAGTCTTCTAACTTTCTTGCTCTGAAGAAATAAGCTGCTGTGTGTTGATCTCCCTCTTCCTGTGTTAATAACTAAAAATATTTCTTTTGTATTTCAAATATTTGTTTTTTTAGCAACAAATCTGCCTGGAGTAAAATAGTTGCCATTTCGCATGCTTTGTAAACCATCTGTCTCCAAACTCCATATTGATATATTGATTTATATTGATCAAGACTCAAGAGGACTTTCAGAAAGTCAAAGGATTCCCCTTCAATTTCAGATATTGCTCAGAACAATTACTTCCATGTAAAATATGAATAGGACAGTGAGCGAATGGTCTGGGATTTGGATTTAATTAAATAGGCAATAAAACATTTGAGCAGCTCAGGCAACTAGTTCAAGAGACATAGTCTTAGCCTCCAACATGTTACTGATGTTGCAGGTAAGCTTTTCCTCAGATCAACCTTGAGATAATTACTGCCCAACCGTGGCTTTGACTGTGAGGGACTCTGTAGAAAACAAATAACAATAAAAACAATAATCTAATTCTAAATGAGTGACTGTTGGAGAATCCATAGAGAGTGTGTAATGAAGGTACAAATAGAACTAGAACCTAAAGGAAACATTTAAAAAAAATCTATTGCTCAAAAATATTACTGAAGTAGTTAGTTTGTATTATATGTATATTTCTTAGTTTCTGCATTAATATTCTCATAATGAGTCTCATGGCTGTCCTTTATATGGAATTTACATGGAATTTGAACTTAAATTCTTATGGTTATGGAGCAAGCTCTTTTACCCACTGAGTCTTCTCTGCCAGCCTAGGTGTTGTTTGACAAACTTTTCCTGTGGGGAGACAAGAACAAGCACCTATTCACGCTAGATAGGGAACAAACAACAAAGCAAAATATAGATACCACCCAAGCCCAGCTTTGTCAATCAGTGTGTTTTATTGAGGTTACTTACAGTATTGTGGGTGAGGGGTTTCTTATAGGAACAAAAAATAACTCAGAAAGTTACATCACCAAAGTCCACCCTAGAATGAGTGACAGCTCAAAAAGCAGGAAATGTGGAGAATGCTGCACAGCCTGCAGAGAGCTTAACAGGTTGGAGAATGTCCTTTTTTTAAGATCAATTGGTCTGAGCAAGCCTCTTACAGAATCTTTCAGTTGCTCTTAATTTATTCTAGGCAGTTCAGGTGGTTACTGCTTCTTCTAGGCCTCTGAGCTTATATGAAAGTCTTCATATATTTCATAGTTTATTGAAGACTTGTGCACATTTTCTCCAGAATCTAAAAAGTATAAATATAGGAATGTCTGTTATTTATAATTCAAACTACTTTTCTGCACATTAATTAAAGATTAGAACGACTGTATTTTTTTTTTCTTTTGTTACTTTTAATTTAAGTTTTTAGAATGCTAACAAAATCATTTGGCTTGAAAAAGAGCACATTCCCATTCTACTTTAAAATAAACAACCATGTCACTGAAGTTGATTGTATACTTATGTACATAAAGGCTGTCATTTTGGCTTCAAGCTTTCACTTCAATTCTCCAACATTTAGTGGGAAAAAAAATCTTCCAGCTTAAAATCAGGAGTCTACCTCAGCAAAACAATAAGGAAAAGAGGCACTTTGTTGTTTTTTAAACAAAAATGTCAATTCTATATATAGGAAAATTTAATTGATTACAAATATTAAACAGATCATCCAACATTCAGCAGGATCTGATTTTCTAGACCTTTAAGTCTCTATGAACTATCTCCTGCAGGGTTCCTTTCCTGAACAAACTAATTGCAAAAAACTAATGCCAGTTTTAGTGCTTTGAAAGTGTTAGGCTTTGCTCAGTACCTGAGATACTCATAACACAATGGGACTTTTTATTGTATTTGAGCTTTAATTTGCAATTTCTAAGTATATTTTTTGTGGGTTTTCAGCACTGAATTCTGTACCATAGACTCTATATATTTAAAATAGCAACAGATGATGGTGATGGTGATGATGATGAAGATGAAGTGTGTTAGTGTGTGTGTGTGTGTGTGTGTGTGTGTGTGTGTGTGTGTGTATGATGCAAGCAGTTCTTGTGTGCAGATTTTTGGAGTTCTTAGCACAAGATGATTCTTAATTTTTTAATAAGAGCCTTTTATTATTCATAAGATTATTGCATGGAATTGTATGACCTATACAACTAAATTTGCATTTGTATTAGGAAACTTCAATTTCTAAATCTACATAGAAGAGTGCTTCATTATTGTTTCCTTCTTTGTATCTTTATGTCTAATATCTCATTGTAAAATAAAAGATATTTTATCACTTAGAATCTATAAATATGCAAGTTTTTCCTAAAATCTCTATTTAAAAATAACCAATCTCTCCTTTTTAAAAAGAAAAATGACCCCCTTTTATATGTAAAAAATGCTTCTGTGTAATTTAATGGCCTGCTTATGAGGGCCCAGGCCTTTCATCCCAGCAGTCAAGAGGCAAAGACAGGCAGATTTCTGTGAGTTCGAGGCCAGCCTGGTCTGCAGAGTGAGTTCTAGGACAGCCAGAGTTACAACAGAGAAACCCTATCTTGAAAAACCAAAATAATAATAATAGTAATAATGGTAAAATAAAGTGTTCTGTAGAAAATGCTCGGCTCTAATGACAAGTTGGGAAAGCAGGACTTCCTTTCACAGTGGACATCCACCACACATGAGTTGCATGTTCAACTTGGAAAATCAGGCTTCTAAGCTTTCATTATTTCATGCATAAAGCAAAGATATTAATGCCTCCTTCGTGGTGTTATTTTTATAATTAAATTAATATGTGTTGAACAATTAGAAAATAATCTGTCAAATGTCTATGCTGGGTAAGAACAGACTCTTATCTCTCCTAATGTAATCAACATAAATTCAGGCCATATATAGAAATCTAAACTGTTTCACATTATTTTTTACCATCATGTGTTTTTGTTTTTGTTTTTGTTTTCCTATAGTGTTTCTCCAGTGGACATGCACTCTGATCTTTGATAGAAGTGATGACTTGTAGTCATATGACATAGAAAGCAAAAAATGATATCTTATATAGAGAACGCTATATATTATACCATTCTCTTTAAAATTTATTAAGTTCAAATGAAAAAAGTAATTTTGGCTTACAGTTTCTTTAAATCATAGCTGGTGACACTCGTGCCTACATTTTAAACTTTAGATAAATGAGCAGGTCATCCTCTCTAATTTGAAATATTAATTATACAGTACAATCATAAATTTAGTGCATATTTGAGCATTGATTACATGCCAAGAATTGCATCTAATGCTTTTGGAAACAAACTAACTCAAATATGTAGTTTCTTTCTTGAGACATGTCAGATGTGCAAAGCAGGCTAACTTCAATCCTCCTACCTCAGTGCTAGGAATATTGCCCAACTTGAAAATGTGTCTAAGGAAAACATATTATTCATTAGTAATGGCATATAAGTACATATGATTGGAAAATATGTTTTTCAACCTAAAATGGATCATTACCAACTTGAAAATGTATCTAAGAAAAAAGATGGTATTCATTAGTAATAGCATGCAGATACATAATATTGGAAAATATGCTTTGTACGAATATGACTTGCTGAAAAGGAAAATTGAAAAAAAATCTCTACAGGAAAATGAATATGTGACAACACAGATATATCTAACAGCTTATACCAATTTCTAGTCATCAGATAAATCTATTTATTTCTTTTTCTCTCTACTCTTGTCTATATATGTGTATATATATATATATATATATATATATATATATATATACTCTCATCTTTTGTGTTCTTTCTCTCCCACCACCAACTACAAATTCATGCTGCCAATGAATAGTTCATTCAGAAAGCCTTAGCTATATTTGCTTATTTCTACCTCAGCCACAGTCAGTTAGCCCTTGTTAATGACTAACAACACTGCAAACATCATTCCTAGCCCTGAAACCGGAAACCTTGCTTCTAAAATCTCAAAATTCAGTGATTCAGGTAGGGCTTTCTTCGGAGCTGCTAAAAGTCAATCACAAATCTACTTATCTATATTCTGCTTCCCAACTGAAACTTGTTGAGGAATAACCCTGTGTGAAAGCTAGGGTCTACATCCAGGGATTATATCCAGCAGCCTGGGTAGTCTGGATGGAATGTAGAAAAATACCTTTAATCCAGTATTCAGAAAGTAGTGGTAGCAAACACTTTAATCCTAGCATTCAGAAGGCAATGGTGGTCCATGCCTTTAATCCCTAGAGAAAACAGTAGAAGAAGACACAGGAAAGAACTCCAAAGAAGTCAGTGCCACAAAAAGTGACGTCTGAGTTGAGTCAGTGTGAATGGCAAACGAAGTGACTAATCAGTGGAAGAGTTAGCAGAGTAAGGACATACTCAACACTCAGGAGAAAAGGCAGGTTCTCAACAATTAAGGGGGGTTACATAGGAGTTACATTCAGTTAACAGAAGTACACATAATGAGTCAATTAAAGGGTTAGTAAGAAAATTCAGTTGAGAAACAGGCTGAAGTGTCAGAGTTAAGAAGGAGCTAGTCGGAGTAGATCAGTTAGCAGTAGGTCTCTGAAGGCTGAGACTGAATCCTTCTAGATCTGGGCTAGTAGTTTAAATACTCTAGATTGTAAGAAGGCTGAAGCCTTCCACTTCAAGAATTAAGACTAGATTGTAAACAGGAAGAAACACTCTTGAAGCTCCAAGGCTCCAGGCTAGTACCAGTGATTTAATTAGACAAAAGAATAGACTGACCTGTGTCCTGAACCAGTATCTACATCTGATGAATCTTTATCAGCATACACATCTACTTCCACAGAAACCTACTCAAATATCTTATGACATCTTCTCATACTGTCTTTCCTTGTGTTTCCTTAATATTTTTAAGCTGATAAGAAAAATTTTTCACGTAGACGTGTATTTTTTATCTGTTTCCAAACTGTTATGAACAGAATTTGCAAGTAAGGCAAATACAAAATAACAGATTCCATTATTTGAGGTTACTGAATGAACTCCTAGAACAGCATAACCACCTGAGTTGAGTGTATACCGTTCACTTATATTCAGTAGTTTTCAAGCATGCTGATCCCACAATATATTATTTAAAGACTTCTGTCTTTAAACTACTGTTAAGGATTTCATTGAGTGCATTTCATTAACCTATTAGTGTTTACTACATTGGTATTCACTACATTTCCAATTAAAAGAGAAATTTATGAAATTTTTTACTTAGTATTTTAATGAAATTAAATTATAATGAAAATAAATACATTTGATGAGAAATATTTATTCCAAGAAACAAAAATAATGAAAAATTTTGGTAAGTATTTAAATTGCTAATCTAATTTAGATTATGCAAATATCTTAGTTTATATAAATACAGAAATAATGTACCTTCTTTCCCATAGTTAGGGAGGTTGGAAAGGTAAAAGCAAAGTCCAAACCAGTGTATTTGGTATCTGACGAGAGCCTACTCCATTTCTTTTCTCTCGCTTTTTTAAAATTCATCTTTTTATTCACATTTGTGTTTTCCCTGCATGTATATTTGTGTAAGGATGTCATATCCCCTAGAACAGGAATTACAGACAATTATGAGCTGCCATGTAGATACTGGGATTGAACCCTGGTCCTGTGGCAGAGCAAACAGTGCTCTTAGCCGCTGAGCCATCTCTCAGTGTGCTACTCTATTTCATACATACAGTAAATGGCAAAGAAGATCTTTAGTCCTCTTTTATAAAGTCTCAAACGCCATTCTTGAGGGCTTATGATCTCACCACCTGCCAAAGGTCATGACTCTCTAACTTGCACTTTGAAAAGATCTTTCAATAACTCACAGTTTTGTACCAACAGATATAGATCATATGGGGGAGCTATTACACTGATTTACCAAATTCTGAATTCTTCACGCTTCTAGCATTTGATGAGGCATACCTTTCAATATAAAAAAAAAATCACAATTGTCCATATAGTCATCATTCTCACCTGCAGTATCTCTGGATACTGAGGTGCTGTCAAACTCAGTGTTTCGGATACATGATTTCCATAATTCTTTCACTTGAAATGCTGATCATAAAAGGCCTCCTTTTCTTTCCATGAAATGACAGGCTTACTTCCCACATTTATTTTGTTAATAAATTGTAACTATTTTATTATTATCATTAAATTATTATTGAAAACTTACAAAATTTTAATAGTGTGTCTGTCAGTCATCATTCAGATAATAACAATGATTTTTTTAAATGACTAATGTGCTAATTCAGCTCAAAACTCAAACCTGTATATGCTGAGTTTTCCTGAAGACAATATTCACATCTTGGTATGTAGGGGAAGTGCTTCCTGCATTCTTCCCAATGTGTCACTCAAGAGTCTAAATTTAATGGTTGAGTTTTACTAGTTTACAAAATTCATTTTACTGAAACCCTCTACTTTTCTTTTTCCTTAACTAGCACAGTGCAGTGGCAATATAGTAGATGCCAATGCTTTTACCACAGTGTTAAACCATCATTGCAAATATCAGCAAGTCAAAAATATAATCAATGCTACCGTATTTTTAAAGTGTTTTCCTGGCCTATAGCTTATAAGGGTTTCAGTGACTCTTTAGGACGTGTAGACCATTGTTAATCATTGTTCCCCTGGATTAAAACATAAGTTTAAGGGTGTAGGATATCACAACATAACCTACCTATGGTGAATACATAAGAATTTTACAGAGAAGATGAGAATTATTTTTAGATAAAAGACAGAAATGGCAAAGACAAAAATAGAAATAAAATCCCCAGCTTACTTAAGCAAAAGAAATTATATCTGTGTAACTGAAGTTTAGAGAGCATGCACATTGCATCAAACTAAAAAGAGAATCTTCAAAGGTAGAGAGGAAACAGATTTCAGAGGGCACGGAGTTCTTTGATAAGTACCTGGTACTTTAGTCTAGAGATAAGCATAAATCAATACAAAAGATGGAGTGACTTGACATGGTTTACATTTTAGTGAATGGAATTCATTATAATGACGTGGGAGAGCAACTCAGAAAACGGAGACTGAAAATGTGGAAAAATCTAAAAAATGGCTTGGAAATATAGCAAGTAGATTGGTAGAACTTCTGAATATAAAATACGAATGAAGAAAATCGGTGGTGTTCAAGGACTAGGGTGTTTCTGGTTTAAGGAAATTAACATGGTAATTTAAAAATGATAAATTTTTGTTTCTCAGGAAATATAGAAAAATAAAGGTAAAATACACTCCACAATCAAGAAATTTTCATGAAACCTCCAAACAAAACTCATGCTTAAGCTTCATTGGCAAGACTGTCTGTATGTTTAGCGAAACCCCAAAATGTAGCTAGGCACATTGACATACATAGTAACTCAACTCAGGAAATATTTATTGAACATTTCTATGCATTGTAGATTTCTAGGCATTGCAGATAGGAGAATGAATAAAACTGTCAAAAACTCTTGTTCATGAACTGCTTGTGCTGGGTGATATATACCAAATAGGAAGTATAATAAATAAAGAGCATGTTAGTATAGTTACTGTGCATGATGGAAAAGCTGAGCAGGAAAAAGAGGGCAGACTGAGGTGTCAAGTGGGTGTGATATAATCAGGGCAACACCCATTGAGAAGATGATTCAAGCCAAGGCTGACAAAGAAGGAGGAGGAAGCCTTCTCAAATGAGAAGAATCCTTTCTGGGATTCTCGAAGTACATCAGGCAGTTTAGCAGGAGCAAGATCAGTGGCTATAAAAAGGAGTCCATCTAAGGGAAAGAAGAGGAGGCAGAAGCTGAAGCCCAGGCCATACTAGGCATGTCACAAGCCTATGTAGGAACTTCATCACTTATAGTGAATAATGGAAGGGCATCAATAGCTCAGGGCAAAGGAATGACAAAGATATAAAAGACAAGTTGACTAATATCAGAGTTTGGTTTGTTTGAAGAAAGGAAAGAAGTATGTATAAGAGAATCACTAATCTTTGCACACCTTGTACCTACTATTGAAACTGCCTAATTCCTGGTTCGATTTACACAAAAATTTTAATGCTGTGATCTTCCTTTCTTCCTTCTTTCTTTCTTTCCTTCCTCCTTCCCTTATTTCTTCTTTCCTTTCTTCCTTTCTTCACCTCTTTTGAAGCCATGAATCAAACCTTCATCACAGTGTTCAACAAAGTTTCACAGGAAGTATTATCGAGACCCAACTTCTTTGAGTCAACATGTGTAGTTTAAGTTCTCCTTGAATAATTGTAATTAAAATATCTTTCAAATGCTGCTTACTCCTGAACCCTCTTCAGTTATTTATACCAAAGTAGGTGTTTCATACAGGTATATTATAATTTTAGCAGTATGAATTGTGATACAATGACACATAAACTTTTTAAATAACCTGTTCAAACACCTACATACGACTTTATATACTATGATCAAAATATATATGCAAATAAATTCATTACAGCGAAGAAATTTTTCAAAATAAAATGTGTTTAAAAGAAAGATTTCTGTGGACTACTACAGATGTAGGAATAGAAATGGTAAAGCATCTGAAAGTATAATAAATAAATAAGTGTAATAGAGGGGATTGATAAATATAAGGAAAGTAGTTGTATGGGTGTCTTTGCACAATTAACATATGCTAAAAAAATTATAGTTTCTTGTTCATACAAAGAAAATAAAAGCAGAAATAAAGTGCACTTTCTGTAGGCTCTCCTCTGCCTTGTAAATTCATGATGCTGTCTGAATGTTACATCACTTCCTAGGCTTACTCACCCCCATGCTACTACTAGAGCTGAAGTAAGGTGTAGCTGCTCTTACCATTTACCTTTGTGACATTGTATGCATCTGCCCAAACATTAACATCTATTCAATCTCTGTTGATTATTACATTACTATCATTCAAATATAATTCCCAATTCAATTTCTTCTTTTTCATGTACAAATATAATCAATATCTAGTTGTTTTAAATTGTGATCTCTTAATCTGTGAGCTGGCTGGAACGAATAAACAGAAAAAAATGATGCTCTGAATCTCTCTCCAGTTTCAGTCCCTCTCACACATGGTTGCATGATATGAGTATAAAGAATTATGTGTCTGTACATGAGGACATAAGAAGGAAGACTAACTTCTGATTGCTGATAACCTTGACTCCTTGACAAGAAGGCCAAATCAATGAGAGTGATGAAGGTTTAACTCTCCTAGTAGCATCAAGGTGGTTTATAGAACCTCTAATGAATACTCCCTAGTTTTATTATTGCTCATCTATAGACAACTATTTCATTACATTTCATCTGTCTTGATATTGCTTCCTTCATGACTGCCCACCCATGCTTTTATTAGTTCTCCTTCTGCAGTGACAATTTACTTCTTTCTATAGGTGTTTGACAAAGGGTTGAATCAAGCTGGCTAGGAATAGCTCATCTTTACCAGAGCCCTTTCTCTAGTCAACATTGCCATTTTTCCACAAGCACTTTCTGGTTCACCAATACATTATGCTAGTACTTCATGCTAGATAGGATATAGGGTTCAGTGCAGATTGCTGAGCAGAATTCTAGTACAAAAATAGTTATTCATTTTATGTACATTTTTTGAACATTAAATTTGATTTAGTAGGAAAACATTGACATTTTAGAGCAACACTTAGTAAAAATAATCACAGTGTGTATTTTGTCCTAAATTCTAATGTCTACAAGATTTAATATTTATTGAGGGTTTACCCTGGTTCAGAACACATTCAAAGATTTTCGATGTATTTGCCCAATTGATTAAAAAAAAAAAAACTTTATGAACCAGTGTGTGTGTGATTATCCTTATAACAAGGCACAGGAAAAGTCTTCAAGATCAGATTACAGATTCCAGCTTTGAGGAAAGCTGGACACTGAGTACCTAATCAACTGAGCTATATCACCCTGGGTCTCAGTCACAGAAACATGGGACCAAAAACTCCACTGTGTAAAGGACATTTAACCTCCAAGCAGGGTGGAATAGTCCCTGGTCAGTTCTCCTTTAGAATCCACAGACAAAGGCAATTCCTATTTTTCAGGCTTTTACTTATATCAGTCTCTTAAAATCTGACTAATCTGACTAATATTGTAGACAATTGGGAAACTGGAGAAAGAGTCATTATTTGGTAATCATTTCTCTTATGATTTCTTACTAAATGTCTGTGTGCCTCTTTCTCTGAGCATACATTTTCTTCCAAAAATCTACACAGAGCTGTGTTTTGATTTTGCTTCTTCTATTAATTGTTTCATTGTTAGGCAAGTTGGAAAGTTCTCCTAGTGAGTCAGGACTGCCTGACTAGCTGCTGCATAAACTCCATTCAATACTAAATATCCATAACTTTTCTATGAAGAAAAGACCTGATCCCTTACATGTGGTTTTTGGATTGGTTGGAGTCAATGTACATGCCAGAAAAATCTGTCATAGGCAATCACAAAACCAGCTAAAACAAAATCTTCTTTCCCTGCTTCTGCCCTGATACAGCGTTTGCATTGTTCTTCCCTATAATAATTACTGCATTTTAAAATAAATTGATGTGAGCCACAACTAATCATAAAAGCAGAAAGGGACAATTGTTTTGGCATTAAATCTTAAGATGAAATCAGCCAACCCAACAATTGAAAATCATGAACTCTAGATTTAATCAAATGAGGACAAAATGCTATTGCCGGAAGACAAAGCTACAATTATGCATTTTAAACAATGGATAGATTGTAATCTTCAGATATTAAATAGAATCCTTAATTGATAGATTCCTGTGTTGTTGCTGAAGTTCTTAAATTTATGAAGTGTTCCACAAGTGCAGGGTGGATTCAAACATGCCAAATAACTAGACACTAGCAAACAGTTAATAAGCACATACTATATGGTCATCCCTGTTTAACAGCTTTGCATACAGGGGTTTATTTAAAACTTAATAACAACAACAAAAATAAACCAAATCTGTTTTTCACATGTAAAACACAGTAACCAAGTGAACAAAATGTGACTCAGAGAAACAAATAGTGAGTATATCTACATGTGGGCAACAATGAAGTTCAGACTCTTTCCATACTTGAGTTTGCACACTCTTGCTGAGATGGGTAATGTGATGTGTCCCGGGGTAGACGCCAATATTACATGGTCATGCTTTCAGAATAAATATTAGGAACCTTTGCAAAGCTGAACACAAATGTAATGTAGTTTAGCCATATGGCTGTTATTAACATTAATTAACATTTGTAAAGCATCTTCTGCATGTAAAGCCATATACCTCAGGGTAATGTTGAAAAGTGCATTATTAGTTCATGTGTATCAAGAGAGCAAACAAACAAAACGGGCCCAGAGATCAGGGCATTTACTCATTCTGATATTAAGGTAGATTGTGTCTTAAGAGTTTAATGCTCTTAACACCCTGGGGTCACAAGAACTAAACTCATCAGAGTCCCTTTTGACATTTATTATAGAAATTCATTAGTAGATATGCATGAGAAGCAAGTGTGATAAAGGCGGAAATATCTGGCAAATAAGAATGAGAGAAAAGGATTGCTGCAGAAAGAATATGTGCAAGCAAGATGATGGTTACAATATAGCAACATTTCAGAAAATAAAATCTTAGATTAATTATGCAACTTAATTTATTAATCACTTGTCCAGATCTCTAACATACAACTGTACAATAAAAAAATCTATATAGAGCAATGAATTGCACTATGAGGATTTTATAAGTACCATGAATGAAGAATATTTCTGATGACACTTTCCTTACATAGATGATGTGCTTTCTGGTTATGTCTAATCACAATGCCACACAGATTAAGGTATCTTGTATTTGAGCAAGAACTTATAATCTTAAGCAAAGAATATAGCTATAAAAGAAATGGCAGAACAGGGTTGCCTGGCATTTTTCAGCCACAGGACCCTTGGGAAGCTCAGTGACTATATGAGTCCTAAGGCATAGACATAAGACGTAAGGCATAGATTAAAGCGTCTAAAGCCAATCTCATTCCCCACCCATGAAGCTTATTAAATATGATTCTGAAGCTTATCTCTTATCTATGTTATTATGATCAAACAGTCCTGGGCATGTTTTGTAGTCATCTGAATTTCTTCTTCCTGATACCCCCACAAAGCTCCACCTCTTTCAGAGGTAACACTCAGTGGACATTGTCAAAGCATAATTCTGTGGATGACCATGGGTAGATCCAGTGTTCTCTCTGAACCAAAATTTCCAGAGAAAAGCAAAAGCCACACCAGCCTTAATCATTCTCCGAGGCTGATTCACTGTTTAAAATTTCTATGACAAGTCTGAGAGCTGGGTCAGTGTATTATTGCAATTTCTTCTAAGCCCTGAATTCCTTACCTGAGTCCACATGGTAGGAGACAAGAATGCCATCAAATACTGCCTGAGACCTACAGAAAGGCTTTCCACACTTTCCTGTACCCTGCCTTCCTGATGTTCCACCAATGTATTTTTAAGTACCTAGATTTATGACTTTGTTTATTTTGTTTCTATGAAAAACGACAATAAAACGCTTCCACATTAGAACATGGAATAGGGATAGCCTGTGTCTGTGTCCCCAGGCCACCATCACTCATATCTGGTTCCAGAATACTATTGCTTTGCAGTGAGTATTGCTGCTTTGCATTGACATCCTCTATTTTTTTTTTCTGCAGTCCTCAAGAATAACTGTAGAACGTGCTGAGAATGAAACATTCTGAGATAAGCACGGCCTGCCAGGTCACCGTAGGTTCTGCGTCTGCCAGTCCTAAAGCATAATGTCCTGGAACGCCTAAGTCTGGCATGATACCTCCCGTGGTCTCCTCTCAGGTATAAAACTCAAGGTAGGCAGCTGTCTGGGATCCCTGAACATCAGTGCAAATGGAGCATGCACACATGAGATTCTAGTCATACGGGGCAACTTGCCTCAGCCTTGGGGCACAGGCTCGCCATGAGTCTTTGGCAACTACTATCTTTTACTTGCTGTGTATAAGTATAAAGTTTCTTCTTTTAGCTAGATGTGTGAATGTTCTGTCTCATGAGGCTCAGTTGAGAAATAGATAATGCAGCCCAAGCTGTACTGGGCCCAACTGTTAACAATTACACAATGAAACTGCTTCACAAATACTACAAGGTTGTCCCAAACTGAATGGGAGAGAATTCCCCAGCTATCCACTACTTAAGGGTGGTTTTTTGCTATAGTATGGACATACTATATGATTAGAAGTATAAGACCATACAAAATTTCTTACTCCACAATGATCATAGAAGCCTGTGAATAGATTTTTATAAAACTGTGATTCATATATATTTGGGAAACCAGGCTGCCTTGGAAAGGCTATTTAATTTCTTTTCAGGGTGGCTTTGTTACTATGATTCATTTGGCACATTCTTAGGTATTTGTACTCATAAACAAACCTCCATCTCTTAAATTCTCTGATAAAATAATAAGTACCTCTTCTGGGGGGGAAAAGCTGCTTTTCTTTCCTTCCATTGTACTCCCTGGACCTTAGTAATATGTAAATCATCTATTCCAATTGCAATCCAGTGCAGAGTTAATGTTTTAAAAATTCAAAAGGTATGTTCAAAACAAGTATACCCTTGCAAAACCAAAACAAACATAACATTCCTGGTTGTGTCTTATTCCTGACTCTGCCTAAATGTCAACTTAAATAAATGTCTGAAGCACCTGGAACATAGAGCCACCTGCTTGAGTATATTTTATACTGCATATTTAATAAGTTTTGTATCATTTTTTTAGAAAGATTATGGAGCAGAAATACTCTCTCCTCTGATTGTTTTTAAATATATACATTACCCATCTTATGAAAACCTATGCAATGCATCTGCAAGAAACATTTGCACAACCAAGGTCAGGTTTATTTGTTTATCAGGAGGAGGGAGAAAGCAAATCTATGCATGATTCATTGTATTGGCCTCCTTTAATGGACAATTCTGATCCCTGCCAAGATCTGATTGATTGTTCTATTAATACATCCAAGGAAAAAAATGAAAAATAAATCAAGCAATCCGGTACCCAACTTGGTCATGCTATAGAGACATGGCTTAAAAGCCAAAACAGCAGAAGCTTTTGCAGTGCTTGCTGGGCACCTGTTGGCTTCCTGCTAAATCAAAGCTGTGTCTGTGCATTAGTCTGCTTTGTGTGTCTGAGGAGGGCATGGGGCACGGAAGAGCTGAGCATTACCGTGCAAATGAGCAAGAAAGGACAGAGGACTCTGGTTGGTATGAATTAGCTGTGTCTGAACAAGTGTGTAGAGATGTTTCTCTCCAATCACTGCCCTGTGATGAGATGCTTTGTTTTTCTAAATCAAGATTTCACCCTTTAGCAAACTCTCATTGAAATCAAAATACAATAGTGAGACTTGATATTTTGACAAATTTATTTGTCAATGACCAGAAAATGAGCACATTGGAAATATTCTACATTCAGATGAATTCTGAAGAGTGTTCACACACTCATATTCTCAGTTCCCTATGTCCGAGTCACTCTTGAGCCTTCTGGACTTGTCTGGAGTCTGTGACACTGTAGCAACTTGTCCGTTGATGCTCACTGCTCAACTGCTGAGTTCAAAGGGCATGCTTTCCTGAGCAGCGTCCTGCAACATTCCATGCTTGGCGGCAATTTTACTCTTCTTGGTGTTCCTTTCCTTTTAACTATCTGCATTCAGCTGAATGGATATTCTACCTTTTCATTCGCCAGTCCTCAGTTACCTACTTTTCACCCTAAAAATGCTTTCTAGGAGATGGCATCTATAATACAGCATTTACTATCAAAATATTAATCATTCTTAAATGTATAGTTCTAGCACAAATCCTATTCTGGATCATCTATACAATTGTTTGTAAATGACATCATAAACAACATAAACAACATCAACTGTCCTGCTATCTCATCTTCAATTTATTTATCAAGGGGCCCTGTGGCTCCAGTTACCATCGTGTTTGTGTGGCCTTTGCCTCCCCTGAACTCACATTCCACTATTTTGATTTTTATTCTCACTACTCGTTCTTGAGTCCTCTCTGTAAAAGTCTGGAACTGACCTTGATTTCTTTTTATACTTATGACCCTCATACTTGTCCTGTCGAAGACAGCCTCAGTGGGAAAGACAAATAAAAGCCTGACAAAGTAAGCATGAAAGATGAGAAGTACCAGAGAGAAAAACAAAAGTGTGTAAGGGAGCACGGAGCACTCTGAACTTTTTTTTTTTTTTTTTTGAGACAGGGTTTCTCTGTTGTAACTCTGGCTGTTCTGGAGCTCACTCTGTAGAACAGGCTGGCCTCAAACTCACAGAGATCCACCTGCCTCTGCCTCCTGAATGCTGGGATTAAAGGCATGTGCCACCACATCCCAGCTTGCACTTACTTTTAATGACTTTCCCAGAATCACCACTAAACTTTCAAACTTATTCACAAAACTATTTGGGTTTTTCCTTGAAGATAATTCCACACTAATTCTCAATCCTATGTCTTTTTGATATTCTGGCCTCCCTACAAGAAACATATTTTTCCTTTGCAATAAAAATACCTCATGTATAACCTGCTTTATAGACTCTAGTGTAACTATTCTCATTCTTCTCTATTCATAGTAGGTAGAAAAATGAATCACCTTGGATGTCCAACAGCTGATGAATGGATGACTAGAATGTAGTACATATATATGATGGAGCTTTATTCCACTGTAAGAAAATGAAATTTATAGGTAAATAGATGAAACTAGAAAAAAATGTAGATGGAGGAAACCCAAACTCAAACCAAATGTTACATGTTCTTTCTTATGTGTAGATTCTAGCTTCAGATTTCTAGTGTGGTGTGTTTAACCAGGAGGCTAGAAAGAAGCTACTGGGGGATTCATTAAGGGAAGATTTCTAGTAGAATGGAGGAATATGAAAATAGGCATGATACTGTGAATAGAAACTTTTAAGCTGAGAAGTGGATGAAGAAGATGAAGAAGATGAGGAAGAAGGAAGGGAAAAGAGATATTTTTTAATTAAGAATTTTTTAAAATCATACAGAAACTTACTACTTTAAAATTTAATTTTAAAAATAGAAATTTTAAATGTAGCGAAATAAAAGTACTTAAAGAACAATACCCTGCAAGGCTGGACCCAAGGCTCCTACTAGAAATCATGGGTTAATAAGCAAAACTTCCAGCGTCAGATATAAATAACACATTTGGAGTTTTTGCCCATTCAGGCCTATAACTCTGTACTGGGCATTGTTTGGCCTTTTCTATCATGGATTTGATGTAACTGGGCTTGCTTACACAAGAGTAAGCCTATCAGAAAGCAACCATGGATGAGAGAGGAACTCTGGAGGCAATGTTCTCCCCTGTCTAGTACTAATGGCCATTGATATATTAAAAGATGAAAGAGGTGGGGAGGAGAATGAGAGCGAAAGAAAGAAAGAATAAAGAAAGAGAGAAATAAAGAGAGAGAGGATAAATGGACAGAAGTTTAATCAGTTTAGCATCAGCAAACCTATGCACAATGGCCCAATTCATTGACTGTTTTGCTTCTTTTTCAGGTTATACATGTTTTTTGCCCATACAGTAATAGGTCTTCATTATTATTTTCAGTGTATTTTTGTCTATCTTTATGAGACATATAATGCAACAGGAATAGATCCTCATAATTCTAAACAGGAACTAACATTAGTTGCCATGATGATTTCCTATGATCGCATGATTATTTACCTCCCACTCTCCTTTATATTGACATATTTTTAGTAACACTTTTTTTTTTTTACATTTTTGCTCCAGCCATATTCTTATTGCTGATTTAATACATTTTCTTCCAATATCCAAATATTTTCAATTCCATGTATTTGTGGTCATATTTCTTTATTTTTTATTAGAAGTTTATTCTTTGGCAATTTCATATATGCATATAATACATTACTCTCTCACCTTTCCCTCTTTTAACTTCTTCTCAAATCTATCCACTACCAGTCCTCACTCACTACCAGCCCTTCCCCACCTTCATGGTGTTGTGACATATCTGGTTTAACCAGAGTCATCTTTATTTCACTGGATTTTAACTATCCATTGGAACCTGGTGTGTGTAGTAAGATGTTGCTGCTGGGGTGGCTCATCAAGGAAGACAAGGAGGCATATTTCATAATTGCAAACCCTGCCAGACTCAATAGAAGAAACCATTGTCCTGGCCAGTATCATACTCAATGGACAGACAGCATCTGAGCTCAGGTGTATTCTTTCAGAACTCCTCAAGTATTCTACTGATAGCAGATGCGGATCATTAGCAATTAAACAACCCCCACAGACATCCATTACCTGCAAAAAATATAAAACGTCCTAGATAGCCCCTTACCCAACAATGCATAAATCAATTATTTTATATATAACTAAAAATAAACTTCTGTGACTGGTGTGGTCACCAGTAGGTACACAACTGGAGGCAATGACTCACCCTACCCCAGAATTTATCAGTAACAACGAGTTTAGAAATGAGGGGCAGGACACCTTGGTCTCCTCTTCCAGCCTTGTTTAACTGTTAATTCCATTCTTTTGCAGACAGAGTATGGACCCCTGTGAATATCCTTTCTCTCTACATTCTGGCTATTATATTCTTTCCACCCCTTCTTCCATGAGCCTGAGAAGGAGTATAAGTGTCTTGTTTAGGGCTTAGCTCTCAGAATTAATTTATTCTTAGCATCTAGTAGCTCCATTAAAACTGTATCTTTTCAAAATTATATTTTGTATTTTATTGGAAGATAGGTTTCCAAATGGCTTTTTAATATCCCCTTTCCTTTAGTTAACATTCTCTGAAACCCCTCCTGTTACTTTTATATCACCTATATTGTACTTATTCCCTGAAGTTTAACTTCTATAAGAAATATTTTAATATCAGTATTTCACCAATATTAAACTTCCTTTGGCAGAATGAGATTGGGGATAATTCCACATACTTCTCACGTTAAAATAAAACAATGTGCAAAACTGAAAAAAAAAATCATAGGGTGAAATTACCACTCTGAAAATGAAGGGGAGACAAAGGAACAAAAATATAACATATCACTTTTGTCACCCTCACTGTGTTGACAGATCTCAAAGACAACTTGGGAAAACCAATAAGCAAATAAATAAGAGGAACAGTGAAGGAAAACAAAGACCAAACTCTAAAGCATCAACTCAGGAATAGCAGAAAGTAGTTAAAGAGAAAGGTGTGTAAAATGTTCTCAGGATTAGAAAACAGTCTCTTCATCTCATTTAGGAGATGTTCCTCTTCTGAGATAGATTTTTTTACTTGGGAGGTGTGGATTATTTAATCTTTTTTTATATTTATATGTGTTTTCATACTTAGTTTGCATATGTGTTTGTATGTATGAAATTTACACATATGCTTAATATGTGTAAGTACTAAATATTTATTTAATATATGTATACACTAAATATTTGAATGTTTGTGGAGCATGTGTCTGCACTTGTGATATTTAGCTAAAGTAATCTACTACTTAAAATTTAAAAAAATTGTAGTTTAGACAACTGACAAAACTGACAGCTTAACAAATGGCACATAGTTCCAGGAAGCTAGTTAGGTAAATTACTAGGCTTTCAAAGTGCTCCTGGTCATCATAGTTAACAATAGAAAACAAAAAGCTACAAGGCAAATGGGGACTAATTTACAATATCTCATTTAAGATGCATTGCCAAGGAAAACAGCATCTTTCAGATAAAAAGGAATTGGAGCGATGAATTAGTCTAGGTTTGATTAAAAATTGAAGACTCTATGTGGTTTTACCTAATTTCACCAGCGAAATAAACAGACACAATAAAAACTGGTTTAATTTCTATATTATTAATGAAGAACTGTCTGAAGCATTATCGTTGATAAACATTGTTCAAATTAATGGTGAACTAGACACCTCAGAAGCACCATGTTTTAAAAGAAATGTATATACATTGCATAATTTTTGTTCACACCAATATTTGTTCACACCAATATGAAATTCACAATCTGACAAAGTGGGTCTGGAAAGATGGCTCAGTTTTAAGGGGTTGGCCATGCAGGCAGGAGACCTGAGTTCACCCTCTCAAATCCACATAGAAATCCAAATAGCATCTCATACCTGTAATCCCAGCAGAGGAGAAGGGCAAAGAGGGAAAGCCCTGGAGTTTGCTAAACACCCTATCTAGATAAATGTTCAAGCTTAATGTTCGGTGAGAGTCCTTACCCCAAAAATATGATTGAAAATGATGGAAGGAACCTTTTTTCATTAACCTCTGTTCTCTATATACACATGTACACACATACACACTCACTCACATACACACACACACATGCACACACAGAAAGCATGTATACATACAAAATTAATGTAACAACCAAACTAATGTGACATCTTAGAAACAAATTTAACAATTAGCAATGTATATTACCTTCATGAGAATACAATAAGCACAAATTGTAAATATGGTACTTTTCAACATTTATATATATAGTTTATATATATAATATTTACATATATTATACATTATCATATTTACTCATATTATAGGATAGTACATAAATTCAAACAGTTGAAATAAGTGCTAATTTCCACTATCTTCTCATATTGGAAATAAATTTCTTACTGCTTGTTGGTTTCTTCCTTTCACCTTGGCTTCAGGATATTGTACTTTAATATTATTTTGTATATTCTGATTCTTCATCACCTCACCTTCACATCTCCTTTAGCTACCCCACATGGTTTTCAGTAGTGAAACTCCATGCACCATTTTTCTAGAACAATCGTGTTCCTTTATAGAGTACCTTGGTTTAATGTTACTCCCCTATACAGCATCTGTCATTGAGTCACCATTACTTACCAAAAAAAAAAAAAAAAAGCAATTTTCTTAGACTGTCATTCGAGTTATTCACAATAAGGCACAAACTTTGTAGATTTTTCCCCTAAAACTTGGAAATATAATAATCCTGACTGATGTTACTTTATATAGGTATATTTGGTATTTTACATTCTGAGTTCTAGAGTGTTCACAAAAGAAGAACACATAGCCAATAAAGAGATGAGAAAATGTTCAATATCTTTAGTCTCATGTAACTACAAATCAAAACTACATTGAAATTCCATTTTACTCTCCTCAAAATGGCTATCATTTTAAAAAAAAAAAAACAATCATGATAAGGACAGGATGGGTCAGAAGGGAAAATTATACATACACTGTTAGTAGGGTTCTAAATTTGTGCAGTCACTATTGAAGACACTATGGACATTCTTCATAAAACTAAAAATAGAACTGTCATATGATACAGATATAGCACTTCTGATCCTATGTCCCCAAAATCTCTGAGTCTGCATACCACCAAAAGCACTATTGTATCTGAAGGAAACAATAACCAAGTTATGGAATCGACTTAGGCATCCATAAACAGATAAGAGGATTAAAATTGTGATGTATAGATATAGATGATATAGTCATATTAAGATTTTTTTGTTTATTTTCAGGGCTAGAGGTTGAACCTATGACATACCAGACAAGCTGCCATTGTACTATATCTCTACATCTCACACCAGGGCTTTGTTCAGTCACAAGGAAGAAGTAAATTATGCCATTTAAAAAAAATGAAGAGAGCTAGAGACCATGTTAAGTTATAAAAAACTAGTACAAAATAACAAATGTGGCCAATTTTCACTCATAAGTGGATTCAAGTTTCAAACACTGAATATATATGTGTATATATATATATATATATATATATATATATATATATATATATATATATATATATGATTTGTGTTAATGCCTTAAATGGTCATCTAATTTCAAATCTAACTTCCTTGATGTAATATCTGTACTCATCAATATTCTATCCCTTTGTCAAGCCATTCCATAGTTAAATGCATCCATGAATCCTCAGAAAATAATAATTTAAGTATTTAATTAGCTAAATAATTAAATTAGAGTTTTGAGCTGTCACTAGCAATATAATACTTTGAAAAGCTGTATGACTTCATGGGGTTTACAGTTTTATGATCCATATGTGTTATCATTATAGTGTTATGTCTGAATTAGAAAATGCTAAGTTTTCTTCAGTTAGATAATGCAGAGAGAGAGAGAAGGGGGGAGAAATATAAAGAAAATAGTAAAGCAAGCAAAATAGTTTAATATTCCCTTTGCATTGCTTTTTCTCTATGCTTAACGATGAAAAATAATATATATTTGTGCTGGGTACTATTATAAGCACTTTCATGAATTAATCAAAATTCAATGTGTTACACATTAGTACAATATATGTATGATATTAAGTGCTGAATCAAAAGGTAGTTGATGCCCTCACTATTTAGATTTTTTTTTGATCTGTTAAATTATTTCTTCAAAATATAATTCTCTGGCAGACTTAACTGGTAAAAGTAATTACATATTTTATAAGCCTTAATACATATTTTTCATACTTATGCAAATATTAGCTAGAGTAACAACTAGAAGGTGGTAATAATTAATATATTATTTTTTATCATCCCAAATTGTCCCAAGCAGATTTAACTTAAAATTGGCCCATTAGTTTCCTCTATACTTCTCCGGCCATGACCACATTGCAAGTTTGATCTTTCTAATTTAAAATTTTGACATGTAAGTAATCTGATTATATAGGTTTGGCTTTTAATATTTCCTCAACATTGTTATTTTCCTATTTTGCTTTATTTTATTTTTCCATATTTTACTTATTTTAATGATTATATTGCATATACTTAATATACACAATATGTATATTGTAAAATGTTGTAAAATACATATAGATATGAAAATGGTATCCTGAAGTAAGATAGCATCTCCAAAATTTCATTTAGCAGCCCATTCTCTTTGACTGTTTTTGCGGTTACAGGTATAAATGTGGATACTTCAAGAGCAGCTAAAATCGACTCATTTATCAAAGTGTTAAGCGCAGTATAGTAATTTTATTAACTATTGGCCACAGTTGGACATTAGATCTCCACAATTACTTCATATATCTGCTGCCCTGCAAACCTTGATACAGACAGATCATTTATTAGTTATAAAATACAACAATTTCAGTATTTCCATTGCACTTTCTTTTTAATATTTCCATGTTCCATAAATAAGTAATTTTCTGGAGCTAAATTAAATGTCAATTTGCCTAGTTATATTCTATAATCTTTTTAAAACTTATTGTACATTTTCACATTTTATCTCTCAGCTCTTCTTAACTGACCAAGTTCTCATCTTAATCACTCTCTGAGTACTCTGTGGTTATGACTGTTGCTTGACATATGAATGACCATTGACCTATATTCATGTCAAGCTGAAGAGTTAGTTGCCATTCCTCACCCCTCTCTGCATTCTTTTTACATATATATCCTAAAATATAATGATCTTGTTGATTATTCCTAACTCTTTGGCTCCAAATGTAGAGTTCCTTTGTCTATTGCACAGACTTAAATAGGCCATAGTGTTCTGGTTTTTTTTTTTTTTTCAGAATCCCTGTTATTGACTGACTCCCTGACCTCTTTTTCTTAAGCAGAAAGAGTGATGTTGATTTTAAGTAAATAACAGTTAGGTTTACTTTTCCATTTCACAGATAAGAAATATTAATAACTTGCCAGTATTATAGCTACTATAAAACAGATCTGGAATTAAAACTGATGTAGCTGGTCAAGTAGCTCCAATTAAGACTAACTTAGGCTTACACCATGACATTATTTTTTGTTCACAGATAAATAAATTATTAATATTAATAAGTAGTACTAAATTTAATTATTAATTGTTCTTTCTACTTATCTATTATTCATTATTTGCTTTTTTGACACTAATAAATATTATTTGATGAGTAAAATATTAATTAAAATAGTCCTGTCTATGACATTGATCTCCTTTGTTTTGCATTGTTGTCCCCCTCCTTCTACCTACAGCTTCAGTACAACACCCAAACCCATTTTGTTATTCTGCAAATACCACCAAATTGGTTTCTTTCTCTGCAGCATTGTCCTTTGTCCAGCTCTCCATGCTTCTGTACCATGCACATGCTCAATGATTCACTTTTTTGCTGCATTGTCCTGGAAACATATCTTCAACTACCTTTTTTATCTGAAGTAACTACTACTTCATTCTCTATACCTTTGTCCTATTATACAATCTCTGTCATTTCCTGAAAATACAAAATTGCATTACATTAACACCCAATTACTCAAATTATATAGGTGCACATAATATTTTTTTCACTTAAATTTTGATACCTATGTCTGGAAATAATCTCAGAGTGAATTAAAATGTTTCCTATCTACTATTTTATGTCTACTAATATAATCCTCATAGATGTCAGCCTACAAGAGAATAGTCTATTTAACTATGCTAATATTCACAAAAGTAGCAGACTTTGCATTTCTGATGTAGATGTTTGAATAGATGTATTTAATAATGAACGTATGAAATAATGGCTGGTTTTCTTCACTTCATACATTTTTAAAATATCATTAACTAAAGAATGTTTTAATTGAGTTTGGCAAATTTAAATTACCAACCTGTATTTGATAGCAATAAAATATCTGAGGAAAAATAAGGTTGATATAAATTTGAAACTTCCTTCCCCAATTCCTAACATCCTGGTTTCTCCATGTCACCAGGCATAATTCAACCAATAAAATTAAAAGAAATATCCCATTAAAGTAGTAGAGTAGTAAAGTAGTAGTATGACCATTTTACCTGAATGTGGATGGGATCAATTTTTCTAAGTGTTTAGGACAAAACTCAATATTATTATAGAATACCATTTAAAATACACTGTCTATCAAAGTTTTTTTTAGTCCTTCATTCCTTAAAGTATTAGATAATGGTACAGTATTTAGAATGATAGAAAATAATGGAAAACCAGCAAGTATGAAATGTATGCAAAAATAACATGGGAAAGATATTTGCTGATCTGAACATCAATAGCCTTCTGCTCCCCTGCGATGGTGTTTTTACAGACACTTCAATCATTTATGCTACTAACTTTTGCTTTGCTAGCAGGTGTTAAGTTTTGTTGCTTTTTCTTTCTTTAAGTGGGTCAAGAGGACAGATTATTTTAAATACAGAAAAAAAGATAAGGTCCCAAAATAATAAGACCTGGTTTTTTAAATTATAGTAGTCACAGGAATATAGTTTAAGACTTTAGCTATTCCCCACATGTTCTCCTGGACTTGCTGAATTTTAGGCAGAAAACCATCTCCATTCCCCACAACGTATGTCGTGCTACCAACTGTGATTGGAGAAACACAAGTAAAGCACATGATGTGTCAGGTGAAGGGAAATGTAGTTTTCTCCTAGAATGTTAATTTCTGTTGAAGCTGCATTACTTCTTCTCTCTTCAGTGGTAAATCTCTGTTGTGTCATATAGTCTTAATCCTTCTGCCACTGGAGTGCCATTTCAAGTGCTCAGGTCCTTGTGTTTTCAATGATTCATGGTGTCCCACACTCCAGAATCTTGAACAAAACCATTTTCTCATTTTCTGTGTCCTTGTAAAACTTCCTCTTTTATTTAGCATGTCAGACAGATTTAGAATTTACAACAACAACCACAAATATCCATAGTCCATGGGCTCATCTGCCTTTACTAAATGTGATGAGCAATGTAAAGATAAGACACAGCCCTGGGTAGAAGGCAAAACTTAAGTGTCTGTTGACACCAGGTCTAATATCAGGGCTTTCCTTATTTTGGTTTATAATGAAACAGGGTTTCACTCTGCAGTCTACCCTGGCCTCAAACTCATCCTATAACCTAGGCTAGCTTTAAATTCATACCATCCTACATTAGTTTCCCAAATGATGTGACCACAGACATGTGTTTCCACTCAACTAAATACTCTGCCTTTGTAAATGATGCTTCTTGTGGAGAAAGTCAGTTGATCATTTTGTCATAAAACTCTGAGGGAAGTGAGTTGTCTGCTGGGATACTTGGCATAAAAAGGATTACCATGAGTATTGTCAAGTTGAGAAAAAATACTTTCATAGAGTAGCTTTGGCTTGACTTTTTATTTTAACACTTCTTTAATCTTACAAAATGATAATATGCTCCTATTCTTTCATTAAGCACACAAGCCAAAGCTGTACTTAGTGCTGAAATAAATGTAAGCCTTTAAAATTATCCCACACAATCAGTCTGTCTGCCTTTTTGTTTTATTGTGCTAAACTATAGATTTTTTTCAACGCCAAAAATGTTCTTGTCATTCATGCTTGGCAGATGTTGAAAGCTGGAGACTCTCTGTAAGTGTTTAAAAACTATATTCACTCTGTGAGAAATTTATTTGTTCATAAATGTCAACTGGGCTTTTAAGCCTGTAGAAAGCAATACCCATAAAACTTTAAATTTTTATAAACTTTTAACTTTAAATGTAGTCTGGAGGAATACAAATTAAGCTAGCACCATATAAAAATATACGTGTTTTTCCCTCTGAGGTACTTCCCTACAAACACATTGTACAGTAATTCAAGTCCTACAGCCAAGCAATGTTTTACTATTTAGTTGTGTGACAAGGGGTTTAATCAGCCTGAAAAATGTTGACACCTCAATATGACTGTGTTAGAAAGAACATAATGTTTGATCTTTGGAACTTGGGACTAAAAGCTCACACTTTTCATTTTATAGAAAATCCAGTAACTATACATCAGTAAGAATAGGTGGTGCAGAAATTTTTAAATTAAATATGAAAGATGCAAATTGTCAGGCATTAGGTCATGCTATTACCCTTGATTTAGTGAAGCCTTATATCTAGAGAAAAATGCCTTGTTAAGTTGTCTTCTATAAAATGAACATTTTTTCAGTACCATATTGCTCCTTCAAAGGTTTATTTTTTATATAAACCCTAGTTCATCAATGAAGCTTTTGACAAAAAGAAATCAAAGACTCTTGAAAACCGTACATAGTTACACACACAAAGTGACAAGAAAGCATGCTATATAAAATAAATACATTTAACAAAGTTACTTCTCATAATATTCAGAGTATAGCGTCTAACCAAATTTGACTTTTAAAATGATTAAATTCCATTGTTTTCTGATTCACACAACTAGTACATAAAACCATTCATAACTTTCTTTGTTTGATTAGGAAATAATTAAATGACTACCATATGCAAAGCTTTCTTGAGCTTTGAAGGGTACTTGCTTCAGCCTTTCATGAAATGTTATCCTTTGAACTACTTACTCTACAGATCAGATGTGTTCCTAAGAGAGCATTTGAAGTCCTATGTCTTCAAAAGAAAGGCATGGACAAATGATGACATGTGGCTTCACATATAATGCATACAGATGTGAAGAGTGAGGCATCAGTTTCATGTATGTGAATGCTCAATTGTAAGTTTTCCAGTTTGTACAACAGAAAATGTATGTAAATATGCCTCTTATTGTTTTCTGGTGATTAGATGTTATAGCATGTACATTGTTCTTAACAAAGTGCCGGATACATAAATAATAGGTTTGGACATCAGGTCTCACACCCAGAATCAAAGCACCTAGGATCTGAGGCAGGAGGATCACAAGTTTGAGGCCTGCTTAGGGTACATAGTTTTCTGATCTTAACAAGAACAGTTATATATCATGAATAAGGCTTAAAAAACAAATGTATTTTTTTTTTGAAAAGAAAGAAAAAACTATGCTCAGCCATCATCAGAGATGCTTCCTCTTCAAGTGGATGGGAACTACTACAGAGACCTACAAATGGGCAGTTTTTAGAGAGTGGGAAACTTTGGAACTCTCAGTTCTAAATGGGATGTCTTCATCAAACCCATCCTCTCAGAACTCAGGGAACTATGTGGATGAGAAGGTGGAAAGAGTGTAAAAAGCCATAAGGGATGGATGACACCAAGGAAACCGTGTCTTCTGGACATAACAGGGTTGATGCACATCAATCACAGAGACTGTGGCAGCATGCACAGGACTTGCTCAGGTCCTAGCCTGATTGGTAAAATGCTGAGATGGTGGAAGTGGACATGAGCTGCCATCCATAACCAAGAAGTTATATCCAAGTGGCAACCACTTGCAAAGGAAAAATTAATTTTCTCCAAGGCCTCCACCCAATATTAGATGGTTGACACAAAATAAACTTAGTGGTGGTTTTGTAGAATTATTTGACCCATATTGCTTTGTTTGGGCAATTTACCAGTGTTTGCTTGTATATTATGATTTCCAATCCTGACTTTGTGTGTGTGTGTGAGTGTGAGTGTGTGTGTATTTCTTGTGTTTTTTACTGTTATTTTTTTAATTCTAGTTTGTTTATTTTTATTTGCCTGTTTGTTTTCTAAAGAGAGAGAAAGAAGGCATGGTGTTGATTGAGTGGGGAAGTAAGAAGGATATGGATGAGACAGATGAGAAGAAATCATGATTAGAATATAGTGTATGAATTTTCAATAAAAAATTAAAAGATTTAATGAAAAAAGAGAGAAAGAACATTGAATCTTGAAAACTTATCAAGAGACTAGAATGGTCTTAGAACAGATTTTATTATAGCTTCTGATTTCATGTAAAATGCTATATTTTTTAAGAAGACTATATTCTAACTGTGAATTTCAGGGCATATAGTCATTTGGTAGTATGACTTAATATTTATTCATTTATTTTTTATTTACTTATAAGAAGAAAAGTAAAATAAACCAAGTCAACGAAATCCAAATGTCAGGAGTTTGATAACTTCTCTAAAATATCATGTAAGGAAAGGAAGACATTCTAATCTAGAAAAACTGACTTATTATGACGACTTCCTTCATAATCCAAAGTTTCATAGGGACTATTGGGAATCTAAGTCACTGAAATTAATGGAAGGACGGGTTGTCATTTGTAAAGGAGGATTATAAAGAGACCAACCCAGACAGGAGACACGCATATTCGCTATCAAGTGTGAGACTAAAATAAGTCAGTGTTCGTAAGTGTCAAGGTGATTAAATGTAATGTTAAAAAACAAAAGATAAGTTGAATAGATGAACTAAGTCAAATCTGCTATGGTAAAGAGGTAGCAACGTGGAGAAGTGTCAACATAGGAGGGACAGGGATATCCCAGAGACTCACACAACTATGAATGCCATCATTCTCTTCTCTATAACGAAAGCTAAGCTGCCAATGGAAAACAAATTTGACTGTAAATATTTCTCCAAATTACAACAGACTGTTTTCTGGCCATATTCAAGTAGGTTTTCTTAACCTACAAATGACGAGGTAAAAATGAGAATTCCGTAGATTCTTCCATATAGTGACTTTGCTCTTCCTTTTGTATATATTTCCCCTTTGCCTATGCTCAAGGAATAAAAGTAACTTAGTGTATATTACATACAGAATATTGATGTTATTAATCCCAAGAGACACATATGTGTAGTTAATTAAATAAATTAATTTTATATTTGAAAGGGATTAACTGTTACTAGAATTAGTCATATTCCAATAATTTGCAAAGGCTTGAGGAATAAAATAGTTTTCTTCTTTAATTAAATTTATTTTATTATGTTTTTAAGTAGTAAATTCATTCCCTATGTTTTATATTTTGCAGTTGCTTGTTTGTTTGTTTTAAAGACTGTGATGTCTTGTAGCACATACTGGCTCTGAACTTGCCATGAAGTCCATGCTGGCTTTGATGTCCTGACCCTTCTCCCTTAGCCTCTCATGTGCTTGAATCTGGGGTATGCACAATCATGCCTCAATACTGAATTGATTTTAGCATAAAATTAAAAAGATATGTAGATATTAACTAGACATTCTGTAGTAACTTGACATATGTACAAATTAAGTAATGCCCAAGTCAGGTCAAACTTACCAATCCCTCAAACGTTTATACTCTAGTTATACAAAACTTCTAAGTTTTCTAAAATGAACTGTACTTTATTGTTTTTTATAGTCACCTAACCATCCAACAGCATGAGAATATCCTGATCCTATCTGCCCATAAATCAGTATCTACTGGTCAGCATTTCATCGTCCTTTCCTGAATTAACTTAAATACAATAGAAAAATTTACTTTCCAAGGATTCTGTTGCCTCTCTTCCTAAAAGTAACATTTATCAAATAAAATATTTCACATATAGATAAATTATATGGATATTGCTTAGTTTGTAGATATAATGTAGTATAAGTTAAACTTAAAATATTAATGATTTGTCTAAAAAACAAATGAGAAAAATAATAAACTTGTCTTTGGAGTAGCTCAAAATATTCATCAATGAGAAACAGAATGACCTGTATATGAGGCTTATTAATTCACACAAAATTTACTCATATAGTTTTTTTCTCATTTCACTATATCAACTTAAATTTAAGCTCATTATTCTAAAACAAGTTAATTCCAAATGTTGTTGAAATTATATATAACATGTTTTTCTGATACCAAAAATCTTTCTTTCAATAAATCCAAAGGTTGTACTATATTTGAATATTCCCTTCTGAGTATTTTGGAGTATTACTATGCAAAGAGTAGTCTTTTAAAAGTCTTGAACTATTACCATGCATGATCTCATTTTAGCTGATATTTCTGAAGAACTCTTAAAAGTAAATAGATGAGCAACCCTTTCATTTGACATTTCTTAATTTTAAATATTCATAAGGTGATTGATATTTAAACATCATCTAATGAAGAGCTCAATTTCAATGAATGAATCAATGTGTCTAATCCAAATGTATTAAACTGGAATAATGAAAGTACTTTTATCAAATAAAAATTGTATTGGAAAATGTGCTTTAAATTTATGTGTGTGTGTGTGTGTGTGTGTGTGTGTGTGTGTGTGTAAACCTGATTTTAAAAGATAAGCTATCTTTTCTTTCACTAAAAATATTATTTTGTTCTGAATTATATATTTGCTTTAGAATTTTTTTAGGGCATAGTAATTTATCTCTTTTGCTGTAGGTTTTGTCCTTGGGGAAAAAAATTAATATGCTTAAAATTTGTAAGAACAAATAGAGCAAATTTTATTGTAGCAAAAAATACAATTCCTTTGACCATGTACTTCAAAAGATTTCCTCTTAATTAAAAGTAAATGCTGAAAAGAGCCTACAGTTTTCTTGATTCAAAAAAAAAAAAAAGCTCATATAAGGATAGAGTTAGCAAGTCAATATCATTCAAAAGTGAAATATTTTAAGACCAGCTGAAAGATAGTAAGAACTCAAAGTTCTGTTAAACTTTAAGAACTTTAAAAATACTGACTCTAAGGCCAGATGTCTTTGTACAACAATTTTAAAGACTGTGAAATCTCAACATACTCCTTTTAAATGAAAATTAAATATCTTACAAAGCTATATTTTTTTTCATGGGAGAACACACGACACATTGCATTGCTTGCAAAATGAGTGAGATAGAATATGTTGGGGTCAACAAGAATAATATGAATTTCCAAATGCTGAATGTGCTGAAATAATTTCTAATTATGAAAGAGAAAGGTGTCATCCTTATATGAAGTGTGAAATGCTGAGAAATCAAATCACAGTACAGAATCTATACTTATTTGCTTATCAATCAGGAATGTGTGCCTAAACAGAAAAGAAAAAAAAAAGAATTATTTTTCAGAAAGCAGGTTTATGTCTAGCAAATCAAAAATGGGAAGCATTCTAGGTGAAACACTTTCAAAAAGAATTTCAAAAGGTACATCATAAGACATGAAAAACAATGTTTACAACTTTATCTGTAAACTGCTAATATTCTCACTCTGAAGCAAGTTCAGACAAGTCAGAATAAACAAAAAAGCAATTAAGCCAAGAAGATATTTTGAAACAAAATATATAAATGGGCTACTGTCTTAATTAGTGTTTCCATTGCTGCGATGGAATACCATAACCAAAAACCAAGCTGGAGAGGAAAGAATTTATTTGGCTAACACTTCCACATCACTGTTCATCATCAACTGAAGTCGGAACAGGAACACAAGACAGGATCGTGAAGGAAGGAGCTAATGCAAAGGCGGTGGAGAGATGCTACTTACTGGCTTTCCCAGCCTGCTTTCTTATAGAACCCAGGACTCCACCAGACCAGGGATGGCCTCCTCACAATGGGCCGGGACCTCCCACATCAACAACTAACTAGGAAAATACCCTACAGGTGGATCTAATGGAGGCATTTTCTTAATTGAAGTTCCCTCCTCTCAGATGGCATTAGACTGTTTCAAGTTGACATAAAACTATCCAGCACAAACAGATACTTCAAAGCAGCCACACAAATTCTTTAAGGCCCAACCTGGCCTCTGTGTTAGCTCAGTGGTCTCAGTTGGACGGTGCTGAGGGCAGAAGGATGCTTTTCTCAAGAGGCATCTTGTGCACTGTTGTAAGATACAGGGCTACTGATGGGAAATGGTACTGAGCTACTATCTTTTCTTCATTGAATATGTAGAGAATCCAGTGGTTTTGTCCATGATTCAAATTCTACAAATAAATAAAGATTGTCGTTCATTTAAAAAAAAAAAAACCCAACACTCCAGCACAGGTAAAACGTCATCTATAAGACGTTGTCACATATACTGTTTTACCAGTAGCAACTAGGGGACAAAATAACATCACTCATGTGATGGCTTTTCTTCCTCACCACACCACTCTTACTCATCTAATCACAATATCTAGGACCAGTGCCAGTGAGTCTGTGGTTCTGAGCAGAGTACTTGTAAAAGGAAGCCTACTGTTGTGGTCATAGTTTTTCACCTGACCACAGAGCTGGGCAGTTCTAAACAAGACGTGCACTCAGATAGAATGGATGTGTTCAGTAAACACACATGCTATGAGTCTACAAAATCTAAGGCTTGTTTTTGGTTTTGCCAGTCTCGCCTTTACATATAACAATTCTAGGAGTCATCATATTCTTTGTGTTCTACCTTTTTTTTTTTTTTGTTTGGGATTAGAGAATTCTTTTCTCAGGATACTAGTCACCTAACAAAGTTTTTCACAAGGGCTGGCCAAACACAACCACGGAACTATAGACTCCACCCACTTCTCATTGCTTTAAATTTAAGATTTTGTAATGTATTTTTTCTTATATACAAATAATATACAGTAATTCATACTTACAAATAGAAATCAGTAGTAGACCTCTGTAGTATGATTGGTGGTTTTTGTTAATTTTCTTGTTGAACTCTTGCACAAACCTAGGGAAGGGATTAAAACCCACTTTCTTGAAAAATGCAATGGATACAAAAAGCTGAAGAAATTTAGCTAGGAGTGTCTGCACAAATGTTTGTAATGGAGTTTAACTCTAAACTGCATTATTTTAAAGTGTTTTGCTCCTTTTGAAATGTGGATAAAACTCCAATTTGCCTTACAAAATTTCAATATGAAACAATTACTGTTAATGGAGAATAGTTGAGTACAACTAGATAACAGTGTAAGTTGTGTGTACTATTATAAAATCATGCATCTTATTAGAGTATTTCTTTCTCTTGAATTGTTATATTTTTATATAGTATATCCTTTTAAATTTTCATTAATTTTTATTGAGGCTTTCTTACATTTATGTAATTTTCTCTTTTAATCCCTCCATATTCCCCCACTATCAACTCCATGTCCTATTTCTGTGCGTGTAGTAAACCACTAAATCCAGTTAGTTCTGGTCATATATATGAACAAGGATGTAGGCCAGACGCTGGTGCATAAGAAAACTATCCATCTACATATGCTCAATAAAAATGGTCCTCCCTCTCCCAGCAACTATCGACTGTGAATACCTCCTCAGTATGGAATAGGGCCTAGAGACTATCTACCCATCTGTGCCAGATTTGGGCTTCCTTGATCTTGTATGGTTCAAGTACAGGTAACTACAGTTCCTAATAAGTTCAAGATTACAAAAGCCATGTCAATTTCAGAAAGCAGCAGCATTTCACAGTACTTCTCCCATTCTCTGGCTCTCACATTCTTCCACCTCCATTTCCAAGATGTCCCCTGAGTCTTGGTGAGGTTTATAGTTGCACACTGAGTTTCTTCTCAGCACTTTTACCAATGTTGAGTCCCCGCACTAACTTGCTCTGTACAAATAGAAACTTCTCTGACAAAGGTTGGGTGCATACCAGATCGGCAAATTTCATGATTTCTAGTGTTATGGCTTTTTATACAGATTGTGTCTAGAGAAACTAGTATACATTCTTATCATTTTTGTGACCTGTGGAAATTCACTTTTATGTACCTGAACCTCATTTAATGCATTTGTAATATGAACAAAATAAGACTTATAACACTCAAATGTTGCAGAAATATGCTTTATACATTAAATATACTGTTGTTGTAACTAATGTTGATTTGTATTCACACTTGAATCCACTCGAATGAGCTTCATCTAAGCAGGTACATAAGTAAGGAAAACAATATTTAAAAGAATGTACAAGAAGTTTTAAACAGTTATAGAAAAAAGTTAATTCTGTGCAGATTTTTGTCTATGTTTTTAGTCTCACTTTTTTATATTTGCTAATCTTTGCTTCTTTAGTGATTATGTGGAATTGGACTTTCATCTATTCAGAAAGCGGTTAGTTACACCAATGATGTTCTTGCCAGTATTGCACCAGTGGGCATGACTTGTCAGGCCAGATGTATTGTATAGCTCGTAGGGTTCCAAGCTACATGAGACTAAAGGTTATTTTTCTGCTTTAATAGTGTGCATAACAACTTCTAGCACTGTGAATGCTAAATAGTGGGGATGAAGCTTCCAGGGGAGTACCAACTTGATTTCTCCAGGTTCCACTACCTGTGCAATCCCTTCAGAGCAACACCAAGTTGCAGGCCTGATTAAATAGCCAGAGAACTTAGAGGTCCATCTTTTGGCTTCACTAGGCTTTCATTTTCAATTTTGTTGCTGTCTCACTCTGTATTTCCAACCCAAAAATACAGCCTTATAAATTATTTACTGTGCATTAGATATAAATTAATTTTTCTAGCCAAAAAGCTAAAGAAAACTTATTTTATCTCCATTTGTGTTGCTTAACAAGTCCTCCCCAAGCATGTCTTAACTGCATTTTGTAAACATATATTTTCATTTCCCATAGGTTTTGAAGACACAAGGAAAAAATATTTTCATTTATTTTGCTTAGCTAGTAAGACTATTACATTAAATTTCTTTTTAATTGAGCAAACTATCTAGCAACGTTTTAGACATGCAACAATATTTATCTATTTCACATTGCTTTCACGTAACTATTTTTACATATTACTTTGTAATTTTCTGTGTTTTCATTTCATATAACTGCATTCATGGTATATATAACCTTTTATTTCCAAATTTGAATGCATAATATAACTGTTTGATTTGCCTAGGAACTTTCCATTGCCTACAGAAAGTACAGAGGAAAGAGGCTCACAAGCTTAAACCATGGTATGAAGACTCTCCTGAACCAGATACCTATAAAGAATCTTCTGCTTATTTGACACCCATGTGTTACCAGTTATATTGCAGCACCCAATGAAAAATGATTCACTTCCTCTTCATGCACGTGTTAGTCAACAGACTTCATTTTCTTTGGGTGCCTAAATTCTATTTGTCTTTCAAGAACTAATATATTACTTCCATTCAGAAAACATTCCAACTCCGCTTTATGATTTAGGAATAAACTTTCTCCTTTGTTTTACTCACAGAATGTTTTAATTGTCTAAATGTTCTCATAGCTTTCATCTCACTTTTCACATGCTTGTATGCAAACCCTGAAGTGAGCTAGGTTTGATTTCAATTAATAAATAACTTAGTAACTTAACATGAATTTCATTCAACTATATGCATTGGGAGAATACTTTAAAGCACTTGGTTTCATGTTCTTTGCATTAACAAAGATGTCTTTCTGTCTAATGATGTCAGCTGCTACAGGAGAGAGAATGGGAGATGGTGGCGAAGTCCACAATGGCTCACAAAGCATCTCTTTGAAATGACACATGCCATTCTGTTCAACTTTTCCCATTAAATAAATAAATAAATAAATAAACAAGCAAACAAATAAATGAATAAATAAATAATAAATAAATAAATAAATAAATAAATAAATAAATAAATAAAACCATGACCCCAGGATGGAGAGAAGCCAAATCCTACCATGCCAAATGGGACAGCCATACACATTTGCTGAAGAGAACTGAGAATCTGCATCTATAGCTGGTCTCTTAACATATTAGAAACTTCATGTTTGTTTAAGGCCTTCAAAGCTGATGTGCTAAAGCCATAATTCCCACCAGGATGGCATGCCTTCAGTAGCTGAGCATATTGTGAATCTGGAACCTTTATGTTAGATTGGTGCTCTACATGAGCAGACAGGCCTGAACTGGCTGCTTCTCTCCTCTTCCTATTTTTTGCCTTATGACTAGAAAAGATGGTGACCATCAGAAAACTAGGAAAAAAGCCTCACAATGTCTCTCATGTACAGAACTATGGTGTTGTGTGTTTCACCTTCCAGAATTGTAGCGATGAATGTTTGCAACGAATTAATCTATCAATATATTGATGTTCCAGGACTTTTATAACAAAATAGTTGAAAGTGCTTGAAGTATTGGAGGTTAACATGTCCAATGTCAGAGTGTCATCAAGATTGGTTCCTTCAGAAAATTATGAGGGAAAAATTTGTGCCAGGTGACACTCCTTGGCTTGCAGGAACACTCTATTCCCTGTCTGTCCATGTGGTATTCACTTCATGCGTGTCTATGGACAAATTGTCTACTTTTATAATTTGATGAAGTAAGGCTTAAATGAAAAATGGAATAGTTATGGGAAATGTTGTTTATAAGAGTAGTAAATTTGATTTAAAATCACATTTAATGTGTTATAAATATGAAGTATACTCAAAGCATTCGATGTTTGACCAAAGTTGTTGAATTAGTGTCATATGATGTTATTAACCAGTAAACTGCCTTTACAAAAATCACTCCAGTAATATATATATATATATATATATATATATATATATATAATTTTATTTTTAAATTAATGTATCATCAATTAGCCCATTGTAAGAGATTTTAGATAAAGAAAATATCAAGTAGAAAATTAAATTTTAAGAAGAAAGTGTTAGTTATATTTTCTCTATTATAGCAAAAAGTTGTAAATGATTTTCTGTGACTAAAAGTAAACTATGTCTCATACCCTTTAAAACACCAATATAAATTTTATGCAAAGACAAGAACAGCACTAATTTAGTCGATAACTGACAATATTGCTCAGTGCCAGTAGCATGCATTACTTCACATTAATGTGAATTGAGTTGTTTTCCCCTCCCAAATCCTTATGTTGAAGTCCCAAGACACTGCCACTCATACTTTGATCTAATTTGTTAGCAGGAAAATTTAAAGTTAATATGGATTCCAGTAGTCCCTAATCTAATAAGGCTAACATCCTGTTCCTAATTTCCATCCAGAAAAATGTCTTGTTTTCCATATTGTGAATCTAGTCACTACAAAACCCATTGTTCATGTCTCTCATTGTTAAAATGATATTTTCTTTTAAATACTTGAATGCAGTTATTGTAACTACTGTTGTCTTTTGCAGGCTAGTTGCATCATTTTTGTTGTACTCGTGCTTGATTTCATTAAAGACTGCCTTTAATCAAGGGCCTCGTTTTTCAGAATACTGGCATTTCTAGTAATGTTTTTATTGATCTCAGAACATTTTTTATAATGAGCCTTTTGCTGTCTGAACTAAGTGGTTTCCTCTGTAGAATGTATAATATTTGCCTTCATCATCATAGACACTTACGTATTTTCCAATCTATTTAACACCTTTAAGTCCTCTTTATAATTTTTGCTGTAGAAAACAGAATTTACTTCAATGATAACTTGCCCTGTTACTAATGTGTACTGCATGTTGGGTTTCCACTTAATATTACAGACCATCACTAAGAATTCTATAGATCTAACTTTGTACATATCCACAACACAAATATATTATGTAATTTTCATTTTCTTTATGGCTCTCAGGAAATGTAAAAACTTATGTTCACATATGTGTGTCTTCTTATTTTCAAAGGTTTGCTGTTCAACTGCATCAGAATTGGATTCTGTACACTCTGGTCTTTATCTCCTTCACTGGCAGAATATGACTTCATTAGCTCTGTACCCATTTTTCATTTTTCAAAACTATAATTGTGTATTAATTAATGATTCTCATTCACGTCTTTCTCAAGCCCTTGGCAACAATCATCTCATGTTTTATACCTAAAGGGTATACTAAGTCTTGTGTAAGTGGAATCATACAGTATTTGCCCTTCTGTGTGTAGTATATTAGAATTAGAATAATGTTTCTGAGTTTTATACAGCTGTCAGTATTTTATTCCTATTAAATATAAATATAAAACAAGCATTATCCTTATGCCAAAACTGGATAGGAACAAAACAAAAAGAGAAAACTATTAATTTCACTGATAAACATAAATGCTAAAACTCTTGGAAACCAAATTCACGAGTGAATTAAGATCATATAGCATGACTATGTTGGTTTCATTCCAATTTGCAAGTTGTTTCAATACAGCAAATCAGTAGGTATATTTAATCACATAAATCAAATGATCATCTCAACAGATACAGAAAAAGTTTTCAATAAAGTTCAGCATCCATTCATGAGGAAAGCCCTGCAAATAGAAGGAACATGGCTGGATATAATCTAAGCTATATGTGACAAGCTTCAACCAACATTATACTAAATGAAGAAAAGCTAAAAGAACGTCTTCTAAAGTCTGGAGTGATACAGTGCATCCATTTCTTCCACGTTTGTTCAATATAGTGTTCAATGGCTCACTAAGAGCACAGAGAAAAGAGAAATAAAATAGGGTTCAAGTAGGAAAGAAGAAAGTCATATTATTTCTGTTGCAGACTACATAGTCTTATACCAAAAAGACTCTAATGACACCACCAGAAAACTCTTTGAATTGATAATCACTTTCAGCAAAGTAACAGAATACAAAGTCAATGCACAAAATTAAGTAGCTTGTTTATATAATGTTAACAAAATTATTGAAAAAATAAGGAGGAAAACATCATTGACAAAAGTTAAAAAAATACATGAAAATTCCTTGGAATAAGCCTAATCCAGAAGTTGAAAATCTTCCACAATGAATATTCATCCCAAGAACTGAAAAATGGGATTATTTGAGGTTTAAAAATCTACAAAGCAAAGGAATTAATCACCAGAGAGAAGACACAGCTTAGAGATTGGCAGAAAATTTTGCCAATAACACATCATATATCTAGGATATATGATATCTATATTATATATATATATATATATATATAATATCTAGGTTATATAATTGCAAAATGTAAATACCAAAAGGCAAACTCATCTCATCAATAATTGGGCTTTTGAACTGAATAGATAGCTCTCAAAATAAATACAAATGTCCAGAAAATTATTGAAAAAGTATTCAACCTTAGTCCTCAAGTAAATGCAAACCAAATTCCTTTGAGATTTCCACATTACCCCAATCAGAATGACTATCATTCGGAAACAGGTGACAATAAATTATGATTAGGATGTGGGAAAAGAATGATGGGATTGTGGATGGGTGTAGCCACAGTGGAAGTCAATACTCAGTTCCTCAAAATACTAAAAATAAAACTACTCGCTGAGACAGCTATGCCATTCATGGGCATATGCTCAACTCCAAGTCAACAGGCCACAGAGGTACTTGTACACCTGTTTATTGCTGTATTACCACAATAGCTAAAATAGCAATAAGTGGATAAAAAATGTGATATATACGCACAAAGGAATTCTATGTTATCATAAAAATAATGATTATCCATATATTTGTGGATGGACATTTAGGTTGTTTCTACACCCTTGCTATTATAAGTAGAGCATAGATATTCATCAATGAATGATTGGATGGTAAAATGTGATGTGGTACATATACAAACTGGAAGATTACTCAGCTATAAAGAAATGAATTCATTTTTTTTTTTTGGAAAAAAAAATGGATGGCCTTAGAATGTATAATAGTAATTGAATTCACCAATACTCAAAAAGAAAATGTTTTTCATTATAAGTGGATCCTATCCTATAATATGTACATATTTATATGTTTAAAACTCCAAGTGTAGGTACAGTATAAGATTTAGAAAGGAAACCAAGAAAGGATAACATTAAGTGGTAAGTAGGGACAAAAGGCAAACAGAAGGACACATGAACTACAAAAGAAGTAAGAAAGCTAATAGTTTTTCTAATTTCAACTCTGTCATAATTTAGGGGGGGGGGTGCTTGTTTTTGTTTTTGCTAGTAGATTGGCACATAAAAATGTAATTGATGGTGAAAATGTAAAATCCTAAGTGAATCTAGTCTAAATGTAAATAAATTCACTGAGATATACAGAATTTGGAAATGGGTGTTTATTTGCATGGGTACCTTAATCTAGTTGTGTGGTGTTTCCATTTGAAGTTCAGTACAATAAAGTGATTTTTTTAAATGTTTTATTATAACATTTGCTGGAAAAGACAAAAAACCAGAAGACATTAAACTATGTATAATAATTAAGATTCAGAAAGGCAAAACTTGATGTTTTCTCTCATATGTGGAACATACTTTATATATATTTTATATAAGTCAAAATGCCAGAAAGCAGACCATGAGAAGGGAACAAGACATCTTTCTTTCTTTCTTTCTTTCTTTCTTTCTTTCTTTCTTTCTTTCTTTCTTTCTTTCTTTCTTTCTTTCTTCCTTCCTTCCTTCCTTCCTTTCTTCTTCCTTTCTTCCTTCCTTTCTTCTTAAATTGGTTTTTTGAGACAGGATTTCTCTGTTGTAACTCTGGCTATCCTGGAACTCACTATATAGACCAGGCTGGCCTCGAATTCACAGAGGTCTGCCTACCTCTGCCTCTCGAGTACTGGGATTAAAAATGTGTGCCACCATCACCCAGAGAAGATATCTTAAATATCGTTGGAAGTAGAGATGGTAATGGAATATTCGTTATAAAAACAGGAGAGTAGCTAGGGGAAGAAAGCATACAGGTCTATTCCTCTACAGGAAAGAAACCAATTGAAGTTGGGAGCACTCTCCTGGAGGGCAGCGTTTGGGAGAAAATAAATGAAAAGTAAGTAAGTATAATGGCATATATGTATGGATACTCCATGATGAAACCCATTACTTTATATGCTAATTTTAAAAACTTAACTGAAAGAAACAATAAAGGCAAATAATAGTCATTATATGTGTGTGCATTATTTTGATAACACTCATCTTTCCCTACAGCTTTCTGAAGACAACATTGCTTAAGTTTTTGACATTGAAATGAAAACATATACAAACTTAAGTACATCTACATTGTATTATGTATTCTGTCTCTAAATATAATAGTACTGAAATTGAATGTTCTAAGAATCCAGTGAGACAAACTGTGAATCCAAATGTAGGCATTCATATGATATGTGGTAAATTATTTTATCCCTTTGTTTTGGTATAAACATCAAAAGTAGCAAACTTTGCAAGGTAAATGTCAATCAAAACCCATTTTTGGAACCTAAGTTCTATTTTATCTAAGACCTTTGTACCTAACATTCATGTGTAAATACTAATCCTCCATTAACTTTCATGTTTGATTCTATTCAACGTCAGAACTCAGTTCCAATATTACCTTTTAAAGATGTCTTCATTCATCTACTGATATAAAATACCTCCCCAGATTTCCTCGGTGTTTAACCCAATGAAGCCAAATTGATTAAGTCTAGTTTTTTATTACATATCTACTTATTATTTGTATATTGTGGAGGCAAGATAAGGTGTTTCTGCACATGTGCAATGGTATGTGTGTGGAGATTAGCAGACAGTTGGGAGTTCCCCACTTCTACTATAGAGGTCTCTGGGGTTGAACTCAGGTTGTCAGCCTTTCCCCACTCAGGTGTCTCATCTGTCTTGCTTTTAGTTTATAGCATTGAATTTAAGATTTATGAAATTGTCAGTGTACTTTCCTGGGCATTGTCTCTTCTCAACTCTGGCTAAATATGTGTGTATCAAGAACATTTGTCTTAATTCTGTGGATCTCTGGTGCCTAGAATAGGAAAGTACCTCTCCTTTTAACTGTGAAAGAACACAAATAAAAACATTTTTAAATCAAAAACATTTTTAATTACCACTCTGTCAAAATTCTAGTACGTGGAATACTTCCATTCATGTTCCTATTCTGTTAGGAAAGTTGAAGTAAAATGTCTTATTTTGATAACAATTTGGGTAATTGATTAATAATGGCAATGATTCAAAAGCAAAAACTGGCTAAAGGGCTGTGCTTTTAAATTGCAGTATTCATTATGAAATAAAGTGTTTGTAAATGCAGTTAATTCTATACTTGTTCTTCTGGTCCTCGGACAAATATAATGGAACCAATAGCATATTTCCTCGGTTTTAATTATACGCAGTAAGTATTTTTGATGTTGCCAATTTTCCTAAAGAATAGCAAGAGCTGCCTTTTGCTCAATAGCTTTGATTGTGTGCATTACATGCTAAACATTTTCCTTTTTCTGTAGCAGCTATTAAGCGTGTCTCCACCCACCTTGTCCCAGCATGGCCAAATGTCCCCTAGGATATCTTTACCAAAAAGACATATTTCTGACTGCTCACTCTTTGAAAAGGAAAATGTAACATGTTGTAAATATTAAATGGAAAAAGCCTATGTCTAGTGGAAAACTAAAGGATTGTGTAAAAATGGGTGGAATTATCTTCAAAGCTGACTTTCTTAAATGCTGATGTCTCCTTTCAGTTCTATGCGCTTTCTTCTCTTTCCCTGCTTACTGAAGTATACTTGCATATTTGTGTAAGTATGTGTTGATGTGCATCCATCTGTGTCTGCACGTGAGGATTTATCTTGATGACATGTGCATCCTTCTTGTAGAATATCTTGCTCTGTAGAAAGCATGGTGCTATTGATGTTTCCTGAAGTAAATCCACAAATGCACTATTTCATATTTCAGTTTAACAGCCCTCCCCCCCCAAAAAAAAACAACAAAACAGAGAAAAGCTATTTTTTCTTACTATTTCTCTCTAGAATAACCATTCCAAGACAAGCTAATGAATGTTTACATAAAATTAACCATTGCACATTTTAAAATACTTTTTATAGTGCTTTCTGAATTATCATCTATTCTATTTGCTTCCTGAACATTGCATGAGGACAACAGAATCCATGTGAAGTAGGCATATTTTAAGTTAACTGACATGATGGCCACTTTGCTCCAAGTAACATTATCATTGAAAATTCGAGAAAAATTGTCATTTAATTTCTCTATCTAAGGGAAACTCTGCAGCAACCTTTCCAGAACCTTGTCAATAAATGCTGTGGTCACTTGTATGGAAAATTAACAATGGCTTTTTTTCCATGAGATGCAGGTGCCAGAAAGAAGGAAAGAGAAGAGTTTTAGCCTAAGATTCAAAGTGCATTTTGGTATAGAGGGGTATTAGCTGCAAAATAATAGTGAAATAGAATGGAAATATCACCAGCATAGTGTTTAAAACAGTAACACATAAAGATTGAGGTTGGGTAGATTAGGGATAGACAGTACTTAGTTAAAAACTAATAAGATGACATATAATATAATAATGATAGGTAGGTAGGTGGGTAGAAAGGAAGGAAGGGAGGGAGGGAGGGAACAAGGAAGGAAGGATGCAAAGAAGGAAGGGAAGGAAGGAAAAGAGAGAGAAAGAAAAGAGAAAAGAGAGAGAAAGAAAGAAACAAAGAAAAAGAGAGAGAAAAAAGCAAGCAGGAAAGAAAGACAAGAAGGGAAGGAGGGAGGAAGAAAAGAAGGAATGAAGGAAAGAAGGAAGGAAGGAAGGAAATAGTGATATAGATATGTTAGATGAACAGAAATAGAACTAAACTCTGAAAGACAAAGAAACTAGAAGGAGTTCAGGCTCCAGGAAGGGAATGCACTGTTTTAATTCCTTTTCAGTACTTGTCGCTAATACAGGCTGAGACATGGGAAGAAATCGGTACCTGAATGCTAACAGTTCACATACACTAATAAGAAGTCATTGAAAATGTTGATGCACTGGTGCTGTACTATATCAAACCTTAATGATAATACTGTGAGAAAGTAAAGCCTTTCTTACCTTACATATCATGAAAGAAAATTTGGAGGATCTTTTTTAAACTTACACAAGAGCCAACTATGCTGTTGCATGCTTGTAATCCCAGCATTTGGCAGACTAAAGCAGGAGGATCATAAGTTGAATACCTTTACAGGCCTGTCTACATAGAAAGTTTGAGACTATGGGTATACATAACAAGATTTTTTTAACATACAAAATTACATCTGGAAAATAAAGGAAGGACAGTCAAAACTTGAACTCAGATCTTGCGGAATCTATCTTCTGAAATTTCACCTACTGCACCTAAACTGTCAAATAAGGAAGTCACTTGACACATGGACTATTTAGCTGTCTTATGCCAATCATCTTAAATTCTTAGTTACCTCATGGATCTTGTGACTTCTACATAATAGAGTACAGATGAAGAAAGCCCTACATGGAGTGATAGTCTTATCTAGGGATTATGAATTAGTGAACTTGTTCAATTGTGGGAGTTTTATTACAGAAGTTTCAGCAGGTTAAGTTAGCAGTGTTCCTTAGTGTCATCTCCTCAAGCTATAATACCTAAAAATAACTCTAAGCATTGTAAAATGTTCCCTGGGCAAAAACATTGTAGTAACTGAATCGATAGCACAGACTTTATTTGCTGTATTCCCTTGTCTGTCTAACTTACTGCCTTTTGGGGATATAATTCCACTGAGGAATTCTGAGAGTGTTTCAGCATCATACTACACAAAGGACCCAGAGAGCTAGAGAATGCTTTCATCAACTCTAGGCAGCTATGAGCTGGTGGCCCTTAGCCATGGTGAGTCGTGCATTAAACCCTAAGCCTTCTGACTTGCACTGAAGCAGTCAGATAGTTAAGACCAAAGTTGTATGATGATTGAGTGATACTAGTATAATAAAAGAAGTTCTAGGGACTAGTGGCTGGGCACAGAGTGACCTATGGTACAGTAGATCTCCACTAGCATATTTACTTCCAAATGTCTCTGCATCCACCTTGTAGATAGGTAATTAGCATAGTGATTAATAATCTCTGTGTCAGGTAATCCATGGGTTTCATCTTTATTCCCAAATTTCCTCCTTAGTACTTAGCCAAATATGCTCTCCTTAGATTGAAGGTGATTTTTGAGGGTTACTCAAGTACTCATGCCAGACTCTAAGGTAGAAATTGTTAGTATACCACTTTTACAGATGAGGAAATTAAAGTTCAGAGTAACTTTCCAAAAGTCATATACACACAAATAAAAGTTTTAAAAAAAATCCATCTAAATAAAAGTTGTGTCCTTAATGACTATACTTTTGCTTTCAAATGGAAGAAGGGATTGATGGATACAGCATATAGAGCTGTTTCTTCTGGATAAATGGAGTCTGAGAAATCTTATAGCAGAAAACACCAGAGGTAAAAGACACAAACCCAGAAAGCATTCAGGTATTTCACTGAGTTTCTATCTTAGAGAGGGCAATATACAGGATCATATGGTATAACAACTCTCAAAATTAAGAAAACGCAAATGACAAAGTTTTAAGGAGCTAAACAGAGATTGATTTCTGGGTAAAGTTGCTTTATAAATATTTCAAACTATGTTCAAGAGGTGATCATAGATGATTATTCTTGAAAGCAAAAGAACCCTCAAGAAGTAAAGGTACAACTGTTCTTTATTTATAGAGTAAGGTACAAAGAGATTGAAGATGACCAAGTGGACAAACGACCGTAGGCTTAGAACCTGGAAGAGAACATGGAAGATAAAAACTCAGGGAGAAATGGTTGTTTGTAGAATTTACAGGAAAAAAGGTAGAGACACAAATGATTCACTCTCTAACCCCTGATGGAATTTCATCGTATCTCTAATCAAGCAGCTTAGAAACCCCAAGTTAGACATTAGTGTATGTCTACTGTCCTCTAAGGTAGCTGAAGTACACGCCACACTCCAGCAGTGGCTAGAGAATACAGGGTTGCCAAAATTAATGCTGAATAACAACCCTCTGTGGAATATTTAAATAAAATTTAAATAATATTTAAATGCCTTTCAAAACTATAAACTGTCTGCTAAGAAACAGCAAGGCAGGTCTTTAAGGATTTCTCAAAAATAATCAGGCTTCAAATGTCGGCTTGAGCCACAATATTGTGACAAAATGTCAAATAGAGTCAAATTATACATAAGCATCCGGTGCCCCTTTACCCCCAGCCCGGCAGGCATCCACTTAGCTGCCTCTGCTTTCCCCAACTGGCTTTTTGCCAACGTTTTTCATCCTGGTTTTGTAACACTCAGGAGGCTCCAAGTACCTGAAGGACTATCAGATTCCCATAATGAGATTAATTTTAGTTCACTTCAATTTAAAAAGCAAATATATGTTGGGCTATATTTGGGGGAGAGAAAATGACACTATGAAATTAAAGGTCCTTGCCTCTTGGCAGGCTGAAGGGACTGACCTTGAACAAAAGTGGACACTATTCTCCCTCGGGCACTTTATCTTACTTCTTTCCAGTCAGCATCCATTTTTCAGGAATCTAATGCTCCCAGCTGTCTTACTCTCCACTATGGTGAAGGGATCAGGCTGAACTTGTGGAAAACCAACTTGGTGCACATTATATCTCCCAGAGAGCCATGTATCTCGTATCCACAGAACTGCACAGTCAAGAAGTTAACCATTCTAAAGATCAGAAAATGTTTTCAGAAAAATTAACTGTCTTGCAACTATCCCAGAATAGTAAATGAATTGGTTAAGAATCTAAGATTTCTAATACTATTCCTTTTTGAATAAAATGAAGGCTCCCTTTGTTATTATTTTTATTGCTTTATCTAATATTTGCCCAATAAGATGCTTAAATGAATGCTGGGATCCACTTCCAAAATACTGTAAGGCAGATCAGCCCCCACCCAGCCCCCTCAAAAAAAAAAAAACAATAAAATTTTTAAATAAATTAAAAGAAGAAAATTAAAGGTCTAAAGTCAAGGTGTCATGAACAATGCTAGTGTGGTGGGACGGAGGGTTCTTCATGGTAACAGACACAAAACCTGCTACAAACCTCAAAAGAAGGTGTTAATAAGTTAAAGAACTGTGAACCCAGTGTTCATAGCACAGGAATCTAACAGCAGTGTAGAAGTAGCTGTCCTGAGGTCATAGCAGTAACCTCCAGCAGCTTTATGAGGGGAATTCAGGGTAAGGAGAGCAGAGAAATACTTAGACACACTTATAGTACATTGGAAGTATTCATCACCTCATAAAGCCATCAGAAATACTACCTAATCACAAGGTTCCTTTGGAAGGAGTTAAGCTTTCTGATTCTAAGGATATATAACTCCTCACTAGAAATGAGGAAAATCTTTGTAAATGAAATATGCCTGTTATTATTTGTTTTTTTCTTTGTTTTTGTGTGTGTGAGTGTATTTTTATTTTTAACTTAGACAAGAATTTGGGAGGAAACTCATATAGTTCTAAAACTTCCCATCTTCTTGTCTCTACTCCCTGAGAGCTAGAATCACCTAGGTTCACCAACTTCCTAGCTATAGAATCAGTTTTATCAGCTTTTTAATAAGTGGTCCTTTTGATATCATATACTGAGCAATATAGTCCCTCAGACATTGGAACATAGTCTTAATATTGGTACTTCACATTAAACGTTTTTGTATTATCCAGTATTTTTATTTAAAACATTTTTATATAATATTTTGATCACAGTTTCCTCTCCCTCATCTCCTCTCAGATCCTCCCCACCTTCCACCCATATCCACTCAACTCCACACCTTCTTTCTCTTGTTCTTTAAAAATAAAAACAAATAAAATAAACAAACCAAAAGAAAATAGAAAACACATAAGAAACAAATACATACACACAAAAAAACTCATAAAAACACAAAATATTGAACTATAATATACAAGCAAATGATCAGTAAGATTTTAAAAAATTATCCAAAGCAGTACAATATAAAAAAAAATTCTGTAAGTATACCATTGAACTTCTTTTGCACTGACCATCTATTTCTGGGCATGAGGACCGCCCCTAAGTATGGTTTGTATGCCCAGTGAGACTCCACTGAAAAAAAAACTTTTTTTTTTCTTTTTCAAGCAGTTGTCAGTTGGAAATAGCTTCTTGATTAAAAATGGGAGTTCCTTACTAGGGCTGGGTGTTGGTGGCTCAGGCCTTTAATCCCAGCAGTTGGGAGGCAGAGACAGGCAAATTTCTGTGAGTTCAAGGCCAGCCTAGTCTAAAGATAAGTTCCAGGACATCCAGAGTTACAAAAGAGAAGCCCTGCCTCAAGAAAAAAGAAAAAAACAAAGAAGAAGAAAAGAAAAAGAAAAGAAAAGAATGGGAGCTTCATTAGCCATGGATCTAGGGGAAAATCAAGTATTAATTTCTGCTAAAGAAAACACAGCAATAAAATGACTTCTAAGGACACTGCTGTACTCACAGAACACTTTTTATGCTATACCCATAGTTCAGTCATCATCAGGAAAGCGACCTCTTTCAGTAGATGGGAAGTAACATAAAGAACCACAATTGAACAATATGCAGAGAGTGAGAGAATTTGAGAAACTCAGTGCTAAATGGGGTGTCCTCATTAAATCCCTCCCCACATTGAATCCTCAGGGAGCTATATGGAAGAAGAGATAGAGAAATTGTAAGACACAGAATGGATAGAAGACACCAGGGAAATAGTATCTTCCAGACACAACAGGACTGACACAGTCAACATTTTGTACAATCATCCTTACAATCTGCTCTCCAAAATGGCAAAAGATTATACAATGTGTCTATATTTTTACCACTGTTCAAAAAAAAATAAACAAAAAATTTTTAAAATAAACAAAATAAAGTGATCTGGGAGATGAGTTTGAGGAAACATTCTCTTTTCAACTCTGGATGAAGGTTCTCAACTATGGATGACAAACACCTCTTCCACCTCCTTCTAATTAGCCTATTCTATTTTTTTTTTCTTTATTCTTTGAAACTTTCGTCTCCACTACAAAGGCCAAGCTAACATTGAAATAGGGGACAGAAACACGTTAAGACTGAGGAAATGGAGAGAAGTGACGTGAAATGCTCCCATCCAGACAGGATGGCCATGGTTACTGCCATGAGGAACACACAAGTGCTGTGAATCACTGCATAGGTGGAGAGCTTCAACACCCGGCCATAAATAAAGAAGATACCCATGAGGCCTTGCTCACCCTTATGAGTATATTACCATTGCCTGTTGTTGTTGTTTTCAACAAGAATCCTGCTTTCCTGAAATGGAAGTCAAGAAACCCACATGTTCAGCCTTTGGAGATATATTACCCAGCTTTTGATAATAAGAAACAGCTATGAGATCTTGAATTTGTAAGTGAGAAAGTTGAAACAGGTACCACACAACTAGATTCAATCTCCTGACAGAGAAGGTGGCAGTGAACGAATATCCCCCACTGTACCCTAGTTTCCAGTAGCAAAGCCAGATCTTGTAGCAGTCAGTACGCTACAATCTTTTACTTTCAATTTAGTGAAGGAGAAAGAAAAGATAGAAATCTTCAACGCTTTTACAAACGGCCTTAATACAGAAAGAGAGAAAGGTAGAAATCTTCACAGCCTCTTTTTCTACTGTCCCAAGCTCGAACCTCTCCAACCTTTGTTCTCACACTAACTTTAAAAATAAAGGACAGCAACCCAACCAATGAACCACCAAATACTGCCCACACCAACTTGGGGCTTCAGACCTTTTATGCCCTAAGCCAAAAGTTCCCATAAACCCATGTGGCACATAATCCCTAAAACAAGCTACAGGTGCCAGAACAATTGTACCTAACCAAATTATAGCCACCTGCACCAAGCATTCCAAATCCAATTTGTAAAGAACTACCATAGCTGGGGTGGGAATGCAAACCTCTAGTTAAACCAAAAAGCTTTTCTTAACATAAAAATTCCAGTGTTCCTCTACAAGATCTTTTCTTTTTCTTCCCCTAAATAGTTCTGTCTTCCTCCAATACACACCTAGGAACTTCCATCATACCCCTCTTCTATTATGGTTTGGCGTGAGTCATAGCTGAGTACTTTCCCAGGCTGGCTATAAATCCCCACAACATTCCAACCTGAGACACATACCTGCTTGAACCCAAGGAATTTGTCTGCTTGATCCAACCACAGACGATTTCTCAGTGACAGCCTGAGCCGACCTCCTAACACAGCCTAATAAAAGCGGTATTGTAGACGTTGGTTCAGTGAAACTTTTACTACAGGAGATATAGTAAAGGTACATTTTATCTTCAGATTTTAAAGTCGTAGAAAGTTGGAGTTTTTAAAGTTGATTGTCCTACTTTTAATGCTCTGGCTTTATGGACAAAAACCCGACAACTCCAGAAGGTCAAAAATGACCTGGCCAGAGGCGATACCACAGCTGAGTTCTGCAGACTAAACACCAATTCCTTTGACTTAAATTCAGTGTACATTTCTTCTAGTTCCTTGGAGATTCACTGTTTTTCTAGGACACAAGCCAGGACAGGAAAATCATATATCAGCCAAATGAATTCCATCATGTCCCATCCTGGAGTGCAGTTGTCCAATTACCTAAATATTAGGAAAGTGACTAAAAAGCTTGTCTAATATTAATCCTTGTTATCCTGGTAAGGTTCAAACAAGAGAAAGATTCATTGTCTTTACTCTCTTTTTTTTCCCCCCTTAAGGTAGTGGAATGAGAAGAGCATTTGGATGCAAGGCACATTTACAGAGAGCTGCACAGTTTTCATATGCCAGTAGGTCACTACAACCTGAGGGTGGTGATGGCTCTGTCTTTCACCTTGACTGATGGGGAGAATTCTGTTCTGCATCAGAGACAGCACATGGCATTCTGCTTAGTGAATGGCTCAGGACCTCTATCAATAATTAATTATGTACCTGTGGCAAGTCATTAGTCAGTCTTCACTAAGCCCTGCTTTCTTTACTTCTATATTGGAGTGAAAATATCATTTATCCTGTATTGATGTTTATGAAAATCAATTAATATAGAAGTATTCTATCTATTTTAAGTACTTTATTATCGCTAGGTATACTACACAAATTTTTATAGCAGGGGTTGACTTTCTAAAGCATTTGTTTCTACATTTGTTTATTTATTATTTATTCTGGTGTGTGTGTGTGTGTGTGTGTGTGTGTGTGTGTGTGTGTGTGTGTGTCACAGTGCATGGGTTATTAGAGGACAACTTATGGAAGATAGTTTTCTCTTTCCACCCTGAGGGTTTGGAAATTGAACTCAAGCCTTACATTTGCCAGCAAGTCTGTACTCACTGAACTCATCTTCAGTCCATCTAAAGCATTTCTTTTCTTTTATTTTTCTGGTTGTTGTTTTCTTCCCCCTTTGGCTTTTTAAAGACAGGATCTCACCTACATCCCAGGCTGACCTCAATCCTCCTTACACAGCCTACCAAGTGCTGAGACCACAGGCATGAGCCACTGAGCCTGGCTTTTCTTCAGCATTTCTAATCTCACATTGTTTATTGGATGCTCCCAATCCTATGCCTTACTAGCACACAGGCTATGTAGCCTCTACCTGTGTTACAGAATATATCTATACTGATAGAAGTTGCATCCACAAAGCTAGGAGTCCACAACCAATTCATTACAAGAAACCATGTGATGGAGGAAAGAGCACTTACATGGAAGGAAAAACAGAAAAAGCCATTTCAACTACTACTCATAAAATATTCCCAAAACAGATCTCAAGCCTTCAGATCTTTTATATGGAAGACACCACAGTGGGCCATAAATCTTTAACGTAATGTCAACAGTAAATATTACTTTATACAGCTGCTTAGCAATATTTTGAGGCTAGAACAAGCCAGAATTGTTTAACTTTTGGTAAGATTTTCCTCCATTCCTGTGATAGCTTTAGTACAATGATAATTGTCTTCTCTTTTTTTTTCCCTATCTGTAGAATTTACTCTGGAGGCCTGCCAACTTTGCCTTCTTCTTCCTTAGGCTTTCTTTTTACCTTCCTAATAAAGTGAACTTTGCTCCTGGCTATGGAAAAGAATAGGTCAAGGAGTATACCAAAGACACTGAGTCCTTTTCTTTGCCAGGCTGTAATCTCCTCCCGGGATATTACTGTTTATATGGAGTCTATCAAAAGTTATCTGCTGTCAGATTCTAAGTTGATGGATGCACATCTTCTTTTTTTTTTTTTTTATAAGATTTATAGAGAGCAAGATGGATCCTCTTCTTTTATTAAGATACAGTCTGTTTAACAATCTGCATCATTAGGAAATGGCTACCTTAAATCCCTTAGGCAATTTATTATCAATGCTAAAGAACCTGACTGAATGTCAAAAAGCAAGCTGAATATATTTTAGTATTGGCAAGTTTCAAGGTGAAATGTTTGGTATTCGTGTTAGAAAATCTACGTGCACATTCCAATTCTATTTTTCTACCTTAACCTCCAAGTGTTTCAGATTCTTATGTATGTCTAGCATCTTTTTGAAAGGTATTGTTGTAAACTGACTTGAACTTGGGTTTAAATTGTATTTTTCTGTCCCACATCATGTTCTTGTTTATGCACAACTCTGGCTATAAATAGACCAATAAAATAGCTCCTTATGTTTACATTTTAATGAGTTAAAATGAAATTAGTAAAATTCTGTACTTCTGTTACAATAAGTATATTCAGGAGATCAGTAGGTTTAAGTGGCTGTGGCAGCTTGCTGAGCATTGCTGGGAACATTCCAATCTAGACACACAGTTCCATCAGTGGGTCTGGGAGTAATGAGAGAAAGAGAGCAACAATAAGCCATACTTAACAGCGTTCATAATTTTCGAGGTAGTGAAAATATCTCTCATAGCAAGGTTATCGGCGGCATCCTATCATTACCACCTTAACATCTGGCAAAGTATACTGGGTCACATGGATTATACACAATTTAAATCATTTCCACCATTTTTTAAAACATACAAATACTCATTTTTCCACTTCTTACTTGATGGAAGACTTTTGTTGGTTTTTGTTGATACTAGATTATTACAGAACCCTTCTTTAAAAAATTCCTTTAGACATTAAGTGAAATACTTTTCTCTGGAGCCTCAGCTCTGTTCTATTGATCTTCATGTCAGAACTTGTGCTGATTTTCAAGTCTTGATGGCTATAACTGTCAGAAGTTCTCAAAGTAGAAAATATGAGTTCAGCTTTCTTCGTCCTTTTCAAGGTTGTTTTGTTTTCATTTCCATATGGATGCTAGGAATGGTTTTCTGATTTATGTAGAAATAGAAGTTAAATCTCTAATTTTTTTAAATTAATGAGTGTTGCCTTTTTATGCTTAGTTCTTATCTTAGTTTTTCAATAATATTTTATAGTCATATTTTAATGCACATTTTGTGTTTTTGTTATATATATTGATAAGCATTTTAACTTTTTATGCTGTTGTGTAGGGATTTATTTTCTTTAGGTTATATTCTAATGATCAATTCACTGCTCTGAGAGCAGATGGCTTGGCTTTGCTCCTCCTGTTAGGGGAAAAGCATGAGGCCTTTCACAGGCAAGTATGAGATTAGCTATGGAGTTCTTGCAGCCACCCTTTATATCATTGAGAAAGTTCCCTTTTGTTCGTTCTCATGGTGCTGATAATTTCAACAGTGAATGAATGGATGTTGAATTTTGTCAAGTGCTCTTTCCATTTCAAGAGAATCAATCATGTGCTTTTCCACTTGCTCTGCAAATGTAATTGTTGGCTCATTGATATCTAGAAGTTCCAGTGATAAGTTCCTGGGATAAATGTCACTTCATTATAGGTATCCCCACTGTTAGATTGCTAAGGTTTTGTTCAGCCTTTAGAAATAGATATCTATAAAGATTCTAGATAATGTCTGGCTCCTTTGTGCTCTGTCGCAGGTCTAAGTATCTTGGTCATACTTGGTCTTCTAATGTGTTTGGACTCTGCTCCATCTAACTTTGTGGCAGATTAACATAACTTTTTCTCTAAAACTTGGGTAGAATTCAACATCAGGGCCTGAGATTTTCTTTTTCGGAAATTTAAATCGCTAATCTGTTGACTTTTAACACATCCAGTTGAAATACCTATTTCTTCCACTGATACTGCCTTTATGTATAGAAATTCGTGTACTTTACTAAAATTATGGTTTTTGATGGTTTTGTTTTATTCTGTTTCAGTTGTGGGGATGGAGGCCAGAACATTGCACTGTGCAGGTGCACAAGCACTAAGCTATCTCCCCAGACCAAACCATTTGCAGACATGCAGTTTTATGTATTATTATTAGTTTGTATTAATATTAGTTTGGGGTTTTTGTTTTTTGTTTTTTTGCAAGACTGATAGTAATGCTTTTATCTAGGTTTAGCAATTTGAGTCTTCTCTTTTTCTTGGTCAGTCTAATGAAACGTTTGCCAATTTTGCTGGATATATTTACAAATTTCTTTGGATTTACTTTTTTTTTTTAAAGGAAAGAGATATGATCAAAGTAGAAAATTCAAATTTATTCTTAAGTGCTTTGGAATGTCATTAGATCCATGTTAGTCTGCAGCAGTGTTTGTGCTGATCAGGTAAAAAACAATTTCTGGAAAAAAAAAAATGCTTTCAATCTATTTGTGTACCATGTGAATATTTGTTCCCAAGTAATATTTTTAAAAGCCTAAATCAGAAATAAAATGCAAATTATTCAAAATTAGAAATAGAAAATACTAAAATAGAATTCATACAAGAGAAAAATCAATTATTTCATGAATAAAAAATGTTTGATTCTAAAGTAAAACATGTTTAGGGGGCCACAGGTCAGTAGTTAATAACTTTCACTGCTCTCACAGATGACCAGGATTTGGTTTCCAGCACCACATGGCAGTACACAACCTTCCATATCTCACGTTCCAGGGTATTTATTATTACCTTTTCCTAGCCCAGTTCTAGGGGATTTATTACCTTCTGATCTTTGTGGGCACTAGGCCTGCAAACAGTATACATAAGCACATGCAGGCAACACATACACATATAAAAGAAAAATTTTTTACAGTCTTTTTAAATTACTTTTATATGCATTGGTGTAAGGGTGTCAAATCCCTTGGAACTGGAGTTGTGAACTGCCATGGGAGTGCTGGGCATTGAAATTGGGACATCTGGAAGTGGAGCCACTCTTAACCACTGAGCCTTCTCTCCAGCCCATAAAAAGCAAATCTTAAAAAATAAGATTTCCACATATTTATTTGGAAACTACTAGGACACAAATAATATCCATTACTGACAGAGTATATAAGAAAGGAATTCATACTTCTGGGGGCAAGGGGCAGTCAAGAAACGCTTTGAATCGTCTTTATTGTTAATCTAGTGTATCTGTTAAATTTAAATTGTAAGTATGCTTAGCCAGTTTCACTTTTAGAATTTATTCTATTAAAATAAAATCTCTAATTTTTGCAGAGAAATTTCACCAGCATACTGAATTCTGCCTGTGTATATCCATCCATTCTATAGAAATGAAAAAGCATAAGTATAAAAAAGAAAAAAAAAAGTAAGTTTCCTTCTAATAGTAACTTGGAAAAAGTATGTTAGTAAAGAGCCAAGTGATAGGCATGGGCAGTTTTATGTTAAAGAACAAAAAATAAATAAAACTGTATGTCTATGTAAGTAAAGTGAAGAAGGATGTATTAATCCATCAATTTTCATTTCAAGAAAAGACATTAGAAAGAGATTTGTTTTCAATATATTCATTTCTGTTGTTGGGCTTGTTGTGAAGAACACATATTTTAGAATCTGCACTAAATAAAGACAAAAAAAGAATAAAAACAAATACAAAAGAGAATTACAAGGGAAGAAGGCATGAAAAATAGCACAGGATGGTCCTGAAGTGCAGTACAAATACAGTCAACAAAAGTCAGTTCTGGTCTGTATCTTCTATTTCTTTATCATCAGGACCAGTAATGTGGACAGAGGAGCCAGTGGCAATTTCTCTAAGATGTTCTGGATATCTGCTTCAGCATCTGTAAGCCTTGTGCCATGGCTCTACTCTTTCACACCTTTTCTTGTACATCCATACTTGTTCCCTTTTCCCAGGCAAGTACCATTCTGCATTTTCCTTGGCACTTTAATAGATATCCATAGTATCAGAGACATTTACTTTCAATCAAGCTGCCAGGGAGTGGAGCACACTGAACATACGGTTTTAAAACTTTTTGTCAGGTTTCCATTAAAGTGAACCATCAATTATGTTAGCTTGCTAGAAGTTCATAAATCAGAATCCCATTATTTATGTCCATATCAAAGTCACATACAGTAATCATGAAGAATCTTTCTGTCTTCTATACTTAAATATGATAATGTTAGCCAGGTGATGCATGCCTTTAATCCCAGCACCCTGGAGGCAAAGCAGAAGGATTTCTGTGATTTCAAGGTCAGCCTGATCTACAGAGAGAGTTTCAGGACAGCCAGAGTTACACCACAGAAATCCTGTCTCAAAATACAATATAATGATGATGATGACGATGATGATGATGATGATGATGATGACGACGACGATGATGATGATGATGATGATGATGATGATGATGATGATGATGATGACGATGATGAATGATGATGATGATGATGACGACGACGATGATGATGATGATGATGACGATGATGATGATGATGATGATGATGACAAAATAACAATGTCAAAAGTCCAAGGGTAGAATGATCATAGGTCCTAAAGGGGAAAATACTGCTCTATTTTGCTAAATTTCTGTCAAAATAACTTGGAAATAATTATGTTTATGCCCACAGATTTGTGTCAACTTCAGTCAGAGAAGCTTTCTTTTTGCAGTGGGAAGTGTTACTACATCGTAATTTGATAATAACTGTTGAAAGCCTAGCCCTGAACAGGACATATGTCCAAGTCTTAAGGAACATTTTAGAAAATGGGAAGGAAACGATCTAAGAACCAAAGGAAGGAGTAGAATGTCATGGAATGTGGGCTTCCAGGGCATAACATAGCTGAACTTTCAAAGTTCAAGAATACTTGAGCTTTCAGCAACTGTGATTACCTGCATGAAACCTGTACATGATTGGTCTCAGCATCATTCCATTACTTAGGGAGGAGAGGTTCTGAAGGTCTTGCCCCTCCACCAGGATCTATAAGCAGATAATAGCTTCTGGAAGAAGGAGAGTCATTTTCTTTGGTGGTATAGTCCACACTCCTGTAATTCTTCATCAGTGATCTCATAAGCAACCCTAAGTAAACTTCTTGTGTCACACACACAAAAAGATGTTGTGGGATATTTTATAATTATGGATAATATTCCTGTAATCTGTCCTTGTAGCACGTAAAGGATTCCCTTCCTACCTGTAAACAATAGAGTGGCCAGTTCTCCATATGAATAGGACATTCCTTAACCTTAAGGCAGATGAAGGCTAGGCTCCATTCATTTGTATATTGGAGGGCTGGGTGGAGACAGGGAGGATTTGGAATGAAAAAGCATCTAGGGCTGGGCAAGGAGGAGAAGCAAGGAGAGGAATCAAGGGAGAAACATGGAATGAAGTCTCTGCCTAGCCACCCTGGTATTGAATCCCTGAGAACTGACATCGCTTGTAATTAATAAAAAGCATTGAGAAAATTCAATAATGGACTCATATTAAAACACTGAACATAATTTAATAAAAAGACATGAAAGTAGAATGGAGACTAGTAAGGAAAAATATCAGCAGGAATGGGAGGGTAACATGAGATAGAAATGGAAATGAATATGACCAAATTACATCATGTACATGTAAGGAAATATCACAGTGAAATTTGCTGTTATATTTGATTAATGTATGCCACTGCAAACAAAAATGGCAATGACAGCATAGAAGGAAGGAAGAAGGAAAAGACATTTTAGCCACTCACTGTGTGTGGCAATGCCACACTAACAACTGTGTAGAGTACGCAGCAACACCCACATGCACACATACACAGGGTTGTGGGAGAATAATTATGTGGAATAAATTAAAAAGAATTTCCTTGCCGAACTGGAACATTAGCCTTGCTGTGTCATCATATCCTTTCCTGGAAAGTGATTTTAGATTCTAAATGAGGGGAAATAATGGATTTCCTTTATTTTGAATATATTTTTACAAATATGAACATATCACATAACTCAGAAATTTAGATGAAGGTAATTTCCTGTTCTTTTTTTTTTTTTTAAAGAAAAATACCCCAGGCCATTATTTTTTTAATTTAAAAAATGTTTATATCAAAGCTATTTTAAATGCATCACATTGCTCAGAATCAGTCTAATGTATAATAGGGAAAACATGGTGAAAATTTTTTCAATAACTACTTCTGTGGTGTACATCTTTTCATACTTTCATTTCGTGTAGAATTAGCTATTATTTAATACTTGCTTTGTGAAAAGTGCTGAAAAATAAAATCATCCATGATAGTGTTTAGTGTTATACTAGTTATTTTAAACAAAAATTTGTGAATCCAGCCATCTTTCTTGGGCTCTAAGCTCAATTCTATCCTTCAGTCTCCCACACCAGCATTTCCTATGTTTCTTTCTCCCTGGTATGTTATTGTAAGTAAGGGTTACTTCTGTCTCTAATGCTATCTCTCAAGTTATGTGCAAGAACACCAAGGGCAGTTTGCACTTCAGGTCTTGCTAAGAACATCTCTAATCACATTCACATCTGGATATACTTTACTTCCAGATTATAATACTTATTTTGATAGTTTCAATTTATATTTAAACATATTCACAAAGCTATGTATGACTTTATGTATGAGCATTACAGATTTTACAAAATGCGTTTATAAATGTATTAATATTAACAAAGTTAGATGCATCACATCTTCTTTTGACACACAAAGAAGATTCTAAGTTAGCTAGCAAATAATATATTTGAATATGAAAATATTGTTATGGTTGTTGCTTTCCAGAAAGAAATCATCATAGGAATTAGGTCAAAGCTCCTTGCCTTATAATTTCTATTTTTTTCAGTGACTCTGTTGCTTGCCATACAATTCTGTGCACTTAGTCTCCTGTGGATATTTATCTGTGTGTAGTGGGGTAGGTGGATGAATGTGGTGTTTAAGGGTGAATATCTTTGAGTAGATGTGAATATATGTGTGTGCATGTGCGTGATTTGAGTGTGAGTGATTTACATGTGTGTAGATATATATGCAATATACATGCAAAAAGATTTAATCAGTGTTTGGGGAAAAACAAATAATGGGATCCAATGACCTGGATTCATCTTTCCAGTATTGACATGAGTTTCTGATTTAAGAATAGCTGATATAAGGGGCCCTCTCCAGTTCCTACAACATGATCTGATCCAATATGTATCCCTTTTATCTTAGAAAATTATGCTTTCATTAAGAGTGGTCAATTTTGAAAAAATTCAGTGTTCCTGGAATTCAAAGTGACTGTAGGATTAGAAATGACTCTTCAGCCTTAAAAGGAATACGTTAGACATTCATTGAGTGGTTAACACGCCAACCTTCAGGGGAAATCATGTGACTCAAATGAAAATAACATACAAAACAACGGCAGAGATACCAGGATTTTTGTATTGCTTATTTCCTTTTTCCATAAGCCCGAGAGAAGAGTCAATGCATTTTAGCATACGCAGTTTCTAAGAATTTATCTCAATGCTGCCCTCATTGCGGGAATACTTATCTGTCCTGGGGAAATCACAATGTTGGTCAATCTGGCTGTGAAGCTTTCCTGGAACACTAATAAGACCATACACAAGAAGGGGACAAGTGGTAATGGTTGAAGCTTAATAGTGAAAAGATCCAGAGAGTTAATCTGGGATGTAAAAGCTCTATTACAAAGCAAAATACTGAATGGATCTGAAGTCAGAGGCATCCAATTAAAAGGATTTTCTAACAATAATGAGGTCATTAATTTGAAAGAGAAAGGAGAAAGAGATATATGAGAGAATTTGAACAGGAGAAAGGGAAGAGAGAAATGTAATTATATTGTAATTTCAAAAATAACAACAAGAATTCTAGAAGGATTCATACTTCTTTTTGGTAGATATCTGTGAGTATGAACTTAGAGTGATTTGTAGTGTCAGGTAACTGTGCATAAGAACTGATTTTTTTTATGATTAAAAAGCCTAAGTTAATTGTAGGAGAGCTGACACAAGTGGCTCCATTTTGCTGTTAACAGGGTTTTTCCATGTAACCAGCTCTGGACTACAACACTGCATCATCCTGTTGTAGCTTTCCAAGGGGTAGAATTAATGATGAGCACACTAGGCCTAACATGGCTTTAGTTCAATCCTGACATCCTCACCTTGCCTCTGAACAGTTTTCTCTGAACATGTCAGTAATCAACCATTCCGTGATTTGGTTTCCATTATCCCTCATAGGATGAGATTGGTTCCAGATGGTCTGCTCTGTTGTTCATTCCCATGTTAAGTTCTGTCTGTCCTGGGGGTGAACACATACTCATAGGTTGCTGCCCTGTTTTAAGTTACTTCATGTTGTATCAAACAGTGGATTTCTGGCTCTGGCTTGCACCAGGTGACTCAGTTATACAAAGTAGCATTTAACTCCATTCTAAGTGGGAAAGTAGAGGCAGGATGACTCTGTACCTCTGTGGGCACATAAACAATACCACCTGTCCAGTGCTAAATTGTTATTGGTAACCCGTCAGAGATTGCCACTTAGACATAGTTTATAGTCAATTTGAAGTCTTTATTCCAGTAAGTAGGAACCATGCCAGGTATTTGGGGACCTAGGTGTGGTCTTGAACATGGGGCCTTTAAAGGCAGAAACCACAACCTGGCAGATCTTTCAGCAGCTTCAGGGGCCATTGCAAAAGCAAGCTGTTCTAACAGAAGCTAGTATAGGAAGTTAGATGGAAAGGGTTCTAACAGACAGTTTTAACAAAAGTTAACTTAACTAGGATACCCGGATCTCTGGTTCCTAGAATAGAGTTAGGTAATTTTCCATGGAATTCTCCATCAAGGAGATCAGATTCTAGTTAATTCTGAAATGGCCTCAGCAAAACTACAAGATAGAGGAAACTTTGCATGCCTCACCTTGTCACAGAATGTGGGGCAGACTGGTATCTTACTGATAAAAGTAAAAGGTAAAGCCTATAAACTCAGCAGAGAAGACTGCAAACATTGGAGCACATGTGTGAGTTAAAACTGATCAGTAAGCTATTTCTGAGAATTTCAAACAACAGATCAACGACAATGACGGAGGTAATACCCTCAACCTGAACCCCATGAGCAGGAGAACACTTAGCCCCGCAAACGCTCTCCATCTACCTATCATCTGATTACTCAGTGTGTGCTTCAAGGCAGCAGCAGACAGAGAATGCTTGATTTCCACAGGCACTGAATTGCTATACATTAATCTGTCTGGACTTGCCCTGCACCTTGCCTCCTCTGTCTGGCACCTCAGCAGTTTGACTCAAACTTGTAGCTCAGCTAGACCTCAGTATCTACAGCACTTCCGTGTCCTCCAGCCGCTCTCCAACTGTGCTGCTTAGCATCGTATCGAACCACCTGCAGTGACTCTCTGCATTTGTATCAAACCTTCTGCCTCTGCTTCCTTTAAGGTCTGTTGAACTCTTTCAACTCTGTGGCCATGTTAACCCTTTCATGGCCACTCTGTAGCCTTCATACAGACACACGCATATATATTATGGTGTAAAGTGTGAGATGTGATCTGAGAGTTAATATTACTAATTAAGACTGGAATAAAAGAACCTGTATTTGGGAATAACAAGCTATCAAGTAACAATGTGATGATAGCAGCCCAGTAAATTGACACAGTTTGCGAATGTATTGCTAGTCAATAAATTCTGATAATATGAAGACACACTTGTGTGGCTATGTTTCTAGCATAGCATGATTAAATAATAGCATCTCAAAAGCACTGCCCAGATTCTTATTTTAGAACTTGTAGTTTTGTTAACATAATTTTCCAAGCGTTTAGTGTGAATGTTGTAGAGCAGCCATCCTCTACCTGTGGGTCACAACCCCTTTGGGGGTAGAATGACCTTTCCACAGGGGTTGCCTAAGACTAACTGTCTTGGGTATTTACATTACAATTCATAGCAGCAACAAAATTACAGTTATGAAGTAACAAGTAAAGCAATTTTAAGTTTGGGAGTCACCACAACATGAGGAACTATATTAGAGGGTCGCAGCATTAGGAAAGTTTGAGGACCACTGCTATAGAGAAAGAGGAAGAGTATGAATGACAAAAGAGAAGGGTCAAATTTTTGAGTCTTTTATGATCCAAGCAATCAGTTTTGTACATCATGTAATAGTGGTGGATGCACTGCCAAAGAGATAAGAAAAAAGTCCTGAGAATAAAAACAGTTTCAGCATCTAGATAGGGCCATTTCATTTTCTTCTCAATTAACAATTGACATGCTATGAGAAGCTGATGATTGAAAGGCATGTTTTTCCCTGCCTTGACTTGCCAAAATGTCATCAACACAGTTTTAGGACAGAATCCCTCAGTTCTGGAAGATATGACAAGCTAAGCTCACCCACCTGTCCCAATAAGCCAATTAAGGAGACAAGTAACAGTTAAAAATATAAAAAGAAAATTAAATCAATGTATCCAGGGGAGGGTAGACATGGGATCCAGTGACGTCAAGTTCATCTTCAGGGTATTTGAGTTTTAGTTTTAAACATAGGAAGGATTGCCATATATTAATAGCATTGGTTAATATTTATAATCACAATTTAATGGTTTTATTTTATCCATTGTGGTTCCTATTTTAATGAGGAAATGGAAACGACATTTTGATCATGTCTATTATTGGTCACCACTATTCTAATCCTGCTAGATGAACTTTTTTCTTGTTCTTTCCATAGGATATTCCTAGTTTTATTATTTTATATAAGAAATCTGAACTATAAAGAGGTTGAACTGTTAGGTCTCAAACTCTGGAAAAGTGGCCAACTGTGATGCATATTTAACATATCAAAGCAGACACTGGCCACAGGGTTTTCCCAGCATCTCTCAATACCTGTTACAGAATCATCCTGATTGGCATACCCTGCCCCCACCATAAATTCTCTAGCCCAGTAGTGGCTTTCCCTTCACCAAGCTTCTCTGATTCCTATAAGACCCAGCCATTTGCGCTAATGGGCACTTTTGATGTCTTGACCTCTTAGCTTCTGGCTCTCCCCTTTCCCTTCCTCCCTTTCTTCACATGGCCAGGTTCAATCTGCTGGCCATGTTTAGTTTTCTATATTCTCTCCCTGCTCTGCACTCTTCCAGACGTCTCTGCCTGTATTTTCCCTTACATCTATAATAAAAAACCTCAGCCCCCTAGGAGCAGTCACTTATCATAGGAGAAATTCCAACTCAAAAGCTTCAACAATCACTTAACTAATCTCTACTATATAGATGTCTTAACTATAGATTTAGGAATATCCACCTGGAAAGAACTCTTTCCTAAGCTCACTTCTAAGATCAGTGCCAGGCCTAAAACGACTCAAGTTCATTTATCTGACTTTACAGACTTAAAGTCTTTGCCAGATGTTGGCCACGTATAAATTGTCTTTGTCATTTCAGCCTTTCCCTTGGGCTACTCAAAATATAGCAGAGGTAAAGATAGAAACAAGAGAGTCCATGATGTAATACACAATGCCATTTGAACTTACTATTGGTAATAATGCCTTGTTTGATTTAACAAGCAGGTCCATCCGACATCAGAGGCAACAATTTTATAAGCCCATGAATACCAGCAGGCAGAAATCATTATGAGCCAACATAGAAGCACCATCTGCCAAGCACAGGACCTCTATCTTGGTGTAGATGCCAGCACAAAATAGTGATATGATATGATCAAATCACAGTCCATAATTTTCTCATTAAGTATATAATCATAATAATCTGACTGACCAAAATCTTGGGTCTATTCAAGAGATAAAGGAAAACATGTAGATATGAAAAGTTAAGAGCTTGCTATAAATATGACTTAACTATGCTATTATTTTTCAAAGTCATGGGATTATGACTAACCCATTTTGATTAGATCCTATTTCTTCTTCATCTCCTGCCTCTTTATGCTGAATATCAATTCTAAATTATTCATTCTCATCTTATACTCATAGATATGCAAATGATCACCTAAAGCATGAAAAGAAGAACAACCGATAGCTGGTATTTATAAAGCATAAACCATACATTGATTACTATCTTGTGAACTTTATATGCATGATGTCATTAACCCTCACAATAACTGTTCTAGAAGAAGGGTACCTCTTCTGTTCCATACTGAATCTTAAGGAAGAAATATAGCTTATAATGAGACAAAACTTTTATTTTTCCTTTCTCTTGTCCACCATGGCATGTCTATAAGAGTGTGTTTCATTCTGTCCCATCCAGGAAATTAAGAGGTATAAAAATGATCTTTTGTAAATCTTGTTTAGTCTTGTACCCATACAGGCAATATAATAATAATAATAATAATAATAATAATAATAATAATAATAATAATAATAAATCTATAACTGTTCCTCACTGTAAAAAAATCTTACTGTTTAGCATTCACAGTGCATTAGTTCAGAATCTATTACTTCATTGCTTCCCTATACATTACTTGCTTCATTAATGTCGGAGTTCCTCATGTTAGATCAAATACTTCCCAAATAGAGTAACGTAGTTCATTTTCTTTCTAATTGTTTTTGGTTGTGTGTATGGCATACATGTATATGTGTGTTTACATGTGTGGGTACAACTCTGTGTGACATGTATGCTAGCTAATGTGTGGATCTAACTATAGAAGTCTGAAGTTGACATCAAGTATCTTCTTCCACTCATGTATAATTTATTTGTTGAGACAAGTTCTCTCTCTGAACTCAGAGATTGCCAACTCCAGCTAGTCTAGCTAGTCAATTAGCCCAGAGATTTATTGCATCTCCCTTCTGCTTGCTGGGGTTAAAGGCAGCTGCTATGCCTGCCTAGCTTTTTATGTGGATTTGCAGTGATCTGAACTCTGTTCCTCATATTTGTGAAGCAAGCACTTTATCCACTGAGCATTTCATAAAATAGACACAGCAAAGGCTGGTGAGATGCTTGCTATTGAGACTGTTTCCTGCTTTACAGAGGACCAGAGTTCAGCTTCTAGCATCCACCTCAGGTAGATCATGACTGCCTGTGATTCTAGTTCCAGGAGATCCATCACCTTCTTTTCGGGCTTTGAGGGTACCAACTACATATGTATGAATATATATCACAGTGAATTTCTAGCTCTTAGGTTCCTTTCTCACTCACCAGCGTATGCTTTCACCTTAAATTTCTGTAAAATATACTCTGTATATACTCGTATGCATAGAACCAATTAAATCAATAATGAGTAACTGGTCTAAGTGTAGTCTATTGGACAACTATGAATGAATATTAATGATTGATACATTCTGAAACTTCTTAAAGCTACTTTTCTTTATAATTAACTTCACAGTCACTATTACTAACTACAAAATTCAAAATAAAATAAAAATCTTTGAACACATTATTTGAATAAATATAATATTCTCAAACTTGGTCAGATACTTAATTATGCTATTTGACCATTTCAAAGGAATGAAAGAAGTTACAAAAATATCCAAATTTGCTTATGAGGAAATCCAATGATGCTCACAGAAATTAAAGTATCATAGAAATATTTTTAGAACCTTTTTAAATGACAAATATGAAGATGGTTGTACTGATTAGATAGTGCCCTCTAATTGACCAGTTTTCAAAATGTCTTTAATAATTTTATTCCATAGCTATTCCATGAATACTTTCATACAAATTTGTGATATTTGTGAGATCATGTTTAATACTGGCTATAATAAGATCAACAGAATGAGACAACAGGATACAAAGTGGTTTGGATAAAATGGATCTGGAAAGAGTTGAGAGAATGAATAAACAACAGCAAAATACATTGCATGAAATTCTCAAAACACTAGTAATAATTTTATTTGAGACAGGGTTTCTCTGTTGTAACTGGCTGTCCTGGAACTCACTCTATAGAACAGGCTGACCTCAAATTTACAGCTATCCACCTGCATCTGCCTCCAGAGTACTGGGATTAAAGGCATGCACCACCACCACCTGGCTAAAATACTTTTTAAGAAGAAAAAAATCTGAATCATGACCTATCAAATCATGACTTATCTCACAACGTTTCCTTCCACATTTATATGCTTCCCTGTTGCTATCTAGGTATTCAACAGGTAACAACTTAGATACAAATCAAGTTGGATTTTCTATATAAAATTTGCTAATGATGAGCCATTCTGGCTTCTTAACACTATTTTTATTAATGCTTTGAGAATTTCATACAATACATTTTACTCTTATTTATTAATATCTTATTTAGTCTCTTCTCCAACTCCTCCCAAATACACCTTGCCTGAGAGTCTGAGATACAATACTGTTTTATTCAGGCCTTTGGACATGACAGAAGCATCAATTCTCCTTGGCTCTCAAGCCTTCCAGATTTCAGACTGCAACTTACATCAGTGTCTCTCCTGGTCCCTAAAGTTTTCCTCCTGGGCATTTACCTTGCTAAAAAACATCTCTGGGGAACCCCAGTCAATCCATCTGTTAGAAAAGAAAGTAAGGAGCCTGGAAAGACGGCTTATCAGTTAAGAGCATTGGCCACTCTTCCAGAGGTCTGAATTCAATTCCCAGTAACCATATGGTGGCTCATAACCATCTATAATGAGATCTGATGTGCTCTTCCGGCATGCAGATGCACATTCAGAAAGAATATTCAAATAGATAGATAGATGTATAGATAGATAGATAGATAGATAGATAGATAGATAGATAGATGATAGATAGATAGATCTTAAAAAGGAGAAGGGACTAGGTCTACATAGTGAAACCCTGTCTCAGTATAGTAAGTAAATAAATAATTAAATAGAAAAGAGTGAGAGATGGAGAAGAGGAGATGAAAGAACTTTGTTCTATTTCATAAAGGTTTTCACTAAGGAGGGGCATATCATTTTGTTTATATGTTTTTATCCTACCAATTCTAACTTCCAGATTTCCTGACAGTATAGGGTTCCCTATCTGTAGTGTAGCCATGTTTCTGGTTTGGTAAATAATTAACAGTGATTAACTCAGAGTTTTAGGCCATTAATGAATAAAACACTTGAAAGAAAATGGCTCCCATAAGGATTGCATTATTAGGAGATGTGGTCTTGTTGAAGTAGGTGTGGCTTTTGATGGAGGAAGTGCATCATTGAGGGTAGGCTTTGATGTTTCAGATGCTCAAACCAGGCCCAGGGTCACTCTCTCTTGCTGATTCCAGCTGATTCAAATATAGAACTCTTGACTCCCTCTCCAGCACCATGTCTATCTGCGTGGTGCCATGCTTCCCGCCATACTGACAATGGACTAAACTTCTGAACTGTAAGCCAACCACAATTAAGTGCTTTCCTTTATAAGAATTGCTGTGGTAATAGCGTCTCTTCACAGCAATAGAAACCCTAGCTAAGACAAGTACATTTACTGTATATGGTTGTCTGTTATTAGGCCCAAACCATAATTGGTTATGTAGCCTAAAGCCAGAAAAAAAAGTATAAACATACAAACACCCAAATATTTATCCATAAGATTTTATCACATAACTTTATACACATCAATAGCTTATATTCTTATGGTATAAGTGTCCAAACAAATATTTGTATTGTTAGATGTGATGATACTCACCTGTATTGTCCTTATTCAGGAGACTAAGGAAGGAGAATTATGAGCTCTAGGCCAGCCTGGGCTACATAAGACTTTGTCTCAAGCCCATCCCTTGCCCACAAATTGTACAACAATTACTATTTACAATTATTTCAATCACCATTTTTAAAATTCATAATTGATGCCATCATATTAGGAAAAAAAAAAACTGGTCCTCTGATAGACTAAAAACAGAACAAAGACCTTAAAGGGATTCCCATTCTGAGACTAAAGTAAAACCAAGGAAATTCACTTTAACAATCCCTCTGTGGACAGCTCACAAAGATAAAACACATTGTAGTCAAGCATCCATGAGTGGGACTTTTTCATAACTATTGATCATGTGTCACCTCCAGAAACATAACTCCTCACATTGAAAGTTTCCTTCAAAACTTTCAAAGTTAAATATGTTGCCTTTAAAAGTAAAGGAACAAATGAACTATTTGCTTTTATATGGGAAGCAGGTCTATTTTTGAAAAGATGTAACCTCAGCTGAAGTCTAGAGAACTCTGAGCACAGCCATTTAAAATTAGTAGTTCTTATAAGAGATTTTTTTCTAGGAAAAAAAAAAGCAAGATTAATTAAAAAATTATATAAACAAGTAAGATGTTCAGACCATCTACTTATGGGTAAAGATTTATACATCAATCTTGTTAGTTTCCCATCACCGTGTGAGTTATTTACAATGAATCTGTACAAGAGTTTTCAAATCCAAAAGAAACAAATTAAATCTCTTGGTCCAAGTCACTTAGTAGCTGTAACACCTCTTCATCTTTAAGTTCTTAAATTTCAAAATCCTTTTCTATCCAGTGTAGAAAATAATGTCCATAATTCAATAACTTTTAAAACTACTATGTGATAATCATCAAAGATTAAATGTTAACCATATGGAATGTTTAAGACTGCTATCTGAATAAAAAATGAACCACAATATGCTAACAATTTTTGTTATTAAATCTAGTACTGTAATTCAACATTCATGAATTGAATAAATAGAATACTCCAATTATACTAGCTTATTGCTAAGCAATAAATGCCTCCAGAGTGCATTGCCTGTGTGTCTCACCCCTGTGTGAAGGGTCAGGGATTTGGACCATGTCCAGGCAGGCAATGCTTTGACTGCTGCAATCTCAGTTGACAGATGGTAGTCAGATGACAGAAGGACTAGTCTAGAGGGTCCAAAATGGCCTGAATCCTATTTTCGGTGACTTGTAAGAGATTAGAGGAGGGTGAAGCCCAGTACAAATTGTGGTCTCAAATGCACACATGGTGTGAGGCCACTTCAGCATGGAACTCAGAAGGTAATTAGGCTTGGTAATGTGGCTTTTCAGGATTCCAAAAAGAGTGGTCTTGGAGGGGCATTGGCACAATGTCACTTCTGTTTTCTATTGGTAAAATCATTCTTCCCTGGTTAAAGGGGAGGGAACAGATAATGGACTGAGATGGGACATGAACATCTGACCACATTGTAGATGTCCTGTAAGCTCTCTGTGAAATGATAATGGCAGGATTTATATTTATATTTATAGCACACACATGCATTCAAAAATAGGATGATCATAGTTTATTTTCTACCTTCTTAAACAATTACTGAGAAAAGAGTTTTTTGCTCTGGTTAGGATTGTCAAACACAAAATACTTTGCTTTTAGCCTCTTAGGTTTGGTTCTTGAGAGTATGAAAAGAAATTGGCAAAAGGCAGGGTAGCAAGAAATACAACATAGATTTAACTTTCATCATATGCACAGGAGTTGATAGAGAAATGTGGCCCTAGAAATGGTTATGGTAAAGCTTACATACAATCTTAATAGGACCTATGGGACTAGTCAAACAAATGTCAAAACAAACTGTGTTCTAGTCAAACAAATGATTTTTGGGGAAAATTGTGGACCTTTAGGAGAATAAATGGAAGATGTGATAGTTTCATGTCAGAGTTGTTTTATCTTATTCAGGTGCTTATGGCCTGCTGCTGACTTCTTGACTTCTACCAGAAGATACACACTTCCCTTCTTAAGGGAACGGGACTTATAAGAGTTGAATTATTTGGAGGAAATTTTACTGGGAGTAACAAAAAGTGTGCTGAAAACTCTGCAGCTGTGAATTCCCAAGCATTAACAGCTTAAAGTAGATCTTTATGAATCCAATGTATCTTGAGCCCTTTTAACATCAAGGAGGGAAAATACAGACACACACACACACACAGACACACACACACACACACACACACACACACACACATTCTCCACCCAGCATTTTCCATGTCTTTGTGGAAATGTTTTCTACGCACCAGTTTCTGATTCTGCTCTTTAAAACATTGATTCTACTCTATTCCTTCTTCCAGGAAACATTCTATGCCTCTGTATTTTCTAAGCTGCCAAAGTGGATGCTAGGGAAATTGTTGAAGCTGTTCTATACTATGGCATTTAACACCACTCAATTATGAAAGAAAACAAGTGTGAATTCACAATAGTACAGGTTAACACACTCAATCCAAATGTGTCCTTGTCTCAACTTTCCCATTTGTGGAATCCCTAAAAAGCCCCATTTCAGCCCTAAGTGTGACAAGGAAGTACCTGGATTGGAAGGAATTTCGATTCTTAATCTCATATAGTTGAAATTCTTATTCAGCAAGTATCAAAATATGTGACTGTGAAAGCATATTCCTCTCCAACACTGCAGGAAAATCTTGGAAGATGCTGGTGCAAGAGAGAGAAACTCCAAGTTCCCTCCACATCACAATAAGCTTGAGAGCAATTCAGGCTCTAGGGAACAAGGATCACAATGTCTAATGAGAGTATTTTTGGGGAGTGGCAGGTACACTGGTTTATAGAATTTTGGAAATCATTATTCTATAGAAAAAATAAACTGGAAATAGGAGCACTACCTAATTTTCAAAGATATTTTTTCAAGTTCACCATATTTTGCCCTTGTCTCCTGTATTTTAAAAGAAGGCTAGGAACAATGCTTTCTCTTTGTTATATGAAAAAGAAAGCTTTATGGCAGAGATAGGTACTATTTTTCCCTGCAAATAGAGGGATATGTTCAGCTATATCTAACATTTGGAGAAAGAGGGAAGGAAATCCTCAGAAACAAAAGAACCTAACTTCAATGATGAATTTAGGTGCACATTGACAACAGAGACTGTTACTAATCATTGCTGCCATTTACGGAACAAAACACCTAATGTTTTCTCCATTAGTCAAACTAAATGCTCACATTTGCGTCTTATAAGGCTGTGTAAACAGCTTATAGCACTACAGGTGTAGGTTCTGTTTTTTTTTTAATCTAGCCAATTAGAGACTATACTGTGTATTAGCTACACAGACAACAGGAAATAAGCACAAGAACCACAAATACAAAGACTCCTTTTTATATTCAATCCCACTGTGATTAGACAATATTTTATCAAAAGTTTTATTCAAGATGTTAAGCTCTTTAGATTTACAAGTGAGAAAGATAGCTAAATAATGTTAATGTAAAAAGCCATCACCTACAAGTGTCAGTATTTTTGTGGAAAACTTCCCTTGCCAATAGAACTGTGTTTCTACCTATCACTGAATACTATGCCTGACATTTTATATGGGTGTATAGCTGAAACCAGTAGTGTCGACCATTATAAAAGTCCTTTGAATCAACTTTACCTTTACTTGCATGGTTGCATTAGATGTACTGAAACAAGCATTCAAAGCATACTGCTGATTTTCAAACCTAAAGTCTGTCTGAAGTTCATTTATGATCTGTGGATGTTGGTTCTAGTGTGATTAGTAAACAGCTTTACTTACAGAGAGGCAAACAATTTATTTCAGCCACCCCCTCAATTCTTCTTCCACTTAAGATGCCCAAAAGGAGACAACAGATTCATTCTGCCTGCAGGGTGCCTAGAATTGCCTGCCTATTTTAGGCTTAGAGCCCAAGTCAGAAATACTTAAGAAACAGTCTCGATGATAATTGTTGAAAATTTTCATTATTCCTGAAGCAATCAGTCAAATTTATTATTGCTTAAAAAATTGGGCCAACCGATATGTGAAATTAACATGAGAAATGAAGTTAGCACAGGTAATTCATAAGTTTCAGTCGTTTCTTGTACAAGCACATTCATTTTAGTACATTGACTCACGCCTTTATAATGAGATTCTTCTCCTCCCTCAAATTTTACATATATATGTTTTATATATTAATTTATATATATAAATTTATATATATAAATATATATGTATATGAATACATATATATTTAGATAAGTGACACTTGTTCATAGCAACTTTGATATATCATGCCCCTATAGCACAGAGATGGAAAAACAACCAATCATAAATCTTTGTCATTTAAGGCAAAAATTTTTCTGTCAAGTTCTTTGAATTATTTAAAACCATTAAACATTCTTAATGAAATCTAAAACCTACATAACATACAATAAAACAAACATTCAAAACATACTGCTGATTTCCAAAGGTAATGTCTGTCTGAAACTTGATGACTATCTGTGGATAGTTCATAGTTCTAATGAGATTAGTAAACAGCTTCACTTACAGAGAGGCAAAAAATTTATTTCTTATGGGTTAGTGCTTATGTAAATAAAGTTTATCTGCAAGGATATGTTTTCCCTTGCAAACATAGCTATCATACCAGCCTTGCTTCAGTGTTTTTCAGTTATCCGATTTGCTGTAAGAAGCATTTTAGAGTAGTGTCAAACTTTTTTTTTTCCTGAAGTAATATATAACTTTGCATTCATGATTTAAAACAGCACAGAAGATGTTATTTCTTGGCTAGAGACCAATTAAATAACACTGATGGAAGCAGTTGCTACCTGCCTAAAAGGAAATCTGTGGTTTCTTTATTTAAATTGCTGAGTTTTAATGTCTGTCAAAAGCCTGTTATTGCAATGAATTATTCAGTCATTTCAGACTACTACAGTTTAGTACTACACCTATGTATTTCAGTCTGGAAAAACGTGGCCAAAATCTCTCAATGACGCAAGAACTCCAATTGTAGTTGGTACTAGACAATATTTTTGTTTACTGTTTAAAAGTATATGCCTAATGGGAAAGCATTTACACGTATTTAGAGAAGGAGACCTGGGGTAGCAAATTTAACAAAAGTAGTTAGGGAACTCACTGATCGCATAGGCATAAAAGGCATGTGCACTTATATGGAAGAGAACCTTTTCTTAAGGATGAAAGGTCAATGCCTTTGGAGATGTCGGGTGTCATTTCCTCTGTTTGTCCCTTGGTGGAGTTCTTGAGTCACTTTCTCTCTTTCCCTTGTACTTGCTGCTTTGTATTTCTTTCCAGGACTGGCTATCATGATTACTGTATTTAACCTTTTTCTCGTATTCTTGTGAATAATAGAGTCTGTTATAAATGAAATCTTCCCGACCCTGAGACCCTGCCTCTGGCAACTTAGTTCGTATGCGTATTGGAAACTTGTTGTCCTTATTTTTATCAGTCTTCTTTTTTAAAGGCTTAAGCTACATCAGGGACTCTGAATGCTTTCCCCCCCCCCCGTCTCGTCCCCCCCCCCCCCCCCGCTCCATCACCGACATTCTTAACTGAAAAAGTAGTTGAATTGTTAAGTTTTGGGGAAGATGTTTGGCAAAGAAAAGTAATCCAGCTTTTGTTAGACATGTATTAGTATGGATATCTGTATTTTAATCAATTTCATTTTTAATGTCTGGTTTATATTTAGGCTTATCGAAGGGCATTTCTTTTTTAAACACCAACAAAGAATAGAAACGGGAATCGCAAACGTTTCAATATTCCCTCAAACATTTTGCTTCCTCCAAGTAATGACATCCCGCTACTGATCAATGCAGGCTTTAGAACACTGCTCCTTTTCGGTTTTGTCTGCCAGAGAAGCCGCAGCGGCTGCGGCGGCAGCAGCAGAGGCAACGGCAAGCTCTTTAATTTCTTGTAGCCAGTTACACTTTTCGATCCTATTTCCTGGTGAACCTTGCCTCTCAGATTGAGAAGATAAAAGCTGCCGCGAGTCTGAGAGGCCGGGTGGGGTCTTAGATGGGAGCGAATCCGGATATCACATTCCCCTGGTGAGGTCTGCTACTGGGAGGATTAAGTCCCCCGGTTCCATTTAATGAAATTGCTGAGCACTTGTGACACTGGCACTAGGATTGCGGAAATGGGGCGGGGGTGGGGGAAACTGCTGCTCGCCTACATTCACCCTGCACACCGGCTGGAGGCTGGAGTGACAGTGTCAGAGCCCAGACCCGGGGGCGGAAGAAGATCTGGAGCTCCAGCAGCCACAAGGGTGCAGGGAGAATCCCCTCCTTACCTCCCTGCACCCTCTTCCCGCCCATTTTATTCTCTTCCACTGGAATTGCTCTGTGGGGCAAAAGAGCTGCCACTTCTTGGCTGCTCCGACGAAAAGGTCGGAGCTGGCGACCGATGGGGGAGGGAGCAAAGCTTAGGTTTCCCGGCCCAGCAGCAGCCTGGCCGCCTGCTCTCCATGCAGCACACGTCGGACCCATTTCCCACGCTGGCTTGGCTCCCCGGCAGTCAGTAGGGATAAGTGGGGAGGGCGGGAGGTGGATGCCTCCCTCTCTTAGAGGAAACCACTCCACTGTGAAGGACGCGCTGCACCCCTGTCCTCAAGTCGTCGTGGAAGAAATATATGCAGCTAGCTAGGGAAGAGTCGCCCACTCAGTCACACCCCCGCCCCCCCAACACACTCACACCCTGCGCGCCAAGAGCGGCGGGAAAATGTTTGAAGAGGCAGAGTGGGGTTATTCAAGTTTATGGTTTGCCAAGAGAAGAGGGAGTGTATAATGTGTCTCTGCCCACGCGACTGCCTGAAGTTTGCAAAATTCTAGTAAGGAGGAACGAATGGAGTGAGTGCAGTGCGCAGCACTGCCACGCATCGGAATGCACGGCTCAAAGCCTCGCAGCGGAGATGGCGTCCCCCTTCCCATTCCAATCGGAATAGGGAGAAAGCGGGCATTCAGATAAACCCCTATTCTTCCAAATGTAGGGGGGACATCGCGTTGCTGCCACTTCGCGGGCCGCTGAGGCGCTGCGGCGCCAACCCCCGCCTCCAGACTGCGGCGGTGCTCACTGAGCCTGCGCGCCAGGCTTTTCTAGCTGATGCTGCAGATACAGAGCTGAGAGCTCTGGTGGTGGCGGCGGCGGCGGCGGGAGGGTTACAGGGAAGGCGGTTCTGTAGGAGGAGGAGCCACCCCTCCCGGAAAGATGCTGCTTTCTTTTTCGGACAGGAAAATACTCACTAGCCCCCTGGCACATACTACTCACGACTCCGTCCTCTGTACTTCCACACACTCCCACCCCGGGGGGAGGGAGCTTGGAAACCACTGCGACTCCCCCCAGTCCTGCTCACCGCGCTCGCCTAAACAATCGTGCGCTTCCTGTGCTCCTAGACTTTATTGATATTTGCCTCGTTTAAATTATTTTGCCTCTCCACTCTGGTCTCATAAAGAGCAAAATTGATATTGTAAGCATTGGGTGGGGGGGGGGGGGTGGGGATGGGGGTCCGCCTTAAATTTGTCTTTAGGAGGAGTGCCTTAAATTCCCATAGTCTAACCAAATCCCAGCAACATTCTTCGAGATAGTAAGGACGCTACCCAAATACCTCCTACCAGCCTCGTTCTTCTCAATCTTTCGGGAGAGGGGCTTTCATTTCCATAAACAGTCTGAAATAAAAGAGGAGTAAGTGGCTTCCGTTCGAAAAACCTCGCCAGCCCTGAGATCTGACTAGCCAGACTGCGGCGGTTATGACTGAGAACTGGGGAAGCCCCACGCCAGGAAACGGCAGGACAATCACGAGGCACAAAGTCAAAAGGAGAGAAAAGACGTTAAGCATACTCGGTACACAAAGTTGCCATTAAAGTTTATTTCCCTTATATCCAGATAGGTGACGCTACACTTTGCCATTTACTAAAGGCTGCAGGTTTCTGCTCAGAAGATAACATCCAGGCTTCTAGCATCTGCTTTATTCCCCAGGAGCGCGCACACACGGTCTATCCCCAGTGAAAGCCGGATGACAGGAATTCCAAGCATTTAAACAAAGGCAGGCATTCTCCCCTCCCCAACCCAGACCTCCAAAAAAGGATCCTCTTGGCTCTCCCTGGAGTTTGATGTTCTTTCTTCACTACTGCAGTCCGTAATGGTTTTGCAGAACACAAGCCTGGCTTTCTGGACTCAGACGTTGTCCTCAGCCAACCAGTAGCAATGTACTAGCCCAGATGCAAAATTTTGAAGTGGAGACACGTTGGGGTGAGATCTGGGGCGGGAGGGGGCCATCGTCTGAAGGTGGACATAGGATGAAAGTACACCAATACCCTCACTGCAGCTCTTACCCACGCAACCGGATTTAGTCAAAGGAGGAAATCTATCAGCTCTAGAGAAAAGCAATCAGCCCCCCCTCTCCAAACTGGCTAAAAGGATCAGGTTTTGACTTAAAGCGGCTGAGATCGGGCAGTCTCCAGATGGCCCCAAGAACTGAAACCGGGCTTCTGTGAGCGCCGCGGCTGGCTTGTGTTTCCTCCCGCCTCCCTTCCCCGGGCCCTCCTCCCTCGTTCGGTGCAACTGTGTAGTTTTGGATACTGCCGCCGCCGCTGCAGCGTCGGGGACAAGTCTGAGCCCGGAGCCCGAGAGCTTTTCCCAGCAACCACCACTTTGTTCAAACTTGCGGGGTTCCGGTTCTGGGGTAGCGAGAGTAGGAGCTTCCCTGTAGCGGTTCAGTGTCTCGGAACAGCCTCCGCGGGAGAGGCGGCGGGAGCGCGCGCACCAGACTCTCCCAGACGCGAAAGCGGACGAGACAACTGCGGAATTCACCCGCCGCGCCAGGGCACTTCCGAGACAACAGCCGACTGGCACTTTTTCTCCCTTTGGCAAACTAGAATTTTTTTTTTTTTTAAAGCTACTTGGCAGCCCTGTTTGACTCCACCTCCCCCTCCACCCCCGCCTCAGTGCCTTTGGATTTTCTTTGGAAATCCGGACAGAATTGGGCATCTTTGTTAATTGCCGTTGGGAGTGCCTGGCCGTGCGCTTTCACCCGGCCAATGTCGCGGATGCACGGAGCCAGGCTTGCTCACCTTTGAACTGCAAAGGGATCAAGTTCGGCTCGAGTTCCCAGCCTTTGAAACTGGAAGAAGCTGAGAGACTGTGCAAGAGAGAGTGAGAGAGTGGGGGAAAGGGGAAAGGAGAGGAGGGAGGAGAGAGGAGAGAAGGGGAGGGAGGAGAGAAAGAAGGAGGGAGGGAGGGAGGGGAGGGATCGAGAGAGAGCGGGGAGAGAGAGGCTGCAATCTCCTCCCTGAATCGCGCACAGCGCTGCAGATCCCACTGCTCCAACACGCGGGCCGAATGCAGGTGAGGGAAGGCACGGACTCTGCGGCTGAGAATCCAAACTTGGGCACCGCGCGGTGCGCACGGTTCGGCTCTCGCCCCCGCGGGCGAATGGTTGCTGCGGTTTCAGGCGGCGGCTTCGTGACTAATGACCTTGCGCAGAGTTAAGAAAAAAGAGAAACCTGAGCTCTCCGGGGTGAGAAGCGACCGACTCTGGGCGTCTTTGAAGATGATTCCGGCTGCTCTTTGGCGCGCCGGGGGCACCCGGTCGTGGACCGAGCTGTGATGAGAGGCGTCTTCGCTGCACCTTGCCGGAAGCGACCTGCCGTGGAATTTTTCATTCAATATATGTTGAGTGGCTCCCCGGCTGCTTAAGAGGAGTCAGAGTTGAGACTGGCTTGTTGCTGGCACCGGAGCCTCGTGCAGGAAGCGCCTCACGTTCGTCTGAACCTCCCGAGCCTAAACAGAGACTGGGTCTAGAGTGAGTGGCTGGAACGTGAATTGGACTTAACTCGAGTAGCAGTAAGGACTAGCCGGGCTGACAGGCGGGGAAGGCTGCAGTTTGCTCCACTCCGCTACCCGGCTCCACCGCCCGCTTGCCGAAGCGGTTTCGGCCCCTTCCCCGAGCTTGGGGAGTGGATCTCAGGATCTTCCTGCTGCGGGGATGACTTTGTGGGGGCGCCGAGCCCGTGGCGCGCAGTGTCCCGTGAACTGTGAGTACTGCGAGTGAACGGTGGCCGGAGAGCGGGCGATTAGCACCCATTGCATGAATTATGAAACAATAACTTTCGGAAGAAGCAGGAGGAGAAAAAAAAGAAGCATCTATAGCTGCCCCCCCTCCCACCGGCCGACTCTACACGCTGCTCTGGCCCCCTCCCTCCCCTCCCTCTCGTTTCTTCCTTTCCCGGAGAGGAGGACCGAGGGGAGGGCAGGCGGCCAGCCCCGGAGGAGGGGGGTGTCGAGGGGGGTTGTGGTTAGAAGGAGCAGTAGCAGCAGCAGCAAGAGAAGATGCTAAGGATGCGGACCACGGGATGGGCGCGCGGCTGGTGCCTGGGCTGTTGCCTCCTTCTGCCGCTCTGCCTCAGCCTGGCCGCCGCCAAGCAGCTGCTCCGGTACCGGCTGGCGGAGGAGGGCCCCGCCGACGTGCGGATCGGCAATGTGGCCTCGGACCTGGGCATCGTGACCGGCTCCGGCGAGGTGACTTTCAGCCTTGAGTCTGGCTCTGAGTACCTGAAGATTGACAACCTCACCGGCGAGCTTAGCACCAGCGAGCGGCGCATCGACAGAGAAAAGCTGCCCCAATGTCAGATGATCTTCGACGAGAACGAGTGCTTCCTGGACTTCGAGGTGTCCGTGATAGGGCCCTCGCAGAGCTGGGTGGACCTGTTTGAGGGTCGGGTCATCGTGCTGGACATCAACGACAACACGCCCACCTTCCCGTCGCCGGTGCTCACGCTCACGGTGGAAGAGAACCGGCCTGTAGGCACGCTCTACCTGCTGCCCACGGCCACTGATCGTGACTTCGGTCGCAATGGAATCGAGCGCTACGAGCTGCTCCAGGAGCCCGGGGGTGGCGGTGGCGGCGGCGGCAGCGAGGGAAGACGCTTGGGGCCGGCGGACAGCGCCCCCTACCCAGGGGGCGGAGGGAACAGCGCGAGCAGCGGAGGCCCTGGGGGCTCCAAGCGGCGGCTGGACTCGCCTGAGGGTGGCGGCGGGACCGGTCCTGGTGGCCGAAGCAGTGTGTTCGAGCTGCAGGTGGCAGACACCCCAGACGGAGAAAAACAACCACAGCTGATAGTGAAGGGAGCCCTGGACCGGGAGCAGAGAGACTCCTATGAGCTGACCCTCCGAGTGCGCGATGGGGGCGACCCACCTCGGTCCTCGCAGGCCATCTTGCGGGTGCTCATCACCGACGTGAATGACAACAGTCCCCGCTTTGAGAAGAGCGTATATGAGGCTGACCTGGCTGAGAACAGTGCTCCGGGAACCCCCATCCTGCAGTTACGCGCCACCGATTTGGATGTAGGGGTCAATGGACAGATCGAGTATGTTTTTGGGGCCGCCACAGAATCAGTGAGAAGGCTACTGCGTCTGGATGAAACGTCGGGCTGGCTCAGTGTCTTGCACCGTATTGATCGCGAGGAAGTGAACCAGCTGCGATTCACGGTCATGGCCCGTGACCGGGGGCAGCCCCCCAAGACCGATAAAGCCACCGTGGTCCTCAACATCAAAGACGAAAACGACAATGTTCCCTCAATCGAAATCCGCAAGATAGGGCGCATCCCACTTAAGGATGGGGTGGCCAACGTGGCCGAGGACGTGCTGGTGGACACCCCCATCGCCCTGGTGCAGGTGTCCGACCGAGACCAAGGCGAGAACGGGGTAGTCACTTGTACAGTAGTGGGAGATGTGCCTTTCCAGCTTAAGCCAGCCAGCGACACAGAAGGCGATCAGAACAAGAAAAAGTACTTCCTGCACACGTCGGCCCCACTGGACTATGAGGCCACCCGGGAGTTCAACGTGGTCATAGTAGCTGTGGACTCGGGCAGTCCCAGCCTCTCCAGCAACAATTCCTTGGTAGTCAAGGTGGGAGACACGAATGACAACCCTCCAGTCTTTGGCCAGTCTGTGGTGGAGGTTTACTTTCCTGAGAACAACATTCCAGGTGAGAGGGTAGCCACCGTGCTGGCGACAGATGCTGACAGCGGGAAGAACGCCGAGATTGCCTACTCGCTGGACTCCTCAGTGATGGGGACTTTTGCCATCGATCCTGATTCTGGGGACATCCTGGTCAATACAGTACTGGACCGGGAGCAGACTGACAGGTATGAGTTTAAAGTTAATGCCAAAGACAAAGGCATTCCTGTGCTTCAGGGCAGCACTACTGTGATTGTACAAGTGGCTGATAAAAATGACAATGACCCTAAGTTTATGCAGGACGTCTTTACCTTTTATGTGAAGGAAAACTTGCAACCCAACAGCCCTGTGGGAATGGTCACCGTGATGGATGCTGACAAGGGGCGGAATGCAGAGATGAGCCTGTACATAGAGGAGAACAGTAACATTTTTTCTATTGAAAATGACACAGGGACCATTTACTCCACAATGTCTTTTGACAGAGAACATCAGACTACATACACTTTCAGAGTGAAGGCTGTGGATGGAGGAGATCCTCCCAGATCAGCCACAGCCACAGTCTCCCTCTTTGTGATGGACGAAAATGACAATGCTCCCACAGTTACCCTTCCCAGAAACATTTCCTACACATTGCTGCCACCTTCAAGTAATGTCAGGACAGTAGTAGCTACAGTGTTGGCAACAGACAGTGACGATGGCATCAATGCGGACCTGAACTACAGCATTGTGGGAGGGAATCCTTTCAAGCTCTTTGAGATTGATCCCACCAGTGGTGTGGTTTCCTTAGTGGGAAAACTCACCCAAAAGCATTATGGCTTGCACAGGTTGGTTGTGCAAGTGAATGACAGCGGCCAGCCTTCCCAGTCCACTACGACTTTGGTGCATGTATTTGTCAATGAAAGCGTTTCCAATGCAACTGTGATTGACTCTCAGATAGTCAGAAGTTTGCACACTCCACTGACCCAGGATATAGCTGGTGACCCAAGCTATGAAATTAGCAAACAGAGACTCAGTATTGTCATTGGGGTGGTTGCTGGCATTATGACAGTGATTCTAATCATTTTAATTGTCATGATGGCAAGATACTGCAGGTCCAAGAATAAAAATGGCTACGAAGCTGGCAAAAAAGACCATGAAGACTTTTTTACACCCCAACAGCACGACAAATCTAAAAAGCCTAAAAAGGACAAGAAAAACAAAAAATCTAAGCAGCCACTCTACAGCAGCATTGTCACTGTAGAAGCTTCTAAACCAAATGGACAGAGGTATGATAGTGTCAATGAGAAGCTGTCAGACAGCCCAAGCATGGGCAGATACCGATCTGTTAATGGTGGGCCTGGCAGTCCCGACCTGGCAAGGCATTACAAATCTAGTTCCCCGTTGCCTACTGTCCAGCTTCACCCCCAGTCACCAACTGCAGGGAAAAAACACCAGGCTGTACAAGATCTACCACCAGCCAACACATTTGTGGGAGCAGGAGACAACATTTCAATTGGATCAGATCACTGCTCTGAGTACAGCTGTCAAACCAATAACAAGTACAGCAAACAGGTAAGATATGTCCCAGATACATTTACATATCCCAAAGAGGGCTGATCACCCGGAGACAGAGCAACTTGAGTGACGTTATGTCTTTTCTTCATAAGGGTACTACTTCTAGTTTTAAATCCCAGAGTTTAAAGTTCATTTATAAGCAATTAACGTACCAGAGGCCTTATAGGACAGAGATGTGCCCCTATAATTTTGCAAGCTAGACCTTAGGTTTATAAGGCTCCTAACGTAGAGGTAGTGTTTTGCGCTCCTCTTTGCACTTGGCAGCCTTAATTCATCCATATTTTATGTTTCCAGAAGAAATATATAAATCTTTTTGGGAGTGTACTAGGTGACAGTGTCCTGTAGTAACTACTGGTAGCCATGCTAATTGGGCACTGGAAAGTTTAAACTGTCATGAATCATGTAGGATTTTACAAGTCAGCAGAAATCTATTCATACAAATGCAGAGCCCAGTCAAAATCTTGAAATCCTGCTGTACTGACTTGATTTGATGAAAATAGTGTCTTAAAAGTACTTCATGATAAGGAAGTGCTATGCATAATTGCATTTTAATACTTTGTATCTATAACAAGTTATTTATAATCATTAGGCTCTATGTTGATATGCAATCAGTACCTGAATTCTTCATATTTAATGTTTCAAAGCACAAACAGAATTAAGCGTGCTGAGTACAAAAACTACTTGTGAATATTTTGGGTTACACTAAAAATACGAAGGCTATGTGTGTTACTTTTGTATGTTATTTGACATAGCTCTTTCCTGGTATAATGTGGAAGTAGTAATCTGAATATATCAGATTTATTTTTTTTAAAGTTTTGTTGTGTGGCATGTATCATGCAGAAGTGTACTTTTTAAACTCATCAAAGTTTGACACATAGCAAATAAAGTCTTTGAGAACCTTCTCAGCTGCTGCCCAAGACACAGTAAATAATGCACCACATGTTTCTGATTGCCAAAACTCACCTTAGGAATTACATTTATGACCTGTTAAATGATATAATCTGATGGTTTTTCTACTAGATATGTTTTGTATGTAAAATGTATCACCTGAGAAGAATTGAGGTGAAGGGGAAAGTTGTTATATAGTCTCCTTCAATATGTTTTGGAAAAAAATACTAATTTCTCATAGTTTTCACCATTATTAGAATATTTTCTACATGTAGCATTTTAATGTACAATCTATACTTATTTTGGATAAGAAGAAGCAGAATTAATATACTTTTTAAAATCCAATATTAAAAGCAGTAGGAAAATATATAGATTTGAACTACTGTGTATGAAATGGCTTTTGAAAATAGATCTTTGGATGCATGTAAGCTTGAATTATTTATTTATTTGAAACCACAGTTTAATTTTGTGGAGAGTTTATATTTGGTGTGTTATTGCTTTACCTGGAGTTAAAAACAGATATGTTTTGGCCTGCTGTTTAATGCCCTCATCAGTTTTGTAAATAAGGACTAATCTAATGAAAATACAGCACCTTTTTTTCCACAGTATTCACATATACCTGCAAGTCAACCACGGCTGTGGAATTTTCTTAGAAAATGATGACATTAATGCAACATAATGTGAGGCCTTTACACAGAATATTTACATCTCCACTATCATCCTACTAGCGATTTTGCTCCACAACAGAGTGACATTTGCTTTCCACATTGTTTAATTGTGTGCTTGTGAATGGTTATACAAAACGGCAAGTTCACAGTTATTGTATGTGGACACCACACATGATCAGTCTTGTCAGTTAAGCAGCGTTTGACTCATTTTACGAGGTATGTTCTTAACTCTTAAAAAGATCTAATGTCAAGACAATTGGCATGCAGTTTGAAAAGCAAAGTGATATGCTCATAAATTAACTAATATATACTTTTTGTCTTTTATTTGAGCAAAGTCCATTTACCAAAAAAGAAAACCCACAAAGTGAGTGGAATGAATCACTCAGCTTGCCAGAGGTGACTTTGAAAAACTTACATGTCATTAGGTATTCCAAAGATGTATAAAGTTTTAACCACAAGTAAATAGCTGACCTACAATAAAATTAAGGCAAATGAAACACATTCCCCTAATGTCATTAGTAATCGTAATTGATATGGTTCATTTGCCCAATATTGCTGTCAGGGGACAAGAACTCCATTTCAAAGTTGCATTCTATGCCATCTGACAGGAACACAATCCACTCTGTCCAGATTTTTGTTTGTATCATACGTAGATACTTTTCTATTTTTATTCTTAAAAGATTTAGTTTTCACAGAACTGAGACATGTTTTCTTTCATCATTTTGTTTTAAAAATACACACAGGATTTTGTTATCTCCCTTGACAAATGAATTTATCTAAAATTTGAGACTTTTATTCTTTCAGTGTATTAGATTAGAGACTTGCTCTTTGTCAATTCTTTAGGGGTCAGCTTAAAATGTTATTCCATTTGCTCCAGTGCCTTCATTTTACTTATAATTTCTTGAATTGTTTTATTATATTCCTTCATTTATATTGATGAAATGGAAGTGAGGCTTCTTTCAGTGTTTCATGCATGAGGATTGGACATTTGGAAGTGTTTCTCTTAAGTGACATTAGTGGCTACATTCTAGTAACCCAACACCTTCCCAGAAAGGAAAGTTTGTAAATAGTACTTATATTCTCTTCCCCTCCTTCTCTTTTGGGTTAGTTTCACAGTCTCTATGGACGTTCACAGTTAGCATCTATTATTCCTTTGGCAAACTCTATATGTGGGTTGCGGAGTGGCTGAAATTATGTCTCAAATTCACATATTGGAAATAATGAGGATGGAACCTCGGTTTTCATACTTCAGACCATTGCAATGTAAATCAAAGCCTTTGCAATCCAATACCTATTGTTCACTTGAGCACAGCGAAGCTCATCCACATTTCTGAGATCGCCTTCCTTGCATTTAGTTTTTCCATTTCTTGGCAAAGTTGGTGGCTTTTAGTCTTGTGACTGAAAAGGACAACTGTGCATTTGATTTACAAAGGAAAGGAACATACATTCCATTTATTTTTAAGTTTGTGCTAAATAGTTTCAACAAAATTTCAATAACTAATGAACTATAAATGTAGATTTAGCACTTCGTGTTATTTTTCAAATCCTATTGAGTTTATCACTTGGTATGCTTTCTTCATAAATGGATAGTAAGGTAATTCAATTTTGATATGAACTGAGCTTGAATAAGCAATTATTTTAAAATTCATTTTGAGGCTAATCTCAATATATCCAAGAAAAAATTCATCCTAACGCCACTGACGTTTTCTTTCTGTAAGAAACTACTGAATTAGTCTTAATAATGTTTGCCTTAATTAATGAAATTTTGTTTAATGTTCATTATATGCTTAGTTAAAATAATACAACTGAACTTTATAAAGAGATAATTGTGATTTTGGAAGCAAATGCGTGGCTTTCTTTTGTTTCCCGTGTGTTGCATTTTATGAAATCTAAGCATCAACTTGCTTGTGCATCTGCACGTATATTTTAGCAGTAATGTATCTGCAAAGTGATGTCAGTGCCACACAGCTTCCTGTTTAATTCTCCAGGTGAATGTCTGCAAGGCAGTTCACCTGGCTATAACTAAGAAGTCTTCCATGAAACACAGTGAATCTGCATATGCAGATTGCACTGGATTTGGGATTCTGGGCAGAGAGACCTGATAACTAACTAACTGATAGAGAGAGACATTTACAAACAATATCACCTGGATCTTTGGATGAATGAAGCATGTAGAAAATTTCATCCAGTGATGTAAAAGGAAGTATAAGACAATTCACATTGTCTCCCAAACTTATCTTAAATAAATTAATCAAGTAAAGATTAATTGATAAGAATGGTTAGTGATAAAAATGTATAAAGTATCCATAATCTTAAGTATGATGAGCTTTCTCTGTGTTTACATTGAAGTACGCATTCTTGTGTACCAACTCTGGTGCCAATAGTGCTTTATTTTGTGCTGATGTTCATTCACTGATATTTTTATGACATTTGAATGTTAAATATACACAAAAAAGAAATAAAACCATGCTAGTCAACAGCTCATGCCTATACCTAAAGTCACAAGAGTCAACACATTTTAGAATGAAAAGGTACCATCTAAACAATTCTTTCAATTTATAGAAGAGGAAACTGAGAAACCAGCATGAAAAAATAGTTATTAGGGTCACAAAAATTTTTAGAGATATAATGGAAATCAGAGACCAAATGTTCTTATTAACTCACCTTTAGAGCCTAATACAATCTCTGAATCTCAGTTTCTTTGTAGAGAATGTAGCAGTCACATGAATCTGTTTAGGATTATTCATGTCTTTGCTAATATATTTGGCTATAAACATTAGGCCTCTTTACAATAGAGCATAGTTTTGTCCTGGTCACTAGGTCTTAGTGTAAAATTATCATACAATTTATAATTCAAAGCTGACTGATTTTAATAAGAATTCATAATTCTTTCTCTTATGCAAGGTATTGATGACGTACATTAAACAAAGTTAATGTGGCTTTACATCGTACAGGCTCAAAAAGGTAATTGACACTACACTTTAAATTTAGCACATAACAGTCATAAGTTCGTGTCATAGTTACCTTCTAGTGTATCTTCACTAGAAAGGCATTCTATTAGGAAACAATCAAAATAATTTTCGTACTACAAAATGACAAGTTTTGTATATTCTTACTGAAGTAATTGTTTAATCAAAACTGATAACCCCTTTTGCTTTCTAGGCTCCTTTATATTGTACCAAGTATCCTAAGTGCTGTTTTTATATTCCTCCCAGTTTGTTTACTAGCAAGTTTCATAGAAAATGAGACATTTTGGGTGTTTTTCAGTTGGAAAAATAGTTGTTTTTTGTTAGCTTATATAGTAGATTCCAAATTTTTCATGGGCATCATATATAAAGTGTATAATTTATTAATTTCAATGGCTCTTAATCTTGGTTTGGCCATAATATCAGCTGAATTTAGAGTCTTTAACCTCATTGTAGGGAACAGTGATGGGGTGGATATTGCACACTAAATGTAATCAATGTTTACATGTAAGGCACATGTAGACATTTCTAGATTATGGCAAGGTTCTGAATTCATTTATTTATCCAGGCCCTATAGAAAGAGTAAAAGCTGTTTCCATAAATCTACAGTATGTGTCCTTTTTAAAATTTTTTTTAAAGCCCTTAAATGCTTATCTGAAGCAGAGTCTGTGTCACGTACATTGCATGGTGCTTTATTTAGCATTAGTTAGTGGGAGAAATCACATCTAAGAAGAGCTGAGCTGAAACTACTAAAACTAACCTTAATTATCACTTCTGGTGAATTAATGTTTTAAGGGCGGAAGAAAGGTTTATTTTCAGGAATTTAGTGATGTTTGTATTGAGCTGTAATGCTGTGTACAAACAACAGAATCATTAAAGCTTCTGACGTAGGACTCCTCCAACAAGTCAATTTTTTTCCCTTGAGCTATTTATTATTTATAAGTCTATAATTTGCAAATGAAAATTTTATCTATTTTTGGACCTCTCTATCAGCAATTTGACCGAGTATAAGAGTTTAGGGAGATTTTCTACATTTTGATATTTTTTTAACCTACATAAATCTTTATTTTCCTTTTTTCAGATGCGTGTATATCCATACATTACGGTGTTTGGCTGAATTCCACTCTAATATGATGCTACATTTTGCACCATACTCTGTGATCACCTTGCTACTCCGACACCTGCTGGAGCCTGCCCTTGGCCGTGGGGTATCAGCCAATCACTGTTTGTTCCACTTGTGCATTTTATTTTCAAGCTTTTTCTTCCCTATTTAAGGAAAATAAATAGTACAAAAGTAAGTTAACTTCCAACGAGGCAGTATTAATACAGCCACGTATTATGCACAGATGTCTACAGTCTGTTCTCAAAGACACGGTTAGCAACTGTTAACACTTGATAGCAAAATCGTTAGTAACGAAACCAAAAACATACTTCAATAATAATTACTCTAAGACTTTGTGCTTTGTGTGAACAGAGGGAAATGGAGTTTCTTACTACATCTTTGTCTACAGTACACCAAATACTGACTTCAAATAAAACCTTAAACTGATCAATGTTTTTTGTGTTGTGTAATCACAGCTTCCTTCAGTGAGGCAGACAGTTCTGAGAAAGAACAGTCTCTTGCCCAATCTGTGTTACAATTCTGAATGTCACTGTGTGTGTTTCTGTTTTTACCCATACTTGAATACCAAAAACTTCAGACACTTTTATAAAATGTATGGTCTGTGAGTTTCTGTGTGGATCACAGGTACTGCAATGGATTAGATTTTCCTTAATCTTTAAATAAACAAAGTACCTATAGAATACTCAAGAATGTTTTGTTGTTGATGATAAATTCATTAAGAATTTAAAAAATTCAATTATTAGATTTACCAAAGTCAGTGGAGCTAAATTCAGAAGGAATATGTACTCTCCAGTGTGAACACTGTGTACACTCTCTTGTGAACTGCATCTATAGGGAGGTTTTATGTTTGATGTCAGATAAATATGAACTTGCAGTTCTAAGAATTGAGCAAGTTCCATTGGTGAAGACCTTAAATGGGTGGTTTTGGTTGTAGGAGCGATAGCTAGGTAAGATAGCATACTATGGACAACCCTTCTACCTCCCCACGTTTGTATGTCTGTGCATCTATTTGTTATACTGTATATTTGTGTATTGTGAATAGTCAGACTCTTTTATAACACATTTATTGCACCCTCTGTCCTGTCCTATGACATTTTTCTCCAAGTTACAAAGTGCTGGATAAGAATACTTATCTATATCCCCAAGGTTTTGTTTTGTTTCATTTTGTTCTACTTTATTTTGTGTGTGTGAATCATTGTCAGTATAATAGCTTCTTAACAAATAAGCGAAGAATATTGGAACAACACGGGAGTGTAAAGTGGTGGAAACTGCTGTAGCCCATGCAAATCCCTAGCGGACACTTAAGGGTTTTTATGCCATTAGCTGTTTATCTGATCTTGCAAAAGGGCCATTTTCTCAAGTATCATTGAGACGACAGTGAAATTCCTAAATAAAACTTAATTATCCTTCGCTTCTCATTTTGTTTTGAAGACAAGGCCCAGAGTAAGAGGCTGGAGAGGAACCCAGACCCTTTTCTGTTTCTCAAAATGTCTATTTCTTCATCTCAAAGAGAAAACTCACTTCAGTAGACTTAAAATATAGATTTTGTAAAAAAAAAAAAAAAAAAAAAAACCGTATCAACTCAGAAGCAAACAAAGTGTAGGAGTTGGGAAGAGTAGAATGTGCAGCATTGCCGACAGGTGGGATTTATGAAAACTCACAAAGATGAACCCTCAAAGCCAGCATGTGCAAACACAGGCTGGGGCATACTCTTCTTGAGTATGATTCTATACATGATCTCTACCTCAAAATAGGAAAGTATGACATAGTACTTGGCTAGCATGTGCAAGCACTGGGTTGGAGACCTAATGCTCCCAAGGGGGAAGTATTTATGCATATGTTTATAAGTACTTGAAAAACTCAAGTAAAGTTAAATCTTGCACATGCAGTTTTTAAATTGTGTTTGTGTTCAAATGAGCATTCCTGATCTTGGTTCCTAGGTAAAGAAGGTGTCTTAGTGTGAGTGAGATTAGGAACAGTTGGAGAATCATGTTTTATCATACTCAGCACTGCTGAGTGGAAAGTTACAGCTATTTACTGTTATGGTCAAAACAAATTCAATAAAACCAAAGCAAAAACTTGCTAACATGGACTTTTAGTTTCTATTCTAATGACAGCAAGTCTTCCGAGAAACTTGTGACCATTTCTTGCCAGTTTTTTGCTAGTTTTCTTTATTTTTCAACATCGGTATGTGTCCAGTGACCAAAGACTCCCCACTTTCCCCCAGCTTCTTGATTCCAATTAATTATCAACTTTGGGACTCATTTTCAGTGTTCATTGTTACTACTACAACTTACAGTTAAGGAGTTGTTCACACCTTGACAAAGACAAAAGAAGCTACCCATTACTCTGTATATCCTACTGATTAGATACTTTATTGGGTATTTTCTTTTATATTAAAAGATAGTAATTAATTCTCTTTTAGAAAATCCAAATAGGACTATAGCCACACTAGAGACTGGTTCATTTAACATATTCATTCATTTTTAAAAGTTTTTTTTTTTCCTTTTAGTACATGAAATATTACTACCAGTCTAGAGTATGGAGTGTAATAAGTCCTTGCTCTCATGGAATTAACAGAATGATTGCAAACAGAAAAAAAGGGTAGTTTATATTTGCATCATGTCTCTTAATTTTCAGATCACAAGATGTATATGTTTACTCATTTGTTCTTCAGAAAATACTGCTTGAAAAAAAATCACCTTCGTTATTTCTCAGGTGATGCAGCGGCCTTTTCATGAATGACGGAACTGAGCTTAAGATTTTATAAAATCAATGGCAAAATATCCAGTTGGGATTCAAAAATACTAAGAGCATATGAATGAAATTTTGGAATTCATGGTTTTGGTTTCTGTTAGGTAATTAGTTTTGTTGAAATAAGGTGTACGCCAGGCAAGCTCTGAGCTCACTATGAACCCAAGCCAAAATGCTTGCCTCTGCCTCCTGAGGATCTAAGATTAAGGGCCTGTGCCACTATGCTTGTCCAAAATTGTGTTTTTACGTAAAGTTTGTTTTTAGACTTTAGGGCTAAAATCTTCCCCAAAACAGACAGAAATCAAGAGTTCGAGAAACGTGTGAGAGAAGTTTTGTATATTTTATTTTACGATAAGTTGTATTCCAGCAAACCTAACATGCCATTTCTCAAAAGTCACTATGTGTCGTGAATTCAAAAAGTTTTTAGTGAGTTACAACTTGAAGACCTAAGTATTCAATATTATATTTATATGTAAGATTGCATGCTATTAACACAATATTTAAAAATCAAACTTTCAAAAATTACTTTTTTGCTTGTTAGTTTTTTCAAGACACGGTTTCTTTGTTGTAACTCTGACTGTACTAGAACTGACTCTGTAAACAAGACTGGCCTCAAACTTACAGAGATCCACCTGCCTCTGCCTCCGGAGTGCTGGGATTATAGGCATGTGCCACCATGCCCAGCCAAAAATTACTTTTAACCCTGACTTTATTTTCAATTGTCTGAAAATGGCCCAAGACCCTGTTTGATGAAGTGATTCCATAGTCTTTCTCTTGGGAATGATACTTAAACAAAACAAAACACTATAATTTTGTGTCAAACTTTTCTTTTATGTGTGCTATTTTTTAAATCTGTTTTATCTCTATTACCTAGTGCAAGGTTGTAACATGGAGATAAAATGAGGATCAGATCAATGCAATTGCTTTCCTTGGGTAAGAATGCAAACATGCCACATCTTAGTCAAGGGATTCGTCATGTTCAGAGGAACTACCCCTATGTTTGTCTCTTATCACACTCTTTCCTAGTGCCTAGGAACACTTCTAACTTAAAGGAGATACTCATCTATGCTTGTTGAACAGGGGACTTAGGCTTTGCTCAGTTAGTTTTCAGATCCATCCACATTGGCTCTGGATTACGATACAACCTCTTTAAAACCAGTCTCTAAGATACTCTGAATGCTTGCTTATCTACTTTTCTGGGGGATGGAGTTCTATGAGATACAGGCTAGAGTCTCTGTCTTCTCCATCAGGCAGCATGATATCTGACCCTGGCTTCAGTAGCAGAGGAGCAACCTCTTGTTTTCCTCACCTCCATTAGTGGTCACCTAGTACATTTCTGACACAATTTGAGAGGTGGGCAGGTTAAAATTTTTTTGTCAACTTGACGATAGAGACATCTGGGAAAAAGGAGTCTTGAAATGGGAAAATGCCTCCATCATATTAGCCTGTGGACAAGTCTGTGGAGCATTTTCTTGATTAATGATGGTTGCAGGGATGAGTGTGTGTGTGTGGGTGAGGTTTAGCCCACTGTGGGCAGGGCCAAACTGGATAGCTGGTGTTTGGTTGAATTAAAAAGCCTATTGCACTAGCCAGGGAGAGCAAACTCGTAAATATCATTCCTTCAGGATCTCTCTTTCAGTTCATGCCTACAGAACATAAATCGGCTTCCCTTGATGCTGAAGTACTGTAAAGTGTAAGGTGAAATAAACCATTTCCTTCCCCAACTTGCTCTGGTCCTGGTATTTAACAACAGCCATAGAAATTAATATGAGGACAGGGGGCTCAAAACATATGCAAGCATATGGGTTGTCAGTAGTTTTCCAGAACTCTCTATCTGGAGCAAAAATAGATATATGTACTCCCAAACACATCCACGGACCGATCTCTCTTTCTGTCAATTTGTATATTCCTGTAGATATTATTCATTTTCTGTGCCAACTCAAACTCACACACAACAGTTCCTGTTTCCACCCTACCTCATGGCATGCAGTCATATTTAAAGGTGAAACACTGGCATTTCTGGAAGGAATAATAAGGGTATTGTGAATTTACAGAGAAAGGAAGTCTAGAAATGGAAATACAGCATGAGTTGACAGACCTAGGCAGTGGGATGAAAGTGGACAAGTTTGTGCAATTCCAAATCTCTTCTTTGGACTTTGGAATGCCCTAAAGAGTTCCCTTTTTAAAATGTAAATGACCTCTGCTGGAGTTTGGTTGGGCTTTTAGCACACCTGGGTGTAAATTGCTTTAAGCAGATAACTAGGTCAGCACATCCCAAAGATCAATAGTCCTTAAGAAATGGAAATTTTGATTAGGGCCTTAGGGAAGGGTGGCAGGTTTCTGGAGCCTTGAAGGGTAAGAACTCATTTAAAGCACCCAGTATGTGAGAAACTAACTAGAGTTCCTGATGTGTGTGTGTGTGTGTGTGTGTGTGTGTGTGTGTGTGTGTGTGTGTAGATTTTATCAGAAACGGATGTTCTGGTCTGACAAAGGCAAGGCTTTTGTCTAAGGCTTTTGAGTTTGGGCAGAGGGATGCCACTAAATGTCAGGACTTGATAGGACTGAAATATTTGAGTGAAAAATTAGTAACCTCTACTTCCTCACATTGAGAACAGGTCTTTTGCGGCTCGTTTGGTCTTCCTTTTCTCTCTACAGCATCCAGTTTAACTACTCTGTTCTATTTATTTTCTGCTTCGTATTTTTGGGGAGAAAGGGAAGAATAATGGGGGGAAGAGTAGGAAAAAAAGCTTCCAGCATGTATGCCCACATATCCTACCATTATTCTGCTAGCATAGTAAAACAGTTGCCACTTATTGGGACTTTGTTATCATGCAGTCGTTTCTTATCCTGGTTTTAACCCGAGGAAGCTGAGATTTAAAGAGGATAATAACATTTTTTTCACAGTTGGAAGAAACTTCAAAGAGAATACTTTTAAGGAAAGTCTGTGTTTTGTTTAGGGCAGGCTGAATGCGCAGAGCTCCAGCTGCTTCCACTCTGATGGAGCGGACTAAATACTTCAAGATTTGAAAGACAGTAGAGGGGCAGCATTTTAGTAAAATAATTAAAATTAGGAGGAAGTACACACTTTTTACTAAAGAATATTATGGCAATTCTGTAATATGATAAGCCTATGTTGACTTAATATATTCATTGTGGATTTTTATAGTGTACAGATATTTGTTTTTTTCATTCATAGCAATTTGATTCTAAGTACTTCTATATCCTAGAAGATTTATTTATTTATTTATTTCAGTTTAGAGGATTTATAACCCAGGACCTTTTACCTGCTAGCCGTGTGTCCTTTACCATGGATTCCCAGCCCTAGAGCAAACACTTCACACAACCATGCTTAACTTCACAGTTCTGATTGGAACCGAAAAGCTTGCAAAGTTTTAGTTTAGAGCCTTTGAAATTCTAAGTTCCTGGACATTTACTCCTAGTCTCTGGAAAATAGACAATCTGAAAGGTTTGAGGTAAGGTGAAAATCTGCCTTTGAGTCCCAGCTGTCCCTCATTGACACGTCCCTGGGAAACTCTTCTGTTATTTTACATACTAGTCTCTGTTCTGATAACAGGACAGGGCTGATGGGGTCACAGGGAATATTTTGGGGCTTTCCTATGCACCTCCATGAAAGAAGATACTATTTCTAAACTGGAAACTTCCCAGAAGCTTTTCTAGTCCCTTCTGAAGGTAGCTTGACCTTTGAGGGGTCAGGGAGGGGCTTTCATTAGACTTATAAAATGAATAAAAGCTATCTTTTTCATCATCAGTTTGGAACCTCTGCTAGTCTGGTCCCATGGTTCCTTTTAAACTGAAACTAATCTAGTATTGAGAAACAACGGAGTGAGGCCCTTCCACATGCCAGTAGGTATAAACTGTTGTCAGAGAGACATCAGGGCTGTTGCCCCTCCTGGGAAAGAAAGAGGGGTGATAGCCCATTCTGTAGAACAAGTAGTTTAGAGAAATGTCTGGCTAATTTGATTATAGCCATTTGACATTGTTTTGATTTCATCACTTTTTTAAAATAGTCATTTCTTCTTGACTGTCATCTTGTTGGGAACTTTGCTTTCACTTTATGTCCAGAATCTAAAATGAACAGCTGACATGTACTGAACTTTGACCTTGTACCAACCACTGTGCCCAGGACTGTGTTGGGATACCGTTGTTCTTTGAGAGGAGGGTGACTTAGGTATCTACCAGTCACACAGGAGCTGGGAACAAGCCACACCCTCTCCGGATCCACCACCTGCTCCTCCAATATTTCAGAACTTGCTCCCAGAGTACTTCTCTCTCCACATCTGTCCTGGTAGACTTCAGTTTACGACAGAACATATTTAAACTTTTGGTGCTTTCTTTGTACTCCGTAGTCCCTGCTATGTATTCTCGGCGGCTATCTGCATGCCCATGTGTATGTGTGTGCATATGTGCACGTGTGTGAGTGACTATACGGAAGCTACAAAGCAACAACCCCTCCCCATATCTTTTCTCAGGAACAGTCTCCCCCAACCCCATTTTCTCTTGATGTTGGTCAAGAACTTCCCGAGAGCTGCCTGACTCTGCATTACCAGTTAGAAACCTGTCACCACACCTGACTTTCTTTTCCTTTATTCTTTTTTGTTCTAGTGATTGACTCCAGTCCTCATGTGTTCAGGACACTATGTTTCTGACTGTCCTCTCTCCTCAGGTCTTTCAACAATTTTAATGATTCGTGCAAGTCTTCCCAAAAAACCATAACAAAATACCACAAACCAGAGACCCTAAACACCAGGAGTTAAATTTTCTTTTTCTCTGAATACTTAGATCAAGATATTGGTCAGTCTGATTTCTGGGTAGGCCTTTGCCTGGCTTGTAGATAGCTGCTTTTCCTTATGTCCTCACTAAGCTTTCCTTCTGGGCATGTGCAGACAGAAAGCCCACTATCTCCTCCTCTTAGAAGAACACTAGCCCTTATCAGGTGAGTGCTTTAACCTTGAGACCCACTTTTAACCTTAAGGCACTATCAGCAAATACAGACCGATGGGGATTGAGTTCAGTGCATGAATTTGGCAATGCACAGTTCTGGCCACAGCAGAGTACATTTTTGGTCTGTATGAAAACACACTGGACCACCAACTTTCACATGCTTATCACTCATAACAGTCTTTATGTTCAGGAGAACATGTTCTTTCTACTTTTTCAGTCAACATGAAACTCAAACATGTTTTGCAATGATCAAAGATGAATATACTTGCTTTATCTTTGAGAACAATATATAAATCTACAGTATGTATGCATGTACATACAATCCTAAAAACATTTTTTAGTTTACTACATCTAACAACGAATGTATATCATTGAATGCTTTTGCAGTTTCAAGTTTTCATAGAGATCTGATTTAAGTAACATTTTAGTTATTTTGATTTTGCCAACCAGTAAGTGTATATAGGTATATTAATTACTAAAATATCAGTATTTACACAAAATAATCTACAAATGTAACTTACTTAGCCTCAAATATCTACTTCTTCTTATTCATTAAAATCCAAATTAAAGCAGGAGTTAAAGTCCTTCTGTCAGCATTCCTAGCCAAAGAAATAAAAGAGCTGAGCACACTGTTCCTAAGTACCTTTCTGAGCCTCCAAGGTTGGTTTTATATTTGACCTCTGACATTTAACAATGGAAAATTCAACATTCCTCTGTTCAGAAAAATGGCAATAAATAGTGCATGAACAGAAATGAATTTACAAAGTTGCATTTAAATCTGCTTTTCAGTGTATTTAACTCTTGAACACAAGGACCAGAATTAGGTCCAGAGATAACATTTCTGGCATCAGGAACCATGATGGTAATGACTGCTTCTTTAAAACCAATACATACAGTGCTCAGAAACAATGAAATTTACTCTCTAAGCCTGTTGATTTTTACTTCAGTGTTTTGTTTTTAGCATGAAATGCATGTTTATGTATATATGTGTATACAATGTACATATGCATATGTGCATACCCATATACCCACGAAGGTAATACAGTTCAGCAGATGTTCACTGAATAACAGCTTCATGCCATTTATGGTCCTGGTAGTATTGTAGGCACTGAGCAAACAGAAGTGACAAAAATAGACAAAAAAGAAAAATGTCTTCTTTCAGAGTGTCCTTAAACACTATATTAATCACAGTAACAAAGCTTATATTGCACATTAGATTCTGGACATTGAGCAACATATCTTGCATATATGAAAGCATCAGTTCGACACAATAGCCATGAAGTCTCATTGATACTTATCTTTATGTTGTAGACATGGGGAATGTGAGTAGTAGAGTTAGTGACTTACTGGGTCACTTAATTTGCAAAGTGCAGAGCTGAAGTTTAAGTACAGACATTTTAGCTACAAAGGTCACATTCCCAACCACTGTCAAGTGCTAGAAACATTTCTGCATTATAGACAACTAGTTCTGTGAGAATGAAATTGGATTCACTCACTTCTCTACAAGGCTTCAGTGATATTCTAACCTTGCAATTTTGATACCTTTCATTATGTTCTTAAAATTAGGTCAGTCAGTCCATTTAAAAAAAATAGTACCACCTCAAACCTCAATAAAAGCACAAATTAGAAGATGGGAACTTGTACATTAGATGGATGTAGTCTCTTCTTCCTTTATCTCCACCCATTTATAACAATTCATTCTGTATTCATAAACTGCTCTGCATATCCTTAGTAGAAGTAGGAGAAACAAATTCATTAATCTTCTGTGAATTGCCATTTGATGCAAGATAGGAAATGTCTTTTAATAAAGAGTAAAATTTTGACAAAATTTTGTTAATCAGCACTTTATAAAAATAAAAATGTATATTTTTCTCTTGAGTGTTCAAAAGCATATTTGAAAGGAAGTAAAGGGAAACTGAATGACTTACAAAAGATTTGTAATATTTTAGTTTTGTGTTCCTTCAATCAAGCACTGATTATTAAACATGTCACTAAAATATAGCTCTTGATATGAGGAGAGTATATTCTAAATTGCCAGTGGATTCCTGTGCCATTCTATATGTATAAGGATGTCTTGTTTCCTGCATACCTATATGATTTGAATATGAAATGCTCCCCCTCCAAAGGGTCACGTGTTGAGGGTTTGGACCTGCAGAATTGTTGACAAGTAATTTGACCAAGAAGAGTTTTATCTGAGCAAAGGATAAATCCATTGTTGGATACATAATTTGCTGGCCACAGCAAGAGGCAGCCAGACCTAGGCAGTGGATGTAGGTGACCAGGGACATGTCCTGGACTACTACTACTTTGCTTCTTAGCTTCTTTGTCCCTCTCGTCTTTGCTTCTTGTCTTGTATAGGTGAGGTGCTTGGTGCCATTGCATGTACTCTACCACAATGTTCTGCCTCACTACAGGCCCTGATAAAACAGAGCCATGTAACCATCAACTGAGACCTTAGGATTAATAAGTTCAAATGAGTCTTTCTTTTTTTGTTTCTTAGGTCTTTTTGTCACAATGATAAACAGTAACTAACATATATAAGTATTATACCAATGTTTAATTATATGAGTAAGCTAAACAACAATAGCTGACGATATAAAAAAGCTTATAAAATATAACTAATGAACCTTACTTAAAACTACATACATTTTACTTTTGGAATTTTCTATGTAATATTTTTTAACTATTATTGATTATGATTAACTGAATTGACAAGTAAGAATTGATATTGCTTATCATTTTTATAGGTTTTTAGTTTAGAGCCACATCAATTTATATGAAACAACTAAAATGCAAATAAATAGCACTGAAGACTCTGTTTTAATATTTTTATGAAAACAATGCTGACATTGGTTTGACACTGTTTTTGGGCTTGGCTGGTGTCTCAAAACCATGTCAATGCTACTTTTCATTGTTGGGTATTTTCTTTTCATGTTAGAAGATTTTCTAAAATATCCATGTGAAATATCTTGGAAGTCTCTTATGTATCATCTCTACCTTCAGGTACTCTGAACTTATCTCATTATTGTGGGAATTATATAAGTTTTTATTAATATTTATTTATTGTATGTGTGTGTGCTTGCATGAGGTTTTGTGCACCATGTCTATTCAGGAGACTATGGAGGGCATCCTCAGATTCCTAGGAGTTGGAATTATAGAGGATATTGAGCCACTCTGTGGGTTCAAGGAATTGAATTAAAGTCCTCTGAAAGAGCAGCAAACTCTTTTAACCATTAAGCTATCTCTGAAGCCTCTAGTTCACAATTTTCAAGCATTGAAATCCATGGATCAAGATTCTGAGGCTAGTGTTTCCTCACTTTCTTTTCTTCTCCTTAATAGGCCTAATAAATGGGGGCTTAGTTACTGTTCTTCTAAAGTGAAGAGACACCATGACCAAGGGAACTTATAGAATAAACCATTTAATTGGGGGCTTGCTTATAGTTTTAGAGGGTTAGTTATGACCATCTTTGTGGGACTGTGGTGGTAGGCAGGCAGTCATGGTTCTGGAGCAGTAGCTGAGAGCTCACATCCTGATCCACAGGAAGGAAGCAGAAAATGCAAGACTGGGCCTATAGTGGGCTTTTGAATCCTCGGAACCCAACCCAGTTACATACCTCTTCCAACAAGGCTACATCCCCTAAACCTTTCCAAACAGTTCCAGTAATTGGGCAGCAAGCATTCAAACTTATGAGCTACACTGGCCATTCTTATTTAAAGTACTATTGAAGGTAAAGCCTTTTTACTACTGCTGCTATTTTCTACTGAAACAAGTAAAGTACAATAAAGTGTTAAGGGGTCCAACTAATATCCAGATCACACTTGAATTCTCATTAATTCTCACACACCATTTCCCTTTCCTTTTGTTGTGACTGCTATTAAACTGAAAAGCACTCAATACTAGGACTTCACCACAGTTTGTAATTGGAGAAGTATACTCATCATAAATATACTAAATAATCATTAAGTCACTAGAATATGAGCAAAATAGTGTTTGAATCCATTTTATTTGTGTGGGAAGGCTTGCATGAATTTAGTATCTGAGATAGGACATTTGGTTAAGAATTCATAAGTTCCAATAAAGATATAGGAATACTTGTTTGGGGATAAAAGAATAGAAAAGATTGAGGTCCAAGTGTGCATTGTAGACTTACATTGTATATACTTGGTGAAGTTCACCATTTCTTCTGTGTGTGTTATCTTTCAAGGCGCTTCTTGGGTATGAGTTGTGGGATTTTTTGTTTGTTTATTTTAGTTGTGTGCTTTCACTCAGACAGATGGAAATACTACTTGTCAGTATCTAGTAATAAATAGTATGAACACTAGTCTTACACAGTGAGCAAGTAATGAATGCATATGCTTATTCTCGGAAATTCCTAGCTACTAATTTTAAGTTCTTTGGTTCTCTTGTAAGAACAGTCATCACTAAAGCACAAGGCAGGACTTGTTGCCTAGTGGCAAACAAACATAACACTGCTCTGTTTAGCTTCTGTTTATTTTCACAGTTTGCTTATGGGTTTAAATGCATGCTATACTATTGTTTGTCTTCTGACCTCCACAGATGCCATGGCATGGGTGCTCACATGTGTGCAAGCACACATACACTCACCAAGCAAATAGATATAATAAATTAGTCAAAAACAAAGGAATGTTCAGCTCTATTTTTCAGTCAGAAAGATACCATACAGAATAAATGAGAGTGATTCATGTGAAGTCTAACAAAAGAAACCCAGAAACATTTCTTGTCTTTAGTTATGATATCACACAGACTTCTGGCACTTACTTGATGTTCAGAGCTGATGGGGTGCTGCTTTGTAAATCTCTACTGCTTAAAAAGACCGAAAGTGCTGACACGTGCACTGGGAAGTTAGTCTGGATGCTGTTTAATATCAGAAGAAAATTATTTAGCACATCTTGCTTTGCACACACACACACACACACACAAATCCATCAATATCTAACAGTCTAACTCTTCTTGTACTATGCCTTTGTGTTTTAGTGAGCACAATACTAGCTGGGAGGCAGATGCAGAGTCTCTGAAATTCATTCGAGTTTTTTATCTCTGATGCTGAGCAAATCACTTAACTTTTCCCTGCACTTTTTCCTTTGTTCATCCTTGAACAGCCTCTCTTGTTCATCATTGAACATTTTATGTGAGACAGAGAACTTGTAAAAGTCTAACTGTAGAACTGTGAGTACTAATATAAACAAATTCTATTACATATTATTTAAGAATTTTTGATTAAAAATAGGGGGAGATTAAAAATGAAGTGATGATTCCAAGTCCAAGTATTTCCTAGAAAAAAAAATTAGTTTTATAAAAAAAAATATCTTGTTGCCAAAAATAGCAGAGTTGTCACCTTCCATTCCTGGCACTCAACTGTGGAGGAGAATTGAAGACACATTATTTTATCACTCAGAGAAATTGCTGAAATGTCTTATTGAAGAAAGGAGAAAAATACGCTTCAGAACTAGTGGGCAAAGTCTCAATTTACAAAAAGGAAAAAAAAAAATCAAAGATTTTGCTCCGGGGTCCAAAAAATGTTTGGCTTATTTCTTTTTCATCACTTAAGCTCGTTTCTTGCTGGGTCTTTTTATTGAATAATTGAAAAAAATGGGTAAGGGAGGGACATTTTCATCAAAGGCAAAAAGGTAGTAAGAAATAAAAGTACTGAGGGAATAAAGATAGGAAGTTGTAGCTTTCTGTACTTTCATGATTGCGTACATTTCTTCCTAAACTTTAGTTGAAAAGGTCAGGGGGAAAAAAAAAACTCAGCCACAAGGAAAAAGCTAAAGAATAAAGTTGGACATTCTGTGCTCCTTCACCCTCCCAGCCATTCTCCCCCCAACCCCCACTCCATTCTCTCTCACAAACAAACACACACATCCCCACAATGGCCACTACCACAGCCACCAACACATCCCTTACAAGCCCAAACTACTTTGTTTTAAAATGATATGTATATATTTGCAAAATTAATTAAAAACAAGAGTCCCTTTGATGGACACAAATATTTAGGCTGCATATTGGAAAATTTTAAAGCTGCCTTAACACAAACTTGTGCTAAGTCTCTCCCATCATTTCAGGCTGTGGAGGAAGGATGATAGAATTCACAAGTTGGAAGCCCGGTACCTGCCATCTGCTTGTAAGACACTGGAGTATGGGGAAGCTGTGTCCCCCATGCCCCTCTACCTCCTCTGCAGCAGTCAGTATATGTCCATCTGAAACGCTGCTCATTTCTTCCCCTGGTTGTATGGCATCCTGCCAGCTTTTGTACTAGTTCTGTCTATACCACTGAGCAGACTGTTTTCTAATGGCCTCAGAGGGAGTCAGAAGTCAGAATGAAGCAGCCAAGGGATAAGAATATTTTAAACACTGGTTGTCTTATCAGCTTCAGTATCCAAGCTATACTGAAAAATAATATGGATTTTATTTTACCAGAAACTTTTCAGTACTTCATGATCAGCAAAGCAGAGGTAGAACCCAGTTTATCTAAGTTGCGTCCCTGTTAACTTTTATAATTCTAAACAAGAAGGATCTTAAATAAGATTCTAATGATATTTTAAAAATGTAATGTCTAAATGAATGTTGTTCACTTATGTAGTTAATTTCTCATTATTGGTGCCCCTTGTATGAGGAATCATTTTTTTTTCTTCTCTCATTTAATTCCTCCTCACACTCCATTCCTCCCACCTCCTCCATGGCATTTCCCATCTATCCTAGATCTACCCTCCATCCTCCCACCATCACCCCTTCACTCTTCAAGAAAGAGCAGTCTTCCCAGATTCGCTGCTTAAACAAGGCACAACAAGGTTGAACAGGATCAGGCACAATTCCCTACTTCAAGGTTGGAATAGGCAAACCAGCAGGGGGAGAAGGGTGCCAAGGGTAGTTGAAAGTTTGGAAGACGCTCCCCCACACACACACACACACACACACACACACACACACACACACACACACATACATACAAACACACACACACATCAGTCTGTAGGTCAGGCAACTTGGAGATATAGCTGAGGGACCCTGCAGGTTCCATGTCTACTTCTTCAGGCTCTGTGAACCCCTAAGAATGCTAGTCAGTTTACTCCATGGGGTTTGTTCTCCCTATGACTGAGATCCCTCTTGTCCACACAATTTCTCTCACCTCTTCAGTGAGACTCCTCAAGCTCTGTACTTTATTAAGTCTCAGGACTCTGCTTCTGCTCACATCAGCTGCAGGAGGAAGCCTCTCGGTTGATGATTAGACTTGGTACTGATCTATGAGGCAAGCAGAGTAGAATAACGTTAGAAGTCCTCTCCTGGCTATCCAGTCTCTAGTTCCTGACCTGCCCCTGGAGTATTGATCATGGGTTTCCTCCTTTAACATGGTGTTCTATCCTTCCATTGTCCCAACGGATCCACTTGGGCTTGAGTTTAATACAAGGTGACAAATATGGGTCTATTTGCATTCTTCTACACGTAGACCTTCAGTTTGACCAGCACCATGCTGTCTTTTTTCCAGTGTGTATTTCTGCTTTCTTTATGGATGATCAAGTGTCCACAAGTATGTGGATTTGTGTCTGGGTCTCAGATTCAGTGTCATTGATGAACATGTCTGTTTTTATGCCAACAGCTATAGTAATTATACATTGCTATGGCATCTCAGCAAGGATGACAAGAAGGCATTTTCATTGGTGCAAATCCTTCCAGACCTCTGCAGAGGGAACAACAGTCACAGCAAGCACTATACTTGACAGTGGAACCCTGAACATCTGAGCTCAGGTGTTTTTCTTAATTCGGAACTCCTCAGGTGCAGATCATAAGCAATTAAACAATCACCACATAAATCCAACACCCAAAGACAATACAAAATGCCAAGACCTAGGGAGACTCTCACAGAACAGTGCATAAAACAATTATTTTATAAATAACTAAAAATAAACTTCTACAGCAAATGCCATTCATTTCTTATTATTGTAGATCTATAGTACAATTTGAATCATGAATGGTGATACATACTCCTGGGTGTCCTTTTATTTGTCAGGATTATTTTAACTATCCTGGATTTTTTGTTTTTCCATATGAAGCTGAGTATTGTCGTTTCAAGGTATGTAAAGAATTGTGTTGGGATTTTGGTAGGGATTGCATTGAATCTGTAGACTGCTTTTGGTAAGATGGCCATTTTTACTATATTAATCCTACCAATATAGGAGCATGAGAGATCTTTCCATCTTTTGAGAGCTTCTTCAATTTCTTTCTTCAAAGATTTAAAGTTTTTGCTTGGTTAGAGTTGCCTCAAGATATTTTATGTTGTTTGTAGCTATTGTGAATGTTGTTGGTACCCTAACTTTTTTCTCAGTTCATTTATCTTTTGTATATAGGAGTGCTATTGATTTTTTTAGTTGATCTTGTGACCAGACACTTCACTGAAGTTGTCTATCAGCTGTACGAGTTCCCTGGTAGATTTTTGGGTCACTTATATACACTATAATATCATAGACAAATAAGGATACTCTGATTTCTTCCTTTCCAATTTGTATCTCCTTGATCTCTTTCTGTTGTCTTATTGGTCTCGTTAAAACTTCAAGCACTATATTGAATAGGTATGGAGAAAGAGGTAAAGATGGCCTTGGTCCTGATTTTGGTGGAATTGTTTGAATTTCTCCATTTAATTTCTTGTTTATACTGAACTTGCTGTAAATTGCCTTTATTATGTTTATGCATGTCCCTTGTATCCTTAATCTCTCTAAGACTTTTATCATGAAAGGATGCTGGATTTTGTTAAAAGCTTCCCGGGCACCTAATGAAATGATCATATGGTTTTTGGCCTTCAGTTTGTTTATGTGGTAGATTACACTGACTGATTCTTGTATTTTGAACTATTCCTGAATCTCTGGAATGAAGCCTACTTGATCATGGTAGAGGATCTTTTTGATGTGTTCTTGGATTCGGTTTGCAAGTATTGAGTGTGTTTGCATGTATGTTCATGAGGGAAATTGGTCTGTGATTTTCTTTGTTGAATCTTTGTCTGATTTAGATATCAGGGGGACTGTAACCTCATAGAAATAGAATGAGTTTGGTGGAGTACTTTCTGTGTCTATTTTGTGAAATAATTTGAGGAGTATTGGTTTTAACTTATCTTTGAATGTCTGATATAATTCTGCAGTAATATGATCCTGGGCATTTTTTGGCTGCAAGTCTTTTAATGACCTCTTGTATTTCCTTGGGTGATATAGGCCTGTTTAAATTATTTATCTGATCTTGATTTAAAGTTGGTAGGTGGTATCTATTGAGAAAATTATCCATTTCTTTTAGATTTTCCAATTTTGTGGAGTACAGGTTTTTAAAGTATGACCTAAGGATTCTTTGCATTTTTTTGGTTACTGTGGTTATATCCCCCTTTCATTTCTGATTTTGTTTATTTTAATACTCTCTCTCTGTCTTTTTATTAGTTTCGATAAGGGTTTGTCTATCTTGTTGAGTTTCTCAAAAAATAACTCTTTGTTTCATTGATTGTTTCTATTTTATTGATTTCAGCCCTCATTTTGATTATCTCTTGCCATCTACTTCTCTTAGGTGTGTTTGCTTTTCTTTCTTTCTTTCTTTTTTCTTTGTTCTAGGGTTTTCAAATGTGTTGTTAATTTGCTAGTATGTGATCTCTCTTTTGGTAGACACTTTGTGCTATGAATTTTCCCCTTAATGTAGCTTTCATAGTGTCCCATAAGTTTTAGTATGTTGTAGGGTCACTTTAATTGAATTTGAAAAGGTCTTTAATTTCTTTCTTTATTTCTGTCTTGACCCAGTCATTTAGTAGAGAATTGTTCAGTTTCCATGAATTTTCGGGCTTTCTGCTGTTAATTAAAGCTATTAATGTCCAGCTTTAATCCATGGTGGTCTGGTAGGATGCAGAGATTTATTTCAAATTTCTTTTATATATTGAGACTTGCTGTTGGGCCCATTTGTTTTTAACAACTGTTTGCTCTAGTATTTCTCTGTTTAGTTTTTGTCTGGATGACCTGTCAGTAGGTAAAAGTAGGTTTTTGAAGTCTCCCACTATCAATGTGTGAGTCGATCTGTGTTTTAAGGTTTAGAAATGTTTCTTTTACAAACTTTGTAGTCCTTGTGTTCCGGGCAGAGATGTTAAGAATTGAAATGCCTTCTTGTTAGTATTTTCCTATGATGAATATGAAGTGTCCTTCTCTGTATGTTTTGGTTAATTTGGTTTGAAGTCTATTTTGTTAGATATTAGAGTGGCAACACTGGCTTGTTTTTTAGGTCTATTTGCTTGAAAAATCTTTCCCCAACCCTTTACTCTGAGGTAATCTTTATCTTTGAGGTTGAGGTGTGTTTCTTGTGTGCAGCACGAGGCTGGATCTTGTTTTCACAGTCATTCTATTATTTTGTGCATTTTTACTGGGGAATGAGTCCATTCATGTTGAGAGATATCAAAGATCAGTGATTGTTAGGTCCTGTTATTTTGTAGATGTTGTTGATTTTGTTGCATTTGTGTGTGTGTCTCCTTTCTTTTGGTTTTGACAATGTATGGTTATATATTTCCTGTGTTTTCATGAGTGCAGTTAAACTCCTTGTATTGGAGTTTTCCTTCTAGTACCGTCTGTAGGTCTGGATTTGTAGATAGATATTGTTTGAATTTGAATTTGTCATGGAATATTTTGTTTTCTCCATCTAAGGTGATAGAAAGATTTTCTGGGTATAGAAGTCTAGGCTGGCATCTGTCTTCCCTTAATGTCTGTAGCACATCAGTCCATATCCTTCCTGCTTTTAGAGTCTCCATTGAGAAACTGGGTATAATTCTAATTGGTTTGCCTTTATATATTACTTGCTGTTTTTCTCATCCATTTTTTAGTGTTTTTTCTTTGTTTTGTATGTTTAGTGCTTTGATTATTATGTGGCAGAGTCGGGGCTGGTGGTTCAGGTCTATAATATTTGGTGCACTGTGTTCTTTTTGTACCTTTATAGGTATCTCCTGCTTTAGGTTTGGACATTTTCCTTCTATGATTTTACTGAAAATAACGTCTAAATGAATGTGTTCACTCATGTAGTAGATTCCTCATTATTGGTGCCCTCGTATACCCAGAATCTAATGCAGAAACCAATAGTCATGTAGGGATGTGACCCTACATGTCTTATAAAGGAATAATAATGCAGTATTTGAGAGAGGTTCTAATGGGAACAATACATACTCTGGGGAAAGACTTACTAATCCTAGGAAGGTTTATGTTTGACAAGAAAATGATAATATAGCTTAAATTTCTACCTCTTTTCTAGTCTTGCATCAATATTGCAACTCTTGCTATGGGGCATCAACCATTCTCATTTGAACTCAATTAAAATGTATTTCTGCATACCCTCCTTTGCAATCCAACAGTTTTTGTTCTTGTAGATTTTTAGTGGCTCTCCTCCTTGGCTGTTAATGTCTAGATGCAGTTGATGAACAACTCAGCTTACTCTTTGTTAGTCAATCTGCGATCTTAGGCCCAAACAGAGCATTTGCCATGGTAACTCTTCACTCCAAATTCTTAACACTTGACTTTTGGTGATTCTTAGATATCAAAACACCTTGAAAAAAGAACTATTATTGCCAATGAAGAGATTGAAAGTAAATCAGTAGATGCTTTGAGGTGGTTTCCTGTGGAGGACTTATGCAGTTAATGGCACATTTACTCCTTCCCAAGCCAATCTCCTTGGGGAATGTACCAATCCATCTGACTCATGTGTTACTTTTTCTAAAAATAGTCATATAATTTCGTATTTTTACACCTTACTTTTTTTTTTAAAGTATAATGACTGTAGAAAGTGCTCTAGCATTGGGATGCGTGCAGAAAAATCATGGTTATTTTTTACACAATTTCTTATTATCTTAGGTGCTTTTTATTTTTTACTAGTGATTTCTTTTTTGAGCTGAGAACCTATCATGTGTTCTATTAACACTGCTACTTGTTCTCAACTGGCTTTTAGATAATCCTGCTTAAGTGACAGCTTGATGACAGCTTTTAAGATGTTGCCTCTTCAAATTATATTTCTGTTCATGGAGGGTGCTAGAAAAGCTGCAAGCTCAGTGTGAGACTTTTATGTAGGGACTCAGGGAAGATATGCAGGATGCAAGAGGAAATACTTGGAGGCCACAAATTCTTCCATTCTTCTTAGTCTCTTGATTCAAGCTATTAAACTGTAATTTTAATTTAAAATAATGAATTAAAATATTTATTTTTTGTTAAAAATAATTTACTTATTCATCTGGATTTTAGTCCAACTGAAAATTAGGCAATCTTTATATATTACTGATGTCATCAAGTTTCTCAGCTTAATTGATATATGTGTGTGTTAATGGTATGTATGTATTATATATATATGTGTATATATACTTATGTGAGCACAAACAAACATATGCACGCAGAGACACACATACAACACAAAGACAAAAATAATGGTGTGAGACTAATTAAAAATCAAGAAATCTCTCTTCTAGGAAATCAGATCGGTCAATAGCTCTGGCCTAGATAGTATCAAAAAAGAGAACACAAAATTACGTTACTATCACTTTTGAAAAGTATTAAAAAGAAGTAACCTGCAGAACAACATTTTAAAATTGTCCTTGCCAGACCTTTGGGTAAAAATGGTGAGTGGGGGTCCCAATGGATGCTCCTCGTTTAACAAATAACCAGGTTCATTTCCAGAGAGCAGAGGAGCCAATGTCTAAAGGAAGTATCTCAGTGTGGTCTGCCTCAGTTGCTATTCTTCCTTTAATATTTTGCCACTTCAGTTTCCTGGTGTTTCATCCTGTGAACTTGTGTCATCCCCTGAGGCCTTATTTTCAGTAACTATTCTTGAAATTTGTTCCATTTATTTTCTGCAAAACTTTGCAAAATGTTTTTCTAATTCTTGCAGAGCAGTGGTGTCATCTAATGCATTGATTGGAACATACCAAGAGTAAAATTATTACTAGGGTATATTAGTGGCTTAATAAGTTAACATTACTAAGTGTCTATTTATAGAAGTTTATTTACTTGATTAAAATAATTCCTCTAACAGTGGTTATTTCAAATCAACATGCCTGATGAAAAAGTATTTTCTCTTTCATTTGTTGTCACATCCATTGATTTCCCTATTACTCTTTTTTTGCTTTCTTTTTTACTTTTATGTTATGTAGCCTAGTAAACCATAAATAGATGTCATTGTACTGGATTATTCCCAAAAGAGGTTCAGTGATCTGGGTCATTTGTATCACTGGGTCATTCATATCTGTGGTATAATGATAAATGGATCAGAACAGAGCAATTTAGTTAATTATTAAAAACAGATTGTATGATGTGCCTTAATATTTTAAATATTTTATTTAATTTTTAAATTATTTGCTCTTATGGCATTTATATTAAAAGTTTTAAGACACTGGCAAAAATCAGTCTTTGTAATGTTAAACTGTTTTAATATGCTTTATACAGACAGAATTGAGCTGAATCTGAGGAAATGGGTCACTGTGGGCACAAACAGTAGACTAATCCACTTCCTGTGTGGGGTTGTCTAGTGCCTCTAACCATCATCTTCCCAGTGTTTTTAGGCTTTGCTTTATTCTTTTATTTGATCCTCAGGGTCCCCTGGATCAAATTAGAAGGAAAATAGTGAGTTAAAACACACCCTTCTTTCAGACAGCTCTAATTGTGAAAAGTTAGAAATGGGTTTCACATGGTCAAAAGCAAGGTATTGGCATGGTTGTATTTCTTTTTAGTCAGTAAAGAAAAGTATATCCTTAAATTTTTCTGCTTTTAGAAACCACTTGGATTTCTTTGGTTCTTAATTAGCTGTCATGTTCAGAGCCACCATTAACTAGTCTCCTCAGCATCATTTCCTGACTCTTATTCTTCTGTCTCTTTCTTTCACATTTGAGACATTATGATTACACTGAATCTACTTGGATAATTCAGAAATATCCCTTTCATTTAATTGATTGAAAATTTTAATTCCTCCTGTAATCTTTTTCATCATAGTTTTTGTAACACATTTATCTTGTTTTTGACTGTGCATTTTTTTGTTTGTGCTTGGGGAGGTATGTGCATGTGTAGGTGCTCTCAGAGAATCTCTCATAGCTGCAACTATGGCAGTAGGGGGAACTACTCTTGGGTGCTAAGAACTGAACTCTGGTCTTCTGTAATAGTAGTATGCACTGCTAATGACTGATTCATATCTCCAGCCCTCCCCCCAAAATATTGATCCCTACTTCCTTTGTAACATACATACATAGGTTCCCAGAATTGTGACCAAAACATCTTTGGGAGCCATCTCTCTGCCTACTTTAGGTCTAATAGGTAAATTCCATAAAATTCTCACTTTAGAACTATATGGTATTATTTGGTTCATCTTCAAGTTTAATCCCTCCAGATTTTTTTAGTATAAAATCTTGATCGTTCTTGTCAGCAAATACATAATTTATAATTACTTCTACTATATTTTGCCTTATACTCTAAATAATTTATTAGTGATTTAACATACGAGAATAGAAAAAGTTAGATAATCAAATGTTTGTCTTGTATGATGAAAGATTTATTTTCATATAGAAAACTTTAACCTATTTTGAGATGTAGACCATGAGTATGGTTGACAGTTTAGTGACTTTACTCTTTTATAGGATCACAAGACTGATGAATTTTCATTATTTCTTGAACTTCTGAAGTATGAACCACCTATAAATTCTATGGTTGCTGTTTGGTGTGATCTGGCTAAACTCCACTCAGAGACAGGAAAGGGTGTGGTTTACCTGGAGGAAAAGTAGGTTTTTATTCCACATTTTTCTTCTTTTGTCCAAATTTGTCAGCTGAGCTGAACACCGTTTCCAGTAGGATGTGGTAGGTGGTACACAGCATAGTGGATCTATGAATAAGAACTTATCAAGAATAGTGTCTTTACTCCCTAGAATGGCATAAAACAATGGCATCACTGAACAAACTGCATGATGGATATTTTCAGGGCCATCTTGAAGGCAACATGATGCAATTATAAATGGTACAAGTAAAACTCCCCTTTCTATGGTTGTGATTTGTTCTCACAGGAAGAAACACTAACCATTTTTGGAGTAAGGTTTTATTGTTCTTTACAAATGACCTTTAAGTTGTAGTTTTCTTAGATGCATTCTTCTTACTTCTCTATTTATGCATTTTATTTGTGGATAATAAATCCAAGATGCTGCAAAAAAAAAAAAAAAAAAAAACAACAACCAAAACAAAAAAAAAAAACCCAACAAAAACAAAACCCAAAAAAAACAAACCAAACCAAATTAACCAACTGAACAAAAAAAAAAAAAAAAAAAAAAAAAAAAAAAACCTCTTCACCCCTGGCACAACAGTGCTAATATCAATTTTTTCCATGAAGTCTCGTAGCACTTTTTGTCCCCTTTTCCTGAATGAGCAAAGTCCAGTTTGTGTTTTTGACTTCATCATGGTGGCAGGCTGAAGCTGGGAGAAAGAAAAGTCAGTCTTTGCACCTCTGAAATGCATTAAGCTTCTCTCTTGATTTAACACAAAATGATCAAATACATGTTCATGCCTGGAGTTATTCTATTTTTCTATTGTAATCCTGGTGGGCTTTTTTGTAGAAGTGGTTCAGAATACATTACCTTTGAAGTAGATTCCAATTGTCAATAAAACACGCCTGTAACATTATTCTTCTACACGGTAGCAAAAGAGAAAATATATAAGTGATCATTCTTGTTAACTACAATGCCCAGAAAATTCTACTATGACTTTTGCAACCCACTAGCCCTGCTAATGAAATCATGACATCAGAGCAAATAGTAGCATACATTTATTTAGTCATTAAATGAACACATTTAAAATATGTGCTTATAACACAAGGCAGTACAATGGGGATTGGACTTTGATTCGGGTTTTAAAAAGTCTATGTGCATCCTTCCTCTGTATAATTTTAGTATAGAATTATGAGATTATTATTTATGGGTTTCATTTTTTCTTGTTTGTAAAAGTGATTCTAATAATATCTATCTTCAGAGCTCTGGAGCTCAGGTGAGAGTAAATAGGTGAAAGTAATTTATAAATTGTAAATTGCTATACAAAGTCTATCTATATTTAGGGGACAGATGCTAGGATGCTGCTAATAACTTACAAGTCACAGGGTAACAACTCATAGCATAAAATTATCCTACATCTAATGTTGCAATGCCATGGTAGTGAGGCTTTGTCCAATTGTGAGTAATGTCCACTCTAGTTGAAGGATCCAGACCATGCACAATTGGGAAAGAAGAAGTTTTCAGAAAGATCTCTCTAAAGAGAACCTGGAAGTGTGGAGTGTGAAGCTGGGAATTAAATATTCCAATCTCTTTTTTCTTTTTATACTTTTACTTAAAGATTATTTTTACTTTATGTATGTGAGTTATTTCCTGCATAAATGTAAGTGGGCTTGATGCATGCCTGTTGCTCTTGGGGGCCAGATAATGGTGCTGGATCCCCAGGAACTGGAGTAACAAATGGTTGCAAGCCACAATGTGTATGTTGTGTTGAATCTGGGTTGTCTTTAGGAGCAGAATGTGCTCTTAATCACTGAGCCTTCCTCCTTCCTTTTTAATTTAGATCTTTTTAATTTATATTTTCCACTGGGCAAACACAGCTATAAACCAGAGGACACGGGAATTTGGGGATATTTCTCACATTGTTTGGTTTCCCTAGCATCAAACTTGATCACATGGGAATGGAGAAAGTGGGTAGCATGGTATATGTTGAGGGTGAGAAATAAGAGATAGCTAATGCCCAAATTTCTTAAATTGGTCTAGAACTTTTGGCTCCACAAAGAAACACTGACTCTTTAAAAGATCATCTATATGTTTAAAGAGAATTCAACTCTAGATAATAATTTGGACAGGAGAATATTAAGAATCACATCTGTACATTTAACAAATTTATTTTTTATTACATATTTTACATACATGGTGTGTTTTGTCTGCATGTTTCTATGTGCACTCTATGTATGCCCAATGATGGCAGAAAAGAGAGTTGGATACTCTGGAACTGGAGTTACACATAGTAGTTAGCCACCATGGGGTTGCTGGGAATCAAACCCAGGCCCTCTGAAAGAGCAATCACCTCTCTAGCTCCTACTTTATTTTTTGTATTTATGTCTGTAAACATTCACATATGTGAATGCCTGTGCAGCATCTGAGGACAACTTCAGGTGCTAGCCCTTGTCTTTCACCTTTGAGGCAGGATCTCTTTGGTGTTTTTCTCCTGTGTAATCCAGACTAATTGATCCATGAAGTTCTGGAGAATCATGTGTTTCCCCATCTCTGCATGGTTATGCTGTGATTAGAGATGTCAATTGTTCTTTAGTATGCTTCTAGATTTTATGTGGTTCTGGGAAGTCAAACTTGATGTCCTCCTACTTTTATGTCAAGCATTTTCACTCACTGAGACCCCCTTCCCAAACCTGTATATTCCTTCATTGAGATATTGTGTGTTCACTCACCTTGTTGAAACACAGCAGGCATATGGTTAGAAATTGTCTTTCTTCATTTATATTGATTGATCAATTGATTTTCCAAGTTCCTGAACTCATGTCACCTGCTAGGTACTAGTCTAGAGACAGGGTATAACCCCAAAAATTTTTTGAGAAGAAAATGGTGCCTATGTTTGATGTTATTATTAGAAGTGAAAGCTTCTGCAATACTTTTATCATCAGTGTATATAGCCGTGGGTGTATGGGAAAGGAGTGGGGAGAAGGCCTCATTTTTCTTTGACTGGTTAAAGCTCTTTCAGAGTGGATGGCATTCATCGAGCACTTTAGGTCAAATTGGTGCTTTCTGAAATAGCAAAATAGAAAGAGTTGCAGCAATAGTGAAAGGTATCCCATGTTAGGATGGTATTGGTAGGCGATGAGGCTGTAATGTACACCAGAGTTTCAAGTTATGAGGACTTTATGTTCTGTGTTAAGATATTAGAACTTTTAAGAATAAAACAGTCATTGAGCCAATGATGCTACAAATGGACAAAATGGGTTAATTTTAAGAATATATTTCTAACTGTTACACCCCTGTGTGGTATGTGTCATTCAGAATTTCGTCTTTAAATTAAAATCCTTCAAAAATAATATCTTACCATTGATTCTGCACCAATTCAATTATTTCTGAGTGAGCTTAATTTACTGAAGATTTTCTAAGACATTTTGATTTTCAGAAGTGATAGCACTTAATACATTTCTTTTGCTAGCCTATCCTGATTAGAGTACTGGAGGATCAAAGATACCAGACATATTTTGAGACTAAGAGGCCTACTCTCTTTTTCTCAACTATAAACATTCTTTAAAGTCTCACACAGTAGAAAATACTTCCTTTATCACTAATATATAAAGTTAGAAAACAGTTATAATTTGAGAACTTTATTTTTTAAGATTCTTTTTTTCCTTTAATTTTTCTTCTCTCATACAATTTATAGAATAAATCCTGACCCCCTTCTCTCCCTCTACTCCCCATCACTCCCATCTCCCCCAGATCTACTTCCATCACAACCTGTTAATGCCCCCCATTCTTCCCAGAGTAGAACTGTTCCCCCAGGTTTACAGCACAATCAGGGCATGGCATAGGATGGAATGAGGCCAGGCAGTAATCACTACATCAAGGAAGGGCCAGGCAGCCTGGCAGGAGAAAAAGATTTTCAAAGGTTGGTAAAATGGTCAAAGACACCCCAACTCCAGCCTGTAGGAGTTTTTCAAGGACACCAATCTAGACAACTCTGTGGTATGTTTAGGGGATCCTACAGCTTCCATGTCTATTATTTTAGTTTCTGTGGGCCCCTAGGAATGTGAGAATGTATTCTTTAAAAAAATGTATAGACTGTATAACTGGATTTCAAATGGTATATGCATGATCTTAACTTAGATACTATAAAACCATAAGTATATATGTAGTTATTGTCAATTGGTATCAGTTTACTAATCATTATATTTCTTCCTGAGCAGAGTTGCATACTTTGTGGGTATTTAATGCTGCTTTAGATTTACCATACAGATGTCCTTTTTGGCTGAACAATTTGAGGTTTTTGTTTTTGAAATATAATCTCATTATGTAGCCCTGGCTTTCTTGGATCTTTCTATGTAAACATATTACATGGTTAGTTTTAGGAATCAGAATCTACATGAGTAGAGTTCCCTCATCTACCTCTCCTTTTCATTTCTTTCTTTCTTTTTTTTTTCTTTTCTGCCTTGCTGACTTCCTTGGTCTGACAGAGAAGGAACTTTGATGATCTTTTCAACATACTTCTAAACCAAGGAATTGATCCTAAAAGCAACGAGGCAGTGACAGCTCCATTACATTCCTTCTTTTCATCTTGACCTGAAACTTGAAGGGAAATTTCATTGTAATTGGAAACTTTAGCATTAATATTTCTACTTCCGAAAATAATGAATGTAGAATTCTATCTTTTGTCTTAGTGGGAGGGAAGTTAATACTGCAAGCCAGTTTTAGACACATGCTTCCTTCGCACACTTGCTGAGTCGTTTTCAATTATCATGGAAGGTTGGAGTTTGGAATCAGTAAATCACTGACAGAAATTTGATGGTCACTCAGTGACTCTCATCTACCTTTTTACCTTCAGGGTCAAGGTAATATCTAGAGGATTTGACAAATTTTGATAAAGTTCCATATAAAAGATAGTATTAAAATAAATGTCTACTTATTCTTCAAAGAGTATCTTAGTTAGGGTTTTTATTGTTATTTTAAGACACCATGACCATAATCAATAAGAGGGCAAAAGAGATTATTTCAATTTATACTTCACATCACAATTCATCATCAAAGGAAACATGGGAACTCAAACAGTGAAGGAACCTGAAGGTAGAATCTGTTGCAGAGGCCTTATAAGATGACCACATATTGGCATGGTCGTCATGGCTTGAGTTGCCAGCATTTTATACCATATTCAATCTTATACAATCCAGGCCAAGGGTGGCACAGTCCACAGTGAGCTTTGCTCTTTCACATCAACCATCAGTCAAGAAAATATCCACAGGCTTCTTCACAGGCCAATCTTGTGGAGACATTTTCTCACTGGACATTCCCTCTTCTCCAATGACTCTAGCATGTGTTAAATTGACATAAAACTAGTCAACAACAAGGAGTAAATAATTGACATGATATTATAACCCAACTTAAATGTTGGGTTTCAGAAAGGGAGCATTTGAACTTCCTGTCACAGATTTTGAGAAGTTTAGAAAGGCATAAGAAGTGTTGAGATCCAGAAACCTCTGATTAAAATTATTAATGAAAGTGGAAGAGTTCTCACTTGGCTCGTAAGAGAGTTCATGTAAAATAAATGTCAGCATCATGCCTTGGGACTGTTTAAGTCATGATGACCAATAATGGCCTGTAAAAATCAAGGTCATCACATTTCTCTTAACTCCTCCACACAGGACCCTTTTTATTTCCGGTATATATTTTATTTCCCTTCAAGTACCTCTAACTGTAAAAAGAGAGATAACCTTTAGAACTCTCTCTTATTGATAAGAAAGCAGAATGAAAGGACCTCAACGCATACATGAATACTGTTATTTGGGAGCAGCTTTTTTTCCCATATGTTAATATGGCTAAAATACCAAAGAATATATAAAGAGAATATTTTCACATAAAGTTCAAATATTGCTGTGTTGATAAATGAATGCTCAAACTAAGCAAAACTGAATTATTTCTTAGGAAGACACTTTGGATAAGTGGGCACTCTGAGCAGCCATTCTGTAAGGTGGGCATCATGTGTGCCATGCCATGGACTCTAGACACGGCAAACACAAAGCTCAAGGGGAACTTGAGCTGATCTTGACAAGAACATTTTCCAGGCTCTACTGGAAGAGGATGAGTTGATTGTTCTATCATTCATTATTTATTACTTAATAAGTATTTTTCATGTTTGCTCTGCTTCTGTGCTCTTGGAGCCTACATTATAATGTAGAATGATAACACATTTATATTATCTATGTTGATGAGAATGGCTTAGCACTGACTGCTCTTTCTAGAGGTCCTGAGTTCAATTGCCAGCAAACACATGGTGGCTCACAAACATCTGTAATGAGATCAGATGCTCTCTTCTGGTATGCCAGTGTACATGCAGATAGAGCACTCATAAATAAAATAAATCTTTTTAAAAAATGAAAAAAAAAAGACTTGTTATGAGGGGCTGGAGATATAGCTCAGTTGGAAGAGTGTATGCCTAGCATGCCCAAAGCCCTCAGGTTCAAACTTCAGCACTATACAAACTGAGTATAATTGTGCAGGTCCATAATCCCGGCACTTTGGAGGTAGAGGCAGGATAATCCGGAGTTCAAGACCACTCTCTGCTCTATAGAAAGTTTGAGGCAAGTCTGGAATAATAGAAGACTGCTCTAAATGAAAAAGCGAAATAATTAGATGGAGTGTCTTTCAGGCATTCTGTTTTTAGGTGTTGTCTTAGTTGCTGTTCTATTGATGTGATGAAACACAGGACACTTATAAGACAAAGCATTTAAATGGGAGTTGTTTACATTTCAGGTAGATAGTCAATTGTCATCATGTTAAGGATAATGGTAATAGGCAGGTATGGTGCTGGAGAAATAGCTGAGAGCTCACATCTCACATTGCAGGGAGAAAGAGAAGGGGTGGGGTGTTGGGTTTGGTCTGTGCTTTTGAAACCTCAATTCCTATTCCCACTGACATACCTCCTCCAAAAAGGCCATACCTCCTAATCCTTCCCAAACAGTTCCACTAACCTGAGCAACCACTCCAGCATATGAGCCTTTGGGGGGTAATTTCATTCAAACCACCACAGCTGCAGTTACAAATAATTTCAGAGTTTATTGCACTTACAGATAAGAACAATAACCTGAAATAATGCTTGAAATGTATTTGAGTATTAAGTATTTTATTGATAAAACCTTGATTTCACTCCACAATCTACAAAATACTACTATTTTTTTAATCAGTTTTTTTTTAATGTTTTTTTTGTAAAATGATAATATGTAGGGTCAGAAGATTGGGTCAGGGTGTGTTGATTGTGTTAAATTTACATAAAGACTCCTTTTTAATTTGTCCTTTAATTTTGTTTGTAGCATATTGGATTTTTGTAGAGGATTATAGTTTAATTTATAGCTAGTCAAATAAAATCATTAGAACGTGCCAATCAAGTTTAGCCTTCAAAAAAGCACTGGAACATTCCCAAGTCATTAGTCATGAAGGAAATGGCATAGAAAAGAACAGCAATGAAACAGAAACCTGTCACTGTATCATGTTCATTTCTTCTACAGAAAATAAGAACAAATAATTTGATGTTTACAGAAGTGTCAAATAACCAAAAAAATTAAAATCTTAAATTGAACGTTAAAAATGAAAACCAAACCAAAATTAAACAAAATGCAGAATAAAAGATTCACATAAAGAAAAAGTATAAAAACACATAAAGGTACACAAAAACTTTAACCAAAAGAAAAACTCAAAGAAAAAAATTCAATTTGGAAAAAATTTTAACAAATAAAAGAAACACCATTTCAAACCACAGCAGTTAAGCATGTACAACATCTAATACCTGGTAGTTATTTTCCAAACATTTTTCGCACCATTATCAAAGCCATACCCCCACAATCCACCACACCTGAAAAATGAACACCAAATCAAAATTTACCAAACCACATCCCACCAAAGAAAAAATAGAACAGTATAACTATTTCAGGAAACACCACATCAGCCAAGAAATCTCACACATCTGCCACTATCCTGAATAACCTCCAAACCAACAATCGGGCTACCATTCAGATTAAAACATCTTGATGCGCAGACTAATAAGAAATGAATTGCTATGCAATGAAGAGTCCTGCCATTTGCAGTAAAAACTGAAGAAAACAAACAAAAATAATATTCTTTCTGGAATCCAAAATCAGCCTTTAAAAGTAACTTCATCCCTTGCCATTTCAAATGGCTATAAGGTCCCTAAACACATCCCTATGTCTTGAAAAAACCAGTGTATCTTGCTCATGAAAACTGCATAACAACTGAAAGCAACCTGGAGAGCACTAGTAAATCGCTCCTGTGTGTGTCTGTGTCTGAAAGAACTGAGAGTTTTTGAAATGTATTTGAGTATTAAGTATTTTATTGATAAAACCTTGATTTCACTCCAAAATCACAGAAACTACTAAATAAAACACCATATGTTTGTTTACAATGTTTTGTTAATGTAGTTCATAGATAACCCTATGTCCAGGGTCAGAAATTGGAGTCAGGGTGGGTAGTCTGTGTCCATTTACATTAAACTCTACTGGAAGCAGTTGCTCCTCTCATGTTTGTTTGTAGCCAGCAAGCTTTGTTGCTAACACTTGGATTCTTCTGGAAAGAGGAGGCAGTAGTAGCAGGAATTACTAATAGCCTTCATCATGACTCATTAGAACGTGTCCTGAAACAAGTTTAGCCTTCCAACAAGGAAGCACTGGAACATTCCCAAGTCATTAGTCATGTGAGGAGAATGGCAGTTGTTATAGACGGGCAGCCCCAGTGATGGGAACAGAAACCTGTCACTGTATCATGTTTCATTTCTTCTACAGAAAACATAATGTACTAATTTATTTTAGATTGTTTAGGGTCTAGGGTGTTTTATGCTTGCAGAAGTTATAAATTAAAGGTCTTAAATTGTAAGGCGTTAATGTGAATGAAATTCACATTTAATGCAGGGAATATTAGTTGGAAACAATAAATCTTGTTGGGCTCAAGGTACCTTTATTGCTGTTAAAACTGAAGGTCACACAATAATACGATTCAGGGAAGTATGTAAGACATTTAAAGAGATTCATCATTTTCATATGACACACAGGTACCCTTTTAAAGGATTCTGGTATTTTATCTTCAATTCAATTTGGTATTTAAATATTTTAAGTCAATGATTTAGAAGCCCATATGAATTACTGTTATTTTTTGACATAGTTTTGCTATGTGGTTTAACACATACAGGGGTGGCTAAATTTTCTGATAGGTGCACACCATTATCAGGCAGCTTTTTTGTCGGTGTCCTCTGGGTTAAAGTATGTGGGGACAGCTTACGCTATTTCACTTTAAATGCCACTTTCTGCACCTGAAAGAAACTGAGATTTGCAGTTTAATAATTTGTCCAAGATTATGCAGTTACAAACGGAGATCTGGACTTTAAAGAAAAGTTGTATATGACTCTATATAACTATTTCTAGGATCAGCCACAGGCTTCATCTGGCATCTCGCAGTATTTGTGTTCATCTGTAGTACTAGTAAGGGGCTGAAATTCCTATGTGCTTGATCTGAGGAATGTGGGCAATTCAGCTGTTTAAAATAACTGATGCTTTGTTTTTAAGTAAGTGGATATTCTTTTTCTGCTATTCTCATCTGTTCCTGGTGGCTCCAAGAACTGGAACAGTTTTAGTGCTCCCTGCAGCACTTTTTGTTGGCTTTGTTGTTGTTCTGGAGAGGTTGCTATGTGAAAGTCTGATATTCCTGTCTTAGTGTCTTCATTTCACTTTTGGCTGTGGGTTTGCTGCTGCCTGTCCACTTCAGCATCTGTTCTCACTAGGTCACGTCTCACTCAGGGGATCGGCTCTCTCTGCCTTGCTGGATACTGTCTGAAGCTGCATTCCCAGGGCTTACAGGAGCAGCTGCTACAGCATCCTGTGTGTGTGTGTGCCTGTGTGTGAGAGAGAGAGAGAGTGCGTGTGTGTGTTCCTATCTCTGAACACTTCTCCTTCTCGTAGCTCCAGAGTTTCTACAATGATTATATTCTTTATTTTAATCGTCACCACCTACCAGAAAAGCGATTAGTGTTGAGAGATAATAACGTTCTGTTTTTCATTATCTCTCAAGTCTCAATATGTGTAAAACTGAACTCACTATCTCGCTGTTGCTGCATACTCTACCTGATCTTCTGAGTGGCCCCACCTACCCACTGTCTACATTTTATCCTGCCTTTAATTATGGCAAAAAATATAGACTTGTACTCCAGATCACCCAGACCACCCCTGTAGGACCCAAAGCATATGATGGAGGGAAGATTGTGGAAGGGTACAAAGAGACCCTGAGCAGGTTGCATTTCCTACTTATTCTGATACTCTCTGATTAAGTACACTGAGCCATTTGCTCTTTGCCTATATAAGTTTCCTTTAGTCAGATCCTTGCCTTTATGCATTTTTTTTTTTTTTGCACCGGCTGAAATGTTTCTAGATCCTTCTTTAGGCCTCGGAACCACACTCATGTTTCATGACTCAGCTCAAATGTCATTTCCCATCATAGCATTCCCTGTCTTCTCCCACGCCCATGAGTTGCTCTCCTTCCTTCAGTCTTTATTCCACACACACTAATCACTTTGCATTGCAATTACATTTTTACATGTCTATTCCCACAATTACATGACCTTTTCAAGAAAAGAAAGTCACATTTAATGTATCATTGAATTCTCAGTGCTGAAGTCACAGTATATCTGCGGTAAAAATCTGCGGAATAGTTGAAGTGGTTGCATGAATGAATATAAAGAAAAAACATGTCTTTATTATGTAAGGCTGTGATCTGTGCAGGGCAGTGCTGAAGTATACAACAAAGAACACTGTTTAAAAACAAAAAAATAAATAAATAAATTTTAGTTATAACGTGCAGCTTACATTTTAGTGGGCGGAATCACTTAACGATTGATGAAGATAAATTATAAATTCAGGCAGTGACACATATCATGAAAGACATGTAGAAACAAGGGATAAAAGTTGCCAAGCACAAATCGAATTGTGGTTTTAAATAACTGAGAGAAGGCCCAGAGAAGAGGATGTCTGATGAAGACCTAAAACGTTGAAGGAAAGCATTGACACAGCTTGTTGTCTGTCTTCAGGCTGACAACAGAAACATGAGGACAGAGATAGCCATAATATGCTAGAAGCATCTTCCTGGGCACCAGTGTGGCAGTGAGGAGGGAGAAGAGGCATATGGGAGAATTACTACCAGTCAGATGAAAATAAATTAGGAGAGACCTAGAGTTTATATTGCCTGGACCCCTCCATCATTTTCATGTGTGTCTCCATGGTGTGCATATGTGTACATACTTTGTTTTTTGTGCATGTGAGGGCATGCATGTGTGATTGCATGAACAAGTGTGTGGCAGTGATGCAGAGACCCTAATTTCTAAGGAATTATCCTCCCCCACTCTCCCACCTTGTGCATTGTGTCAGCAACTCCAAGAGGTCCCTGTTTGGGGCTAGCTTTTCTCTAATTTGCTTGCTCTGAGGAGCCCCTACAGGCAATGTAGTCGCTGACCATCACCCTAATTCCTCCTCCATCCCCAACTTGAGGTTTTATCTTAAGTTTCTATAGAAGACTAGCAGAAGGGAAATGCCTTACAGTATTTCATACAATTCTGTTCCCAGTAGCAAGTGCTGCTGGTAAGTTTGTGACCCTGCTTTGAAAACAGTGTGGAAGGTTTATGACATCATGGTTTATTTCCCCCTACATATGTCTGTGAAGCTAGCCAGAACAAAACATAGACACAAGCCACAAATCTTGCAGTAATATGGCTGTTATATGAGCACTTGTGGCAAACAGTGGAAGTTACCTTCTCCTTTTGGTGGACAGGGAGGAAAAAAAATAAAGGCTGTAGACTGTGTGATATTGTGCTTGTATCCCTGGGCAACTCTGGGTGGCTCAATGTTCTTTTGTAAATGGAGAGATGATCAAATTCTGCATGTGGAATTATTGGTGTAGTGCTTCAGTTGGACCTGCATATTCAGATAGATTTGTAAAATAATAACAACAGTAAGAATAATCATTCCTAATTTCGCCTGTGTGTGTGTCCCCATTTGTCTTCTTTGGGAAGGCTCTGTGGAGTGGTGAGATCATTGCTTCTATTTGTCCTGAAAACATATTGCAATACCAGAGTTACTTTGAGGTTAAACACTTTTCTGGTAAAAAGTAGATTTACTGGGTTTTTCAGAACTAGATGGGCTGACTTTGAGAACATTTTGAAAGCAAAGGACCTTTGAAAGACAAAAGGAAGCTAATCAAACAGCCTGCTTCATGCCAATCTGTGTTTTATAAAGACAGATAACGTGCCTTGTTTCGAAGAAGAAAGAAAAGATGTTACTTGAATATTAAACTATTAGGTCAGACATTTTCTCTTTATGTTAAAAGAAAGAAAAACAATCAATTTTAATTTTTCTCTATCTTAGCTACCTTTTTATTATGATATAAACACATTAAAATATTATAGTGATTATATCCATGCATCTATAGATATGTAATGAATTTCGAAAGATTTTTGAGAATTGTATGATTTAATTTAATTGAAGTTTTTTGATGAATTAGGAATGATTATTTATGAAAGTATATATACTTTTGTATTTGACATACAGAGACCTGCATGCTAATAGATGCATATCTATTACTTCAAAAAGGTGGGCCTTTTTTCTTTTGATTTTTTTCTAATTCTGCAATTACTTTATAATGAAACTTAGGTGATGCTTTCACTAAACTCTGACCTCCAAACACTGACATGTTACTTCTCTACATTGGAAAAGTGATGTCCTATAAACACTTGAGATGATAACATGACATTTTAAACATTCAGTAAGTGTGATATTTGAACTTCAACAAATGTTTGCTTCTCAAGGTCCGTTTTCCTTCTAAGGGGACTTTTACAGGATTATAGATCTCATCCTAATAGTTATATTCCAAATAATATCTGTCTATTGATGAAGGAGTCCAACTTGAAATAGAAAGGAGAGGAAATGGAGGAAAGAGGATATTCTAAGACTCAAAACACTCACCCAGCCAGCTTCCACACTCTGTCCAGCCCCTCTGTGGAGTCATTCAGTTGTAGCCCAGCCTCCTCCTCTGGCTGTGACCTTCCTTTTTTTCCAGGATTCAATGTCTCCTCTCCAGGGATCTTAGAATGTGGTAGAAGTCTTTAGACAGTGTCAGTAAGAATCTACTGTTTTTTGATCATGGATTATGAATTTTGCTGAGTGGGAACGTTCTGATAGTTGCACATTAATGCAAATACTAATGGTCTTTTTATTAATTTGTGGAAAAAATGTAGCTGATGCATATAGTTTTTCCAACTTTAGAGTTTTTCCTTACATGTTCTTATTTGAATTTTCTGTCTTTTATCACTTTATCATATCTGTCAGCAGACAGAATAAAATAATAGCAACTATTTTATAACACTAAAGTAAAAATTAAGAAGACACATGCTTCTTGTGACTTTGTGTTGATCAACTTTAATGTATGAAATTTTCTTTATGCAAAACTGTAATTTATTTTTGATTAAATTACTTAAGTGTATTACTGAACTATGATATTCCTCGAAAATCCCATGCATGGCACTGATGGGCCCTTCCAACCAAGCACAGGTGAGAACTATTATGCACTGGGAGATCCTTTTGTCTAGGCTTCTAATGGTAGAACTAAGGGATACATTTTACACTGAGACATATCCAGGTAGACAGTGTCATGTGAGGTCATAAAAATGAGCTTTCCTCCCAGTCATCCTTGGAGTTCTGTTTGTAGCATATATTACGCAAGACTTATATGCTTCTGTTCTTTTTGAAAAAGGAAGACATCTGTAAATTCCCCTTAATCTTGAGGTAGACCATGTGGTTTGGTGCTTGCCCAAAGAAATCACCCTTTCTTTTATAGGCACCGTACACATGTGTGGAACCACATTCTCATTAGATACCAATCTCTTAGGACTTTTAGGTAGTGGGTCCAGATGAGAGTGACTTCTTGGCAAACCTTAATAAATGAAGCCTCAGGGAAACAGTTTTTAAATTTAAAGAAGTGTCATTCTGCTCTATACATCTAAGCTGCAGCCAAGCACCTGCTCTTCCAAAAAAGTATGCTGGGTCATGCTCATGGAAAAATAACTTTAGAGCATTACTGTATTATATTTATAATGAAAATAAAATTATGTATAATTAAAATTTTCTAGTAGCCACCTCAATACAGTAAGAAGAGGTGAGATGAATTTTAGTATCACACTCAACTTTAATCACAGATATACAATATATTATCTTTAATATTAATTGATATAAAAATTATAAACGAGGGGCTGGAAAAATGGCTCAGTGATTTATCATGCTAGATGCTTTCAGAGGACCCTGGTTCAATTATCAGCACCTGCATAGTGGCTCACCAGCAATTGTACCCCAGCAGGAGATCCAGTGCTCTTTTCAGGTGTCTTCAGGCACCAGGTACAGATGTGGTACAATACATGCAGACAAACACCTATACATATGAAATAAAATGAGAAAAATAACTATAAATGAAACATCTTATATGCTCCTTTTTAAGTGTGATATATGTCTTTAGATTTACAGCCTACTCTTTTAATTTGCCCTAGCATCATTGCAGGTGCTCACTAATTATCTGGAGCATGTGACCACTGTGATACTTTCCACAGATTGAGACAATTGCCTTCAAATCTAATAAATAAGCTTGGAGTGTAGGAAGAGCCAAATTGGTCACCCTACTCTGTGTCAATAAGAATATGCTAAATATATATTGTATGCTCTATACTATGCCAGGTTCATAAAATCATCATTGTATAAAATCCATGCCATAGGAACAGAATTAAAGAGGCTATCTTATCTATTTGGGAGGAGAAAAATTGTTTTTAGCATTTGCTTTACCTGAAAGTCACAGGACACAAAAGAAACAGAACTAGTTTGATATAATCTTGGAGCACACCTGCTAACCACCCTTGAGGATCCTCTTTAACACTGTGCTTAATTCTTAGGCAGCTATATGAATCCTTGCTTCTTTCTAATGGGAAAGCACTATTGATGTTCAGGAGACTGTAACTGTGTAGTGTAAGAATACTGTAAAATATAAGCCAGAGGTATTTGCACTGTGCTGACATATTAATTTTAAGATATCTTGACCTCGCGGCATCTTTGAAATGTGATGACTGGACAACTGGATATTAAAGTGCTTCTAAGAATTGTTGAAACTGTTTTAGGATCTTTCTTATAAATGTTGCAATTCTTAAGATTAGTGATTATTTTTCTTCGAGGCAATAGGAAACATATCAATTAATATAAAAAGCTGTTTACTGACTATTAATCACTGTCTAAAATATATGGAAGATTTTATAATGACTAAATTGGTGCATGCAATATGCAATAAAATTATGTGGCCTGAAGCTTTTTAGGACATGACTCTTAGCATATAATCACTCGATTAAAGAAGGTTATTTGTTGAAATTCATTTAATCTTATTTTCCTTGCCTCCTGAACTCCTGGTATGAATGTTTCCATTTATTTTATTTCTAAGTTGTTTGACTAAGAAAGGACTCCCTTTGCTTTTAATATTGCAAAATATTTGAAGATAAATGACAACTAGTAAGTTAAAATAATTTACCCCTTGAGGATCTTCAAAGACCAAAGAAAGCATCATTTTCAGACAGAAAATTTCAGTCTCCTATAATTGCTGTTTTGCAATAGATCTTTAGATTAAAGCTGCAAGTATTTTGGAAATTTCAAGGTAGTTTTATAATGTGAATTGATAAAAACACAAAGCCAAGTAAATGTGTTTTTCCTTCTTCTCTTAGTTATTATAAACAGAATCAACTTACTGATTCTTATTTATCTATTATTAGAGTGAATCTACATATAATCAGAATGTTCCAAACTTGATTACATTCTCTAATGAGAAAGGTGTTGATAAATGATGGGACAATGATTTAAATATATTACATCTGGACTAAACTGTATTTTTTAAGCATTTATTTATTTAGTGTATGTGTGTATGTGTGTATGTGTGTGTGTGTGTGTGTGTGTGAGAGAGAGAGAGAGAGAGAGAGAGAGAGCGAACATATGGACCCAGGTGTTAGAGAGCAGTAAGCAAGAGTTGGTTTTTGCCTTCCACCATCTGGTTTTCAGGATAATGCTCAGGTCATAAGTCTTGGTATCAGAAACCTTTCCCTGAAGAGCCATCTCACCAGCACAAACAGTATTAATTTTAAATCTTTTTTTTTCTATCCTGAGAGTATACAGATTAGTCAATGAGAGAAACCTTAAAATCATACCCAAAGCAGAATTTAAACTGGAGCTATGGTACTTTACAGATAATTTTTCATAAAGCTCTTCAAACAGTTCAGGGTAAACTCATTTGAATATCAAGAACTCTCTTCAGCTGGTTACAGGAAAATTGTCTACTGCTGTAGCAGATAAACATGGAAGCAGAGGGAGAAAGTTCTTCTAATGCAGAGGGGAACATTTTATTACCAATCCAGCAAGTCAGTGTTTTAGCAAGTACCGCTGGTACTCATGGGGGATAGCTGTCTAGTCAGAAGTAGGAAAATGCAATCCCAGGGGTCTCTGTTAGCCTGGGACTTCAGGAACAGTTTTGTTTTTGATGTCTGTTATTTCTAAAATCCTTTTTTCATTAATGATGAAATAGGTGTCTCAATAACTTAAGGTATCAGTTGGAGAAAGAAACTGAAAAGACTATACGGTTCACCTTGCAGATTGTTTGGTACGCAACCTCCTGGTTGCTTTACGTTTCTATGCTCACTTGTTTTTTGATACATTTGCACATTTTAAATATTAATTCATCATGTAACATCTACTATTTGGAATGAAATTAAACTGAGATACAAGGGGAAAAAGACATATGGAGGAAGAAATTTCACACAATTCACTCACTAACATCTTTGTTTCTCACATGAAACCTATTTCTTATCATTTAATCCACTATTGTAACAAACAATTTTATGCATTATTAAAATTAGTCAGTTAGTACCAGAAATGTGAGGTATGTGGAATAGCTATATTCTATTTTTAATAGTAGATAATAGCCAAAGATAAGAGAAAACACAAAGATGTAAGAATCTTGATATTGGTCCCTAAGTAATAACTGTTGCAATCCGATGACACAGGTTGTTTACATATTTTTTTAAATATTTATTACTCTTAATAACTGTGCATCTTTGTTCATCTTGTGTTTCAAAATTCAGGTTGCTTAGAAAGATATTTTAGAAAATATTCACTCAAAGTTGTTACATTTGTGCTTAATAAGCATGTTAGGATGTTGACCAAACTGTTGTGAGCATCAGTGATCCATCCTTCTACCTAATTTTAAGAAATGATCCAAGAATATAGTATTATAAAGTTCTTACAGTTTATAATTTACCCTAACTGATTTATCTATGCCATAGTACATAGTCAATTCTTGACAGCAGATTTTTTTTTCAAAGACATAAGTAAATGTTACTTCTAAATCTTTATATGACATTGATAGAATGAAGTTAGTGAATGAATCTGGTTAGAATTGAGATATTGGCCTGGATATCAGCCTGGATCATTACAGTTATATGAGATGAGCATGGGAGTCAAGTTCTACCTAATGTTGTGATTGATTCAATGAATGTTTGGTCTTTAGTCTCATCTGTATAGCTTGTATAATCTATATAAGAAACATCCTTTGCAACTAAAATATCTCTCTCACAAAGGAAGGCAGATTTTAGGATTTCCAGCACTAAGCATGTATTCTGGTACTTGCATTTATGTGTGGAAGAAAACAATGCCACTTGTCTGTCAGAACATCTCATTATCTGCACATTACTTCTGAAAACTACCTAGACTGATAAATTTAAGGCCACAATATCAGAAATATCCTGAGATATCAGAGAACCAGCTTGAATAATCCCTACTATCTTCCTATGCAAATCCCATTTTTGTCACTTCCAATCAAAGACAGTCTTTTAGTGACAGCTGATGTCTTTTAGCCTCTGTCCTTTAATAGAGGCTCGAACTGTTCTCACAGAGATTTCTAAAATGCATACTTTTTTTTTCTTTCCCTTTTTAAAGGCTTTGGTCGTTATGAGTACCTTTAGACCCTCACACAATGTTTTTCGCTTACTGATTTTGTACATGGGTTTTAAGTTAATATTTATAGTGGAGATATAGTACAGATTACTCTGTTGCATAGGAAATGTATTTTCCCTTAAATTATATTTGTAATTGTGTTTTCGGCTGTTTGAATTTGAGAATTTAAATGTAAAATCGAAGATGTCAAGAATAAAGAAACTATGTCTGAGGTCCATATACTTATTTATGAATTCTACACAGTAAACCTTTTACTTCGCTTTCTAATGAGAGCGTGATGGCTGCAGGTGGGTGACAGCCCTGGGTGTTTTAATAGTTGAGAGAGTTGAAGAAGGTACCAAAGGATTTGAAGCAATAATGACTTCAGATATTCAGGCTGATTAATTAGACTTCCTCCCCTGCCCATTGCTGGTGTTTTACTGGAAGGCTGACTGTTCAGCTCAGGCAATGCATCAGTCAAAAGGGTGGGCCAATTATCTAACCTGCATATATTTAATTGGGAGGGAGTAGGAGGGATCCAAATTGCCCTGAGACCCAAAAAGGAACCGAATGACGCCTGTTAAGAGGCACTAGTAGGCTTTGATAAGACGTCACAGGAAGGAATGGTTGGGGATGTAGTCCCAGAGGAATCTTTTCTTTTACAAGTAAGAAAAAGATTCCCCCTTAATTGTAAAACATCACCATGTTTCAAGTAAGATATAATTTTTGGACTGTAAGAAATGTCAGCAAAATATTTCTATATTATTTTAAAATATACAGCCAAACTCAAGTCTTATTTATTTATTTTTGCTCTTTCTTAAGTATTTACTGTAATATGAATTGGTCTAACAAAACTTGTGATGTGTGATAAAGGCAATGATACATGATTTAAAATTTTGTGGTTCTTTCATCAGTGTGTAGAAGACACAGGGTTTAAAATCCACACATTCCGATATCTTTATAAATGACAAATAGGGGTGTTATTTGTAGAAATACTGTAATGTGTAAATAAACGAATATATGAATATATGGTACATATGACTAAAACGAATTAGGGGAAAAATGAAGAAAAATTATTCTCTATTGAATAAACAGTTAATAACAACTTTCTCTCATTACCTCTTTCTTCTTTTTTGTCATTCTGGAAATCAAATAGAGACCTGAGCCTAAGAGTCAAGCACTCTGCCACTGAGCTACAAATTTTAAACAATGTCTCTGGATTGTGAGATGAGTATACATAAAAATGTTGAGTTGTGCCTAATATTCAGCTAAGTTACATTTAAAAGATCTGGTGTCCAACTTTTTCCTGTAAAGGGTGGTCATGAGTGTAAACCTAAACGTATGTCTTTTTTGTAATCCTGTATTAAGTTTTAAAATTAGCATTGGGCTGTAAATAGTTTCTCATTAGGAATCCCCATAGTAATAACATGTGGCCACCGAAGCCAGTGCATCCCTTCCCCCCACCTGTTAAACTCTGCGTGGATATACATTTAATGATACAATATGAAGTCATGGGTTGTTAATAGGAAAAACAAACCCCATTTCTTGAGAATATAGCCTTTGTTTAATAAGACTATTTACTTTGTCAGGTAAGAATTGGGAATCGGCAGTCATCCACTTCAAACTATGATCTCATCGGAACTCAAGAGCTAAATCAGAACCCTGGTGATTAGTTCTTAGTTAGTAGCAAGCCCCAGGGAAAACTTCAGTGCACAGGAAGTGATGCTAATGATTCATCCAGTGGTAGCTGCAGGGCACAGGGCAGTGCAGAAAGAACCTCTATTTCTAACCCAGCGAAGTTTTGCCAGCAGCTGTCTGAGGTACATTTCTAAAAAGATGACATAGGTGGGAACAAAAACTGTGATGACTTGTCCATAAAAAGTCAGTCTCTACAAAAAATAAAAAACTTCCTTTCATTCTGGCTGGAAATCCCTAAAGCTCAGCCACAAACAAGAAAACCCTTCCTCTCCTCCAAGGTCCTGAGTTTCAGAATTTAAGTAAAATCTTAAAATCAGACTGGACTAAGCAGTGCCAACTTTAGGGCCTTCCTTGTAATTTAGACTGCTGACCTGGAAGCTTAAGAAAGTTAAACTTTTTAGAAAAACCTTCTGCTCTTTCTGAAGTAAACGTTCAGAGGGAAGATGTAAGTGATACTAAATTAAAATCTTTGGAGCAGCCAGCAGAACTCCAATTCTGGTTACCTCACCTGCCCTTCATGAATGTACTTTTATCTGTTGAAAATGATATCCACTTTACTTTTCCATAGGACTTATTTTCATAGTCTTTTCATATTCTTTGTACATTATTTATGTGCTGTTCAGAAGCAGTGTTGTATGTAAAAAGTGGGAGTTGGATAGAGAGAGGACTCAGCAGTGAAGAGCACATGGTGCTCTTACAGAGGACTAGGGTTAGCTTCACCAGCATGCACATATTCCAGTTCCATGGTATCTGACATCCTCTTCTAGCCTCTAAGGGCCACTTCACCCATGTTTCCATATCCCCACACAGACACACATGCATACATATAATTAAAGAGGTAGAAGTGCTGTTTTAAATTGAATTTTTTGCTCTAGTTTTGAATATTATATTCTTCATCCATATAATTCTGTGGCTGTCCTTTATATCAGATGCATTAATAGGTTCTTGATACAAATGTAGCAATTCTATATTATTCCAGCCCTAAATTCATTGTTAGGTTAACTATTAGATTTGCTTTGTTATTGGCTGTGGCAGTTCTTATGCTTGTATGCCCAATTTTCATTTTGTTATTATTGTGGATATCCGAATTTTGAAAAATGGGTGAGGTAACATGTCAGCAAACAAAGGCAGGTGAGTGGCTGTTGCTCTAGTATATTTGATTTAAACTTCCCAAGCAAGCTCCATCTGCAAAGGGGACAGAACAGAAAGACCCCTGATGGCTGTGATCTGAAGTTTGTTTCCTGCAGTTCCATCACATCCCACCAAGAAATGGGGCTGAGTAAATACTGTAACTGAGATTCAAACAGCAGATTTTAAAGTAAAATTTCTTGAAAACTCCTCTAGTTCTCTTCACATTGCCAGTACATTTATTTAAGAAGGTGCTGGTGGATAGAAACATAATCTATTTTACCCACATTTAAAAAAAAAATCTCTGTCATTCTACTCAAGGAACCCTCTATTTAGAAACATATATTGGGTGAAATCATTGCGGAAATAAATTGGAATGAAGCAACACCATAACTAAACAGAGTTAACATCAGATTTTCCAGGTAGTGATAGAATAGTTTCAGGTAGCTTTAGGAAATGGACATTTTTTTTAAAACAGGAGATCAATTTAATATTGATTTTCAATGATTGTGATTCTACTTCCATACATTATTTAAAATGATGGAACCTAGTGAGGCACACAGATCAGGGTCAAATAAATGTTTGCATTGCCCTTATCGGTATAGACTTCTTTCTGATGATTCCGAAAGTAGAAGTCTAGCTTGCTCATTACTGAGGATACACAAGCGGAGAGTTGTGAGCATTTACTTATTTTTGAGAAACCACTTGCAGAGTTGCAGGCTGGGCACCAGGACTTCCTGCACACAGCTAGCAGAGCCACATCTGCCTCCGGACTTGCTGACTTGGCTGCACAGCAGCCCCCTTAGGCCCTGCTGCCAGATCAGGTGTGGAGACACTGCAGAGCTGTCACTCCGCATGGTTTCCTGCAAGTCAGCTATCTCCTTCCCATCTGTGTTGATATTCTTTCATAGCTTTATTTTCCCCCTCCCTGCTTGTCTGGCATGCAAATATTTGTCTGATAAGTCTCAATTTGGCTCCAAGGCCAAATTCCCAGTTTTCAAGCAAAAGGGAATTTCTACAAGCATATATTTGTCCTTTAATTGTGCTTGCCATTATTACATAAATCCTAACCTTGAGACATTTTATGGTACCTACTGCATATTAGCATCGTTTTATATCTTGCTCTTAGTCTAGAAAATCCAATTCTATTAAGATCTACTAAATTGAACATTTTATTCACTTTCATGTTTAGATAATAGACTATGAAATTACACATAGAGTGGCTTTTTTTTTCCCCCCAATTTTATAATGTTCTTTTAAGCTAAAAAGTCACCGTTCCTCCCCTTTTAATTTTCAGCAGGAATTTTAGATAACTTTATTGTTGGCATTTTGAGGAGATTTCTTACAAAGTCAGGGCTACATTTCATAGATTTTATTTTTAGTAGCTAACAGTTTTTACATAGCAAAAGCTTGATTATTTGTGCTTTGCACCATTAATTGGTGTTTTCAACTATATTCTTGATTATGCAGCTAAAATTTTTCCTGAAGTGTCCAATCCTGCAGGCTTGTTCTTGCAAAACACCCCTTGAATTTATTAAGAGTGCTGTACTCACAATGGCCAACGGAGTGGGCTCAGTGGGTATCCTGAGTTTGAAAATGAAAGGGCGGATGATTCAAGTGTACCATCCTCTGATTAGAGAGCCATGAGCAGCTTCCTTCTCTTGCAGATTAACATCATTCCATGCTCTGTTTTCAAACAAGTAATATCTGTTCTAAAAGCAGAGCCTACCGATCTTGCTAGCACACCAAGGTCCAGTTTCAGGCCCTGGCCTGAAACAATCCATCAGTTTTCCTATTCTGCAAAGAATAAATCAGTATTGCCTTCATGTGTTTTGGCAGGTTTCCTTAGTTATGGGAATGTGGTTTGAAATGGTTTATGACTTCCTGCTTCTAAACAATAAGAAATAGTATGAGTGTCTTGGCCCTATTATGAGAGCATTTGTTATGGAAACTGTTTGGGGTGGAGTAAATGGAAAGACAAATAAGACTCTCAGGTGGGAGTAGTGTGGTCCCTGAGAGTTCAAATGTCTGTCTTCTGGATTCAGTCACGCCAGTAATGCAAATTCAGTGGTAATGCTAATTCAGTATTCTTAAGAATATTTTTAAGTTAGAGTCAGAAACTTGTAAGCTACGGTATAATTAATGTTAAAATCGTGTTTCAGAAAATTATAAACTAGACACTGGTCAGGCTTCCTATATTAAGTACAAGGGAATGAAATGCATATTCCTCCTTGAAAATTTAACAAAAGAACACTAACCAACTATAATGTCTCAGTAGTTGTAACAGAAGTTTTATAGGGAACTAAATTTTGAGGGGAAACAACCAAAGAAACTGGGTGTGATAGTTCATGTAAAGAATTCTAGTGCTTCGGGAGTCTGATACAAGAGTGTAGATGTGAATTCCTAGCCAATATCAGGTACACAGTGTGACCCTGTCTAAGTAAATAAGTAATAAAAATAAAAAGAACCACTATAGTCTACAATATTATTAGTAAAGAGGCTATATAAGAGATAAGCTTGTTTATATCTATATCTAAAGTCTTTTCATTATGACAAATACAAGTATGTAAACGGCTCGTGTCTAAGCTGAGGCAGTTTAAAATAAAAACACTAAACTGCACCTTTCCAAGTCTGAGGAGGTCACATGTAAAAACACAGTATTTAACATTTCATTGCAATCAGTGTATTTAACTGTTCTAAAAAGAAAGTAGGTGTTATTTGGACTACTCATTTTCACTGTATGGTAATAATCTCCTAAAGTTTTACATGTAATCTTCAGTTATTATCTTAAAAAGGGATCATAATTTTGCCCTAAGTACATAAAGTTGACCATATTTAAATTGCCTTAGCTCTGAAAAATGACTTTTGTTAAATTAGAGTTATGGAAAAACCTCAGAAGCTTTCTTCATCAGCGAAACAAAACAAGACCTTACACACATGCTTGCATCTGGGATGCCATCCAAAAGTGTTTAGCAGCTTGGCTGTTGCCACCTTCAGAAAACCATAATTTTCTTCTACTATCTGGACATCGAGACACAATCAGTGTCAGTGCTCACAGTCAGAAAGAGTACAGCAGCGGTTCAGTTATATTTCTCTGGCATATAAAATCTATGTTTTCTTCCTCAGGCCCCTATTTAGAGAACATAAAAATGAAAAATTGTGTACATAAATATGATTGTTCCTTGGTTTTGTTCTACAAGAATACTATCAACTGTAATTTTAAAAAATGTTGTGACACTCAGGATTAAAGCTAATTGCACATTTTAAAAATGATTACAAACACGAGGAATCATAATTCCAGAAGAAACTCTTATTTTTAACATGAGTATATATTCTTTCATAGTGATAAATAAGTCTTTTAATAAAATCATAGAACTACCAAAACCATAGAAGGAAAAACGAGCATGGGTGGTATCTTAAAAAGCATTCATGAACTCAGATTTTGTATAGACAACTTGGTCATGAGCATTAGTGCTGGGACCAAGGTGAATGTGTTCAGTCAGCACTCTTGGCTTCTAGTAAGAGAAGCTTAATATATTTCATGCAAAGCAAAAAGAGTGCATGGACTAAGTCTTGAAAAATAGATCAAAATCAACCCTCTTTGGTTGCCTGTTATTTTTGTGTTTACTTCTTTTATCTTGTACTGAAAATGATCAGATTGTATGTGTGTGTCTATCTAATGTTACGTCACCTTTGTACGTAAATTTACTGGTATTCTTTGAGGTAGCAATTTTTAATGTCAGAATATGTAGCCATGGTCCAGCTAAGAGTTGTCCCTTAATTTCATCAACCATGACTTTGAGAGATGCACTATGAGGCTGAAATAAACCTGCAGCAGTTTAACCTATCTGGCAAGGCAGAAATTTCCTAGAGGCGTCAAAGACGGAGGCTGTTAGAATAATACAGTGTTAATAGTGGACAGATACTTACTGTGTGCCAGATACTGTTGATGAGTATTATTTGCACTGTCCAATGTGAATAGCTGATAGCAATGTGCTATAAATAATCAAATGCTTTTCATCCATTATTTTATTAGTGCTAATAATTTCCTTATCAAATAAATAGTATCTTTCCGTGTGTTGTTGAGGGAATTCTTGTTAAAAATGTAGTTATTGAGTAAGAAAGTCCTAATTGAATATCATGTCTTCTTATTCCTGGTTCAGGTATAGATATTAACTAGGTGACTCTTAAAAACTGCCCGTGTGGGCTGGAAAGATGTTTAGCAGGTAAAGAAGTTTTGCAGGAAGGCTAAGGATCTGAGTTCTATTACTACAACACACATTGTAGAAGGAGAGAACCAACTCCCACAAGCTGTCCTCTTCTAGGCTCAGTGGCACATACATGCAATTGCATGCACACATGCTCATGAACAAGCAACCCCCCCACATATGCATTAATGTAAAAAAGGCAACAAAAAAAACTAATCTTTCTGCAAGAAGAAGAACAACATAAAATATGTAAAGTGTAAAAATCAGGAAATCAAACAGTACCGACCTACACAGTTTAGTGTCTTAATAGTATAGCAATGAGCCCTCTTGTAGCAATGAGCCCTCTTAGCCTCCTACTCGTGTCTTTCTAACCGTTTTCTGTGGTTGCTAGTCTCTCTGCTTTTCCCTTAGCAACTGCATCACCTAGGAATATACTCAGCTGCAAATAATGGATTGACCATAGTTAAATGGGGTTGGGGATTGGGTGGGGTTTGCTTTTCCCTTTTAGCACAGGTTTAGGCATCATAAGTCAGCAAGTTTCTGTGAAGAATCCTTGTATCACCCTCCTGACAACCAGCCTTAGTCTTCGATTTTCTTTTTCATATTTCTAAGAATGTGATTGTCTCCATTTTGTTTTTCTTTCAAATAAGGAGAAAAAAAATTGACAAAACAGACAGGAAAGTTTTTCTTTGGACCCACTTGCTTTCTATTTTGGGAAGGATTGCCTTTTCGAGGACTTTTCTATGTATCTCATTGCCGAGACTCGTGTCCCACGGCTTGCCTATGGTGCAGGCTGGAAGGGAGGATTCATATTTTCCCTTTTAGCTTTGATGACATAGGAAGGCAAGAGAAAGGATGGTTTATGCTCCCTGCCTTACTGTGACTGGAAGCAGTAACTCTCGGGTCTTCCAACAATTCTGCCAATATCTCCCACATCAATTAACTTTACTTAAGTTTCTTCAGTATTTTCTTTGCTCAATTCAATGACCAATTTATTTTAACTTCTGTAATAGGATTGCTTTCTGTCTTTTTTTCTGACCTCTAGAACTTCTTTCATTGATTTCTTTCAAATTCATGCCTCTCCAAGTATCCAGGAGGGAATATTCCCAAGAGGTTACACAAGAACCCCCTTATTCTCATGCCTTTCCTTGTTTCTGTAGATAAGACTAGAGAGTCCTAGAAAGGCCTTTAGTAATCTAAAACTACTCTGTTCCTCTCAACTACCAGGCCTAGTTTTCTTCCCAAAGTGTTACTAAATAATGTTTTCACAATTGTATTCAGTGAAAATGTAGGCACAGTATAAAATCACTGATATATAAAATCTTAATCACCAAAGGACTTTCTCAAATATCTATCCTTGAAATTTCAGAGTGTTAGCAATCATCTAAGAATATGGGTGCATCCTCAATTCATCCAGGTCAGCAGATGTTTATTGTGTGCCTGCTGATATGTGGGACTCTATAGAAGCCAGAGGAAAAGTAATCAACAAGATAACGTGAAAACTTTTCCTTACAGTTTATGTATGGGATACATTTAACATATACATTGCTTTTCCTACAGCCATCAGATGTGTATTAAAGGGATTACTCTGCATGTAGAACTATCATAGGCACACACAGTTTATGAGCCAAAAGATAAGATTCTTGCTATCACTTAACAGTGATATCAACAATTTCATTATGTCCCGGGCATATATGCTGTGTGGAATTCAGTAACATTCTTATTACCTGATGCAAGGATGTAAATGAACACATGTATGTGTGTGTGTCCACACTCACTCGATACATATCTGAACTTTGGAATTACAGTAATCCATATACTTGTTTCAATTTGTAATATATTCTTTGTGGATGGCTTGCAATATAGCTGGATTTTAAAATAAGTCTAGAAGTTAGTATACATTTATTGGATTGAATTCTAACAACTTTGACTCCCTCCACCTTTATTCCTTTGCTTTATTGAATTTAACTTGAATGAAATCTTTTATTTGTCTAAGTCTATTTCTGTCTAGTAAGGAAGTTGAAATTGATCATGCCTTGACTTTGTGGGCCAGCAGAGAACCATGACATTCCAGGGTATTGATTTTGTGGTGTTAAAGGGTGACAGATTCAGTGTTAAAGTGCCAGGAGAGAATTGGGTTTTGGATTGTACACCATAAGCAGTCTTGGCTTTTGTTGAGACAGGACTGGCTTTTTAAAGTAAAGAATGGAATCATGATACTTTAGTTGTTTGTACTGCTTATGCTTAGAAATACTAATTTCACTGGGCCGTGTTGATACTCTTCTTTAGTCCCAGCACTTTGGAGGCAGAGTCAGGAGGATCTCTGTGTTTGAGGCCAGCTTCATTTACAGAGTGAGTTCCAGGACAAATAGAGAAACATTGTCTGGAAGAAAAAAAGAATTATTAATTTCAACCGAAATTCCATAACCATGTGTTTTGAAATAAATAGTTGCATGTGTAATGCATATATTACTTATCTAAATGTATGTAGCTTGGAGCATATGTGTGTATGTTTGTACCCTTAAAGTATACTTTATGTTAGAATGTTGAGTAATACTTTCAGTCAACATGACCAATTCATTCCAAAGCACATTTATTAATATATATAGAAACTGCTTGAAAATAACAAGTCTTGTTAGTTCTCACACTACTCATCCTTACAGATATCACTTTGAAATTAGCATCTGTTGTGCTTTCCTTTATTTGGGTACCACAGCATATGAGTTGTAATATCCCACAGTTCAGATTGTGGTTGTTGCCTTCTGGGACATAGAATATTGACAAGTTACATTATGATGACTGATGTAAGCTTGAACTAAGAAAAGATGACCATGGCCATCTTTCATTATTCCATTTCCCCCCAGCATTTGTTTTTATAAATGCAATGACCTTTAGTGAACATGTTGAAAATAACATTTTGATTATATGATAATTGTGTAGAGACTCTACTGAGCCAAATCCAAGTGTATCTTCCAAACTAATCAAAAGTGCATGTGATTCATGGACTTTAGCCAATCCATCATAGTCATCTTTCAATTTATTTCCGGTTGTTTATCCAAGTTCGTATTCTTGACTAAGATCCTAACCTGCAAAGAAGAATAAAATGTATTTCATCATGTATGTTTGTTCTGTTTTCTAACAACATAAGTATTTTGCTTAAGCAGATTTGCTAGGAAATGACAGCTTTGAAAAATTGGACATAGGAGCTGCTGGAAGCATTTCAGTTCTGTGCAATCTAAATAGTGCAGAAGGGAAAATGAAATATCACCGTGTTTTAAAGATGTCAGTTTTTGTCAAAGATCCTCTTTCACTCTTTGGCTTAAAACAAATGGAGTAAATCAAGAATGTGTCTGTTTCAAATGTGCATGCATCCTCACCGAGCAAACTCTTCCTCCTAGATGTATCTGTTTGGATGCAGGGGATACTGCTATTCTCTTGGCTTAAATTTTGGTTTTGCGAATTTTGAGGTCTTGTTATTTCATAATAATGGAGTATCCTTGAAAGCAGAGGAAAATCTGTTGGCCTCACATCTCTAAGTATATAATTATGTGCATATATGGTTTAACATTCAGAAGTGTAAATATTGCTATAATATGAAGTACGTGTTTGTGTGTGTGTGTGTGTGTGTGTGTGTCTGTCTGTGTGTGTGTGTGTGTATGGTGTGTAAAAGAAGGGAGATGGAGATAGATGGTGAGATGGAGAGGAAGAATCCTATCTTGTAAGAGACTAAAGAAGCAAGATCATGCGTTTGAAGACATCCTGGAGAACATAGTGAGACCATGTATAAAACAAAACAAGACAAAGCAAAACAAAACACTAAGAGCAAACTTGAGAAGTCTAAGCTTAAATGCTAAACTGTTTATAGATATATTAAAACTATGGATCTTTAGAAACATTTTTAGAGTTCAAGAGGCACAGCAAGTGTGACAATATCAGCCTTTAATCAAAAATTCATCCGTAATTGGAATGGCAATGGGGTGTAGTATGCTTAAGAATAGAGAGATTAGAGGCAACTTCCTGGCCTTAAAATTCCACTGCTGCCATGCTTTGAGTCTGTAATCTGGCCAAGTTATTTTCTCAGCCCTGGGTCTTTCTTTGTTCCCTGTGATTGCTGATACTATCTGTTTCCTACCGACCTTGTTCATTGGCCTGAGATCCTGTAAACATCCAGCAGAATGTTAGTTATTATCACTAATTGAAAACTATTTACATGTGAGGAGGCCAAGAATGGCAGCAGAAACCTTAAGAATTAATTCAGAGGGGAAAATAAATGTTCAAGAAATTTTTCAGGGATTCTGTAACAGTTTCTTTCAGGACAGTAATAGATGAACATTGGGCAATGCTGTTATTGGTTTAATAGAAGAACCACTTTTCATTATGATTGAATATGGAATAAACACATTCAGCAAAGTATTTTAGAGATTATTCTAGAAGGGAATAACTGGGAAATTCTGGTTCCAGATTCCATAGGCAATCGGCTAATTTAAAATTCATAGGCTATCCTCAAATTTTTTTGTTTCTGTTAAAGAATAAGTGTCCTGTAAATGCTTATATATTTTAATTATTGTTTCTTCCCACCACAGTTAGTGACAGTGGTTATTTTAGTCATATTAACTTCTGAAATGGCTTTCAGTAATTCTTTGTTCTCTTATGAGCATAGTTCACCCCTTATTATAAAGGTATCAGGTAATATAACTTTATCTGCTTTATAATTTACCGTGTTCTATGAAAAAGATTGATTTATCGTGGTATACACTAAAAGCATCCTCATGTGATTTATTTATACATTTTACCCTGTTTTAGAGCCCTTCAGCTTTTCCTATTAATAGGATTGTCATTTTTATGTATGGATGGATTCTTGGTATAGGTTGGCTTTGAGCCATAATGTTATCTATCCTTTTAACTCTTTGAAAACGTTGACTTATTGTTATTGCTTTAGTGCAAGCTCAATTTTGTTTCAAGTCTGTGATGACAAAGGTCACTTCATTAGGCTCCTCAGCCCCTCAATTGCCTTACTCCCTGCAGTCTCAGACTATCCTGCACTAAGTACCATCAAAAAAAAAAAAAATGCCCTGCTTCCATTAACAAAAAGTGAGCAGGGAAGAAAAAGCCAATTATTTGCAGCACATAAAATCCTTATGATAATTTGGTAGACGTTAATTAAACTAATACATCACAGTGCACTTATAAAGACAAAGAAGAAAAAAGGGAAGTGCATAATCTTTTTTTTTTAACTGTTACAAAACACCATATTGCTTTGTGATTAAGTGCTGTGACCTATTTTAAAATCTAAGATTTGCAGTCTTTTTCATACAATATTAAACATATTAAAAATCCAGTGCAATATTGATTAGAACCACACCCTCCACAAAAGCTTGAAATGAAGCTATATTAAAGCATAGCCTAAAAGTAATTTGTATTAATTTCTTATGATTTTTAAACTGTTAAAAGTAAAAATTCTAAAACGTCATCCAATGCAGAAATTTTTTTTTAATCACAAAGGATCTTTTCCTGCTTATTTTAAAGCTGTATTAATTTTTTGCATTGCCATATTTTATATAAGCTCACTGGCATTTTTAACATAAAGTCCACTATGCAAGAGAAGAAATTCTTTATTTCACACCTAGGGTTACTAGGATTAGAGACATTTTTTTTGAACAACCTCTTTCTGAAATGTAGCTTTTCTGATGTGTAATATTATAATTTAAGTATAAATAAAGCGGAAGTGAGGATTGGAAATAAAGACGACAAAGGGTTCTTTGTGTGCTTATGAGTGTGTGTTGCATTTGTGTATGGTGTTCATTCACCGGAGTGCATACGCAAAGATCAGAGTGCCCTGCTCTATAAATCTTTAGCATATTCCCTTAAAATATGGTCTCATATTGCACCTGGAGGTCATAGTGGCCAACAGTCATCCACCTTCCTCTTCTCTTACTGTACCACCGTTGTAAACATAAGCACAGTCATGCCCAGGTTTTCATACACATTTGGGGATTTGAACTTAGGTCCTAATGCTCATGTAGCTAGCACTTTTACCCAGGGGGCTGTTTCCCAAACCTTGAAGACATTATTGTGATCCCAAATCTTCATTGTTTTATTGAGTTGGCTTTGCCACTTCTCTGGACTCCAAAAATTGTCAGTGGTAAAATGTATGATGTCATAGAGGAAGAACACAGACAATCTCTTATCTCCAAAATTACATTTTTCCTATATATGCCGTATTAATATAGTGTATGTCTGTGCACTAAAATTGCCATATGAACACATTCGCATCTAATCCTTAAATTACTCCCTAGAAAAACATTTATTAAAAAGTCTAGCAATTTCTAATGGTAATTAAGGATAGATGTTTGAGATTGGTAAGCCACAAATCACATTAAAATAGAATCATTTTCATTTTTACCCACCAAATAGACTACATAGCCTGTGTGCCAGATTTTGCATTTTGAGTCTACTTTGCCTAAAGCTGGCTGACTGGATTTATTTTTCTTCTGAGAACTTAAATGTGTTCAAGGAACCATTGTGACCTGTTGTGTTTACGTTGTGTGCTGTTACTGGGCCAGACTGGTGATTGGTTTGGGCTCCCCAAGCATCTCACCATTTTCCAGACAAGTGAAACTTCAGTGGCATTTGAGGACTGCAGAGCTAGTTCTTGACTTCCTCTCAGGAGCTTCTCTTCCTCTTTTTGCAGGCAGGTTATTGCTTCAGCATAAAAAGAGTAGCCAGTGCTGCTTTTGTGTCTGAGGGTGGCCAATACCATGGTCTGAAGGGGATCATGGTGATAGTTTAAGCTTGTATCATTTTACCTTTTCATCGTGAGCCTTAATGAACGCAAATGCATTATTATTTAACTTTGATCCAGTGTGAATGAAACTGTAAAGCTGTGATCCTTTCTATCATTTTTAATTAAATAGTGTAGAGCAGTATTTGGATTAATCCCTATTACTCCTGGATTCAAAGAATTGTTTTCTTTGAAATAGTTATTTTAAATTAAAATTTAAAAATGAACTAAAATGAGAAAAATGCTTTAATACATATAATAAAACAGAAACCAGCTAATGTATCATTACCTTAGCTTTTTCTTAACAAATAGTTTGGTTGCATGTTTTTTTTCTCGAGAGTTATTGACATGTTGCCTACATATGATGTTCAATATGTCCAGGAGGGTTAATTTTTGTTTCTTCTATTGCAACTATGTGCTATTATATGTAGGTATATTTGAGGCAAGGAAAGGAAATTGGGAACTGCTCAAGACACAGTTAAGAGGGAATCTCCAGTGTACACAGAAATTTCTCATGATCTCCTCTCTTATTTTCTTTATCTATTGCCTTTCTCCAATGCAATTTGTTCCCTGTCCTTGGGCTCTAGCTTAGCCACGTTTAAAGTCAATCAGTCAATAAAACCCCTTTCCTACTATCCTTACCAGCTTCCTCTGATTCCTCTGATTCTTTGGGAGATCTCAGATCTCATACCTACTTGTTTTTCATCCTTGACTCTCAGCAGTTGCCCTCCCTCAGAATCAGACTAGTCTCTTGGGTTGCTACTTATTTCTTTCTATGCCTCTTACTAGACTGGACTTTATATAACCTTAGGTATTCTTGCTGACACTGTGATTCTATGATTCTAATAGGAAGCCAAGTCAATCAATATTGATTGCTTGGCTATCAGCCCATGGGACTCTTTTATTAAGCTCCAAGTCATTCATACTCTGAAGTAAGTGCAAGCTATTTAAAGTGAGAAATGGGTGTATATCACAATAGTATTTCCTTTCATGGCTGATTCAGTGACCCATAGTTAAAAAGACATCTGTTCTTTAGAAATGTGGGAACAATATTGACAAATGTGACGTGTGTGTGTGTGTGTGTGTGTGTGTGTGTGCGCATTCCTGCATTCAGGTCAAGTATGATAAATACATAAGCTTCAAGAAATCAGTATAACATATTAATTTATAATGGTCCAGGAAATGTATAAATATTGTTTATTATTCCTTAGACCATGCTCCAAATGGAGACACTTACCATTGTAACACATTTGTCTATTTTTAAAATCAGAATTAAACAGTAATTTATGTGCAAACAGTGTAGTGAAAAGTGGATTTGATTAGGAGCCCCCAGATGTGGTTTGTGTTCCAGAGTTTATTGTTTATCTGTTTTATTTTGTATAAGAAGATTCTTTATTCTGGGCTCTATATCCTCCAATGTGAAATGAGTAAAGGTACAATTGCTGCTTCACAAGGCCTTTGCAAGGTTAAGTTAGCAAGCCATGTATGATATTTTAATAAACCCTGTTGTGAAGAAGAATGTCTTTTTTGGTATATTTGGAGGTTCAGAGAAAAAGGTATAAAAGTGTATGACATTTATATTTTACATGATACAGGTTCTTTCATAAGGAAATAAATAAAAGAAACAGAAAGACATGTTCATTGGTTGGATTTCCCAGAAGTGTAGAACCATTGAGAAGTGTTGGGACAAGGCATGCAAACCAATGGTTACAGACTTATAGGAACAGCATGGTATGTTTGTGCAGATTCATTCGTGGCCCTGTGTTTTCAGAGTTTTTTTTATAGGATATTTTTTTTCCTGGAGCTATACACACATTTCAGCTATACACAAGACTTTCAAAAGATAACAAGATGACCCTGCTACAGGGAGAAAGGCTAAAGGAAGGTGAAGGGCCATCTGCTTCCTCTGGTCAACTGTGTGCTGTTATTGGGGTCCTGGATGCTAGCTCCATCAGCTCTACATGAGTGTCACTGTCATTAATAATCATCACAGTTATCAGTTTTGGTAAATTTCGTAAATATATCATAAGAAATGATCAAATTCCTATTTGTTTTCCTTGTTTGGCAGTCATGTTCTCAAATATTAGTAATAACTTCAGTTTCTAGATTTTAAAAATTAGTATGAATTTGTTTTCTGTGTTATGGAATATGCTCTGTTTTTTATGAGATACCTCTCTTTTTCCTCGATTTGAACATCACTCAAGGAAAAAATAATGCATATTCATGGAGTTATTTTGCATACTGCCAATTATATGCAAACACATTCAACAGACACGTGCACTTAATCTTCTCCAATTACATAGGTACATGATTAGAATTGAAGCATACCTAATGAAAACAAGTAGAAAAATACATACATTTTCTTTCAGAGAATGTATTTATTTTTGTGGTTTTGGATTTGTTTTTTTTTTAAGAATCATAGGTTAAAAACAAGTTTATTCCTATGTGGGAGAGTTCTGCATTTTCTTATTCCTTGATCTGAGTCCTTTTCCTATTTTCAGAGTGGTTCAATTTCTCTCTCTTAGCACTTGTCACTATTAATATCCTGGGAGCACAAGAAAAGGGGAAGAGTCATTTTTGCAAGCCAACTACTTTCTAATAACTTTAGTAAACTACATTCCTCTATTAATTGTTCTTTTAGCTAGAAAATGAAAGGTGTATAAAATGTAGTGGTAGCATCATAGGAAGGGGTCCAGAATGACTCAGCTTGAAGTGTGTATGTGTGTGTGTGTGTGTGGTCGCTCATGTATATGTGTGTGGGCGGGGTGGGGAGAGTTGCCTGAGTGATAGAAATGAATTGAAGAGAAAGGTTGGAAGGGGAAGACTCTGTCTCTACAACTTCACCTGAATTGGACCTGACTGAAAGATTGGTTGAGTCTGATTTACTGGAGCTATCTCCGTAGTGGTTGTGATCTGAAAATTGCTTCCAGGGCCATTTTAATTAGCTGTTTCAAATCAAAGCAAACACATCCTGTTAACATGCATTTCTATTCTGACCCTTGCCAACACAGTTTTCAGAACTGTGATTTCTAAATGCTTCTCTATGAGCTCAATGAAAGATTTGAAATGCACAGTTTTGTTTCTGAACATTAATCTTTAATGGTGAAGAAGGAATCCATATTTCTTGACTCTAGTGACAAGTGGATATTAGCATACAGTTGCATTATTCTGTGCATCAAATCCTAAAACTATTAATACCTCTCCATAATTAAATTATATTGCATGCCAGGATGGTGCATATATTATTTAAATGTGTGATATTCCTGGGTATGATTCTAAGTTGAAATTATAAGTCATTGTTAAAAATAAAACATTAAACATTTTGACTCTTTTGACTTTTATTTTTTAAATGTTTCCTTTATTCATTTATTTATTAAAAGCCTTGTAGAAAACTTTGCATAGTTCAGATCTTTAAGGAAAAATACATGACTCTCACATGGGGAAGGCAAAAAGAAGCTTAAAGCTATTCTTATATTGTCAGACTAAGCTTAAATAATAGTTACAAACATGGGAGACAATATGTGCTAGCAAAGCACATAGCATTTGCTGCCATCCGAAGAGCTCTGTTCTAAGATCTAAAGTCATAGGACAAAGAATGGGAAGCAAGGATGTCCACAAAATTTTACAATTTCAAAATTACATTTATGATACCATGAAACAACAGATAATTTGATTTACTTAGTTATCAGTTCCCAAATATGCATTCATTCATTAACACAATCTATTACCAACCAATCATGTGCAGAATCAAGGAAAGAATAGGTGGAGGCAACATGATGCTTACCCTCAGGGATGCCACTGTGGACTTGAATATTACAGAAGAATTAAGGGAATAACTATAAGACAGCCAAATATGTCATAAGTACTATGGAAGCACGCCATGTATGGGCAGGACACAGTGTAAGACGATGAAATATTTTACAACCTTTATGGTTATGTGGTGGTTACAAGTTGATTTGCAGATAGAACATAAAAAGAAATCTTTCAAATATCTTCAGTACATAAGCTTGAATTAAATGTATACTGATATGAATCTCATGAAATGAGATTAAAATATTTCAGGTGTAATTTTATGATTAGATCATTTATACTTGTGATGTGATTATATAGTTGATAAAAATGTTTCTTGGAATAGATACAATTTAATAAGCAATTGTGACATTTTAAAGCTGATTTAACTTATGAGGTTAATATGGGTAACTCACTGTCAAGGACATTTCTAAGTGTAAGCCTCCTTCTCAAATACAATTAATTTTCAAATTAATCAGTCATTTTGCTACATTATTTTATTACTTTTATAAGCAAGTTGATAAACATTCACAGGAAGACAGCATCTACTTTTTTTCCTAAGTTTCTATTTGCATACAGGTTTGTTGTGACCTTGGAAGTTAAATTGATTATTTCCTCTCCTCATCACTATTTTTAAACACTGAATCAAGAACTTCTTTACCCTCTGAAAATGACATTATTCTTTTGGTGATTTTCAGGCTTATTAAAGATTTTACTATCATCATTTGTAACATCAAATTAAAAAAGATTCTCTGTGTAGTTTCTGGCATAGAAAGCAGAAATTAGCCCATTGATTGGCTTCAAGTTCAGAAAAATACTTAACACCATTTAAAGCTTACATTAGCACCAAAATATTTTAAAGGCATGTGTATTATCACTTCTATTTGTGTAAACTACATACAAAGACAGGGAACACAGCCTGACATCAGTCATGACTTTGAAGCACAGAGTAATTAGTGTTTACCAGAGATCCGCAGTCCATTTGTGTAGCTCATGTAAATTGCTAGTCTGCTATGAAGAGAGAGTGAGCTATCTCATGATTTCATTTAGAGACTAAAGCTACTAGGAGGGTGTGAACATTTCCATCTAGCTCGTATCTCTGACAATTCAAGGCTGAGTAAGTTAAAAAGCATCTGCAGCATAATTACCATAGCACTTTATTCTGATTATAGAATATAGCCTCCACACAGTCCATCTTCTCTCTCTCTCCTTGACATTTCATAGCTTTGAAAGGCTTGAACCTTGAAACACAATTAACTCAATGATTCTTATACCAACTAAACATTTCTTGTCAGAGATCCTTGGGATTAGCCTGCTCTATTGATTTAAATGCCCCAGGGTTCTTAATTGTAGTGAGAACTACTATGTCTCTACGACTTCTGGAAAAGGTTGTGGCTACCACTAATACATCTTTAGGGATGAAAAGAACACCATTTGCCAAGACGTGCAGTTCCAGCTTTGCAACTAGGCTGGCAAAACCCTACTCACATCCCTGTAAAGCACACATATATTTTTGTATTTTTTATAGGTGGATACAGTGCAGACCACGAACCCACCTGGCCACATTGAGGAATCGTGTAAAATCAATGTATGTGCTCGTAAGTGAAATACATGCCAAGTTCCAACTCAATATGTTGGATCCTAATAGACCTGAATCTGTCTTATGTAGAAAGAAATTGATTCCTAAGGGGCAAGATCACTAGCTCATTAAAGTGAAGCCCTAATTTTGAAGAACACACACACTCAATAAAAAATAAAAAAACTGCAAAAAGAAATCACACTGTACTTTGCGAACAAGTGAAAACAATGAAGATCTGAAAATGGACTTACAGAGGGATGTGAGAGAGGGGTTTTGAAATCTTATAAATATCGAGAAAGAGAGAGAGAAGGAGAGAGAGAGAGAGAGAGAGAGAGAGAGAGAGAGAGAGAGAGAGAGAGAGAGAGAGAGAGAATATGAATCAGATGTCGCCAAACTCAGGAGTGTTATAAGAAGAACAGAAAACTCTTTCTTTGCTTTGCAGTCGAATAGAATCAAGTTAAGAGTGGCCACATCTATACATCCTTATTTCTCCTTATTAATGTGGAGATTACTATAAACAGGTTTTTATTTGCCTTGCGTGAACTCATTGAATGCATTATGTAGAAATCATCAGGGTCTGTGCTAGATCAACAAAGGAGTGGAAGTGTATACCTCAGGACCGAATTCCTGAAAATTAGAAAACTTAATGCTATTTGATAAGGCCTTAAGGAAAATAAAATACCACTGCCAATCAGGGAAAGTGAAAAACTGGAGGATTTGAGAGGAAATACAAGTTAGGTCATTCCAGTATCCACTGAACATGATTTATGCTGTTGTAGAAACAGATGTAGGATCACATCATATTTAAAAATCTTTTCACAATCTCTTAATGAGTTTAGGATAAGCCACATATTTGTTCAAGGAGTACATGGCCATCATGTCAATAGGAAACTGGTCTTTTACATTTGTGATCCTATTCATTCATGTGTAGAGGTAGGGTCTTTTTATAAAAGAAATAAAAAGAAGGATGAGCTGCATGCAAGAAGCTCTCCGCATTATTACTACTTCCTCAATGGAAGACACTATATGAACTTGCAATCTAATTTCCGTGAGTGTGAGTGTAGGTGTGTACAATGCTGTGTGTAGAAGGAGATTAAATGTAACCATTAACATTTGCACTTTGGTCTGTTACCTAGAATGTAAAGAGGTCACTTAGGTCAACTTTCCTGAGCTGTTTCATCTGTTATTATTAATGGTTATTATTCACAAAGCAAGTGATTCTAAAATAGACTGACTACTGCAGAATTCCTCCAATTAAATATGATATTTGATGTGATCGAGCCATTTATATTAAGATGGCACTGATGTCTGGTAATAATGAGTGTAGCTCATGTGAAATTAGTGTGCAGACAGTTGAAAATGCATATTATACTCCTTCAGGCTGTTTCTTTAGTGACAGGACGTGAATGAATCATAGATGCTAATATAGAAGGGACTAGGGAAATATTACTTTTCTTAATCATAGGTTTTTATCCTGTCAGTAGGTTATGTTCATTTATCCCCTACCTTTGTTAGACCTACAATATGTAACAAATAATTTTATGTTAGCAAAGATCACGTAGTGTATATTTGAAACAGATGGATGTATTTTTTGTAATCACCATGTGCCATAAAAATTTTGAAACTACTCTCCTTTGGTATTTTTAATTTTATAGTTGAATTTTTACCTCTTCAATGTGACAATCAATTGCAGCTGTCCCCTATCTATAATGCTACAGAGATTTTGTCCTTATTTATGCTATTATATTAAATTATAAGACAAACTGTATGATTAAATTGTATTTAATATTTTTTGTGACCAAAACAATAAAAGAAAACTACTTTATAAGATGCCTATGTTTTCTACTTCATTAGTTCTTTTAAGCGCATTGTTGCATACAGTATGTTCCTCTTACTGGTTTTTACAATGCTTGCATTTTCATTGGAGAATAAGGAGCTTAGACAATGAAGATTAAAGATTTTTAAATATATTTTAATTTAGGTATAATTACATTATTTCCTCATTCCCTTTCCTCCCTTCAACACGTGCTTTGTCTCCTCTTCCCAGTTCATCCTATTTCTCTCTCACCCTTTGTCTCCCGCTTAAGTTGATGACCTCTTTTTCTTTATCGTTGCTACATATAAATATAGATACATGAATATATACATACAACTTGATCAGTCTGCTTTTGTTGTTTGTGTGTATATGGTTTCAGGGCTGACCACTTTGTATTGTATAAGCATTTAAGATGTGAGTCCTTAGAAAAGACTCATTCTCCCTCTCTTAGCAGTCATTAGCTGCTTTTGAGTAGGGGTGGTGTTTCATAAGAATGCCCTCTTTCTATCATAGCATGACTATTGAAACTGACATTGTTCAGATATTGCCTATGAGGCCATTTCTGGGAGAAAGAGTCTCATAGCCAACTTCCTGATAATCTAACTCTTATAATCTTTCCACCCTTTCTTCAGCTACGTTCCTTGAACATTATTAGGTACGGGAGTTGCTCTGAGGTTGCATCTGTTGGGATTAGGTTCTACACAGTCCATTGATCTCTGTAGTATCAGGAAACTTCCCTGAATATTTGCAAATCTGTGTTTGATTTCGATTGTAGCCAAATCTGAGAAACTGCTTTGATACTGAAGTTCAAATAGGTCTCTGATTTCTACAATCAGTTAAATAATTTTTAACTTTAATTTCTAAAACTTGATAATTTACACATTTTTTTAATTTATAGTATCTATAAGATGATACTTCATGCTGATGCCATTATTAATAAATAATGATCATCAGTTTTCCATTTTAATTGACTCAAAACACAACCCACGCTTTAAGACCAAGGTAACAAACTTCACAGTTGTTACTACTGTGCTTTTGATTTAACGAAAAGGAAACACATACCATGGTATAAAAAATTATGCTCCTGGATCAATAGATCCCCTCTAAGTTAATTGAAGCAAGCAACACCCAAGTACAAAATCATTCCATTTACAACAGAGAAAACCGTTTTGTTCTGCCTAGAGTTGAGTGCATGCCCTGGCAGAATGTAAGGGGGGAGAGAACCAGTTTTTCTTGCTCTTTACCCTCTAAGGATTGATTTGCCCATAAAGGTCTCCATGACTTCAAAGGCATCTTTGGACTTGGATCAGGCTGGGTGAGTTCAGAGGAGAGGCAGACACTAGCCCCTGATGTTTATTGCTGTGGACTCTTTCATCTAATGGTGATTCGTTGCTTACAGGAAGCAACAGAGTAGTCTTGTGACTGTTAAAATTTCAAGATTAATGTTTTGTTGCAAAGCACCTCACACAGGAAACAGTGCTTTCATTTTACTTTCCTGCTACTACTCCAGCAGTGGAAGTTCCAGGAAACAGTAGTAAACAAAATGAAAGCAAATTTCTATATCTATAGATCTAGTATATATTCAGAATATACGTCACTTTTATTTTTTCATTGCAGCACACTGACTTGCAAAGTGATGCTGCTCTCAGAATAAAACAAGTGGCATGGCTGAATGTTTCTCTTTTTTTCAGAGAATTTGTTAAGTGAACTATTTTTTGTTTAGCTAAAGTTCTAGTTATCTGTGCATTCGCTCTAAAAATAAAACTTAATTTTATCACATTAATTGATTTTTACAAGATGAGTAGTTGAGATGGGAGACTTATAGACATCAGCCTCTAACTTCTAAGCCTCTCTTATGATCCACTTTCTAAGAATTTTATGGATTTTCCTCATCCTTCTATTTTATTTGCTCAGAGATGCTTGCTCTATATGTGCTGGAACAGCTGTGAATGAGACTATGCTCAAAAGTTGCATGCAGACTGTGTTATCAGCTTTTCACATTAAAAAAATATCCACCAAGACAAAAAAGTAAAATTAGAAAATATTAAGGATTTATTGAAATTATGATTGCTTTTAATTGTGACTATTTTTTGAATGCTAGTTGTGTTACTGCTGTGTTTTGATAAATAAAATTAATTGAAAACTGAACTGACTTTTGGTGTTTTTCAGATCACTTTGTAAACATAAGTTACTAAAAGTCAACTCCATTCTGGCAATGTATTAATTATTCCCTTTCCTATTACCAACCTCCTAATAAAGACATTAGTATTGCCATTATGCCTGTCTTATGGCTGGGAAATTAAGGCAGAGTTTCAGTTACTATGTAGAGCTACAAAGCTAGCAGGAGATAGAGCTTGGCTCTGAGTATTTACACTCTGATTCAAAGGGTCACCCTCTGAGCTGATAGAGTTTAGGCCCCAAATACTAAAACAAGAATATGAGTTTGCTGAGTTGTGTTCATAAATTTGGTGAGTAGAGATGAATTCTTTGATTCCTTGGAGGACAGATCTATCAGCATGAAATGGAGTCAGTCTGCCTGACTTGGATTTAAACAGTATTCTGAAGTTCTAGCATACAGAAATATTGGTTAAAGATAGACTCTGATATAAACGATCTGCTTTAAATACTGTAGACAGGAAAGAAGGAAAATTCTTTTCAAATTTACTTGCTTTGTGGGCTAAACATATGTTACTATAAATATGTAATTTTACATTGAAAAATTTGAAATGCAGATTTTGCTTCCAGAATCTAGGAGGACTGAAGAAAATACCAACTGTATTCTTTAAGGAAATAGACTTCACAATAGATTGGACATTCCGTGTGCAGGCACACTCATGGTAGCTCAGAGGGCAATGTTCTGAATTTAGACTGCTTGGATCTGAAATATTACTTACCAACTGATCATTAGCACAAACTATATCTCTCTGCTTCCATTTACTCATACACAACATTTACAAAGTTAACAACAGTGTCTACCTCATAAATTAGCAGTGACCAATTATGAAGATTAATGTGTGCAGCATTTGGATGGCATACTATGAACTCATTCAATGTTTCCAATCATTAATTTTCTTATTGGTGTTTTTATAATTGACATTGAATGTACTGGAGTGGGTGTGGCAGATGTCCATGAGCCAAGATTGGGCTAATATAATTACCAAAATTTGATAGGAAAATTTCTACAGCAATTCAGCAGAATCAGGCAGACATAGGTTCTCTAAGAAAATCCATTAGCTTCTAAGGTGTTTAAACTCAAAACCTACAGCTCTGTGAGCTATGGTGTTCTCAATCATGTACAAGTGAGAGTGAACTGGGAAAACAATGTTCAACTCTTTGTCTAAGCCAAAGATGGAAGTATATATAAGGCCAAAGACAACGTTTGAAGGCTATCTTATCTACAGGCAAAAGGATATAGACTTTTCTCCTGTTATCGCGATCCAAAAATTGTAAGTTATTTCTAAAATATCATAAAAACTAGTGGTACAATAATTTACATAACCCCTGGGCAAAAGGTAATTTGGGTTGTTTTTGCAAATGTCTAAGAAGTATTTATTTTATAAAGAGTATTTATTTTATTTTAAAAATTGTTAAGTACCAAGTGTGCTGTGTTTATTAGGTGATAGGGCTTGAATGCACAAAATAGAAACAAAATATATGCTTGCGCAATTGAATTGGATAAAATTTAATATCTGCATACCAGTGGCTTTCATTTGAAGCTCTGTGATTGCTTGAGCACTGGAGAGAATAAGACAAATACTGCCACCTTCGTTTTCACCTATTCAAATCTCCTTTTCAATAACGTAAGATGATTGGTAGCTGCGTGTGGAAATGGTAGCCTCAGACATGGCGCTGTCTTGAAGCATATCACCTCCCTTGTGAAATAGGAAAAGATTCTGTGTTAAGTTCATATCACAGTTTATAAGTGGACAGTTTGAAAAGAAACAAAATCAACTTAGGATTTTTATTAGATCAGAAGTTTTAGAAATTTTTACTGTTTAAATGGCAGAGCAAGACCCCGTGTGTTTTGTGGATGTTAACAGCAGCACAACAAGGGATCCTATACTCTTTTCGGTAGATTTACAATAGGAAATTAACGTCTCTGTGATTATAAAAGAATCTACCCCTGCCAAATGTACAAAAATGAACATTTCTCATTTTGAGACCCAAGCACTCTTACAAGTACAATTCAACCTATTTTTCTAATTGCTGCTTCCCAATTGTGTTGGTGAAAAGTCAGTCCTTGTGGGATCTAAGTGTGATCCAGGTATCTAAGCTTTCTTCTTTTCTGTGTGTCTAGCTGTTAAAGGAGGGTCAGCATGGGCTTTTTTCTCCCATGTGTGTCACACTCATGAAAGACACAGACATTTGGATAGTGTATTCTGGAAACTTTAGAAACCTGATGTCTCCAGATAAAACATTTCAAATGGACACAGTTAGGATACATAAACTTTCAGATGACATAAAACAATTTTCTATTTATTAAAGAAAAATTTACCCCATTTTTGAACTTACAGTTGATCATGATAGTGATGTTACTGAAACTAATGTGTGCAAAGAACAGCATTGGAAATATTTAGGGAAAAAAATCAAATGGTTCACAGAGGACTCTTAATAAACATCTTTTGCCGAAAAGTCACAGAAATATTTTGCATTTTACCTGAAGAAGTTACTAACATTGTTTATGAGGAGGACTTCCAATTAGTCTTACATAAATCGAGGCTGTATCCAACAGGGTCTTTCTTGTTTTTGGAAGACCAATTTTAATGTAAAGAAAAAATGGGGCTACATCATTAATGCAGGATCTGTAATCATGGGCTGTAACCATCTGAGATTAGCATTTGGATTAAAGAACATGAATAGAGAATTCCAGAATAGTGGTTATCAAGTTGAAATGACACAAAAGTTAAAACAAAGTAATATAGCAATCTATTTTGTGCAATATATTTCTTCTACCATTTAATTAGCAGCTTAATTAGCATGCTGTTCCACATGACCTAAGCCATTGTATTCTCAAGAGGTTTAATGAAGGCAATGAACAACAACAACAAAAAAATTAACCTACACTTTGATAGCCATGTCAGATGTCCCTATAAATAAAACCAATTCTTTTTAAAAGAAGTGAATATGCACTACTTTTTTCTCGAATCCAGAACCGACATTTTAAAGCAGACTCTTGCATAATGTGAAATACTTTCATGAATAAAAACTATATGAACTAACTCTGTGTGCGGTAGTCAAATGAACCACATTTGAATTCTAAGTGACCACAAACCAATGCCTGAAGGAATCTCTTAGATAAAAAGATATACCTCTCACTGTTTTGAGAGAAAACATGAAAGACAGGTATAAAGATAATCTGATTTTTGAATATATAATGTGAGTCACAGGATTCTATTTAGAGCCATTGAAATGATTTACAAAGAGCAGCATTCTGGAAAGTCTAACAAAGCTCTGCCTTTAGACAGGCTTGAGGGAAGAATGTGACTTAGAAATAATTTACCATGTGCATAACATACAAGGGTCTCTTGTCCCCTCTTACTCTCCTGTGAGGGTGTGTTCAGATGGTATGCATTTGTCTCCATTACATGGGATGAATGTATTTGATAAGCCTGGCAGTCAGAAGAAGAGTGGCTCTGGCTTTTCACAGAAGACAGTGGCCACAGTGGTTTTCCTCTGGAGCTCTGAAACACAGCAAATCTTAGGGAAGTGATACACTGCTCATGATCAAAAACATGCAAAGGAACAAAATATTTCACTACTGTGTGAATGTACAGATAAATTTGTTCTACAAGGAACTATGTATTTATAGGATGCTACACAGATTGTTAGTAAAACTATCAGGAAGAAGTTATTTAAGGTTTTAATTTTTCCATTTATTTTGCTTATTTGACCCATATATCCACATGACCCAATTTTTCTTTAGTAGGAATTATTATCAAAGATCATAATAATTATAGAAATAGAAATATTATAGACCATTAACCGATGACTTTCAGGCAACCAAAATTTCTACTTTTAGAATTCAAATATACTTGACTGGTGATATTAAAATTATTTAGGAAACATTTGGGCCTGGACAAACACAAAGATGTGTACATATATGCACACGTGTGTGCACGTGTGCGCACACACACACACACACACACACACACACATGAAATTAATTGAAGACAAATGCTTGCAATATTTCTCAGATTATTTTTGAACTGAAATTACTAAGACCCTGTTTCATTGCCTGGGGACAAAGGTTTGATTTCACAGTTTTCACAGTTTGCTCTAACTTGGCTTTTCCTGAAAAATTATGGTTCAAAGAGCTGTGAAAACTGATGAAGATTCCCTGTATCCCCAATTTGGATGAGTTTGACATCACACATACATACATATAAATGAATATGTGCTTTAAAATATGTGCATATATGTATATATGCACATATAATTGTGTGTGTGTGTGTGTGTGTGAGTGTGTGTTTGCATGTGCATTTGAGTCTGTGTGCTCTTTGTGAGACAGACTTCCACTCTTTAGCTCTTTGGTCATCTTTGGCAAAGTTATTCAGTCCCTCTTGTGTTTAAGTGAAGATGAGGACACACTCATTTCATTATGAAAAATATAGCTTGCAGAATTTAAGTCTTCATATATGATAAGTCCAGAACTGCCTGTCACATATTAACCAACTATAAATGAAATCTGTTAGTAAAGAAAGGTTCAGCCAAATGACACAGGGTATTACTCAGCTACTTTCAATGAGCTAAGTTTTTGAAGAAGTCTTAATGAAATATATGATGTCAGTAATATCTGATATAAGAATAAATAAATGAAGCACAAACACAAATATTAGCACTCCCACCTATCTCTCCATCCATTTGTCTACCTCTCTCTCTTATCTACTTATCTATCCATTCATCTTTGTTTTGTTTTAGAGACAGTCTGTTTGTAGCCCAGGCTGGCTTTAAACCACAGAAATCATCTGGCCTCAGACTTCTGTATACTAGGAGTATGTGCATGAGTCACCATAGTCAGGTGAATGTTTAACAAAGGTCTTATCTTAATCATAAACTAGACTGAGATTCCAATAATAGATTGTAATTACAGTGTTAGGGTAAAACCCTGGTTGTGGTGATGGGCTGTGACATGAAATGAAGGCAAATAAACTCTTTGCTCCCCTACGTTGCTTTTGTTCATGATGTTTATCATAGCAACAGAAAGAAAATCAGAACATGGTGTGCCTAACTTAACATATTTCCTTTAATGTTTGCATGAATTGAAACTGATTTTAGAACTATTTGTTGGTTTAGACTTTATAACCTTAATAAATGAGCTTGCTGTTTTGCATCGCTTCAAAGGGGTGTTTTAGAATTGTTTGGAGCATACAAATGTGTTTATAAAACATGGTAATTTTTGTAAATGAGAACATAATAAAAATGATGATCAATGCATTACTGTGAGCTGTTTCCACAAGGATTTCTGAGTTTAGAAACTATTCATTAAAACAAATATCAAGAAAATATGTAACAGTTTTACAGTTTTCATTATTTATTTTCTTATAGGGTACAAGAGTGTAATTAGGTAAATTTATACCCTCATCTCTACTTTCTTTTTTCTTTCTTTGTTTTAGTAGTTGATACATATAAAAGTATACACACACACACACACACACACACACACACACACACATGCACACATACTTTTAGGTTCTGAAGGTTTTTTTTTTTTCATTTTTTAAAAGGATCTCATTGTATAGATCAGGATGGTCATATATACTTCTCTCTTTTGTGCTAGGATTAAAGGCTTACACAAGCATACCAGAGTAGTATATGACATACTTTTAAACAGCTTTCTTCAGTCATTGCATCTTTGTTACCATTCAGTTGTGCTTAATTATAAGGTTTGGGAATAGATAATTTTTATATCTTCAAATGCGTCATTGCATTTGTTCATATCAAGTTCTTTCTCAAATGAATGCTGCAATGGATTTATTAGGTTGACTCTGTCATGTAGGTGGTTGTAGATATCCCTTAGCAGTGACTTTTACTTGATGTTGAGTCTGCTTTCTAAAGTGAAACATTCTAATAACTGTGAATAGATGTTTTCCCGATCACTGTGAAAACTAGTATTCCTGTATGTATACTGGTATTGTATGTAACTAATCAAAGGAAGTAAGCTGATTAGAGTTTGGCTGAGATTGCTTAATTAAGTTAATTTTAATGTTTGGTCATTTATTTTCATCAATTCAGGTATAAAACAAAGCTAATCAACTCTGTCCTATTCAAACGCTGAGACCTTTCAAGGATAAAGCAACCTAACTTCAGAAATATTTAGAGCTGGTTCATTTGTACTAAATACATCACACATGGCTTCATCTCGAGTCCTATTGCTCTGGCTCTAATCTCCCTCTCACATCTTTATTTCATATTTCCGTAGTCTATGTTCTAGTCATTCTGGTTATTTCCAAGGGTTTTTCCCCCACTTCAGACTTTGCTGACACATCATTCTACTTTTTAAAAAAAGTTTAAAAATTTTATTATTTTTAGTGTGAGTACATGTGCATGAATATGATGTGTGTGGAAGTGTTTCTCATACATGATACACATGTTGCCATTAGAGGATAACTCTATAGTGTCAGTTACTCTTTCTCTTTATACACAGATTCAGGGGATTGAACTCGAGTTATCAGGCTGATGCAGCAAGTGACTTTTACCACTGAGTCATTTCATAGGCCTCCCGCCAGCTCATTCTAAATCAATCTTTAATCTAATACGACAATCCATTTTCTTTTCAACTGGACAAGAGAAAGTCTCACCATCTTTGATTCTTCTTTTATTAAACATTTTCCAAATTAATAGATTGTTAACCTTTAATTGGAAGCAGCTTTATCTGTGTGGTTTTATGGTGCCTAGAACTTTTTAAGTTTTGATGATGGGGTACATTTTCATGGAAGTATGTGCATATTTTATTTCATTAACATATCTCATAAGTAGGTAAGTACACATACGATTCATATTTACTGTTTCTCTACTGTCAGTCTTAGTTGAGTGCTCTGCTTATCAGAGATGTCCACAGAACAGTAGTTGGGTATTCATTTGGTCTTAGAAATGGAATTTTTTGTGTTGTCTCGGATATTCAACACAGTGCATAATGTCATCCATCCAAGAAACATTTATTGAATTGCTGTAGTATGTTAGGTGTTGTGCATTTTCTATTCCAAAGACGTATTGAATGCTGGGTAACACCTGCACAGGCTCCATTAGCTCACATTCTTCTGCAATACTCTGGATCTACTATTTGTGGAAATTCATTTGTGGGAAAATAAATGTATGTTATCTAGATATAATAAATACAGGATCCAAAGTAGGTTTTGACACTAGATGGCATAAAGGGAACTGGAAACCAAAGAAAAATAGTTAAGACATTATATTCCATGGTAAGGTGGTTCAACTTGATTTGGGAAGAAATTGAAGTCAGGCAACTGTGTTCCTTCAACACTAAAGGGCAGAAGTCTTGAGTTGTTGGGAAAACAATGTCTGTGGCAGAACAGAGAAAGCAGTATGGATGGAGGAGACAAACATCAGTTAAGTGATTTAGCTTGAATGCTTAGCTGGAATATGTTTTCTTTAAGAATCTCTATTTTAGCTGGGTAGTGTTGGTGCAAGCACTTAATCCCAGCACTCCTCAGTCAAAGACATTGGAATCTCTGTGAGTTCAAGATCAGCCTGGTCTACAGAGTGAGTTAGAGGACAGCTAGAGTTACAACAGAGAAACCCTGTCTGGGATAAAAAAACCAAAACAAAGCAAAACAAAACAAAAAACAAACCAACAAAAACAAAACAATCTCGACTTTACTGGCCATGTACATAAGAAGTAATGGAGGCAAACTATAGCCATTTGTAGACATCAATGCAGCACAGTTCTCTGGAGATTTACCTCGTTACTACAGGAGTAGCTGTGGTTATCAACAACAAATTAACAAAACCACATCTACTCATTGTTCAAAAATACAGACATGGATCCATTCTTCTAGCAGAGTTCATTTTTACTTGGACTAGTACAGCAAATCTGTGTGGCATTTTGGACATATAGAAAACATGATTTTATTATAAAAAATCCCCATATTCTAATGCAAAAGAGCCAAAGACACTCTATGCTATAAAGATGCAGTCTTAAGGAAGACATGTCCAGGAGGTTTTGCTGACATCAAAAATTAGGAGTCCAGCAAATCCTTGGTATTCTGTCTCTACCATTGCCTAGACTTATTTTACCGCCTATACAATGATTTTTTTTTCTGGTTATCTCCTGAGGTGTATTCCTTTAATTTTCATTTTGTAGCATATTTTTGAATCAGTCCAGTGATTTATAGCTAAATTTGTCCTTCAAGGATAATGGTTTTCCATTGTAAAATTACATATATATTTTCATTTTTTGAGACAAGGTCTTACTCTCAGGTAGACTGACCTTGAATTCAACATGTATCTTAGAATGGCCTCAAACTTTAAAGGACCCTGACTCTGTGTATTAGCCTTGTGAGGGTTTGGATTATAGGCATGTTTCGTCATCCATGCCCGGCGTGGATATAATTTTCACAGTCCTGCATTTTATAAGAAATACTATTTTCTAAAAAAAAAAAACAACAATTCATAAAATCTCATTTGCACAAAGAGATGAAAGGGAGCTCAGTGATAGGAAATTTTAAGGATCATCAGTGTAGAGGGAACAGTCTGGACAGTTATTTGCTTTATTTTTCTCCTTTTTTTCACATTTAATTCCAATTAAGAGATGTTCTACTGGACTAGATGTTTTCTGTCTAATCTTTGATTTGCAAACAAAGAGATCCAGCTTCCATCCGTCAACGCTAAAGGCACCTATAGTATGTTAAGGCTGTCTAGAGTTACCAAAATTAGAATCACTCATCTTTAAATAATTATTAATGAATGTACGTATACTTGGTAAGTTTTCCATGCTCCTGTAATGAACTGCTGAAACCATTGTTATGCCATGTTGTGCAGAGACTGTACCTATTGTGTTTAGCAAAGGACTTAGTAAGGAGATTCTGGAGACAAATATCTACATTTGTAGATACTGTTTCTAATTTGAGTCATACTTTACTGTCAAAACTAAACACAAGTCATATTCAGCCCATTACATAATTTTTGTCAAATATTGACATTTGTTTGGAACTTTGATTCCAGGTAGATTTCAAAATGAATTACATTTTGCTTTTAATATTAATTTTGCCCATGTGTGACAATTAAATTCCATGTCTGTTTATTTAAATGGTTGAAAATTGCTTTTTCAACTTTTACTTAAAAACTAATTTTTTTTTACTAATGTTCTGGTAAGATGGAATATCATACTATTACATGTAATTTAAGTTTTTTAAATGCTTTATTTTATGAGTTGTGACAATAACTTCTATTGTTCTCACAGTAAAAGATAAGAACTGGGAAGACAGAGGTAATGAAGAAAGTGAGGACATTTAGTCAAAAGGTTAATAATATAAAAAACTTCTGAACTGAACCTTGTAATAAAGGAAATTTCCTCAAAGTAAATTACATGAAGAGGCATTTCATCTCAATAAGCATTTGTAGACAAAGTCTCAAAGATTACCATTTACTAAAGAAGAAGTATAATCTCTATAGGATAGGGAATATGAGATGAGTTAACATATGACTGGAAAGCAAGTGTAGTCAACTCAAGATGAGCATTGACTTTTATAAACTACAGTTTGGTTTTATCCCTTAAGCATTTGAAAGCAGCTATCTGCTCTATAGTAAGCCATCATAGAATAAGAATTTTAAGAACATGGCTCTGATCACAGAATGGAAGAAGAATCACATAGTAAAATCACTGAAGGAAGCAATTCTGTTCAGGGAACCAGAGATCAGATGAAGTCTGATCATATATTCCAATGGCATGCACACCCATATTGACCTTAAATATAGATCATGAAGTACATGGACAGACATGTATGGCATGTTATAGATGACTGGATATTGGAGAAGAAAGGAGAGAGAAAGGAAAATGAAGTTTATTTTAGTTTTAAACCTTTTAATAACAGTAAATTTAAAATATAGGAGATAATCATTTGGAAAGAGAATGAAAAAATCGTCTATGGGGAGAGAAAGAGAAAGAGAGAGAAAGGGGCAGTACTGATTTTGTTGAACCACTAAAGGATGACACAAAAGTCAAACATGTCAGAACAATGGTAAATGACCAGAGGAAAGAAGGAACTCATTTCAGTGAGAATGGATATACTAATAATACCAAGACAAATATCAATTATAATAGCAAAGGCCAGTAACCTTGACTAGGCACTGAGCTGTCAAATAAAAATATTGAGAAAATTATCTCCTTAATTATAATAGAACATTTAAAGCAATAGAAATATAATTTGTAACTTAAAATGTTAAAGCAAAGTAATCTTTTTGAGACATTTCTTAATTTAGGGTCACTATTGCTATGATGAAACACCATGACCGAAGCAAGTTGAGGATGAAAGGTTTTATTTGGTTTACACGTCCACATCAGTGTTGATCATTGAAGGAAGTTGAGATAGGAACTCATATGGGGCAGGAACCTGGAGGCAGGAGCTGATGCCATGGAGGAGTGCTCTTACTGGCTTGCTCCTTATGATTTGCTAAGACTGGTTTCTTATAGAATGAAGAGGTAACACTATGTACAATGAGCTGGGGCATCAATCACTGACAAAGAAAAATCACTCACTAATTAAGAAATGCTCTACAACTGGATCTTATGGGGACATTATTTTAACTGGGGTTTCCTCCTTTCAAATAACTTTAGCTTCTGTCACTTTCACATAAAACTAGCCAGCATAGCCACAAAGCTGAATTCAGAGGCAGTGGTTGAAGGAACATGTCCAGGGAAGAGAAAGATCTGCTCCACTTTCAAAGATACAAGTAAATCTGGAGTAAACTTGTTCATAGAGTACTGCTTGAATGACTGAAATCTAACTCTATCAATTTATGTAATAACAATGTTCTTTATATTGAGAATGGTTAAATTTCCTTATTGCCAGCTTTTTTTTATTAAAGAAGTATATATCGAATGACAGACCTATCAGACTAATGTCATAGGTAAAATGTAATTTTCTCAAAAAAGCACAAGTGCCCTTATCAAAGGTAGAATACAAGATAAAAGTGTAAAAGTGAACTATATACCTCCAAATTAAATGTGAGGGAACTATGTCTCAGAATGTTAAGTAACTTGCATGAATTCAATTTGGGAGGTAAATGAATCTACAGTAAAGCTCAGTCCCAACACTAGTTATAGAAAATTGAAGAATCAGAAAAATGTTAGCTTGTATGGGTAGTTTTTTAAAGAGTTTTATTAGTATTGCTACCAGCTACACAGTATTATGAATGTGTATATATATATATATATATATATATATATATATATATATATATTATTTTTTTTTTTTTTTTTCAATCTTGGCAAAGATAAAAAGGAATTCTACAAGATCTGGTGGACAAAATAATCAAGATTCTTCCATGATACACAGTAAGGTGCAGATGAGCAAAGATTTAGAAAAATATAGAGATAGAAAGGAGAGGCAAGGTGGGGTTCACAGCTGATGCCCTGAATGTTCTCAGTAGGAGGTGGACTCCTGTATGTGGGGTGACAGCTTAAGGATGTGGGTGGGCACCCAATGAGGATGTGGTAGGAGCAGCTGCTGTGTGGAATGGGAAGACCTGCCAAGTAGGAATGAGTAACCCGGCTGCAGATCAGCTTTGGGTTCAGCTGACATGGGAAATCATAAAACTGTAGCAGAGTCAATCAGCGTGGTTATTCAATTTTCTCAGGAACTCTTGGCAGCTCAGGAGGAAGAGGAGAGCACACAGATGGCAGGGCTGATTTGGTAATAGGATTGGAAAAGCAGCTGTGAGAGAAGGTCAAAGACTGGAAGAAATCAATTGCACCCATGAAAGCTTGTGGAAAATGGTTATCAGGAGGGTTAAAATTGAAGGATGATTGAAGTCATGCAAGGGAGGCCTAGAGACTGCTGAATCCTGGAAGGGCAAATAAGTGGAGGTCATCAGTCTCTGGTACTTAGGAAGAAGTTTGTGGGTCAGTGCTACAGGTGACCTGAAAGGAGAGTGCCACAATCCTAATATTACCGAAGAGCACAGTTTTATGCCAACGACTGTGATTTGTCAAAACTCAATGGACTTGACCACTATTGAAGAATAGAGGTAAAAGAATTTTGGAGTTAAACAGAGAAACAAAGCATCTAAGTCAGCAGTTCTCAACCTGTGGGTTGCGACCCCTTTGGGTGGCAAGTCACCTTTTCACAGGGTCACCTAAAACCATCTGCATATCAGATATTTACATTACAACTCATAACAGCAACTTGATCAGACAGAAGTTTAATCTTTAAGTTCTTGCATCTCAAGATCTCCCTAATCTACTCCCATGAGACTTCTGTCCCTGATTTACCACTGAGTAGAGTCTTAGCAAAATCATCAAATCTCCATTTGCTGAGGCAAGTGATAAATTGTTTCCTTGTCCCAAATGTTAATATTTGAATTGTTGTTCACTACTCTCCTTCTCCCTGGACCATTCTGCGTTGTCATGTTCCTTGGTTTTCCTATGTTGCTGACTAAACTTTCTTAATCGTCGTTGTTGGTTCTATTAGATGCCTTTGTCTTGACGTGACCCCAAAATTTTGATTTTATGTATTAACTGCTAGGTTTCTGTAGTCTACTTAGTATAAGTTATCTGCTTGGCTTTTCTGGTCTTATGGAAGTGTCTGGTCCCAGATTATCTTTGTCTTTGTCAACCATTATCTCTTGGACTACAACTAGATAATCTTGGGCACTTTAGTTTCTTTGTCTCTAAATTGAGCACTATAACAGGAAGTACTTCATACCATTTTTTGGGAGGATTAAATAAGCGAAATCATGGAAATATTTTGAAATGTGCTTGGTGCATTCAATAATTAATAACTATTCATGTTATCACAAACATAACAGGACAAGAGCAGAAAGATGATTCCTTTAAATGCCCTGTTTTTTGAAGTTTCTATCAAAATGCATATTGAAAATTAATATATTTTGCATGGTAATGAGTACAGATACTTCATCCCCAAAGTCATATGCTTATAGTAGTTGGAAATGAGCCTTTGAGAGATAATTACAGCTAAATGAGGCTGTGAGTTTGGGACACCCATGATTGCATGCTTGGCTTTGTAAGAAAGAAAAGACAACTGGGCTAGCATACTCTTTTGTCTCAACATGTGATGCTCTCCACTATGAAATGATGGAGCAAGAAGGCCCTCTCCAGATACACTGATACTGACGCACCAGACCTGCAAATTAAATAAATTTTTATTTTTTTAATTATGTGGTCTGCAGTATTTGGGTTTTAAAAACAGAAAATAGGTGAGACCCACCTACTCATTTGCTCTTCTCATAAACCTTTCTCACAAGCCTGAATGGTATTAACATTTACCCATTTTGTACAGGACAAGAGCACAGAGATCATCCTAACAGAGAGTCATATCTGTAATACGTTATCCCAATGCGCCAGTAGTTTGTATAAGAAATGAATACTAAGTCTGGCCTGTTTTCACACATCCTCTTCTAATCCAGTGTTGCTCCTTATAATCCCTACAGTCATCTTCCACTGAGTGATCTTTCTATGAAGTGTAAATGAAACCATAGCCTTTCATTCCTTAAAATTTCTGCTGATTTTTTTCTGGTGGTATGAGAATAAAGTCCAATCTCCTAAAGCGATCTTCTGCAAACACTGATTGTGTACCAGTCTGTATCTCTGACCTCTACTCCTTTGATTTGAGAATTATTCATAAAATCAACACCCTCCGACACCTTTGTTCATGTGTCACTCAAAATGCCACAAGCTTTCTCATGTCAAAGTCTTTTGAACTTGTTATTTTCTCTCCGTAGAACACTCTTCCCCTTCAGGTCTTCAATCTGCCTCCTCTCCGTTCTATAAACCTTACTCTCAGTGCCAAGTCCCCACAGCAGCTTCCTGGCTGTTGCATCATGGTGCTCAGCTTTCTCATTACTGTCAGGTTCGTTAGGATTTGCAGCCTCTGCCCGTACCTGACTCTTGCCACACCGAACACTTCTAAACTTTAAAAAAAAAAGTCAAAGGACTCATAATTTTAGAGTTTCACGTTTTTTACCCAATTATTTATATTTGGTTACTAGATTTCTGCAACATTATTTCTGCATGCATTTGGGCAGGGTATTGGATATCGGGTGATTCAGCGATGTCTTATAAGTAATTATGCATTGTGTTATAGTAAGCATCTCTAGCTACTCTCTTCACATGTGTAAACATTGATGTGAATAAAGGAGTATTTGCTTAGATTTGTATTTCTCATGAAGGATTATACTTTTGAAAAAGTTATTCTTTGAACATAATTAAGAGCTCTAAAGTAATGGCTAAAATGATGTGAAGATTGTATTTCAGCTCAAAAATGCTTCACTTGGATCATTATCTAACAAATAAAATGAATGAATTAGAACAATATAATTTTATCAATAATTTCCACAAGTACAAGCAATGAAATAAATGCAAATGTAAGCCACTGCATTGTTAACACTTGCTTTTCTTTTGAGTCAAAAAATAAATGCAAAACAAGTTTTCACTTATTCTTAAGCAGTGGTACAGATGTACTTGTACATTCTCATATAGTAATAAACATCCCTCATCTTGTGATTGACTTTGACCACAGAAACATGTTCTTTAACATAAAGTTAAACATAAAATATAAATTAACATCAATCATGAAGCTTCTTAAACAAAGTAGGTTAGCATCTTCAGTGTAAAGATGTTTGTAGTCCCCCCATTCCCTCTTTGTTATCTCTAAATAGCTGAATGTGAGATGTGTCTTCCATGTGTAACCTGAAACCACACTGTCCATCTGGATACTGCATGCAATTTTAAAGATTCTGTGGTACAGAGTGGTCAGATAAATATTGCACCATCAGGACAAAGTCATCAAATGTTGTCACAATCAGCATGTGTTTGTAAAAGTGGAAAAAATACTACTGATATACTTTCAAAATTCAGTTGACAGAAAGGGCTGAGACACTGTCTTTCTGTTCTTAAATATTTTGTGTAATATCCAGGTAGTGCACTCAGGAGGCAAAGGCAGGCAGACCTCTGAGAATTTGAAGCCAGCCTGGTCTACAGAATGAGTTCAAGAACAGCCAGAATTACAACAGAAAAGCCCTGTTTTGAAAAACCTAATAATAATAATAATAATAATAATAATAATAATAATAATAATAGTAATAATAATAATAATAATAATAATAATTTATGTACTGCAAAGTGAGATACTTTACTAAAACTTGTGTTCATGAAGACTGCAATGAGAGTGCTCTTAGCCTAGCCCTTTTATTGCCTGGGAACAGTGGGCTTTCTTGGGGGGTCAATGGTGACTTTTAAAAATCTTAAGTAGGAGAGACACTTGGCATTTAAAGACTACATTGTTGATCTGCAAATTAATAAAACTAAAACATGTACTCAGGCTATGAAATAGATTCCAGACATTTTAGTATGTAGTGAGTAAGCCTTCCACAAATGAGATAAATGCAGGGATCAATAAATGATCTATGAAGATAATAACGGGCAAATTTCTAAATCATTCACAATCAACTGTAATGTATTGCCCAGGCTAATACAGTAGTTTTTCTTATGTACTTGTTAAGATGCTTGAATGTATTAATTCTAAAAGCTAAAAAAATGTTTTCAGGGTAATTTGGGGCTCTTTCTCTCTGGTTTTCGTTCAGTATTTCAGAAACAATTGCTAAAAGAACCACCATTTGGCCAATTTCCATCTGGCATCCTTCCCCTCTCATTTTCACTGGAAAGTGTGGAGTCTACTCTCTAATGCTATTTTTGAGTAAATCCTGTTATCAGTTCAACACCCTTCTTTCTCATTTCTCATATAAGCAGTTACCTCTTGGCAGCGGGGGTGGGGGGATAAATATAACTGTGGGCTCTAACAGTGTAGAATTAGATAAAAACAAATTGTAGAAATATGGGCTCACTAATTTCTAGTAATCTTTTATGTGCTTTAGCATACAAATGTGCCATGTGGAAAGTTCAGTCTGTGCAAAAGAATCTAGTATTTTATACACAGATAATTAGAAAATTGTCAAGACATATGTTGCTTTTACAAACGTTTTTGTATTTATTGCTTTGTAGATGATAGCAAAAATTATCATGGTGCTGAATTATGAAAAACCTCTTGACTTAGAGGTCTTTATCAGTGACTAATTGCTGCTATTTGTAACCCACTTTACAATCAAATAAAGCCCCCATCTGGTAATTCTATTAACAGCTCTATAATAAAATGATGATTGAACCGCTAAAAGAAAATATGTAATTATGAAATATTCATATTTGTGTCACTATTGAAAAGCTTACAAATGTATCTGGCAAAACAAAGTTTATCATTCCTGTTCTCATTCTCTAGTAAGTCTATAACCTTTTAAAGATTCAAATTAGATTAATGTTCCAATGATATATCCATATGTACTACACAAAACAGAAAATTAAAGCTGTTATTTGAATAAATCCTGCCCCCCCCAAAAAAAAACCCTCATAATTCATCATTGGACTAGCATTAGCAAATACCTTCTCTTCACCCTCACTCCTCAGTGTAGCCTACAGTAAAATCTGTAGGCCAGAATTCTTCAATTCTGGGAGAGAAGGGAGAGAAGCAGTTTCTAATGTTATCTTCAACCGCATTTAAAAAAGACTTCTCTTCTCTTCTCTTCTCTTCTCTTCTCTTCTCTTCTCTTCTCTTCTCTTCTCTTCTCTTCTCTTCTCTCTCTTCTCTTCTCTTTCTCCCCCCTCTCTCCCCTGTTTTCTCTTTCCCTCCCTCCTCTCCTCCTTCCTTCCTTCCTTCCTTCCTTCCTTCCTTCCTTCCTTCCTTCCTTCCTTCCTTCCTCCCTTCCTCCCTCCCTCCTCCCTCCCTCCCTCCCTCCCTCTCTCTCTCTCTCTCTCTTTCTCTCTCTTTCTTTCTGTCTTTTTTCTTGAGAGAGAGTCTCATGTAGCCAAGCTGTCTGTGAACTCCTGATCCTTCTACTGCTGCCACCCAAATGCTGGGTTTACAGATGTAAGCCACACATCTGGCTTCTTCTTCTTTTTTTTAACTTTGCAAACTGAGCAAAACTCTGTATCTTCGAAGAGTCAGTGTCCAAAGTGGCCAAGTGTGAGAAGTTTCTGTACTAGTCTTGAAGTGCTTCTATGAAGAGTTAAAAGAACTAAAGTCTGTGATTTTTTTTTTTTTGTGTGTGTGTGTGTAAGGTAAATTCCTCACTGGATGCAGACATAACTATCATAATCACCGATGCTTGTGAAGTTGAAAACCATTATTTGCTAACCCGAACACCCCAAGGAAAGGCAACATGTAGACATTCTATAGTTCATCTACCACTCTGAATTAAGACCATGGAAGACTGGTAAATGTTCATTAAGCATCTCTTCTTGCAAAGAGTGGAGTGTAAGAATGGTTCTATGTGGACCTAGTAGGGAGACCTCTCTTCTTCTTGCCTTCGGTCTTTGACACTTCAGAGGGCCACACACTGAAGTTCGGATTGGTAGACATTTGATTTAAAATAATCTGTGGCTATCTTCACTGTCCTGCACCTTTCCTCATTTGTGGATGATATCTCACTTCTGCTGGTGTTGCTTAGAATACAAATTCTCCGTTTCCTCCCACTATTTCCCTTGTTTTTCAGTGTGCAGTTGAATCAGGTGTGGATAAGATTGCATGCGATTTTTCACTTTTTCCTCTTGCTTATGTTCCATTTAATAGTCTTCTTTCATGGCTTTTTTTATAATTGAGCTGAATGGTGGTGGCACATGCCTTTAATCCCAGCACTTGGGAGGCAGAGGCAGGTGGATCTCTGTGAGTTTGAGGCCAGTCTGATCTACAGAGTGAGTTCTAGGACAGCCAGAATTACAACAGAGAAACAGTGTCTCTAAAACAAAAACAAAAACAAACAAACAAACAAAATGCCATTTGAGGACTTTGTTAACAAAAACCTAAAATACTTTACTTAAAGACTCATGTCAAATCAGGCTTAAGATCTCTTGTCATTGTTTCCTATCACAGTGGTTGACCTTTCCTGACAGTTATTTGAGTCTAAAATAATCAACTGTGTATATGTCTATTTCATTAAGCTAGGCTGAGATCATCTGCACGATATATTTTTTAATTTTACTATGGTATTCGTAATAGGCAGTTTTTATGTGCCAGCTGAATGAATGGATCTGTCAATACGTCTTACATATAGGACTATTAAATTTTATTGCTGTGTAAAAATACCTAAGAGAAGTCACCTTAAAAGGTTAAAGATTTAGTTTGGCACATGGTTTTATAGATTTTCGTCCATTGTCACCAACCTGTATTGCTTTCAGGCCTGTGGCCAGACAGAACCACGATGAAAGGGCAGGAAGAGGAAGGTGACAGTTAGGAAGCCTGGGAAGCCATAGAGAAAGGTGCGAGAGACAGGCTATACCCATCACAGTGTCCTGTGTCCCCCAACCAGGCTCTGCCTTCTTTGGCACATTCATTTTGAACTCAATATTGGATTGACCCATTGATGAAGTTAATCCCCTCCTGATCCTGGCACCTCTCAATAATGTCAGCAAGTGGAGCCCAAGCCTTCAACATGTGAGCCTTAAGCAGGGCAGGGGGGGGGCGGTACTAAAAAGCCACAATATTAACACAGACAATATTAACTTTACCTTATAACTAATTTAATATGCATATGTATACCACCCTACACACAAGTTCTTGTTTTAGCTTATGTGTCTGTTTCACTGTCACAAACGATAAATAATTCATCATGCTAAAATTCAGTAATTACAATAAATGCATGATGAAATCATTTGAAATTAATTTCTTAGGAGAAAGCGTTTTATTGTGTCATCTACTTTTCTTTTGCTTTTGCTTTCTTTTGTTCTTCCTTTCCTCTTTTCCTTCCTTTTTGTTGGTTTCCTTTCATTTTTGTTGATGTTGGAGATTAACTTCAATTTCTTGAGAGTTTGCCATTATCACTGAGCATACCTTAACCACCATTTTCTCATTTCTTGCTTATACTACTTAAAGTACTTTATTCTTGAGGTGTACACCTTCATGCTTGAGGTATACACCTAAATTTTAGCAGTCAAAATAAAAGTTCTAAGGCAATATCAGGACACAGTTCATAAAATCTAATGACCCTGTGTAATGAGGTACTATTACAGAGCATTTCCAACAGTCAATCATTTTCATATCAGAATGAGATTGAGACATCTGGATATATTTAAATGAAAGAGACACTTCAAATCTTCCCCTCGTATATAAGAACGCAGTACCCTCAACCTGAGGATTACTTCCTCTGGAATGTCAAATCACTGGCATCTGGTTTGAGTTGGCAAAAATAAGCACAGTTTTATTCATTTTCAATCCAATAGACATTTATTACATGCAAACTTTCTCATGAGGTTCTGCATGTAGGAAAGTAAACAAGGCTTTGGCCTTTCCTTATAAGATCTCATTATGAATATAGGGTGGGAAAACACCATGAATTATCTATCAAAGTAGCATTCAACAAAAAAGTGTTAGGGCTCGCTGTTTACCTGGCATTGTATTAGATACTAACAACTCCCTATGACACTGGAGGATGCCGTGGGCTGGAACTGCCTTTCCAGTAGGTAAAGACAGAGGAATACTTTAGACACATGGTATTTTTTAGACATAGTTCTCTATTTTAAATTCAAAATTAAAACAAGGCCATTTTGAGCAAAGTAAAGAGTTCTGGTGTGTACAGGCTGTAAACTCATCCTTGCAACAAAAAGAGATGTAGAATGTATTTGTAGTGTTTTTGATGACAAAAGTAAGACATCTAAGGGCCTATAAGAGTTGTAATATAGTCCTGGTTGGGAGTTGGAGGCCAGAAGAAGGTTGGTAAAGATTCAGAACACCTGATCTGTGCCTGGAACTATTGACATTTTTCTAGGTAGAGGATAAGAACAACAGCGAAATCTAAGGTCCAGACTTGTGAAACTTACAGAGTAGAGTAGTTCATACAACCTCCAACAAAAGGATTGCAGCTCCGTGGCCAGAGATGTCAGGATGAAGTGATGTCACATCATAAGAGGCACATACCTTTTCCAAGCAAGAATGTGAAGCAAGCAGCTGTTGCTGAATTATTAATATTTCTTTATATTCTGTCTTTCTCTCTCTCTACTTCTCCTTCCCCCCTCTCTCTTTACATATTTATAGCTACATTTATGTATGTTTATATGCAGGTATACTTGTTATGTGTACAGGTATGCATTGGGAGTCTTCTTTGATTGCTCTTGCTCTCCATCTTATTTTTTAAGGCAGGACCTATCAATTAAACCTAAATGCCACAGATTATGTTAGTCTAGCTCTGGACATCCTCTGTTCATTGTGATTACTGCTCTTACCCACTATGCATTTATATGGGTGATTTCTACAGACTCTGGACTCTGGTTCCTGCTGGGGAAGTGCTTTACCTACTGAAAAGCCTTCCGAGCCCCTGTGTTCTCAACATATCTGAGATGTAAATTTTTACAACTGGGTTGCCTTAATTAAAAAAGAAAAATGAAAAAAGTTTAAGTCAGACACTATAAGGTCTCAATACTTTGGTCTATGCAGTATATTTAGTGGTAGAGTATGAGGCTCTATGGTTTAGAGACTGTCTTTAATCACAATAATCTCTACATGTTAATAATTGTGAATTTGTGACTGTTTATTTGTTACTGTTGTGTAATTCTTCATACACTTTGTTTTTTTCTGTGTTTGATATGCTAAAGAAATGCTATACCATTGAATCCCACCTTCATTACATCACACACTTTGAAAATATCACCAAGAAATGTAAAATTTCAAAATTATTTGTAAAATAGTGCAACTATTCTAAGTCTTAGAAACTCACTTGGGTTTAATTAAATACAGTAATTAGAATATAAATTCTTAACGTCACTATGTGACAACATTTACTCATTTACTCTTTGTGGAATACATTTGAAAGCTACATTTGACAGTGAGTAATAATACAATTCATAATAATTGGCTTCTTTTAAACTATTTTCAAAAATTTAAAGTGTAAAAGAAATCTTTCTAGTGGTGGCTTTCATTCCATTCAAGCTTTAGTCAATATCTAACAGAGTGAATAATCTTACCATGTTTTAAAAATCTTATTCCCTCGTCCTTTCTTTTCCCTCATGTAATAAAGAGGAAACAACATTCATTTAATTTATTTTCAGAGAATAATTTTGGCTACTTACATTCTTCTTGGTATTATATGTAGTGAGTAGTAGGTGAGCTGCTGAATTTAATTTTTCAACTACATAAACATGCACATATTAAATACTCAAACTGTCATAAATATAATCAGGCCTTTAATTAGAAAATGTAGGGAAACATAATTCTAAGTGTTATGAAGATATATTGGGCTTCTGTTGGTTAGCACATCTAGGGAGATGAGTAACTCTACCAGAATGCCTGGTTTCTAGCTAACTCTTTCTGAAAGCTTTGCAAATACATTTTCTGGCCCTAAAGAGATCCATTGAGAGTAAATATAGCACATGATAGTAGAAATCTTTGAAAATAAACCCATTGATCACAAGAGAAAGCAGTTGGATTGTTGGATATGGCAATCCATTATTTCTCTCAGTTTTATTTTATCTCTAAGTAGAGAAGGGTTGATCTATGATCTGTTAAAACATGTTTTCCCTACTTGAGTTAAATATGTATATAACTTAAATTTTATGGAGGAGGAGACAAAAGCATGTAGGGAAACATGAACTGCTCATTTTGGCATGTTACCTGGTGGATGATATAGCAGGTATCTGTCAATCTCTAGATACCACAGGGTCAACATTATTCATCTTATGAGAATATTGCTTTGGTAATATATTATGCTAAAGGCAAAGAGCTGTGAAATATATGTATATATAATATATAAAACATCAATTATACAATATGTATATCATAGCCCTTACCACAAAAAAAAGCTTCTTTCCTTTTTGGGGTACACAGAATCAGTACAGTCTAACAAATACTATATCCTAGAGTTAAGAAGAAAGGCCCCAGACTGTAGAAAGTGTGTGCAGGCTGCTTCCAGTAAGAAAATTTTATCATTATACTTTATATTGGATGTTATTTCTTAATACCTGTGAATGCTATTCAACGTATGTTCCTAGTTTTGCCAATTTATGAAGTGAATTTCTGATCCTATCTATGTAGTATGTTTTCATATTTGTACCAGTGACGGTGATTTAATATTGTTGTTTTATAAACAGATGACATTTACTGATATGCAGGTAATATTTATGTAAATATTCAAGAAGCCTTTGTGAAATATGTACACTAAAGAAAAAAAGTTACCATTTAACACATTTGGGAGTATTTCTCATCAGCTCTCCAAACTTCCTGGGAGTTTTAATTTCATACAAGATCTGTGGTAAAATTTCATTCATCGTATGAGTTTAAATCATTGATTCATTTACATGTGATCTTCCTTAATTTTCTAGCCATCAATTTAAGACATACTAAATGAGAGTGACTCTATTTTACCAACTTTTCCTCTCAGGATATCAGTATGTTTTTTTCTTAACCTGTCAAAGCCTAAATGACAGTTTTCTCAACCTATTTCCGTTTTCTTTCGATGTGAGTAAGCCACTTTGCATTAGAAATCTCTGCAGCTCATGCTTACGATTCATTGCTTCTGCTGTTCAGTAGATGATACCAAAACATGCAGAGACTTAACATATTGGTATAAACTTTATGTAATTTACCAACTCAATATATTCCTTAAGTTTAGGGAACTATTCCTAGCTCCTCAAATTTAATTACTAATATAAGAGCATAAAAATAAATGAGTCAATTTCTCCATAATTTTTATTAAAGCAAATGTGTTAATTAAGACTCATGAATTGAGCATCTGCCTTCTTATATTATGTATGACGTGATGGGAATATAAAAGGAGTGTAAGACTCTATTCTGTACTAGATGGTTGGAAACATAAATGTTGGAAAATATTAATGTACAAAATAAATGATATATTAATTAAAAAGAATAAAGCTCAACGGTAATTCATATGATGAGAACTATCATTATCTATGTTTTTAATCTGAGTACAAATTAATGTGTATGTACTTGTGTATGCAAAATATAATGAAGCAAATAAGGTACAACTTAGCCTCTATCTAAGCCAGAACTTTCAGAAAGGATATTTGAGACAACATAGATGAACTCAATAATAATTCAGTCAATAACCAAATGTGTATTTAATTCATAGAATCTTCATTCCTCTAATGAGACTCCTGATTTATAATTAAATTGTGTAGATGAATTGGTTTTTTTAATCCTCTTATAAATAACATTTTGCACTTCTTAAGTGGAAACTCAGAAAGAATGACTAGTAAAATTTGGGCTTCATAGATATTTTACAATTCATTGTATATATTTAAAGAAATTTGCATGATGCCTTGTTCTCTGGAGTTTTTGTGTAATGCTACTAGTGGCATATTTTGCTTCAAAATACATTTTCAGCTCTAAATTCCCTGAAGTACCTCTCTCCCGCAGTGAAATCCTTTAAAGAGGAATTTGAATTTAAAAGGTGCAATTTGAAACACGTTTTCTCATGTCAAGTTTTGACACTGACCTTTTAAAACCTGTAAGTTGGGACTTTCCTCTTTAATTACATTACTTCTTTTAAATTTAATCTATATTGTAAGTCTTCCTGAAATTAGGTAATTCTTTAGAATGAGGCTTATTTTAGTTGTCTTAGGTGGGGGCAGAAAGAGCTTAGTTGTATGTACATGTTTAAATAAGTACTAAAACCAACTTAAACATTATTGCATCTCTGCATCTAGGTAGGAAGACTGAACACTTTCCTTACAAACACTGACTGTCTACGGTATAAAAACTTATACCTGTTCTTTAAAATAGATTTTCGGGAAATTTGAGGAAAGTTTTCACTATAAAGAGTTTGTAGGGAAAAAGTCACCTGTCAGTGAAATGTTTTTTTTTCTTTTTTTGGGGGGGGGTTGTTTCTCAGGTGTTGTTGGTGTTGTTATTCAAAGGTCATTTGTTTTCACTCAAATGTAGATACCCTCATAATAGTTAGGAGTTAGTGTATCTACTCTTTTTTCTGCACTATCAGATACTTGATAAACTACCTAATATGATTCACATTGAACACATCAATGTATATTTTTTTAATCACATTGATTATTCTAAGGTTCTTGATCATTTGGCTATCCAATGCATAATTGAAAGAATGCACAAAATAGTCTTGAGTAAGGCTATGACAAAAGTGATAGGACAAAAAGATACTGGGATTAGGCCCTTGGGTCTAAGTAGCTGTCAGATACTTTCTTAATGAGGAGATTTGGACATTTGGCTTCATCTTAAAGTCAGATTGCATCTCAGTGTACTATTATAGGACGTCAAGGGCTAAGTGGCATTGCTTCTGAAGCTTCTCTCAGTGCCCCCATAACATTGAATCTTTTATGTTTCTGTGTTCTGAGTCGTGCAGTGTTGGTATTTCAAGGTTACTTTTACTTTGTATTTTAACTATGAGATGAAACGGGGGCTGCATTTGGCATTGAACATTTGAGATTCACCTATTTCACTTGCATTTATGTATCTGTTCTGTAAATGTCTCTAAACAAGTGAGTGTAGAAAAATATATGCAGTAATGATAATTATTGAAAGAGTAGGGGCTTGGGTAATATGTTGAAGGACATGCATTTTTACCCTCATTGACTTTCTTTCCTTCTGAGATAAGTGTTCATCGGCTGGGAAAATTAATTAATCAAAGGTGCATTATTCAAAACACGGTGGAATTTTGTAAGAGGATTTTTGTTGTTGATGTTTTGTTTTTTTTGGATAAGGGCATGCATGCTATTGCCTTCTTCTGTTTTGACTTGGTAAATTGTGGCTAAATACATCTAATTGGTCTCCCAGCTTCCAACCCTGCTCCTTACAGCAGTCATTTATAAACTCGTTGCCAGAATTCTTCTTTTAAAATTACTCCTCTTTTCAGAAGCATCTGCTGACGTTTGATGTAGACGTCCAATCATATTGGATGCCAGATGTAGATGATAATTCAGGGCAAAAACTGTTTATTCTTTGTCTAATTAATCACAGGTCCTAGTCTTGTAACCCTGGAGCATTTGGGCCTCTGTAGAATCTAATCTTAAGACTAAAACTGGAAGGCTTCTTGTACAACCTAGAAGGTTTAAGCCTCCTAGATTTAACTGTGACTAGCTGCTTCTGAATTCAGTTCTGAACTCAGAGCTGTGCTGATTCAATTGACTCTTCTGGTTCAATTCACTTGCTGTTCTGTCTCAAAGGTTTCTCCAAATTGACTGGTTCAAACTGACCTTCTGCTCTGGCTGTTTCTTCAGAACTCTTCAGACTTTGGTAGATACAGGCTGTCTCCCACAATCTCTCTGACTGAACTGCTCAGCTTGACTTCAAACTGATTCACTCTTCCTATCTAATACTGACTTCGGCCGAACTTCTATTGCATTTCTGCCTCAGATTGCCTCTGCATCTCTCTCTCTCTCTGAGCTCTCACTGCTCCATTATGCCTCCCTCAGTTAGCCTCTGTGCTTCTCTGCCTATCCTCTATCAGACGGCTTCATTGTCTCTGTTTCTTATTTTCTTGTCTCATTTCTCTGTAAGTGTGCTTCTGTAACTGACTGCTTGACTCTCTGACTTGGGAGCCTGCTTTTCTATTGTGAGAGTTGGGCGTGTCTTCACTCTGACTCATTCTGCCAACTCTTCCTCTGATTCATCAATTTGTCCGCCCTTCACTCTGACTCATCTTAGACGTCACTTCCTTTCTGGCACCGACTCCTGAGTTCTGCTTCCTGTCTCCGCTTCTTTCTTGCAGATTAAAGGCATATGCTACCATTACCTTCTGAATACTGGAATTAAAGGTGAGTACCAACATTACTTCTACCATAGAACAGTCATGTTGATGGATTAAAAGATTAAATATTCCTCTACACATCTCAATCCTAGTGAAAGCCTCCAGGTACTGGCTTCATCGTATCTCTATTCATCTCCTACCATATTTCTCTCTATAACTTAGCCTTACTTGTTGTTCTTGTAGCATGGACAGATCTCTCTTCTTAGGATCTACGTCAAGGACCTTGCAGGACTCTTCTTGCTAATTTCTTATGCTTCCATCTGTTTTGTCTTTTATGTCATCTTGAACCCCTTCCCAGTTACCCTATTTGGAATAGTATCTTTGATCTATGCCCTTGTCCTCTTCCTCTCAACTCTGCTTAGTTAGTGAAAGTAGAGAGTGTGTATATGTGAGTGTGTGTGTGTGTGTGTGTGTGAATGTGAGTGTGTATATGTGTGAATGTATGTGTGTGTGTGTTTGAGAGAGAGAGAGAGAGAGAGAGAGAGAGAGAGAGAGAGAGAGAGAGATCTGCCTATTTAGTTGACTTATTTTTCTCTCACTTCTTAACTTAATTCCTCCGAAGTTTAGAATTTCTATCGAATTAAATAATTAAACAGAGAACTTCCCTGTTATTTCTCAGCTTCCATATTCCAGTTGTCAAATGGATACAAAAGGAAGCTTCAGGATCAAACAGAATGAAACTTTTCTCCTATGGTTGTTGCTTATTTTCCACTTCCAAATGTCAGATGGTTCTTTTCTGCAATGGAAAAGCAATCATTTGAAGAGACCATATCAACTCCAATGATCGTAGTGGATTATATATGTAGCTGCAGCCATATGGACATAATTGCCTACAGATTTGTCCCAAAGAACTAGAAAATCAGGAGTTTGTTGATAAAAACTTAAGGACCAACGGTTGATTACTTTAGACATGCGCATTCTTACTAGGAAGGTCTTGTATTAGAATCTAGAACAAGTTTCCAGAGCAATTTTTCTTGCTGTTTAGGTAATTGTATGATCTCAGAAAAACCAGCCTCAAGGAGCAATATGACTAAGAAGCATGTCAAGACATGGAAAAAAAGAGATTACCAGCAGGGAATATTGCAAAACAGAGCCCAACCCTGAGCTTTTTTTTTTAATCCTCTCTCTTTTTTTCACTTGAGGCTCTAAAGCCTAATCTGATCCATTTGTGCTCTAATTGTCTCTATTATTGACCATTTTGCACATTCATATCCTGCCTCAAAAAGGGATGGAAGCTTACAGAATATGTCATCCCCTTTATCACAGAATGAGACAGAGGTGAGTAGACCGTGGCTCATAGAACACAGTACTGAAAGTGTGGCATTCCTAGTACTTAAAGATATACTGTGCCTCAGGGAGTATGAGGCCTTCTGAAAACTTTCTGTCTATGAACTGAGACCTCCAAAGTCAGCAATGCCATCTAAGAAGGGAAATGGATATGAGAAGAATTAACATTGACTTGGAGAGTCTTTGCCTGCACATTTGTTGCTGACCTGAAATTACAGATTTATGTGGCTGGGCAGAGCAGTGCTGCTTTTTCTAGATCATTTAAGATGTGCTTTGATTTAAATGTATTACATGAAGACTCCATTTAACTATATATATAAATATACTTTTCCCCCCATTCTCCTGGGATCTGATAATGTTTGGGTGGATTGTGTGATTAATTAAGTGCAGATGGCTTTGTGCTTGTACAAGAATTTTACATTGTTAAGGGAAATTGAATAGATAAGTAAAAATAGACTCTGTTGCCGTTTGCTGAGGACAAGTTAAATGACTCATCTTCAGGTTGTCTATCCCTGCATTAAATTTGATGGGGGTGTTATGTTATGATAGCTTCTTGAATAATTAAGTTAAAAATGGTTATGAAATAATTTGTTTAGTAGATTCTGTTCAGATCATTTTCAGTATGAAGAATTTTTCTCTAGCCAGATATGGTGAACAAATTTCCCTAATTGGACTTAATAAAAGAATCCAATTCTTTTTGAAAGTGAATTTTCTAGAAAGTTATTTAGAAAGATATTGAGAATTGTTGTGAATGAACATGGTCTCCTGTGTGATAAAGATGGCTTAGAAGTGATAGTTCTATGAGTCTGGAATAAATACTTACTGAAGGTATTGAGGAGCAGACTTAAATAAGACGTGCGTTTTAGAGGATGACCAGATATAGTCATGTGCTACTCGGCATTTTGTTCCACTAGGGATGGATGCTCTACATATACAATATTAGACACTCCGTAACATAGGTGTATGGTATATAATATTTTCTAAGTTGTGTGGGTATATTATAGACAAAAATCACCTAATGTATTTTTCAGAGTACTTTTCTCAATATGCATCCACAACACTAAGAAATGCGAGTCTATGTTTATTGAATCATGAATTCTCATAAAACAATTAACCAGAACAGTTAAGATTTTAAAGGTTAATCTAATTTATCAATCAAAATAATTAATTTAGGCTTTTTCGATTCAAACTTTAGATAGCTTGCTAGAAAAAAATATCAAAATATTATCCCAGAAAACAACAACAACAAGAACAACAATATATTGTAAGGAAAAAGAATAACCGAGCTGATCACTTTCAAAATTAAATTAAAGTAAGAGTGTGAGAGAGAGAGAGAGAGAGAGAATATGAGAATAAATCATCAGGTATAGAAAACTCCAGTAGAGCTATATGACCATAGACTCTCTAGTTCTTACACTTTTGACTCAGATATTTTTCAAACAAGAAGACACCAATTATAAATCTCTACGGAATGACATTAAACAAAATGGATTCTTCACCTTTGTTTAAATCTGACCTGTTTGTAAAGAGTCTGATTGAACAAAGGGAAGTGTAATTGATAGGCTGTTATACATGAAGGCCATCTGGGCAGCAACAAGCGAAAGATGTCAAATCATATTCAGACGGGTCCAAAAATGGAAACATTATTTGAATGAGAAACAGTACATGACTATGGCAGAATGAAACAGTATGCTAAGTAAACAATGGTAGCTTGTTGGAAGAAATTAATAATTTTGAGACTATATAGGTTATAGTCAGTACATCGTATAAAAATGACCAGACTATAGGAAATACAGTTGAATTAGGAGCGAATGAGGAACACATTAACAGAATCACAAGGACTTTCAGATCACAAGCTTACTGGAGATGACATGTGTGGAAAATGAAACAGTCACAAAAGTGAAGAGAAACAATTGTTATTTCGTCTTGCAGGATATTCTCTGGTCAAGATCCTATCACTGTTCTCCTTATGCTGATGCCCTTTTTTACACTGTAAAAACAACTCCAATAACAAACCCAGGCTTACTACTTATATCTTGACATGGGGACATTGTTCCCAAAATCCATGCTATTTCCTGAACATTTTTTAATGGCACATACTTGTGCTAAGAGCTAACAAATTGCCACAGTAGATATAAGATAGGTATCTGTTCCCATTCACAGGAAATGCAACTGAAGCATACAGGGATTAGATAACATTGTTGCTTGTGTTCAGTAAGTCATAGCATTGGGTTTCATGTCAGATTCTAAAGGGCAGATCCTCACCATTTGGCCTAGTCTCTTTATTGGTTCTAGAAAACTTCAGTGACTACAGTACAGTACAGTAAGTGACTACTGTATAGTATCAGGCAAGCATCGGTAGAAAACAGAAGTTTCTTTTATTCATTGAGTATACAGATAAGCATGCACATTTATAAGAGTATTGAACACCTTTGCAGAAAATCAGCATAAACTGGGAAGCAATGGTTACATTTGGTGATTATTAATTTCAATGTGACAGCTTCTGGAATCTCTGGAAACAAGCCTGTGAATGTGCCTTAATGGTTTTCAAGATTAGGTTAAGTGAGGATTATGGCTTTATGCCATGCAGTGGATCCACTACTGTCTTAAAAGGAGAAAATTAGCTATGCATCAAAATTTATCTTCCTTTCCTTCTTGATGTGAAAGCAAGGTGGTCAGATGCCTCAGGCTCCATGATGGAGTGTGTCCCTTCAACAGTAAGCAGAAATAATTCCTGCATGTCTTAGGTTGCTTTGTAAAAACAGTGTCATCATTATTATGTTATGCGTGCATGAGCGTGTGTGTGTGTGTGTGTGTGTGTGTTTGGTTTTAGGCATTCAGAAGATGTACTGTCATGCTGAGGCCAGAGATTGTCTCAGTTTAGTTATCAGATGAGAAGGATGCATGCTCTTCCGTAGTTAACTGATGGCAATTGGTGTGTCTCTATCTTGGCATATTGTCCCAAAGTACAAATGAGGATAACTGGTTCTGAAATGAACTTAGGGGTTGTGTCATTGTCAAGGCCTAACTGAGAGTTGCAGAGCCCATCTACTGTCAACTTAGTACCCATTAAAGTATGCCTAAGTGAATGTAAGGATTTCTTTTGTTGTCAATGCACTTGTCTTCTAATAAAATGAAGAGGCATCCTTGCTCCTTCATAACTTTCCTTTATTATTTCCAGTGATTGGTGACCTGGTTTCAGATGTCTGTGGAACTCAGTGCTTTGGTGCTGTAGTATTGGTAGGAGAGTTGCTGGAATCGGAAGCTTTTGATTTAAACTCAAACCCATCTTTCTGAATACAGTTTTATTGTGTCTAGGAATATTCAGTTGAAATGGCTTCTGCATACTGATGTAGCAAGAATAGCAGCAGTGGGAAGGATAAAATGCATATCCCAGAGGCACTATTCAGAACCATCTAAGTGATGTTCCTCGATGCTCGGTTTTTATAAACAGTTAATTTAAAAGTGAGGTAAATTAAGGTAAGCTCCATCACATAGCAGTGTAGTAACTGGTAATCTTTTCAGACCAGTATCTCAGAGATTGGCTGATAGCGCAGAGGAGTGTGTTCTTAGGCCTGTAACCTGAGCACTACTGTTCTCCAAACATGATTAATTAAACTCCTTGCTGGTGAGGTCATGGGAGTCCCTCCCACCTCCAGCAAATTCATTTTCAAAGAACACCTGCTTTCACATTAATTTGCAGGCATCTTCTATTATTTAGGTTCACTTTTTTACTTAAAATAATGAGTAAATTTAAACTGTTCCTAATGGATGCCTAGATGCCATAAATGTTTCACAGTGCAGTGTGGTGAAAGGTGGGCTTGGAAAGCCACATGCCGCCTCAAAATAACATTTTCTCCTTGCATTGAATTAAACAGCCACAGCCTGGTGCAGACTAACAGTGAGCTGTGTAAAAGGTCAGGTGTTGGCGTTGTCGTCTTTTGTTTGTGTTGTTATTTTTCTGGCTGTTAAATGGTACCATAAGCCTTAAATAGCTACTTTGCATTCCTACGGGGATATTGTGGATATTTTTATGAATCCATCTTGGTTTACTTATTTTGTGCTTTTACCTCTTTGTATTAAAAATTCATATTTTCTTTTAGTGGGGCATTTCAAGTCTAAGGCTTTTAAGCATCCATGCTTCTTGTGGTCAGTGCTCAAGAAGAACTGCCCTTTAATACAGAATGTCACTGTGGGGAGTGCTGGGGAGTAGATGATAATCCGCATGAGATCTCAAGACTTGAGAATTATTTCTTGACTGCCGCCTGCTTTTCTACTGAACTCATTTGACTCGTAACTTTTAAAAATATATGTAGAATTAATTCTCTTTTAAAAACAGCAGGATTTTCTTCCATGCACCATCCTTTTTTTCATTTGCAAGGGTTTACATTTTATACCTAAGACAGAAAAAAATTGTAAGCATTAAATAAGATAAAGCTGTAAGGCTTGGGTTCAGTGGCATCCAATAATATCAGCCTCCTTAGAACTAGTCTTGGGGCATATATTCATATAGCGAACAGTATGTTTACAAATTGTGGTATTTATAATAAACTAAGATATGTACATTTTCCCATGGAAGCCGCTTGGAGGCACATTTTTATTTCATAGAGTAGGCAACATAGCTGACTTAATAGCTTTTTGCTGGTAGAAAAGATAGAGACATGTGGGGGCATTCTGATTTATCTAGTCCTGTTGTTGCTATCTCCGTGCCCCTTTCACTCTGATGCTCCTGTCCCTTGGTATTTTTCATACCTTGACATGAAGCGGTAATGGTTCTAGTAGCTGCAGCAAATCTGCTGAGCTTGCCGTTTGTGGGGAGTGTCGTCACTGCTACATTTTGCAGGCCCTTGTTAGTAAGTGCCCTTTACTGGCTCTGCAGGAACCATCGCCCAGAATTAAACATTTTCTGCTAGACTTGTCCTTATGGTGTGCAGAAAGATTATAGTCTATAATGTCACCTTCTTGCTGACAGTTACATACTGCTGAGATTACAGTAAGGTCCTTGAAAATATAAATATGCTGCTACTATTGTGTACTAGGTCTATGATAACAAGTATTTGAAGCAATGCTTTTCAGAGATCAGTGTTTAATAGAAGCCCCTTGAAATCATATTATAGAAACACCTGGGTCTTATTAGACTGATAATATTAGGAGCATGAATGTTGGGGTCTAGATGGTCAGTTTTTCTAGTTGAGGCTAGGCTAACTCAGCACAGGTCCAAGAACAATACCTCCTCAGAACAGAAAGCACTCAACCCAAACAGAATCTCTCATTTCTCTAATTTTAGTATTATCATTTACATTTTACTCTGAAAATGTTTCTTTTCTTGTTTTACTCAGCAAAAAGAATTTCTTTTTATTCTTTAGCAAATGTAAAAGACTCAGAATATACAGAGGCCTATAAGTTAGGAGGATTTTCAAGAGTAACAGTCAGGGGAATGATGGAGCTGCTTCTCATGTCTGTGTCTTGAAAATATGCAACAAACAGAGGATTTCATTTTCTTCTCCTCATATCCATTCTTCTGTCCCCATCTTCTGGGAAGACTTCCTTTTGCAGTTCATCTTCATAATAGCTTCAGAAGCCTATATCATCTTTTTTCTAGATCATAATCCATCAAGTGTAGCATGTGTGTGATCTCTGTCTCAATTAACAAAACAATGCTTTGAAATCTGATTTACTGCTATACTGGAAAACTTGAGACTCAGTTGTAGAGATACTGCAGACCATTCAGAGGCATATTTCCCTTTAAAAATGAACACAGAAATTGAGTTGGTCTAACACTGGATGAGATAATTTAGTTTTGCAATTCAAGGATGAATTTTCTCAAAGAATCCCAAGGTTTATTAATGGAAAGATATTTTGATAGTCAACTAAACACGGAATGAGATTTCTGTCCTGCTTTGGGGGCTTTTTCAACTTCTGAGAGAACATATTTAACTCTGACTGTGATGGTTATGTATTACTATCAACTTCATATAACTTAAAAGCATCTGACAAGATTCTCAGTGAAGAATTTTGTACGTTGGATTGTTCCGTGGGCTTCTTTGTGGTGATTGTCTTAATAGTTAATAGATATTGTAAGACACAGTCCATTGTGAGTCTAATCATTCTCTAGGCAATGGGTCCTATACTGTAAAAGAGTAGAGAAATCAAGCTAAGCATCAGCAAGCAAATGAACATATGTATTTATTTCTCTGTGATCTTGACTGTAGATATGATGTGAATAGCCTTTTGAAGTTCCTGCCTTGACCTCTCCACAGTGTTGGGTCATAACCTGAAACTGAAAGATGAAAGAAACCCTTTTTTACCTCTAAGTTGCTTTTGATAGGGTAGTTATCACAGCAACAGAGATGAAACTAAGACAATAACCAACATTAAAATCTTATTAAGTGAAAAAGATGATGTAAACATAGTTTGGAAAACTTGGAAGTGATTATGACTGAATGCGTTTTAAAGAAATGCCAGCACTGGGCAAGTAATTTGAGTATGGCCCTGGGACTGTAGGAAGTTTGAGGTTATCTGATTCACATGCAGAGGTTTTTCGACTCTGAATTTTAGGAAATGGTAGTCATCACTAGTTTATAAAAGATGCATTAGAAACATGGGAGCAGGTAGGATGGGAGGAAAAAAACAAACTCTGTGGCAAAGATTTAGCAGGGCCTGTGGACAGATGAAAAATGGCTTCACAAGTTAACAAGAAATGGTGAAAGTGGGGGAAGGGTAACACAGAATCAGTAAATCCTGGATAGATGTGGATGTGCTGTATTGATAAGCCTGGCAAAGGAGCAGACAGTATTGCTAGCAGTCTAGACAAGAAGTGTGTCCTGTTAGACACTGGGCAATATCACCCAAGTGTCTACTTGTCTCTTTTCTGCTGTAGCATTGTTGAATCATAGAAGACAAGGCATACTACAAAAGTGATTCATTTATTACTGTTTTTGAAAACCTATGATATCAACCAAAAGGTCACGTTATATTTTTGTGTAAGGATCATTTCTAACTTACACTTTACTGGATATTTTTATATAAATAAAGTTCCAATAGGTTGTATTTATTAAGTTGTTCTTTCTTTTCCTCCCTTTGTATATTGTATGTGAACTGTTAGGAATCCTAAGATAGATCAATGCTACATTAAACTTTAAGAAACTACTTTATCAGAACCACATGCTTCATTTCCTGAGGATTGTCAGCAAGCCTGGGGAAAAACATATCTGAAACTTGTATTGTTATCTGTGCTTCTTGCCGTTAGGGTGGTCTCAAATAGCATTCTCTTCACAAAGGCATAAAAGATGTGTGCAGCAACAAGGGAAGGGTCAAGACTTCGCTGGGGACTTTGAAAAAGGGGGCACGATGGTTTAAGTGCTTAAGTCCGCGGATCATTTCTAACATATCAAAAGATTTTAATGTGCTCTGTGTAGCTATTCTTTACCTTGCTTTAAAATTCCAAAATGGCAGGTCAGACTAGACCAAGCATTGACTGGCTTTTTAAATTAATGTTTAATAACATGGGATGACTGCCAGAACCGTAGAGTAGTGGAAATGACTTGGGTAAATGTAGCTGTTTTCTTCACATTTTGCTTGAGCTATCTAGAAAACAGCAATCTCTCTCTCTCTCTCCCTCTCTTTCTCTCTCTCCCTTTCTTTCCTCCTCTGTCTCTTTCTCTTCTGTATTTTGAGAAGGAGTTTCTCTGTGTAGCCTTGGCTGTTCTGGAACTCACTCTTTAGCTCCTTAAACAAGGCTGGCCTTCAACACACAACCACTCGCCTGCTAAAACAGTTCTCTTTCAAACTTATTCCTAATTTTTTCCTCTTTACTTTCCTTGCTTCTCACTTCCTTGGTTTCTTCCTCTTTTCTATCATTATTTTGTCATTCTCATTTTTTAAATAAAAATTTCTATTTACGTGGTATGTGTATGGGTGTGTGCACATACACACATGTGCATGTGCTCGTGGAAATCAGAGTGGAAGTTAGTTGAGTCTATTGGAGTTGGAGTCAGGGGCTTTTGTGAACAGCCTGGTATAGGTCCTGAAATCCAAATTCTTGTTCTCTGATAGAGCAGCATGTACCAGCTCTTAACCACTGAGCCATGTCTCCATCCAACCTATCCCTCATTATTCATGTATCAAGGAAGGCTTTACTCTTAGCCAACTATTCTTTAAAATCAAATAGCAAACCTTAAGTTCTGTTCTATTTGATGACTTCATTAAAACCACAACAGCATTATCATTTATTTATTTCAAGGACGTACAGTGAGTTAGAGTCATAAATATTCATTATGAGTTTTGTGAAGAGGAAGCAGGACTGATAGAAAGTCGAGTGTCTTATGCCCAATGGTGGTTTGTATTCTCTGGGAAGGAATATGTGTGTGTGTGTGTGTGTGTGTGTGTGTTTCACTGAACACTGAGATAAACTTGCAGCAGCAATTTATAGGAGTTAACTCATGCTTTTAAAAACTAGCCTCAGTAATGTGATTTGCTAATAGTCCATCATTGGTGAAGTGGAGCTCCCAGCATATACAGGCTGTTCAATTCCATTCTGGAACTTGTAGAAATGCTCCATTTTAAACAATATTGATGGGAAATAAGAATGTTTTTACTTTTGGATCATAAAACATACCTGCAAACTAGGCACTATGAACACTTGGAGATTTCAAAACCAACAAACTCTGTACACCATGCCATTCCTAAGAGGCTTTCTTCTGAGAAGGCTGGAAGGATCTCTCCTTATCTTGTGATTGGTGCTCTGAGGATATTTCTATTTTCAGCTTTACTTCCTAGTGCTACTTTGTATCTCCCTTTATGTGTTCCATCTCTTGCAGTTAGTGTGTATGTAAGCAATGACACTGCATATTTCCTTTAAAATTACAGAGTAAGAGTGTGACAAAAACCTATACATTCAGCTTAAATAAAGTAATAGTTAACTTCATTGATATGTGTACTTCGTTATTTATTACCCAACGCCTTATAGAAAGCCCCAGAAGGATTTACAGTCTTATTATGTAGCTCTTGTTTTGTTCCAACTATTCCTTTGTTTTAATCCTCCCCAGCACTTAATTAAATAGGTACCTGAATTCTAATTTGAAATACACAGCAACTGAGGGCAGTAAAGGTTAAGTAACCCGTTGCAGAACTCAAAGTTAGGAGCAGTCTCAGGGGCAGGGCTGGGGTATACACTCGAATCTCTATCTTCAAAGACCACAAAATTCATTTTTCAGAAAGTAGGAAACTGTGTGCTTGACTGTCAGGGCACTTTTAAAGGATAAAGAACACTTTTGTGAATGATATGTCCAAAAATACAAGCAATGAACATTGATAGCGAAGAATCACAATACTGGAACATCATAGTCTCAAAAAAAAAAAAAAAGATAATTAAACTGAGTGGATAGTTGTGTCTTTAAGCATAAAATATTCAATGTGGATCTGTTAAAAATTTAAAGCCTACTCCTTATCACTTAAATCATACCTGAAGACCATCAATGTCTCTGGGCAGTGGTCTGTGCACTGTGCATCCACTTGGTACACATCAGCGAACAGTGTCCCTTAGAGGCAATAACTTGCGACTGAACATGGACTGTGTCCTCAAGAAGCCTACAGGCTAGTGAGTACACAAATGTTGAGTCTGGAAAACATGCTAGTGGTCATGTTTAGAATAAAAATTTATACCATTTTGTAGAGGAATATTATAGTTAGGAGTATAGGCTTTTCAGTCATACAATTGATATTTAAAATTTAACACCACCATTTATTAGCTTGTGTGGTCTCTGTGGATTATTTGATCTACTTCTGCTTCCATTGTCTTGTTTATATAGGGAAGTATCATATATAGCCAATTTCGTAGGGTTTTGTGCCAGGTGATTTCACAGAACTTACTGTGTGTCAGATAGTGTCCTAAGTACTCTCTAAAAATGAACTAAGTGGACACTAATATTTTCTTTTTGAGTCTTTAAAAGATGTTCATGCACATAAAGTATTCAGAGCAATGGCTTGAACATAATAAGGACTCAATAAAGGTTAGCTCAATAAATATTATCCTTAGCAAAGAAGGAAAAGATATTGAAAACAGAGCAAATGTCACATGCATAAGCTACAAAGAAAAAAAAGTAAATACATACTACATGCTTGCTGAACTCAGACTTGTGAGCTTCTTTCTAATGACCAATGAAGAGACTCTTTTAAGTGGATTGTGTCTCAGAGAACATCTCAATTTCTACTTATAAAAATATGAGTAAAGACCAGCTGTTAAACACATTAGTCGCATAAAACTGCAATTTATTAGCTCATTAAGAGTCTTCTTTTCATTGAAACGGAAAATCTATCTTGTGAAAATACATGTGTTAATCAAGGAGTCTTATTTTGGTGATTTGAAAATAGGTAACTGAATAAAATGATTTATGCATGAATATTCACTATTGTTTTTTGGTCAAATAGTGGTCAGTATGTTTCTAAGAGCATGATTCTCTGGTTTAGACTGATTTAATAATGTACTTCTTTTATTCAGTTTTATTTGTTTTCTTTTCTTTCTTTTTTTTTTTCTATGCTAAGGATATGCTCAGGGCCACATTTATGTTCAACACTTTGCCACTGAGTTACTCTCCGAACACTCTAAAAATGACTAGCGTTTAAAGTCTCTTTGCTTTTTCTAACCATGTGCATGTAAAATCTTGGTTAACTATGGTATTTTCTAGTTTGGTATTCACAAGGTTCTGTGTATAGTGTGCTTTTATCTGTACTCCATGTTGCTTTAATAATACCAGAGGTATTAATAGAGATATCTAAATAATAAATATTTTTTATTCCTAATAGTCATTTGACTGTGATTTGTAAAAACATCTAATAGTTGCCAATGCTTGTGAGCTCTTTTGCAATGTTGCTGTTAGGCATATTTTTCTGATTCAACTCACTTGGACATGAAAATGTATCTGGTTCATCTAGTCTAAGGCATACATATTGAGGTACACACTCATTTTCTCTGGATTTGCTATTTCATCCACTTGGACTGTATCTGCTATTCTGTTGTGTATAGTTTGGGTGAAAGGAGCTTGAGCAACTGACCTTGGAGACAAAGTATGCTGAAGGCAAGGGGACTCTAGCCAGGAAGTCCCACAGTAGACATGAAAAGTTGAAAAAAGTCAACACTTCATTCTCCAAGCCTTCATTAAATATTTAATATGTACAAATTCCACATAAATACATGAATGCCCAACATTGTCTCTTTGTTATCTTATGGACAAATAGAAGTTCAGATGCAGGTGATAAATTAAGAAAGAATATGATATGGATCAGCAGAGAAGTTGAGGAGTAATTTTAGAAATTTCCCATATTTTAAGCAAATATGGAAGACAAATCAGATTCTGATCTTCAGAAGGAAAATACTTAATGGGTCAAGTATCAATATATAAATTGAAGCAACTGCCTGAGATCACAGCCATGGATCTGTCTGAAGAAGCAACTAACTGAAGCCTGTAAAATACCACTGTAAATGCCAGCTGTTAAAATATATACTCGGAATGCTTTCAGAGCTATATAGGAGTTCCACTGTCATCAGGCATCCAGATTGAAATCTTACCACATGCTCCTCTTTTAAATAGAGGAGACCATGACGCAGCCTAGTTTTCAATAAGCCAAGAGAGAAAAGGCCACGTAATTTTCATGATCCACAGATTTTAAGAAACATGGCTAATGTAGTTAGCTATATCATCTTACCACACAGTTTGCTTGAAAACAAAAAGAGGATAGAAAGGGGGCGATGATATACTGCCACGTGTACCCTTTATGGCCTGTATTCTTTACGACACCACAGTTGCTCCTTTGACACCCTGCTATTTAGTGAAGAGCAGAGTAAACAGGCTAAGTAAATCATAGACACACATGTAGCCAATAAGAACCGGCTGTGGTTTTAGACAGTGTTAATTTTTATAACTTTATTTATCCTGCTGCTTTTCATTTTGCTCTATTAGTCTTTGTTCTATGAAATCTCTTCCTTTAATAGATCTCTTCTTGAGACATTTTAAAATGCATTACATGTCGGATCCAATTCAACTAAGATACCTAAATGCATGTTGTTTCAATTAAATATGAATGATTCGAAAAGTGTATGCTTGTAATTGCATAAAGCTGCCTTTCCACATTATATACATTGCAGAGATGAATGCTGTCAATGTATGCAAGAATCAAAGTTAGGCTTTTAAAAAACACATAAAATAAATTATTCACATCACATACATCTATACATCTGAGCGCAATTAGCAATCAAAAGAACTACATATGGTGATGTAGTGGAGGCATTATGAGTTTTTTGCATCCTGCTGCTGATGGGTTCAGGTTCTACTTTTTACACATTTTCTATTTCATTATTTTGTACTAAACAGATAAAAATATAATAACATGTTTTCTTTATTTTAGTTCCTTTAAAAATCATCCTTCACGCTTGCTTTTTTCACTTTCCTTCCGTGTCTGGCTCTTGTTTCCCCAGATTAGATAGGACTTGTTTTTCCTCATTTATCTTCACTCTCTTTCCTGTTCTGCAGCACTGACTCTACAATAATAATAGAAGTCCTGGACCCAGATATGGGGAATTTGGGGATGTCATTGAAGTTGCCACTCTGCATTGAGTTAGCTTCCAACTGTAGTATAATGAGAGTTCTTTTCAACAGCCCCAGGGATTTTTGCATTTTTCAGATTGTTTATTTCAATATTCTCAAAGTTGTATATATCCTCAAATTAGTAACTTTAGGAAAACTATGACTTTACCAATTCTTATTTCCTTAAATGTCTCCAATGTTTTACTACTCTCTTCTCTTTTACTACTGAACTCTTCTTAGTCTCTTTTTCTCTTTGTTTAGTGCTGCACCTCTCTCAATGACAGCAAAATTCTAATCCCTTTAAGTAGAATAGCATTTCTTCAAAATGCCCTTTCGAAAAATGTAGAGACATACAGCTGTGGATGGTTTTCCACAAATAGACTCTAGTGAGTGTATGTTCTGTATTGCCTTATGCACTGTTTGTTCTCTAGCATGTCTGCATTGTTCTCTGTGATGATTTTGTGTGCTCTCCATTTGGCTAGAGTTGTGTGCTTGCATGTGTATTTGTTGTGTGATATGTCCATATTCATATTTGTATACGTACATGTTTGTACATAGAGGAAACAGAGGTTGATATTGAGTATATTCAATAGCCATTTTCCAGATTATTATTTTGAAGATAACCTCTTCACCTAGATTTGCTGGCCAATGAGCTTTATCTATCTGCCTGTTTCCAACTCTCTCACTAGAATTACAGATGCAGGATATCCCACCTGACTTCATAGGGACTTTGAGATCCAGTATCAGGTGCTCATGCTTGTGTGACAAGTACTTTACTAGCTGGTGCATTGCCTCAGCCATCAAGAGGACAGATTTTAATCCCTTGGGAGCTTCACCTGGAAGCTTTATTATTTATTTATTTATTTATTTATGCCTGGACAATTAAGAAAGACAAAAGATAATGTTTCACTTAAAATTCATTCAGATGGGATATACTGCTCAGTGCTACCAGCTTAACTATTTCAAGGAGAAGGTTGTGAATCTGGACTTCTTAACGCAAAGAAGTTAGCATTTAAGGGATAAAAAAGTAACCAGAAAATGGATACAAATGCTTATCAAAGATAATGTAAGATTTAAACCTTATCTGATAACATTTTTTAAGGTCTTGAGCCCCAGCGCCTAGATTTGAGTCTTGTATAATAAGATTGCCAATAGATTTAACAAATGCAGTTGCTTCCATCATTAATTTATTCTGTGAAACTAATTTTAAGTAGTTAATTAAAACAAACTAAAAACAAATGAGGAAAAAAATTCAGAAGGGCCTCTATTCATGAGGCACACTAAATTCCCTAACCAGCTTGACTCTAAACTAGGAAGAAATGTGTTTGAGTCAAATTTAGCTACACCTAATATGACAATGATGAGAGACTTGTTTTCTATGCCAGTTAATGGGTTCATGTCTCATCTATAAAAATGAATGCATATGCAACCATCAGTAAAACTTTTATGTCATGGTTTTTCTACTAATGAGTTCCATGTCTTCAATTAGACTTGTATAGACGGATAAAATTTCTGATGTTTTATGATTTCCATAATCGTGCATTTTAAGTGTCTAAACCTTCATTAAGATCTAGTCACATATGATTCAGTACTTTAATGATTTCCCAAACTGACACTTTATAAAAAGCACAGTAATTCACACAGGTCTATGTGGGATTTGTTAAACTTCTTCTGAGAAAACACAAATTTATTCACACCTAGAAGTGAGCTGAGCATCACAAGTCAACACAAACTTGTGAGCTTTTTCTTGTCATAGGTGAATGAACCTGGGTTTTGACTAGAAGGGATACAGCCCATAATAACAAGCTAGAAAAAAATCTAATCATAATATGTAAAAATAGATCCTAAGACTCCACTGTTAAAGAATTTTATCTCACTTATCCCTCACATCCAAGTGGATGTTGTCTAGTTTATATGTTTTTAAAGAGTTTTCCTTTTTGTCCTTCTTTTGTCCATTGGATATATCTTGTGTATTCTGAAATTACATGTCTTTTGAGCATTTACAATTTTTGTAGTTAATTGGATAGTCTATTAAATGATAATAATAAAGCCCACTGCCCAATCACTGATGGTTCAACAGGGATCTGAAAGCTCTATCCATGGTTGCTAGCTTGCATTCCTGAAAAAGACCTTACAAATCTTTTCTACTACCACCACACACACACACATGCATGCAGGCACACACAGAGAGAGGGGAGGGAGGGAGAGAGATACTTCTCTGTGTTCATGAGCTTGAAAAGATTTCTAATCATTCATTCATTATTTTAAATCAAGAAACACCCATGTTTTTGCCATTTGTCAGGGAGCGTCGTAGCACTGCATATGCCAATAGAAAAAAGAACATTTTTTTTTCCCCTTCAGGCAGTTGCTGTTTAATGAATAAAAAAGTAAGGGTATTAGCTATCAAGTATTGTGATTAAAACAGAAATTGAAAAGTAGATTTAGTGCCACAACACTGTTTTTAGAGGATCAAAACACTCAGACTTACCCAGACTGCCAGGTTATCTGTGCTTCTATCACTCTGCATTTCATATCTCTCAGAGAGAAAGATAAATACTTTCTCTAATCCATAATAAAGGAAAGATTGTTGACTCAAGCAATAAGAGCCCGCATTCATAAATGAACTTACTAGATCCAGATAAAAGGATGGTAAATACTCCAGAGTGTGTCTAGAAGACGCTTATGCATGTGCATATGCATACACACAAGTGTATATTATATTAGCTTCCATTTCTAGGCCAATGATGTGTTATAAATCACCTTTAAACATACTCATTTATTGCCTTATCTTTCTAGAGGTCAGAAGATGGGAATGGAGCTCAATAGCATTAAATCCAGGTACCAAAGGGTCTGTGTTCTTTTCTGGAGTCTCTGAAGAAAGATCTACTTTCTTGCACATTTTAGTGACATGAGGCAACTGTAGTCTTCGTCCCATGGCCCTCTTCCATCTTCAGAATCAACAATGATTGACCAAGGTGTTTTCTCATGTGGTCATTTTGACAATTCTGCATTCATCTTCCACATTTAAGGTGTTATACCTTTTTACTTGGGTAATCAAAATCACCTCTCTTTAAAGAGCAATCGTTAACAATTCTTCGTTACACCTGAAATCCAAATTCTCCCCCATTATATGGCATAATATATTCATAGATCCCAAGGATTTGGACATTAGTATCATGGGATATTTTATTCTGCAAAGACTATATATATTCATCCTATTAACTATTAAATATTGGGGTTAAAATGTAAAAATAATGAAGATGTTTACGCTTGAAAGCAAGAGTGATAAGGACTTGAGGATTTTGTTAAGAAACTTTTCCATTATACTTATTAGGTGCCATATAGAGACAGCAGTGATGTAGATATTCAGATACAAAGTATCACAAAATGCATTGAAAATATGGAACGAAAATTCTTCTTATTATGTGGTAATGAAACACAGAAGAACTACCAGTGAAATGAAGAAGAAATGTGTGTTTTCAGGATGAGATCCTAAGTCAAAGGTAGATGAGACTGTTGCTATAAACTTGAGAGCTGATTAGAATTTCAGATCAATTTGGCAATTTTAAAAATTTCTTTTCCCTCATATTTTGTTCAAGTTTATTTAGTGAACTAGTTAACTATTTGATAACCATAAGAGAATACATAAGACACAGCACATGTCAGATGCTTAGCTAACTGCATTATATTTAGTGATCATTTTCTCATCACAAGGGACAATAGTCTCTGAAGAAACCCTTGGCTCTGTTGTAAAAGGACCCCAAATTGGTTTAATGTGTTTCTTTCGCTGTTATCAAATTTTTAAGAAATCTCTTTTTTTTATGTGTGTATGTATGTGTGTGTGTGTGTGTGTGTACAAATTTCTGTGGGGGTGCCCATGTGTACGTTCACCATGCATGTATAGGCCAGAGGTCAGCATCAGATGTTGCTCTTCAGGAGGCATCCATCTTGTTTTTTGAAACTGGGTCTCTCACTGGGTTTTGGGACTCACACATTAAGCTAGAGTAGCTGAGAATTATGACAAAAAATGCACTTTTATCTGGCTCCACAGCACTGAAATTATATATACTAGTCACTATACCTGCTTTTTATGTGGGAAATTGGTATCAAATGCAAGTCTTTATTCTTGTATAGTTAACACTTTCCTGACTGATCCAGCTCCTTTTCCACAATTGTTGAGTAGCTTTTTAACCAAAGGCCTATACTTTCAGTTTATACTAGGCCCTTTAATATGTTTACTCCCATATTGCTCATCCCACAAGGCAATGCTACAAAACTTTTGAGCTCTAGATACGAACCTATGTGCTATGAACCTCTTGTAGAAGAGAAAACTGGTACAGAAGAAGGCAATTCAGACAAAATGACACTGTTGGTGCATAGCAGAGTCAGGATTTTAAACAGAGAATGGACAAACATTGTCTTCTTAAACATGTCTGCTGCTCAACTGTGAAACAATGTCTGGTATGTGGTTAACTTTTGCTTAACGCTTGTTGAACTGGATTATATTAGATGGCCTTTGGTAAAAATGTTCACTTTACTTCTAAACAAATACAGATGAAAGTATCAAAAAAAAAAATTCTTGAATCTCTTCCAAAACATTTGTGCAAACAGACAAAAATCAGTGGCTTTTCTTCTTCTCAAAATATTATGTCCAAAGAGACTCATTTACTAAATATTTACTAAATATGTCCAAAACAGACTCATTTTCATTGCAAAGTTTTCTAAAAAGATGTGATAAAAAGTACAAAAGATAATATTTTCCTTCTCTCTGTTTCTTAAGAAATTCATACTTTATAAGCACTGTTTCAATGCAAATATATCAATAAAATTATGTTTAGAAGTATGATTCAAGTATAACAAAATAAGAATAGTAAAGCCACATAATAATAATAAAGATGGGTTGGGGATATATTTCTTTAATTTTATTTTCTTTTGAGATAGCACCTTGCTCTGTATTCCATGCTATCCTCAACTCTAGATCCTCTTTCCTCTGTATTCTGGGTGCTGGGGCATTAGTAATGCATCTACATGCCTAAATTGGTGACTAAATTTCTAATTAATTTAAAATGCACCTTCCAGCATTTGATATATGCCACATATTACTGCCATTGCTATGAAAATAATGCTAAATTTATTGCTAGCAATAAAAACACAAAATCTCAGGGCACCCAGAATCCATTTGACTTAGAGATCCAGTCACATGAGATAAATTCTCATGAGGGCTGGAAGAGAGGGCAAGACACCAATGCTAGGGATTGAACATTTTAGTGCCAATTTGGAACAGTTGATTAGCACACAACTATTCTTTCTATCACTTTGCCATCCATAAAAGAGGCACAGTCCTGGGCGGTGGTGGCACACACCTTTAATTCCAGCAGTCTGGAGGCAGAGGCAAGCAGATCTCTGTGAGTTCAAGGCCAGCCTGGACTACAGTGTTAGTTCCAGGACAGCCAGAGTTACAACAGAGAACCCTGTCTCAAAAAACCAAAAAGACAGGCACAGCAATATTTATAGTTTATATTTTATAGGATATTATCAGTGCTAACTTATATGAGTAATATGTATTTTGAAAAAAATTCAAGATGCAGGAGAGAGATATTAAATGAAGGTATTTTCCTTGCACCAAGTATGTTTCCAAAGGTAATATAGGCAATAATATTAGAAAATGTGGAATGAAGAAGACTACCTTAGCATTATATACAACTAACTCATCAATTCCTCATTTATTCGCTATATATACCATATTTAGTGACTCAGTTAATGATTAGATCAAAGCAAAGAAAGTGAAGATGTATTCACAGCTAATTTATTTTAATCCTTAATTGACTATGTTATCTATATTTGGGGTGAATCAGATAGTTAACAAAGAGCCCGAAACAAAAATGTTAGCATAGCTGACTTACTTGATTCCTCTCATCACTTCATTGAACATTCATTATTTATAAGGTATCTCAAGTAATACAGAGATAAATTAAATAAGGTGCAGTCTTTGCCTTTACAGACAGTAGGTTAAAAGTGATAACAGGGATAAAATCTGTACATAGAGACCACGTGTGTTCAGTGCTATAATATCATAACTCCAAATATTCATAGGACAGAGTATGCATATGAAATGGAAAAGAACATAAACGACAATCTGAATTTCATTTCTGGCAAGAAACAAACAGTTTAAAATCAAGCAGTGTGCATGAAATGGAAAGTATTATAAATTTATTGAAATCCCTGTGGTTGCTTTAAGGAATAACCAATGCTGCCCAGGTGAGTGACTATATATGCTAGAAAAAAGTTCCACAGCAGCATTGACTGTGTCTTATAAATATTTAAATTTCTATCCTGAAAGTTTTATTGCAAAGGGTAAATAGTTCTGAAAACATGATCAGTAGATCTAGTGGTAAAATAATGTTATGATAAGAACATGTACCCAGGAGTTATGATAATGATAAAAAAATATGTCTGGCTCTAGCTGGCTCAGATCATTTCAAGATGGTAATACAATATCTGCAGGTCTCAAACACGAGAGATAAAAATCCCCTGATGAATACACCATTTACATTATTGTGACCTTGAAAGCATGTCAGAATACGGTACTGTTTAACTTCAATAGCTGAGCTGAGTGCCTCTGAGTCTGTTATAACTGATTCACATTGAGCCCTCCTGACCAGCACAGTAGGGCATTCCGGGATCCTCCTTGAGATGCACATAAAACATTTAACAATGAGAAACCAGCTTTCAGTTTCTAGTATTTTCAAAAAGAATGTAAAAAAGAATAGTTGCATAAAATCTAGAGTGGCTCAGGATGTATGAAACACATCTTGTGGTTTTTCAGTGTTTGGATAAGCAATTGTAAGTTGCATAATAAGAATTTATCTCAGCAGCAAATCTGCCCCCAAACGCTGGATTAGACAAGTGCAGAAATTAATGGTACTATTCAGGACCTAGGACCTTTTTCTTGATGGCCACATGCAGTGACTGCTAATGCCCTTTTAAACTTCTATCCTGGGCCCTGCATGGACTGTCTGACTTGACACAGGACACTACTAAGGAAAGACAAGCATGCAGAGAACAAATGATTAATGTAAGCCCTTCTACAACTAGCCAGAGGCTTAAGGAATTTTTTTCTGCATCATTCCAGAGATAATTGCCTACAGTTTTATCTAGGAACAGTTTAGGTCATTAAAAGGTATAGGTACGGCAGACATTACAGAAAAAAAAAAAAGCAACTAGGCATGACACCTAAGAGATTTATGTTACATAGATAGGGAAATAAAAAAACAAGATGGAAAATGAAGAGCATTTAAGAATATATATGAGTATGCAATCTCAGAGGAAGGATGGGTTTGCTTTTACTGGTAAATGTCAGGAGACTCATTCCTTTTAAGATTGATAAACTGAAAAGTTTTAACTAAGTTCTTCTTTGTGGTTTGAAAAGAGTTGCAGAAATTATCTGAAAAAATGTTTTATGAATAGAAGAGCTTGTACCTACAATCTATAAATAATATTTTCTCAAATTTTACTAAATAATTATAACTCTATTCTACATATTTCTGTAAATGAAATTCCAATATATATTATTAATAATAATATAAAGCACAAATTTAAAAATAAGCTGCCCAGTTACATACACAATATTACTCTATTTGAATCCATTGTTGACATATATGAAGCTCATTCTGTTCCACTTTGGCATCAATAGTCCATATGAGTACCTTAGGTTCCAAAATACTGTAGCCAAATATCTTTCTACCATGCTGGGCTAGGGACGAAGAGACATGATCAACTTCATTTGCGTTCAGAATGCCTAGGTGCTCCATATGGCTTGTTTTCCATTGGCAAATTAACTCTCAAAATCTTAGAGGATTCTACCATAATTGCGCAAGTATTATAAATTAACATTCCAGTGCATTTTGAGACCTTTGCCAAATGAATGAGAGGTAAAAAGGAATTGAAAATAAAAACATATATTTTTAAGAAGGCATAGAGCTGTGGTTATCACCACTCATGGAAACTGGGCATCTGGACAGATTTTTTTTTTTTTTTTTTTTTCCGACTCAAGAGATTTGATCCTTCCTTAGATTTTTAAGAACTCTATGTAACTTAGGCAACTTCTTAAAATCTTAGTATTTAGGAGTTGTTTGTATATTGATTAAAATCTCCCTCCACATTCTCATCTTTTTTCAAACACATATTAAAGGTATTATTTTTTTAATTAAGAAAAAAAAAGACAAATGATGCATTAAGTTACTGGAAAGTAACTTGGGTGGCTGATTCAGAAATACTACATTTAACAAAACATGTCCGTGTCTTTGGAAGAGGGTCAAGACAGGCCAAATATGTGTTTCCTTTCTCTCTTTTTCTTTTTTATTTAGTGAATATTCAAATTTGTTCTCTCTGTGTTTTTCTTTTTCCCTAAAAAAACTGATTGGATCTTATTTTCAATTGTAAAACAGTGATCTACAGGAAAGTCAGTTGAACAAAGAATAACAGTAAATAAACAAATCTAGACCCAGACTTTGCCCTCAAAATGAGGGCCCAATGATTCTTACAAAACAATTCATAGCCCACACATATGAAGCCCACACAAAGTGTGGCCTTATGGGAACCGAAGCATCACGTTCCCTTCTTCTTTTTCCTTGCCTTTCTCCCTTCCATCTTTTCTTTCTTTCATTTTGGGTATTTGTTTTTAAGTAATGACATATTATTAGCTGAAGGCCTAAGAAAGCATATAAGAATGAAATAATAGTGTAAAAAGAGTCTCTGAAATTACAATAGGTATTACCATTGTAATACTTACTGCTTACCACATAATTATATATAATCATATATGGCATATTATATTAGTGCATATAAAATTACATATTATTACACGTAGGCCTTCACACATAGCAACTGCTGCGTATTATATGGTATTTATACTTATTCAATAGAGTACACCTTAATGATAATTGCAAAACGTTTTGTGACTAAATTGTCATATTTATTAACAGAGATGATGCAACATAAAGAAATGAGAAAGGAGCTTACATTCTAGGTAACTTATTCAAGCTTATAGATCTTGACCTTCATTGTTCATATGCAGAATGGGAGTGTTTATACTTTGCTCACATATTTGGCTGTAAGACACCGAACATGCTTGATGTCTGGAGTGGAGTCTGGCTCAAAGAAAAAAATATTTTAAACTGTACACATTGAGAAGTATTTAGTAGTGCTCTAGTTCAACTTTTGAGGTGTAGGGGTCAGACCAGCTTTTATTTATTTATTTATTGCTATAGAAACTGGTAAGGAAAGGTAATATTTACTCAAGGTCACCTAATAAGTTATTCTTTGTCATTACGGCATATGAGGTTTTGGCTTTGCAGACTTACTTCAGTGCATTAGGCCACAAAGTCATCAAAACAAACCAGAAGAGAGCAGCATCAAAGGCAAAAGTAATAAAATCAAAGGATCCTGCAGCAGTGTACTACTAAAAGCCCTCTGCTATCTTAGTACACATTCTCAGACCTCTTGAAATGTTATTTGTAAAGCTTTAAAAGGCTTGACTGGAAACCTTCATGTCTTTTTAAAGACACAGGGTATCTCTTGCTGACTCATGAATGCTGAATTAGCAATTGTAATATAGATTTTTTAATATACATCAGAAAAATGCCAATAACTTTTGTGTTGCCAAAGCCTTTAGGCATTTGCTGTTGAGAAATCAGTACTATGATTAGCTAAGCAGATGGCTGTTGCTATAGCAGTAATGGAAGGGGGAAGAGGGCGAGGGAGAGGGAGAGGGAGAGGGAGAATGAGAATTCTTAAACAAAATAATTTGAACTGTTCAACTGATAATAAATACTAGTATGGATTTCCATTTCAGTATGTGTATTTCAGTATGTGTGTACATATACATATACAATATATGTCCGTTTCTTTTCTAACCTATCTGAATTTTTCTGCCAGAATCAGGCAGAGATATACAAAAAAAAAAAAATCAAAACAAAAACAAAACAAAACAAAAAAACAGGAAACTGCAGTCTCAGCATTGACTTTGGTGCCTTGCTTCTCTTCCTGCTCTGTCTGTTGACCATATTCTTCCCACTGTGTTTCTCCTTTGGGCTTGGCAGGGACATTTAGCTTCATGCCAACGCTGTAACCTTAAACTTGTTTCCTTAAGTGGCTGAGCTCATCTCTTCCTTCATGTGGTTTGTGGGATATTTCCTTCTGCTTTTGACTTCACTCTACTACCTTGTAGCTTGGCCATGCTCATCATGCTTCCGTTATTGTGTTACCCTTTAAAAACAAAGCAATAAATATTTAAAACATAAAGCATTACCCTGCCAGTTGTGAGGATGGATATTTTTAAATGAGCAACAATGAGGGGAAAATATGGATTTCTCCAAGCATTATAAAGGTCTAAGTGAGCAGGGAGCAATTCTAAAGTTACAGGATTTTACTTGTCCTGATTCTGTGGAGTAAAGCCAAAAAATTTTTTTGTAGATATTTTAAGAGATGGCAAGGCAGGGAAGGAAACCAATCATCACAAAAGCCTCCCAGTGTAGACCCTGCCATCTGCATACAGTTCACAGAACTCTTCTGTTTATTTATGAGTAGTGAAATGTGTAATGCCAACTCCTAGCTGTAAAAGGACATACAGTTGCTCTCATATTATTTCATTGCCCTCCCCATCCCCATTTTTTAATACACTGCAATAGCAGGAGTCTGTTTTCTCATGTCTAGGGATCCAGTGCCATGCAAGAAGTATCCCATTTTGGAGAATGCAAATCCTGCACTTGAACATTTGAAATGACAACTAAAAATTATACTTAAAAGATGAATAAAAAGATTTACATAAATGCAGTGGATTTTGATGTACATATATTGAAGTACTGCACCTGCTAAGAGTACTTTAGAATCATTTTAATGTCCTCCGTAAAAGAACAGAATTAGATTGAAGAGAGAAACATTAATTTTCTAGTGTAACTTGGTTCTTTTCAATATAATAATCTTAGATTGTGACAGACACAAAGGAAGATAATGAAAGGAGCAATATATTTTACCTTAAGATATCACGATTTGCTTCCTAGTAAGATATTTTTTTCAAGTTTTTTCCTAAGGAAAATTATTTTGTAAATTTCATCTTGATGTAACAAGTTCTAGGAGGCAATTTATTTAGATATTAAGAAACTAAATGTCTGTGCCATTGTTAATATGTAGCTCTATGTTCTTTCTGGTTTTATCATACAGCCCAGTAACTTCCTTGATATGATATTTTAGTTTAATCTATCCAAGACATCACCCTCTAGACATTCTACCATTGTTATTTTTTTCTGATGTAATTTTATGATCTCCTTGAAATATTTTCAGCCTTAAGCAGTAAACACAAATAAATGGAAATATTTGGTATCTTGAATTTTTGACCTCTAAATGTGGGCTTGGAATTGCCCTCTCAGAAAATGTGCAGCAGTACATATACCCAGGAATATGAAAAAATAAACTATGTCAGTGCATGCAAGTACAGTATTGTCTTAACACAGATTCTTTGTATATGCCTATACATACAGAGCACAACTATCTTCTTGGTGTACATACTATAGGTACAAATTGATTGTCTCCACTGACAAAAGCCCGAGTCTAGTTCAATATGCCTCTGTATTTTTAAGTATCAGATTAGCTATCTCCCTACCTATCCATTTAAGACCTTTATTTTCAGAGAAGTTGTCAGATAGTAAATATTTTATTTCTCTTAAAGATATAGATTCTGAAGCCACAGTTTCAATGATTTAGGGATAAGCAACGACATGGGCCATAGAATTTAGTATGAGGATGAGGATATGAAAAATGCCAGCTAAGAATAATTCTTTGTTTTTAGTCTGTTGCTTCTTAATTTGGTAATTATTCTAACTCTCTTTAACATAGTAGAAAGAAGCATGCCCTTACTCGAAATACTAGTCTTATACTTTAAATATTTTATATGTAGTCTTGGTACTGGGTTACATACCCAGAAACAATATGCCTTTAAAGAAAGCATAAATTCACTGAATATGGAGAAACAAAGAACTACAATGTAGTAAGATAAATTCCAAGATGCCTAATTGCCTTTTGCTCAGGTCACTATACTTTTTTTTAAAAAAAAAAATTCTGTTGATACTATGATTTTCTGTTTCAGAATATTTTCCATACTTGGAATTGATAATTTCTTAACCACATTTGATTAATAAATAATAGCTAGCTTCTATACAAGTCTTAAATGTTTGATATAAAATACCATAGATACTTATATTCAGTCATCATGTATCTTGAATGCATGTGCATATTTCAACAGATATTTTCTTTAATTACTAGATGAACAACTAAATTTAGGTTATATGTAGTGACATAGTGACATTCAGTGTAGAAGAAGCACTTCGAAGACAAACAAGTGGGGAAAGCTCATTTATGAAAAGTCTGCGTTGCCATGGGCTTTAGCTTGCATTCTATGCTGTGCGCTGAGAGATGTCTAGGCTGACTGTGACACAGTGGGACAGATGACTTAACAGATCACTCTGGAGGTTAAACTGAGGAAGGATAGCTGCAGGGAGCACACACTGTTGAGTTGCTGTGGCAATTTTCTTACCACATGGACTGCACTTTCTCTTAGATACAGAAAGTACTTCACCATGTCTAGACATTTAAAATGCTTTCACAATCTCAGGAAGGCATCCACAGTGATAATTTTCCTGTAGATCTCAGTGGTAAAAGAAGAAGTCATAGTATCCAGAGACACATAAATGAACTTGACAACTGAATTCTATTTCCCATTACACATTACTCACATGGTGTGGTTCTTTTGTCTTCAGTGTCCATGGCTTTTCTTAGCTAGGGAGGTGAGAACATTAGTTTATTCCCGTATGAAACTTATTTTAGATAATTACCACATATGGGAAGCTCTCTAGCACTGGATATTTGAATGAGACCTATGACTGTTTCTATCACTTCTTATATAAATGCATACACAGGAAATAAGCATGAAAACTGTCATCTGGAAACTATGTCACTGTCCCTCATATTACTAACCAAATGAACATCAAGTTACCTTATCCCACCACAAAGTTACTATGGGGATGAACAACAACAAAAAAATGATTAGCAGTTTGACTTCCTCAGGTATCCTTAGCTGTAATTACAAGAGAATAAAATGTTCCAATTTCTGCTTCTTAGTCAATCATCTCTACACCTGGGGAATTCACCTAGTATTGACTTTCTGAAACTCACAGTGGCTACTTTCTATTTCACTCAGGGTTGTCATCTCTAAAAGCTTGGAAGAAGATATGAAATCACGGCAATAAATTTTGTTCCTTGAGTCAAGTATTCACAGCATGATAATATTTATCTGTGCATATAGCATATACTATGCAGAATATCCAACTTTGCTTCAAAAGGAATGAGAACATAAACTACTTTGTTTATCAATGCAGTAAAATTTTACTCTCTAGTGGTGGGGGTATTGAAAACAATGCACATTATTACATCTAGTAACTCTGGTCCAGACACTCTAATTATGTTTCTCATTGTTAAAACCGGGTGGAATTAGCCTCTGACATTGGGAGTAGCATGTTTTAAAAAAATCTGTGTATAATCTTAACCACTAAAAAAAAGTCGGGGGGAGATGATGAGAAGCCTCCCCCACCTCATCTACCACTGATATCAATGCAACTAATTTTCGGGAGAGTTTTGTCATTATTCCGAAGTTCCTTTAAAGAGCTTAAGTACTTAAGAGATTTCCTTTGGAGCAGTAATGGTGAATTATGTGGTGCTCTAATTGTGCTATTAGTTTATCTAAGTTAAGATGCAATTTACTTAATTTGAGGGTTTTATTGCACATTGGTCACCAAAGGTGAAATACATTAAAAGCACACTGTTTTTTTTTTTTTTAACAGATAAGGCATTTGCAGATGCTTTATTTGATGAAAAACATTGTTTCCCACATTTATTTTGGTTGCTATTAGGAGGTGTTTTATTTTGAGCTGGAAACTTGTAGGAGGTGTGCTTATTGTTTGTTCAGAGGTCATTAAGTATGGATCAAAGCCTTGTTTCCTCTTAGAAAAATAAGTACCACTTCATGATAGACTTATATGATATGTTAATTTTGTCATCAAATGACTCTACTTATGTTATAGCAATTTAAAAAGCGTGTGAACATTGTGCAAATGCAAATAGAAAGAGATGCTTTACTGTGCCTTATTAAGACTGAGAAACTAGAAACCAATTGACTCAATGCTGTTAGAAAGTATTTAAGAAATGATTTTCGAGGGCTGGAGAGATGGTTTGGTTGGTGAAGGTATTTCATGGAAAACATAAAAGCCTGAGTTCAAATTCACAGAACCCATGTGTGAGTCAAGTTCACAGTGAGTATCCACAATCCCAGTGTTTCCTGCAGGAGATGTGGTAAGCAGAAATATGAGAGTCCCCAGAAGCTTTTGGCCAGGGACCTGATGTATGTAGTAGAAACTCACTAGAGAGACCTTGTGTCAAAGCCAGGACCAGCAACTTAGGTTGTCCCCTAACTTCTATATGTATATATACCATTTTCACACACATACACGCGCGCGCGTGCACACATACACACACACACACACACACACACACGTCACACACTGATGACTTTCATTTTTCAAAAGACATATATATTTTATTTTTGAGTCTCTCTCTCTCTCTCTCTCTCTCTCTCTCTCTCTCTCTCTCTCTCTGTGTATGTTTGTGTGAAGGATAGAGGTCTTAGATCCACTTGGAGCTAGAGTTACTGACAGTTCTGAGCTCCCCCTTATGGTAGTTTGCACTCTTAACCCTTGAACCATCTCTTAAGTCCCAAGAATGCTTTTCAAATTTAGTTTTCATTTAGAGTTTTTAAAAAATAATAGTTTAATCATCAGGCATACTGTTCATCAATTCGTTAAAATTTTGCTTAAGTAGAGACAGCTATATGGTCTACAGCTATGTGAATTCTAGCTAGCAGTTTCTAACCATGACACTATTATTACTTTCACAAATCATTATTTTGGTCATGTATGTTTGTGTGTGGGGACTTTCCTTTATAATATGGGCTTCAGACATTATTGATTGTACAATTTCTAAATTCCAGCAGTGTCATTGAAATTGTAATGATCAACAATAGCTCCAGACTTTACCAAACATCCCAAGACAACTGTGGTGTCTAAGACAACCATGGTGTGGGTTTTTAGGGTTGTTCAAAATATGTGTTACGGATATGCATATTATAGCATAATAGTACTATTAATAAATACTATAGGTAGAAATCAGACTTTTATGAGATAACTATAAAAGCCAAAAGATGTTTTACATCCATTCACATTTGCATTGTGAATGACAGATTGTGGTTTTAAGGTTTTTTTATATTGTGGGTTAGATCAACATAGACACGGGCAGATTTGGACCCTCTTACTCCATGTAAATATGTGTGAGCATACACTACTAGCAGTCTGGACTTTCTGCATTAGGGTATGATTCAAACCAGAGTTGCAGGCCTCCCCTCCTGGTTCACACCAGAAGGCTTTAGAATAAACATTTGGCTGGAACGTCTTTACAGGGCTCATCCAGCTGTCCTGTGAAAGAACTGTTGCCCACACCCACATGTATTAATGTCTGCTTGCCAAAATGTTTGTTTGCCTTCACATAGACAAAGGCATAATGCTATGTGAGCAGCGCACTGTTAAATTATTGCTTCTTTAGCCAATCAGGTATACTCGGATCTTTTCCACACATGAGGTAGATAGTTAGAGAAATATTCTTTAAAGAATGATAGGAATTATTAGTTAGTATCTGCTGAAAATTTTAATCCTAAATTAATCTTACAGTAGCTTTTAATAATGTCAAGTTTTATAAATAAATTATGGTGTGATTTTTTTTCACTTTTGGAGAATTTTATAGAATTACACTATATTTTAGAAAAGATTTTTGTTTCAGTGTTTTTATAAATCTTATCTCCTATGCCTTTGTACTTTTCTATGCTTATTATTATTATTATCATTATTATTATTACTTTGTTCAGATTGTCATTGCTCTTTTATTGCTGAACCCAGTAATGTATCACTTGGGAGTTAGAATGATTAGAATGATGTCAGTAATGGTAGAATTTTACTTTAAAAATAATTTTCCATGTGAAGTGAAAACCCCTCCCATATGTAACTACTAATATATATTTAATAAATTGTTTTAATATAGCCTGTTCTATCTTGAATTAGCAGCATTGCTCTCTCTGCCATATAACGTGTATTGAGTCAATTGCATATCAGTGGGATACATATTTATATATGTCATAAGCTTATATGCAATTGTGCTGTAAAAAGTTCCCCTTTTCTATGAACTGTTTTCCAAAAGAGTTTTAGTGAGTCACTTGTAATCGGACATCTTTACTAGTTCATAACTTTTAAAATAATTATCCTTTGGCCAGGAGGCTGCTAAATATACATGGGAAACTTTGAAGGATTTTATGTAAATAAGGAAATGATTCAGTCAGAAATCAAAAAGAGGAGATGCAGCGTCATCAGGTGAGTGTCTGCATAATTCTGTTTTTAATGTGTGTGTCGCAATGCTGGTGTTCTGTGGCATACACAGTGGTGATTTTTTGAGAAGTGCTAGAGTTCTGGAGAGTTTTGCAGCATGGTATTCCATCCTTGGCATTTATTTTTTTCTTCTTAGATGAGGACAGATGCAATGAGGGCTGTGTGTCTAAATGAATACTTTTACTCTTAGCTAAATTAGTCTGGCACAAACACAACGCTGCTAGCTTTCAGTACAATTGAAAATAAATGCTGCGGTTCAGAGGTCTCTCTTTTCATAGTTCCGCTAAATCGTGCTTAAAGTTCAGTTTGTGTTCCAACAGTAGCTTTTAAGACAGCATAGTTAAGAATCTCTTAACATTTCCATTTACAACTTCCCCTCGTTCTAACATTTTCTTTATTGATTTTAGGATCTTTCATGGTAACAGCTTATCAGCGCTTACAGCCAATGACCTAAATATGCAATTAAAATTGTGCTATCCTAGCTAGATGATAAACTAGCCCAAGATTGAAATGCTATTTTCTTTCCTCAAAACCTCTTCTTGTTACTAATTATAAAATGGGAAAACACACTGCTTAGATTGAGCCCTTTAGAGAAATCATGCTAGGTTCTTTATAGATTTTAAAATAAAGATGCTTAAAAATTCCTTCCCTTGTCAATAAGTCTCATTGGCCTTTAACACTTCATTCCAAGTAAAAACATTCATTTATTTGTGGTGTGTCTGTAGGGAAAAAAGTAGCATAGACATGTGTATTTTCGTCATGCAAATAGCTCTATGAAACACTGACATCCTTGAGAAGATGCCTTGAGATAAAGCCTGATGTTTTGGCAGTTGTATGCTTATTTACCAGAGAAGACTACCCCTACCTCACCTCCCAAAATGAAGACTAAGTTCTTTTAATAAGAACATGTGAGTTCGACCTTCTATTTATTTATCCATTTATTATTTGTGTTAATTTTAAAAGACAGAGTCTCATTTTATAGCCTTTGCTGGTATTGAATTTGGGGCATTTTCTGGCTTCTACCTCCCAAATATCTATACCATCCCACACCTCATTAACTTTTTTTATTTTAAATGTAAAGTCACTGTCTCAAGGTCAAATGTGGGATAAATCTATAAGATGGCTAGAGAAGCTTCTCATTTTAAATACAGGTGGACATGGTCTCTTCTGGACCTTTACTGCTTTCATGTAACCTTCAGTATTCTTCCTTCTAAGAAACCACTGTGTCCTAGGAAACAGCTTTAGTAGCATAAAGAACACTGCTGACCTAATAGTAGAGACAAACTTGGGTAACTGGGTAACAGATTCATTTCTTTATACACCTATATGTGTTTGTGCTTAGGGATTAGGTTTTTTAAATGTATGACTGTGCTTATTCAAAATTAAATAACCACACAATTTTGTTAGCTTATTTTACCTTTTTGGATCTCAATTTCTTTGTGTGCAGAACATAAATCTGCTGTTTCTTTGGAGAGATCTAATTCACTACATTTAAATCATCAATCATTTTCTTCACTAACACCCCCACATTTGCCTCCTCCTCAAGCACAGAAGCACTTGAGTTCTCTTTTTCTCTTTGATATTTTCTTTCATTTCTATTTCTGGCATCCAAAGCAGAACAGGGTTTCTGTTCTCTGCCAGCACAGATATATTAGTATCCGTATCTGTATTAGTCTGGGACCTGGGTCTTCGCTTTTTAACTTCAAGTCACCATCCTACCCTTGAGAACTGCAATCCTGTCAGGACTCTAACCATCAGTAATATTACATTATTTGTAGCAAGGTTTATTTTGTTCTGCTTCTTCCTGCCACCTCTCCCTTTTTGGATCCTTCATTTTTCTTCCTTCTCTATATCTGACTTCATGTAGCTCCGAATTTTTTTGTTGTTGTTGTTAACAACAGACATTGGATATTAGCTCTTCTCTTATAATCATACTTTATTACAATTAAATAACACTTTTGTGTGTGAAAATGTCAACTGAGAAATATCCTTGACATTCATATGTATTGTATGTGGTCAGAAAGGCCTTATTGTCCTCACTCAGTCTTCATAGGAGACATCAGAATGGGCTTTTAAACTGCAGCTTGATGGCTCAGCATTCAGTCTACTTAGATATTGATTTTTCTCTTCACCAGAACTCCAATTTTGATAACTGCTCTCCTCGTTCCTCTGAACAGCCATAGACTATTTGTGCTAGAAATAGATGTGAAGATAATTTTGTTTCACCTTATATTATATATGAGAAAACTGGCATTCAGAGAGTTTCAGTGACATGCCTGAGTCTATTTCTAGTCAAAGCTAGGAATGAGATCCTAGCCTAGTTTTGATACTAGAATCCATATCTCTCTACCTGGGCTTCATACTTATTTGTTAACTTGGTTACTGCCTAGAGCATCCATGTTTGAAGCATAGTCTTCTACTTTCTAGCTTATAAGGTACTGAGCCCTATGCCAAGACCCTGCACTGTGGTTGATCACTCACCTCCACAATCTGGCAGCCCTCATCCACTGCCTGCCTACTCTTCATTCCCACACCTATATTTTCTCAGTGAGAATTCACTGGCAAATCTGTAGGCTCCACTTGGTCTTTATAACTTTCTCCCTGAAGAGTCCTGTCTCTATGCTTCTGGTCTCTTTGCCAAGATTCTCGTTCATCCTTTGTTTCCACCAGTTGCATGCCCAAGAGAAAGATGACGTGCATTAGGTATCTTTTTATTTTAAGCTCTTGCTATGTTTGATAGAGATATTAGAGCAAGCCAAGGAGTATTTTCCTGGAAATCCTTTATAAAGTGACTATAAGAGTGCTTTTAGAAATGTGTAGTCTTATTTTAAGTGACTGATACTATCTTCATGACCTTGCAAGTTCCCGACATCTGCTGTGAATCTGTGTGTGAATGTGTGATTTATGTTGATGTATAGTATATAAAAACATGATGTTATCGGGAAAATTCCTTTAAGAATGCCTCGTGGAATAGTGAGACTGGTTTGAAGTGAGAGTCAGTCACACTTCATTTTGAATAGAGTTTCTACAATTAATATATGACCTTAGGAAAAAAATGCATGTTAGGTGCAGGAATCAATTCAAACTAAGGTTTACTGGTCTCCGAAAAATGTTTTTTGTTCTGTGACATAAGAAAGACTCTGCTTGAGGATGTTCATTTAATGTCATTGAGGAAAAGAGAGTGTCTGTGGTTTTCAATTTTAAAGACAAGAAGGAAAAGCAAATGCTCTTATTTTTGCTGAAGGGAGATAATTGAAAACTAAGTGAAACTTCGATTTATTTAGCATCTTAGAACGCTACATGTTTCAGTTGTAACTTGGAGGTGAAGAGAGTTGTATTATCTAAATAAGACCATGTATGTATGTTAGTGACATTTTGGCAAATATTCTCAATGGAACTATTACTCTTCTTTCCATGTTAATAAACTTGAAAAAGAGGTGCTGGAGAGATCACTGAGTGCTTAACAAAACTGGCTTCTCTTCCAGTGGACCCAGGTTCAATTCCCAGTACCCAAATGGCAGCTCACAATTGTCTGTAACTCCTGTTCCAGGGGATCCATTATCCTCTCACAGACATACACATGCAGGCAAAACACTAATGTACATAAAATGTAAAAAAATAACTAAAGTATTAAAGAAATAAACTAGAAGAGTAAAGCTTTGATGGCCAATGAGTATGTACGTGTCAATATTAGAATAGTTTTAGTTAGAAATAACAATTTACAGCAGTCACCTCTTGCAAACCAACGCGCATAAAAATCAAAGAAACTCAGTGGTTTTCTTCAAGACAGTCTTCAGTTATAACCTAGTAGAACAGACTGTAGGCTGACAGTTATGGATAAAACGTGAAAAAATCTGGCATTTGCTCTGTAGTATGTTATATTTACTTCAACAAAAGGAAAAAAAGTTTATTCATAACTAGGACAAATTGTGGTATAAGCATTTTTGCTTCTGGCCAGCGAGCTGTGTGTCTGTACAGTCTTAGTTTTTTGTTTTGTTTTGTTTTTTTTCCCCTTTAGGAGGCTATGACAAAACGTAGGATACCATGCTCAGGCGTGAACTGCCAAGTTAGTGAGTTATCCCATGGTGTGGAGGGCCCTTTGTTTATATGTAGGTATGTATAGATACATGCATCATAGAATTAAGCAAATGTTTAAAAGGCAGGAGGACAAAAGGCAGAGAGCATGTGAGGATGGTGAGATAATTATTCAAAATCTTAGACATTGGTCCAGTCAATTAATGGCCTCAGATATGCTAGAGGAGAACGTGTCCTTCAGCAATACTACTTCATCTAATCAGATAGAATCTTAAACTGTCTCTTGAGACTACTTGAAGTATCTCAGGTTATTAATATGTTAACAAAAATGGTGGTAGAGTGGGAAAACCTCTTGGTTATCAAATCAAACAGCACCACTTGATGCTTCTTATTGAATCATAATGGTCCTTCTGAAAAGTCCCTGAAGGAGAAAAGATTTTAAACTTTCCTGATGGAACTCTTACTTAATAATATTATGACCTCCAAGTTTTCACATTTGTCTTTGGATTTTCATCCACCCTGGCCAAGAGTCGGGTGGAGGCTGAGGTTAAGCAGCTCCTCTTGAGGACATTTTAGTGACAGCTTTCAGTCATAATTTTCTCAAACTCAACAGAAACAAACAAATGCCCAGTTCAAGGATGTTGACTTAGGTTATCTGAGCAGCACAAATTCCACCTCTGAAATCTAGGTGTCTTCCAAGACAGTAAATGGGCTTCATCCTACATGCTGCTTCATAAACACTGATGGATATTGTCTTTCTAGAGCGTTACCTTCTGAAGGACTCTACGGTAGATCAATGTATGGGAAACTAACATGACTGATTAGAAAGATCTGCTTTGAAATGTAAAGGAGATGAGTACTTGCTAGGATTTGCCACTTCTGTGTTAGACAGTAAGAAATGAAGTTTATGGAGAAATGGTGGATCTTTAAAGTTAGAGATGTAAACTTGAGTTCTGGTGCACATTTCTTAACTGTATGAACTCAGGAGACGCTAACTTAGAATTAATTTCTTGTTTGAAGAATGTTATTAATCTCACAATCTTCTGAGAATAAAAGGAACTACCTCCTTAGGAAATACTATTTCTCTTCCACGTTTCAGTAATTGAGTACCCAGAGTCTTTTTTACAATTGACCTCTGGCACATGTCCACTAATATTCCATAGGAGTGTGCTATTAGTGAGATGTAAATTATGGCAGAAGCTAAATATAGACAATGGCTTTGTGTAGATACTCATAGAAGCTCCTAAGAGGACACATTCAAATTTTATATGCTTGCCTTTCATTCAAATATGTGCAGATTTTTGTAAGAGATGAAATCTCCAGAAATATGAAAAAGACTGAAACTTATTTTTTTCTCTTGTATTTATTACAGTGTCACATCATGCCTAAGCTTTTAAGGATGGAGATCCAATGTGATTGATGACGTATTTATTCTTCTTTTAGCATCTCTTATTCTTTTATGCTTAAAACTAAAAATCACTTTAGATGTAAAAGCTATCTATGTAACTATCAAAATTAGTATATTTTAGGCTATTGTGTAATCCAAAGCATATTTTCCATCTGAACAGATATGCTAGAATTAGCTCTAAAGAGAACATATTAATCAAATTTAAAAACAAATGTAAATTTAAATCAACCATGCAGCCCTGCTGTATAGCAATTAACATTTCAAGGTAAAATGAAGTGTGATGATAGTAAATTCCAATTCTGTGCAGCACTGGAAACATTTCGTTTCATGGTGTATTCGGGTAGACAATAGAAATTTGAAAGAAAAACATTTCTTAATACACTAGCTTTGACATATAATCAAGATATAATCTAAATTTGATTACAATTTCTATGAAAAGTACTTCTATTAAAAACATCACATTATTTCTCCTTCATAAGCTAGATAAGGTTTTTCTCAGTCTTGGCACTGTTGGTATTTTGGATGACATAATTCTTTCTTAATGAGCTTTTCTATGCATTGTGGCATGCTTAGCAGAGTTCTTAGCTGTTACCCATCCACTACAGGCCCATAGTAAGTCAACACCTCTCACAGGTAATAGGTGGATGCCAACTATACCTCCAGATACAAGGCATTCACTCCAGAATGAAGAGAATGGGGTTACCTCTCACAAGTGCCACTGCTCCCAAAGTGTGCAACTTTTACTTATTATATATGAACAAATTCTCCCTTAAATATATAAAAGTAATCTTGGTAGTTTTTTTTTTCCAGCTCTAAGTCTATCTGGCTGAATCTTCCTCTCACTTTCTTAAAGGCAAAAGCAGGATTTCAGGGACTGAAGTTCCCTGTAGCAGGGTCTTTGAAAGTCACAGAGAAAGATAGTATGGAGAAGTAGATACTGTCATTGACAAAGGCAAAGGACTGAAGCAATAAAAATCTTCTATGACTGTCACCCAGTTGTCTGAATTTTTATAGTTATTCTTGGTTGCCATGGAAATATGCGTGAAGAAATTGAAAAAGTGGAAAGAGAGAGTGGAAGGTTGTAAGGGGTAGGTGGGTGGCAATAATACATTTCTCAAGAGTTTTCAAGTGGTAAAATTTACTCTCCTTGTAATGTTTATTTTTTAAAGGCTATTTTCCAGGGTAGAAAGTATGGCTATTTGTGCCCTGATTAGGATCTCTCTGGCTCTAAGTTAAGTACCTCACCTAACATCATGAGGTGGATATTACCTTGGCTCACTCATGCTTCATTCCTTCGCCTAATAACTAGAGAATAAGTATTTGCATTCTGAAGGCAAAAGGCCCATTGCTAATCTACAGTGTCCACAAAATCTGCTGCTGTGATATTTCTGAGTCTGCTGACAAGGACAAGAAGCTGCAGGTTACTGCAGTGCGTATGCACAGGCAGCACTGTTGCTGAATAATGGAGATTCTAATTTAATCTGCCTGAGTTAGGTAAAACACACGAGTTAAAGATGTCTTATTTGTCATGCTCACCACTCAGTGTACAGGTAAAGCAATTTCTTCATTCAGCGCCCAGCACTTTTTATACTTGTTAATTTTCTCCTTTTCTAAGATGTTGTTCAATGTCCGTTTAACAAGACGGTATGACATGGCATACACACTTTGTGTGACAAAAAGGGAACCTACTGGTCAATGGTCACTGTTTCTCTCTGCAGTGAACTCATCTTTTGTCCCTGGTGAGAAATCACCTTTACTAGAAGTTATCTTTAATCACAAATCAAATGATCCTCTCCTGAAATCTTGCTTCTCTGTCACCTGCTGCTGTCACCCTGTTGAATTGGCATGAAGCAAGGTCATATATCAGTGCAAATTAATCACTCAAAATTTGCTAAATAGGATGATCTTTTGCTCTGTAGCATGCAGATTATGTTGGTAAACTCAGAAAGACATTTCAGTTAGCACAGGAATGATGTTCTTTCCCTTGTTACAAAGATAGGGGACAGGTAATTTATTGTACACTTATTCACCCTGAATAGGTCAGAACCATGAAATTTGAGAATCCTTCATTTGAGGCTATCAAGTCATTGGGGAGATTAAATCTACATTGTGCTTTAATCTGCTGGATGGCCGCTGCCATCAGTAAAATGTCGGATCTGTCGGCATAGTTAATGGAAGGGGCACCGTCTGGGTAATCAGCAGCTGAATGCGGTGACAAGTAATTTTATTGAAGTATCAAGTAAGAACTTAACCCTCTTGATTTCTTCCCTTGAACTCATCTTCTTACTTCTGATAGAACGAGGACATTTTTAGAAAATACAGTGAGTTCCATGTCAGTTTTAAACAAAATGTTTCTCACCCTTACTCCTAAATTTAGTGCATCTGAACAGTGGTGCCTGGAAGAATGAACAGATTACCAGGGGAAAAAGTAATTTTACGAGATTAATGTAGACTCTCTCCCTCTCTCTTTCTTTATCACGTGCCAGGTCACCAGCTTGGTAGTCACCCTTTGCAATATTTACATCTTGCTTTTCAGCATAGGCAAGTTGAGCTCCATCGTGTATGTGCATGTATTTGTTTTTGTTCCTTCTAGAGCCAAATTTTCATAATAAATTATGTTCTGTTCCTTCCTGACAATATTATGTTCTCTTCTCCCCTTAGAATGAGTGCTGAGTAAACACAAAAAGGAGAAACGCAGGTTAAATTTTGAGCTTATGAAATGGTGGAAGACTACGTTACAAAAGCTTCAAAGTCAGACATGAGAACCAGATTCTGTCTTGCAGTTGTCAGCTAGACAAATATGAGTGTGATGATAACATTTTTCCTTCTCACAAAACTTAAAACTAGACTTTACACAAACATGTAGAATCACTGTATTAATGCTTGAACAAATTGTAAATAATTTAGAAATTAGTGTATATATATATATATATATATACTTATATATTGTTTACATGTGAATCAAACAGGTTTATGTTGCCCTATTGAAGAACTGTAGTCTAATAATGATTGTCAACATCTAAATCTTGGCCATTTAAAAATAAGATGGTAGAATTTCTTTTTTCTTAAAGTTGAATGTTATAATGTGGGATTGTGAAATTGTACATCTAACTCAACTCCACATAATTTTAGAAGTCTTTTTCCTCTTAAATCTTAAAATGAGTACACTTTGTCAGGTATCTCAATTATCACAGAACAGCGGTAGTGGTGGTGACTCAACCTGGAGGTTGAAGCAGAGAGGTAATGAGAGACGTTCTGAAATTAGAAAACAAGGTTAATGGTGATGTTTGAATGAAACCTTTTCAAACCCACTGTCAAAACACAGCTTCTTTACCCCCTCTTGTTTGAATTTTATGGCAACATCACTACTTGACTTTCTCTCTGGGGTGTGTTTTCTGAATGCCTTTCATTTAATAGGCATATTTTAGAAATCTAATTTTGCTGTCTGCGTCAGATCAGCGATACTGTGGAAGCCTAACAATTTTAGACTGTCTGGATGCCGTTTCCATCAAGTTGTTAGCTTTGTTATTGAGGGTGACATGAGGGAAGTTATCTCTCTCACTCTGAGTGTCTTATTTGTTAAAGACCACAGACCATTCACCTTTATAAAGGATGTGGTTTTGCCAAGTTCTGTTTTTTATGTGGTGCTGTTTTCCATTACAATCTCAATTTATGTCTGTCTACAGTGCTTCCTGGAGATTTTATAAGGCCTTCCTGCATTCTCACAGCATAGTTGGGCTATGAATAGGTGGTCTAAGGAGCTTAGAATGCTAGAGCTGGAGCCCAGGCTTCTCTCATTTTTCAGAGGAGGAAACTTCAATTCAGGGTGTTGTTGAGAGGAGCATCAATAAAAGGAAGAGCACCCCGAATAGTTCAGACACTGTACTGATCACTCCTTTACCCCAGTATGTCCTTTGGCACCAGTTCCCCTTTGTTACCTATTTTAGAAATATTTACTTGAGATCGGAAAAAAACCAGCTGGTTTATATCATCTTTTTGGAAAAAAAGAAGGTTTTCTCTCATTTTTGTTAAATAACATCACAGGCCCCACCCAGTCTGTTGACTTGTGTATTTATTTTGGCTCAAATACTTATCTTTTATGTAGATTTTAAATATTTATGAATTAAATAATGCAAAAATGTAAATCTCAGGAAAAATTATAGCCACCAGTCAAATCCATGGTTCACATATTCTGGAAGATTTATTTCCAATCATAGATCTGTGCAAAGGCTTACTTACTAATTTACACCAAATATTTATAATCCTGCAGAGATTCATAGCACGATGTATAGCAATACCCAGGGTTGCCTTTTCCTATGAGAATGTGAATACAGATTTTGCCAACCTTTTAAATTTCTCCTATTCTGAAATATATGAAGAAAATATTTTTCGTTAACTTAATATAGACCTCTACATTACCTTTTCAAGCCCTCTTATCTTCTCTGCAGTGTTCCTTCCGTGTTTCTCTTTTCTTTTGTCCCTTACTCTTCAACTGCACTTCATTTGCTATCCCTTCGCTATTCACTAAGTTTCTCAGCAAATACTTTGTGAAGTCTTTGTAAAGCATCCCAGCTTGCTATGTCTCTTTCTTATTTTGTTTCCATAGAGTTTCCTTAAAAGTAAAGATAAACTTCATTTTTTTTCTAAATCTAGTAAAGTATGAAGAAAATTCCTGTAGATGAGTAAATATTTAGAGAAAAGCAAAACACACCACAATCCATTTGTTAATGTCTTTCTGAGTTAGTGAGTATTGTTAATAACTCAATGGCAAAGAGAGGGTCTCTCATTAGGTAATAATAGCAAAAGCTGGGGCATGTAACCAGGCTAATTAGCTGTTTACTGATGTCCTCCTATTGAGTTAGTATCCCTTGAGCATTTAATTATTTGTCTTGTTATTGTGTTGAGATTCAACACAAAGCTTTTTAAAAATTCACATATACTAAATGACTAATGTGAGAGGATTTTTAGCTACGTCTATTAAATACTGGCCTTGAATTCTTTCTCCTTGTCACATAGAACAGCAGAAATAAAAACTCATTGGCTGTATTGTGTTCAGGACAGACTCAGACAAATTTGACAAACAGTGGTAATATCACGGCCTTCACATGTAGACCTGTAGCTTATAGCTAGCCTGTTTCCTAGGGAATAAGTCTTTTCTTTAGTCTTTTTCTCCTTTGTTGCTGGTACTTTTGTAGTGGGGTATTAATTTTACTGTAAATCTAGTGCATTTTCATTTTTAAAACTTCCTTTGACTGTCTTAAGTTATGATTTCCCTGATTCCTTCCTACCTAACAGAGACAATAATGTCAAAATACCAGTATTCAGCTCAATGTTTAAAAAATATTTGATCAGTTTTGGGGAGTATAATCATATCACATTTATATTCGATGAAGTCAACAATTCTGTCCTAATCCTTACGTACGTCCTTCTAAGTGTTTTACATTTTCAAAATACAGCTATCAATATTCATCACTTATATGCAGCAAAGAGACCTCTGATTCTGCAGAAGGCAGTATTATCCTATGTAGTAAAGGCCTAAAGTTAAATGGTAGGAGTGGATCAAACCTAGCAGGATTTGGTTTCTAGTAGATATGGGATAGTACAGTAATTGAATAAAGCACATATGAATTAAGAGAAAGAAATCTTTCAGTGTGTTGGTGCCTTGAGTTGTTCCAAAGGACAAAATTAGTGAGAACTAAACATTTACTGATACATTGACTATCTCTGTGAATCTTTCAGATTTTTTTCCCTAAGAAGAAGCTCTAAAGTTAATGGGAAACATGAGTACAACCTTATTAAAAAAGTGTAGCATGTTTTGGAGGAGAAATAAAGAGTACATCCTTCCTTGGTAAGAACATATAAAACAAGTCAGAGATTTTCAAGCATCACATATATAAGAAATTGACTCCTGTGAGTTTGAAGGGTGACTGTTTTCAGTCCCATTATACAGAAATGGAGACTAAGCATCAAACATGATAGATATGAGCCAATGTGCTATGTAAGTAACAGAGCAATAAATCTCTCCAGATTTTCTAGAACTACACTTTTATTTTGTCTGTTTTTGAAGGTCTAAGAAGAAAAGAAACCTTAAGGGAAAATTTGTTGAACTCTTTGATTGTGAAAATAACAGAAGCCAGTCTATGATGACTCACACTGCCTTTAATTCCAGCAGTAGGCAGAGGCAGGCAGATCTATGTGAGTTTGAGGCCAGCCAGGTCTACAGAGTGAGTTCCAGGACAGCCAGAGTTATAACAGAGAAACCCTGTCCCAAAACAAAACAAAACAAACAAACAAAAAACAAAAAAACCAGAAGGAAAGACAGAAAAAAGAAAATACCAGGAAAAATTTCTTTGTGTTCCCAAGAGGAAGAAGAGCAGAGAAGATATTGGTGTGCCAAAAAATATTGCTTCCTAGTGTTTGATTGTTTCCATACCTGTAGTTAAAAATTGGGAAATTTTAGTTGGATTTCCTGGCTTGAAATTTTTAAGCCATGTATTTTTCACTACATGGAGATGAGAGAAAAGCTATATTGTGTGTGTGTATACACATACACACATATATATGTATATGTATACACACACATACACACACACACTATATATATATATGTATATATGAGATGCTATATTATATGACATCTCTACCTCACAAGCATCAAATGCTACATGCTTGTGTGTGAGAATGATAACAGTCATGAGTCCACATCCACAGAAATAATCTGGAGTTGTTTTTCTGCTGGAGGTGATGATGCTTCTCTGAATTGACCCACTCTCTGATTTCTGATTCCTCAGTGATACATTGTGTTCAGGTACGATATTGATACAAGTGTGATGGTTTTAGACTCCTGGCAGTGGTTCTGAGAGCTTAATGCGTGATATTATTTTATCTCGTGTAATGTTATAATTTCCAGTTGAACACCATTCACATGTACACACACACAAATGTTATTTTCTTTGTCAATCATTCTATGCAATACCACATTACTTGGTGGTATCTTAAGGATCAATGCTTTTCTCCTTGTTCTTGCTGAAAATCCAATCCAAACACACACACAGACACACACACACAGACACACATACACACAGACACACACACACACACACACACACACACACACACACACACACTTGTGTTTTTTATTTTATTTAGTTCAATTTTTTTACAGGTTAAAAAAAAAAGAGTCATATTTTGGTTAGCCAGAGACCAGGCCTAAGCTACTTAGAGATACTTTGTTAGGTTTTTATTAGTTCTTTATGACTTAAATTTTGGTTAATTTTAGTCCTTATTAGTTTCAAACATAGCTGACATGTAAACTTGTGGTATATCAAACTATAATTTTATTAAAACAAAATTAAATAGTCTAGTATATAGACTAATAGTAATACTCTTTTAGTAAATAGTAAATATTCTAATGGTAAAGGTTAAAGGAACAATGAAAAGTATCTTTCTACTCTTCAGCTGATCACTAAAGAAAGAATGGTCAAGATAGCAGTGTAGTGTTGGATAACTTTTAACATTTCCTGAATTCTGGTTCTTGAGTTTCCAGTTTACGCATAATGAATTTCTTTACAATTGGAAAAATTATAAGACAAAGTTGGTGATTAAAGGATATATATATATATATATATATATATATGAATCTTTCTTTTTTGGGGGGATGGGTAGTATAGGTTTCAAGTGAGGATTTCTCTATTGTAACTCTGGCTGTCCTGGAACTCACTCTGGCGACCAGGCTGGCTTCAAATTGACAGAGATCCATCTGCCTCTGTATGCCAAGTGCTGGGATTAAAGGTGTGTGCCCCTATATTGGAAACTCTTAATGTCAGTTTAAGCCAATAGTGTAATTCATTAATTAAGAAGTTAAGAGGGAAATGCCAAAATATCAAACTATCTAATTCATAATGAATTTCCTTTCTTGGACCTCAATTGTCAAAATCATATTATTTTTGCCTTAGGAAACAGTCTTGCCACATTCTGTTTCTATGTACTACAGTACTTAAGATTGTGCATGGGACTTGAGCAATGTGTCATACACCACAGTCTTCTGAGAAGATCAGCCATCATTTTTATCAGAGCAGCAGTGACTACTTACAAAAAAAATCCTAGATTGAACATGATGACACTTGACATTTCTTTTATAAAAGGAGGGGATTAGAAAGGTAATGGACCTTTATTTGACATCCTGGCTGCTCTATATGCACCCCTGAGTCACTGTCTGTATTTCCCTCCAATTGCATGTGGCTTTGTAGTCTTGGGGTCTTGGGAGGTGCTAGAATATATTGATTATGACAGATCAGCTGGAGCAGGGGACTGCATCCATGCAGCTATGAGGAAGTCACCATACATCTAGGGGCAAGACTTTTGGGTAGAGCATCTGTTTGGAGTAACTCACATTCTTGTAAGTAACTCCACACTCATGTGGTGTAAGTAATCCCAATTAGTTCTCCAAGCTGAACTTGTATCTACTTTGCTTTGTCATTGTGGTGCTATAGTAAAGGGATGGATATTTGCTTACCTTTTTCCTGAGCCACTTTTGTTTGAGTAGAACATTGTATTGTGATGGTTTAGCTATTGTGAATTATAAAAATTTCTCTTTGATTTTATCCTTCTTGAATTACATTTTAAGACAGACAATAGATATATCCACTGTTCTTAGCAAGATGATCCCTTTGCCAATTGCATATATCCTTGTGGGGTTTACTACCTTAGCTGATTCTTCAGTTATTCTTGCAGGTTTTCAATGAATACAAAGAATGATTTAGGTTTTTTTTTTTTCATCTCTTTGCTCAGCAGCTTCTCTTAGCTCACAACAGACTGTTCATAACAAAATCAAGTGGAGCATCGCTTGCACATAGTCTCTGTCTTCATACTCTGATATCCATAGTACTGCTTTGTCAATGTAGTTCCATGGACTGATGCAGTATAGCTGTGCTCTGTGTGATTGCAGAAACCAATTGTAATCACGAGAATACACGGAGCAATGTGATTGAAAGGAGTGAAAAATAATCATCTTCTAACCATAAGTAAGGGAAAAATACTGAAGTAAAATAAATTCTTTCATATTTATTAAAAAGAAAGGAGTCTTAGATTTTGCCTGACAGATGTAACATTCCTAACAAATGTGTTCCTTTTGCAACTTCAAAGATCTTTTTAAGTTCATATGTGTTCTGGGATCATAAAGCCACTAAAGGAAATTGGACTTTTGCCTAGCAATTATGGAATAACTTTCCCTTGTTCCAAAATATTATGGAACTAGGAGAATATTGTGTTGGTTTTTTGCCCAGAAAAATGATGCTTCATTCCCCGATTATGCAGTTAGCCGTTCTCGATTCTGTAATCACCACTGTATGTGGCTGTCACGCTGTGTTTTGCAACTGATGGTGACTGTGCCTCCAGGGCAATATTTGCTTCCTCTGGAGACATTTTGGGTTTTTTACGTGTAGCCTGGTGTTATTGGCATCTAGTGAGAGAAGGCCACGGATGCTGCTGAACATTCTGGTGTTGTAGCTAGGCCTCTGCAACAAAGAGTCATTGAGCCCCAAATGCCAATAGTGCTAAGGCCGAGAAACCCTGCTTTACACTGCTTTATACATTTTATGTCTAGTACCTTGAAAGACTGATATTGGACAAGGATTGGGCTTCTATTTCCCAAAGTTTCTCAAAACACAAAGGTTGTTCTATAAATACTGAATGGTGAATGACTTTCAAATAGAAGTCTGCCTATGATTATTAAATTTTTATGTTTCATTCCATCTACTCATTAGTGAAGTTTGGAAAAAATTAAACTTTTATATTTGGCACACAAAGATTCTCACAATTAAAGAAAGAAGGCATTCTGGATTATCTTCCAGAATGCTTGTTAGTTTTCTCTTTAGCCCCAACCAGAATGAATTTCAAAATTATATATTCCAAACAGAAATATCAACATAAATGTGCTTTCCTGAAGCATGCATCTGCTATCAGCAAGGCTGACTGAAACTGAGACATATGCTGGGTGGCAGCAGATAAGTTGGGAAGTAGTTCTGATAGGTAATCCACAAAATAGCTAGCCCACATGCCAGTAATCAAGAATTCACTGTAATTACTTTAATCTGTAATCAGCTCAACACAGTGCACAAAAGACTGGCAGAGGAATTCTGCAACCGGAGAGGAAGTTGGTTAATTATTCCAAGACCATCTCTTTGTTCCTGTATTGATTTTGAATTGTGTGACCTTTTTATTCATTCATTTATATATTTATTCATTCAATACAATGTTAATTACTGTAGGAGCATATTAATTATAGAAATAACAATAAACAGTAAATACATCCCCCGACCGCTCAGTATATCCAAGCCCAGAGTGAAAGATGGGTGTGCAAATCTTCTTTCTGTTTGTCCCTTTAAAATAGAGAAGTTGAAGGTTCAAAATTAATAAGCAGTAATTATGAGGGAGTCTTTAATTTTTATGTTAGAATGAAAATAATTATTGGAAAGCATTCAGACATACATACAGAAATGTACATCTGCTGTTGCCAAGGCAGAGAGTTTACTCATGAAAGTAAAGAATTTTAGTTGCCATTTAAATTTGACTTTTTGCTCTACATGTTATACAAAATTTATATGGGCAGCAAGGCTAGTTCTTGTTCAATATTGTTCTTACGTGCTTTTGTGTTCTTTTCAATCATCTTACCCTATGAATGAAAAAGTTTCCATTCCACATTATTTTCCATGTTATACAACATTCTTGATTTCCAAGATGTTATGGCTTAGTCCAGATGTTAACTACCTCAAAATGAATAACTATAAAAGGCTCTTATAAGATGGATTAGAATTGGTCTTTTACAAAATACAGTATAATTTGGATAGGAGAAGAATTTTGCAAAGGGAATTTTTAGGTAAAGAAGGAAAGAGGAGGCTTAAACTTCAAAATATGTGAATTTAAAAAAAAAAACCTTCAGAGATTTTATGTAAGTTTAACATAAGTTAACACAAAGTGTTACTTTCACAGCAAAATGAACACATGTGATTTGAGAATGCTTGATTAAGATAGCATATGGAAGACAAGAATGCATGGGTGGTCTCATATCAATCATACCATATGAGTAGTGGTGTGCCTGCTTTTTGTTTTTTTTTTTGTGTTTTTTTTTTCCCAAACTTAGGTAACAAATGATGCAAAAGCTAGATGAATACTTTGAATACAGAAAGTCAGCATGATGAAAGGCTATATAAAGAAAAGTCGAAGATTTTAATAGTACTTAATTTGATTAGATATGACTTCTGAATGTTCATTAAGCTTCATTTGTGAAATCCTGAATATTTTTATATCGATTGTGTGCAAGAGGAACTAGGTAATAGTACATAGGGTGCTGGCGGAAAGATGCATGAAAAGAGGTTTCTAATAAGCATTAGAGCATACCAGTGGGTTTTCTTCAGAATTATACCAAGAATTCTGAGAAGTACTAGATTTGCACCAGTTAGCGGGTGAGTTGTGTGCAGAAACTAGATAATTGCCCTATCATTTGGGATGCTGTTTATTCCCCCTCATGAACAGACTTAGAGCATCTGAACAATACTTGATTCAGACACAAAAAGTACCACCTGCTAATCTTACCGAAACTTACGTAGCCTTGTCATGCCATGAGAAGAGAGTTGAAAGCAATCAATCATTAATGAACATTTTAATGAACTACCGTGGCATTCGATTTTGAGAATAATTTAATAGAAAAACAGCATAGAGAACAAGTGGCAAAGAGTATATAAATTCTTCACAATGCAGCTAGTGTTTTTGGCAGGGATACAAAATTGACTAGAGTTAGATTCCGGCAGAAGTAGTTGGCGAACTTGTAGAAAACCATGCTTATGAAAACAATATGTCCAACTTGGCATGGAAAAATCATCACATGCTAAACGGAAGGCTTCAGGGATACTATCAAGGGAGAGGAGTCCCACTTGCTTTCTGTCACTTGAGTTTGGAAGCATATATTCATCGGGTAGAAAACTGAACACAGTCCACATCTCCCTTGTCTTTTTGTCTGAACTAGTAAGTTGAATTTCCACATATAAAATGGACAAATGACCTCACTCCAGTATTTTCAAAGCTGTAATTAGCTTTAAATCTGTTCCTTTGGCTGCTTCTAATTTCTTCAACTGTTCTTCTTGTTTCACTTGGTAAAATGAGTGAATCTGGCATTTCATCAAGCAGTTTAACATAATTTACATATTCATAATGAGGGGTCGTATTCAAAGTCTAATTTGATTTATAACCTAACAGGATTCTTTAGTGTCTGATATAGCTATATTATTTCACTGTAGTCTCTAAACTTCCTAAAGAAAGTATCATTACTAATGTCACACATTTAAAGATGTACAAGCTTAGGCAGTTGTGTAGCTGAAACAGAAAAACCAAGATTGCTTGAAGCCAAATCTGTGCAATGTACACTCATGTCTCCCTTATTTGGCTTAGACATTTTTAATAGGGCTATTTTAAAGCTGATCCCTGCAGAGTTTGAGTAATTTTACTCCAGTCTCTTAAGTTCACTGGTGAGTTTTTCAGGTTGCATTTCTGTGAAATGAAGTGAGTTGATATTTTGCTTACACAGCTCTGCCCAGCAATCATTTGCTTTCTGGTCATGACCATAAAAGGAAAATGCTTTCTACAAATAGTGTCTTGAGCAGAAAAAAAAAAAAAAGTATTGTTGCTTTTGATGTATTTTTACTTCTTTCTCTGAAATCCTTACATGGTAAGCTGGAATAAGACAATCATTTACAGAGGAACAAGCTTGGAAAGGCAGAGAAAATTGCCCAGAGCCAGTAAAAAAGAGTTTCTGAACATGGCCCTCACTTGCTAGGGCAGGGTACCTGTGGTTTAGATTCTGTTTGTAGTTTTGCTCTTGATTTTTCTTCCTCAGAGTTGAGCTGGGCTTCTATTGGGGAGTCAAAAAGTGAAATAACATCACTCTTATGTGTGAAGTAAAAGTAGGATTCATGGGGCACAAACAGGAAATTTCTTGCCTACACCTTTGCTGGCTGCTCTGTGGATAGCATTAGAGATTCTGTTTGCCAAGGTGATGAGATCAAATTGATATGTCAGCCCAGGCTTCTGTACAGGTCCACGGATCAGAGTTCTCTGTGGCTTCCCCGAAACACAAACTACAGATTGAGAATTATTGCTGGGTTGAACTTTTCGTTCTGATTTGATTTGGTTGTCCCAAGTGGAATTAGCCTGTGTGTGAAGGTAGAAGGAGGTAGGGCTGAAGGTGAGGGGCCAACTTACTGTTTCCCAAAGGCCCCTTCTAGAAAACTGTTCAAGTTTTAAAGAATATACTCCAAGCAGAGGGAAAATATGTAAGGTCTGTAGTGGGCTTTTTAAGTGTCTGGAACCTTTGTTATATACACAAGGGCAGCTAATAACAAAATAATATTTAAGAGGAAACAATGAAATGTCATCTTTTAGCATGGTTTGTAATGCAGTGTCTCTTGCGTTTTGACTCTGGGTGTTGTTCTCTTGGATCTCATCACCTAAGTAGTCAGCTCTCTGGAGGAAAGGAGAGAAAGAGCTTATCCATGCTCGAATCCATAAGAGCCCAGTGTCTTTATATGAATAGGGTCTCACAGAAGACTAGCTGATTTAATAGACTTGCCATTTTCTTGTGACAAACCAGAAGACAGACCGTACAGCATGAAGCTGAACATGTCTATCTGTTCCTGTTGTATGTATGGACAACTGAGGAAGAAATAGCATTCATTTTTCCAGCTTGATTATGAACTTCACAAAATAAAAGGTGTCTAAAGTTTATCACAAAGTGAAGTCTTATTTTGAGAGACTCACATATAATTCTAGAGTAGGATACAGCTTGATATTTGCATGATATCTTTGATATATGTTAACATTTAAGTCTATCAATCATACTGTGTATCTATATGGGAACGCCATAGAATATATCCCTGAACAGTCCTAAGATTGGAGGATACATTAGTTATTATCAATAGATATTAATCATCATTACATGTCATATAGAATCTATCATTTTCACTAATTTTCATCAGTCTTGTCAGAATTGTCTTCTGCCAGAAATAAAAATTCATGTAGTTGTAACTGGGAATCCAGTTAATGACACCAACTGCTATGAGTATTCACCTTGTAATGCTATCATTTCTGACTACGTGATACCTACATACCAGACTCTTTTACACACATCATCTTATTTATGTCTATTATAATGTTATTTTTAATGTGAAGAAGTGTTGACTTAGGCTCATTTGCATATTAGGAGCCTACAAAGTGACACATCTGTAGTTCAGCTCGTATGTCAGATTGTACAGCTCAAAATTTAAACATCGTGCTGTTGACTCCATCGCCTGGCTGACTGTCTTTGCCTTTTCCTATGCAATTATGAGGAGGCATTGCATAGTTTCTCATTTAGCTTCTTTGATGATGTATCTTCAGTGCTTTCCATTTTATGATGCATATTTAAAGATTTCTGTTTGGGTAATAGCAATTCTTAGTGCTTCAAATTTTTTCCTATTCTTCTTGTGCCTTGTGTGCATTTAAACAACATAACTAAATGATAAACACTCTGATGGGAAACATAATCCATGTTTATGTACATGAGACTGATGAAAGCCAGGCTCTAATATGCAGAATTCTTGATCTTAGTCAGACGCTTGTTGTTTTAAAAAGCAAACAAAAGCAATTTGTTCTTTTACTCAAGAGCATATCCAATGTAAAGCTGTCAAACCCTACAGTGTTGCAATACATCTGCATAGCCATATGTTGACAGATGTTTTTATCTGTAGCACTGGTGCTCTGATGTATAGTATGGCTTCTAGTCCAAGATATTTTTCTTTACCTTTTGAAACTTTACCTTCAGAAATAGCTTATGCATAGGAATAAAAGCATTGGCTTAATGAAAGTGAATTAAAAGCATATAAGATATTAAGAAGGCAAAACACATCACTAATCAATTTTTTCTTTAGGTAGTGTTAGAGAATAACATGAGAATCTTGAACCCCTTCTGTCAGATGGTGCAGAAATATTACTGATGACGAGGGAGCACTGGCATAGTAGATCATATGGTGCTGGGAAGACTGATGTGAAGTGACATTAGATCTTCATGTGAAAGAAGTTTTTGAACAAGGTCAAAGGAAAGTTGGCTAGAAATCTACTAATAAATCATAGCTCAGAATATGCAAACTAAAGAAATAATTAGGTTGGTTAGCACTTATAAAAAGAAGAATGTAGAAGCATTGAATGTCGCATTTGGGAGCGTTTATATTTGGCATCTCTTCTTCAAGACAGGAAAATGTTCCTCCTTATCATACACAGCTTCTATGGAGTTGTATTTTTAAAGCCTATCTTTAACAAAGACTGTTCTCTCCATGTGTTATTCTATCGAGGAAGTACAAAAATAACATCAGTTGACTTGCCTAGTGCACCTACATAAGGATCATATTTTGACGTCACTAGGAAGTGATTGTCTGCAGAAGGATGACTGCAGTTGACTCATTTACACTCACCTGTCACCAAAAGATGCACTTCAAGCACAGTCTTGGTTGGGTATCCACTAATATTTAATATACTTTTCTTATTTAGATGTCCCCAAGTACATCGTGTCACCAGGTTGTATACATCATGGAAATAGTAAGCATCTTCTGTATATCAAAATCTGAGGGCTTTCTCTCTCTTCCCCCCCCTCAATTTCTCCACTTAGATGTTGCTTGGATGTTGGTTATTATTTTATTTGTCTCTTGTACTTTATTTGGCTCTTCCACAGCAGTTTTTCTAATACCAAGTGTTGCTTGTCTTTCAGTGAATGTGTGTATGAACTTCCTTCTTATATATTATTAAAATATATTTATGGAAAATTCCTTTGTTTCACAATTATTTATAGGCACTTTATACTGCAACACCTGTGGAGATTTCAATTCTTAAAAATGGGTGAGAAATTTGTGGTGTGATTTTGTGGTTGTAGTAATGGTAGCGGATATAGCATAAGTATATTCCAAGGGATTAACTAAGCGGTTTATTTTTATCTCACACAGAGACTTGTTGGCAGAGGTAGGATGAACCAAGTGTTTTGAGTTGTTTCATGCCATTTTTCCAGTGTTCAGATTCCTCCATCTTTTAGTTCCATTATACATAGGATCTTTTTGCTAACAGCTATATCTTCAAATCCAACCTGCAGAAGACACACCTTCACCTTTATTGCTCTGGCCATCTTACTACTATTGGATTAATTAGCACTAGTCATTATGCTCTGACAAAAATCCAGCAAAAACAAGGAAAAGTAGTCTCTGGCAGGACAGCTACTTTCTAATTACAAGTCTACAAATACTAACAAAACTTAATTGTTTTGATGGTCATTTGATATTCCCTGGGACACTTTGCAAAATAAGTTGCTTAGTTCTTTCCCCTTGTCTCTGTACTTTCCATAACTGCATCGTATTATTTTATTTAATTCAAACATAGATAAAAGGAAATGAGTGTCCTTAGGTTCTCAAGAGTAGAAGATTGAAAGTGCAGCACGGGTGGGACCATGACTCCTCTGGGTCTTGGTGGAATCTTTTCCTGCCTATTCTTGCCCATAGACATGCCCACTTGCTGAGTATTTCTTGAATGTGTCTGTACTACTCCATGTCTCTCTACAATATCATGCAACAGTTTTTAATCGTGTCCTTGATTTTTTATTTTAGTGCTGGGAATTTCACCCAGGCCCTCACACATGCAACGAACTCACTCCACACCTAAGCTGTTTCCCTGGCATTGTGTCTTTGACTTTATGTGCTTTCTTCATCATTTTATAAGGGTTCTAGTTTCATGAAGGGAAGGCCACACTTGTAGTTTCCGTTTAGTTTGATTACATCAAGTAGTTTCTTAAAATATGGTCATGTTGCTAGGTACCCTGGCATAAGACTTTATCATTCATGGAAGACAAGATTAAACTCAGGATAGAGAACTTGAGCTCTTCTTTTTCTCGTTTCATTTCTTGGAAAGTATTGTCTAGTAATAGATTACATGTAAGACTTGGCAGTTATAATTACATCAAGATAAAAAAAAAATCTTTCCAGATGTTAACCAGGGCTTAGCTGATATTTTTCATAAAGTTCCAGTTAGGAATTTTGAATTTTTGGACTATATAGTCATTTTCACAATTCTTCATTTTTTGTCACTGTAGTATTAAAGCAAACATAGACAATAGGAAAGAAATATCCCTGTTCCACTAAGAGCTTATTTCATTAAACTCCATTTGGTTTATTGACTTTGGCCTGTGGACTGTAATATTTGCTATGCTGTGCTAGACTGTGCTTCGTTATAACCAGGTTGTGAACTTTGTGAAATGAACTCCAGTACTGGGTTCAGACAAACAGGAATTCACATTCTCTCTGTCACTGAGTAGCTTTGATCTTGAATGGCTTAACCTCTGTAAGTAAGAATCCCTCATCAATAAAATAAAGAAAATTCCCATAAATCATGCTTATAGTGTATAACTCACAGTACCGATTCAGTTGTAGTTGTTTTTAACAACGTTTCTCCACAAGAACAGTGCAGTACCTTGAGTGAGAGTAATTTCTCTTTGTGTGTGTTTAATCTTGGAAAAGTTCCTTAATATAGCCATGCCTCACTTTCTTCATCATTAAAATACATAATAATAGTGCCCACTTTTTACTTGCTTATGAGCTTTCAGTGGGTTAATACATGTCATGTAATTAGTCCACTGCCTGACACTTGCTAAGCATTCAGTAAATGTTTAATGACACATATTGCCCATTATTGTTATAATTGACATCCCTTGTTACTCAGCAATAGGGTATATTATTGAATTTTATTTTTGCCAAATCTATGTCAAAGAGTGCACCAAATGAGCAGTCATATTTAGAATTAAGTACTGACCATTTTCTGTTATTGGTTTGATTAGTGTGAAAGAATAGTTTCTTCCCCGCCCCCCCCCTTTACACTAGTCCTTCTCACCTGTGCAGAGCAAAGGTATCAAACTGTTAATGCAACCCCTGTATGTGCCAGCTGTACTAGTCCAGAAAGTGTCCAAACCTGTGATGATTTTAGCGATAGTGTGGGTGCTATTTAAAGTCTTTCCCATTAAACAAATATGTAAGGTGGGGTAATTGTTTTTTTAAGCGTAGCAGAAGTTTTCATATATATAAAATATATATGAAAGATATATAAAAGGTGAAAACTTCTTCAATAACTGTGCTTTTCTTATGTGTAATAACTTAATGAAAGCCAAAAACTTTCATGTCATAGTAGAAATTACTAAGGATGGGAAAAGATGGAAATCTAGACTAGAATTAGACTACTAAAATCATAGAATTTCTCTGTTAACCAAAATGTCTACATTTGTTGATGTTACTACCTTAAAAATATCAATTTTTCTTGAAATAAATGTAAAGAACGAAAGCAATAGGGACTGCAGAGATGCCTCAGTCAAGAAGTACTTGCCATGCAAGTCTGATCCCCAGCACCAATATAAAAGATTAATGCTGGAGAAGTGGAGGCAGATGGATCTCTGGAGCTAATTGGCCACCTTTCAGTGAGAGTTCTCAAAGAGCAAGGTGCAGAGCAACAGAGGGAGACACCTGATGATGACCTCCACATACACATGCACACAAATGCACACATATCCATACACAGACACACAAACATGCGCACCTGTGTATGTTCCCGGTGAAAATTATTCTGACCTCTGCTTCCCTAGCACTGATGGTCAGGTTACCACATTCAACATTTTATGTAGATGGTAGGGCTCAACTCTGAACTTTTTACACGTTTACTGTATGCAGTATACCAAATGAGCTGTCTATCTAGCCCTTGGCATGGTGAAATTTTAAAGCTTTCTCCTTGCCTTTTCTACCATAGCAGAGTTCATTATTTGGGTACCTGGTCCTTATTAACTCATTTAGTCATGCTAGTTGTTTGGGGCTTTTAATTTATTATTGTGCCTATTTTAGCTTATGAAAATATAGGTGTTCATACTAGCTCCTATACTTGTATATCATATAAGTGCTTCTACATACACTCATTTTATTCCTATTCCCAACCTGTATTTTTTTAGACTCTCTCAGACCTCTAATTCTTATGAATCTCCTTTACATTAGGACCCTTGAGATTATTAGTGAGGGATGCTCTTTCAAAATACCCAAAACTAAATGGTTGTAAGCACAGGAATTTATTGTCTTGGTTCTGGAGGTGATAAGTCCAAAACGAAGGAGTTTTCCTGGCTGATTCCTTCTGATGGCTGTGAAGAACAAGCTGCACTAGCCTTCTCTCCTTAAACTCCTTCCAGTTCACCTGGCATTATTCCTGTACACATATCTCTGTGTCTAGATTTTCCCTTTTAAGAAGGGCATTGTTTATACTGGATTACAGCCCACCCTAATGAGCTCACTCTAATTCTGTTACCTCTACAAAGGCCTTCCAAATAAGGTCACACTCAGAAGTACTGAGCATGTAAGACTTGAACATTAATATCTGGGGCAGCTTGGTTTAATCTCTAACACAAAATATGAAGAAATGCACTTCTTTAGAGCCAGAGACGAGAGAATGGAGACTCTAAGCAACAGTTCAAGTTACATATTCTCTTTGTGTCAGAATTGGAAGAATACCAAAGTTTTTTTTTTTTTTTCTTTTTCACTCCTGTTCTTAGGGTATTCTGTTCTGCCTCTCTAGATAAATGTGTCATTTTTTTCAGTCTAGACAGACAAATATTTCTCAACCTTGGTCACACGTGTTTGACTGAGAATCATGTGAAACTGATTTAGTCACTTAATTCCTATTACTTTGTTAGTGCTTAGCCTAAGGGTTTTTTTTTTTTTTTTTTTAAGAGAAATCAATACGGTTAATTTTATAGATACCTTCTACACATAGTTCTAATTTATTCGCATTTATTCGTTCATAAAAACTTGCTGAGAAGTCCTGTAGTCCTGGTGATAGCTAGATATTTGCCTTGTTACTACATTAGAACTTGTGAATAATTATCACAGCTTTTCGTTCTTGTGCTGTTAGTTATGTAAGTAGCTTCTGACGTTCAGATGCTCTTGAAAAAGCATGCGCTACTTCTAACTAAGTATGCCTGTGACATTTCTAGGTATTGATGGTGTTCCTGTGATATCTGTGAAGGATTAGTCAGTCTTAGGAAATCCAAATCAGAATATTTTCCTCCTTTCCATCCTGGCCACTGACATTCATCCACCAGAAACAGTAGCAGATTGCAAATGCATTAACATCAATCTATAATGTAGATATTCTTATATTTTCTAATGAGTGAATAAGAAAATACATCATGCATCAAAATAGAAATTATTTATAGGCAATGTTTCAGTAAACATTTCAAGTATGTGAAATCATACACCTATACATATACTTGGGCTTAATATACATAAGATGTGAGAAGTGAAGACAACTGTTCTTATTGCCTTTTTATATTTAAGAACCAAAAATGATTTAAAGATGATGCATGAAAATACCATAGACACTTCCATCACACTTAACACACTCAGAAGGAGATTGTGCTGAAACACTGTGCATTTGCATTATATTGTATACAAATTATGAAGTATACTCCTTGGGGATTTGGGGTTAAAATACTTTTAATCATATAGAACAAGTATTAGGTACATAAAGTGAATCACATATCTTTGATTTAGAATCTATAATATATTCTGCAACATCACTGATATTTTTCAACTATGCTTTATTCAGCCTAACTTTTTTTAGGAGTGATTGGTGGGTTTTATGAAACACATATGAAGTGTTCTGTTGGAGGAATATTGAAGGGAAAAGAAAGGCTACTTAAGATATAAGGACATTAGTCTAAGGGTTACAGTTCAGAGTCAGTGACAGGGACAATACTGGTAATGGAGCAGAAAGCTTGACAGGCCAGGGCCAGCAAAAGTCAGACCAAAGTGTAAAGCATAGGCTCCTGTTAAAAAGGACAGGCATTCTCTATCTGGTGTCAAAATCAGAAAATAATTAGGGGAGAAATGTGAAAAGTGTCAAGAAGTAGTAAGAATCTTACGAAAAAAAAATTGCTTTGGCAACTCGACCTGTACTGATTAACAAGAGTTGTGTAGTAAGAAGAGAAAGTTGTAGCTATCAAAGAAAGACCTGCCTAGGGCAACATACCGATGTGTAATGAAAATAAAATAGTAGGATAGATCGAAATAAAAGAAAGTCAGAAGCAAACCTGTGTTATGGGCAGATAGATGTCCCCTTGCCTTCTCAGAGCCAGTGTTCCCTAAATGGACTCTGGGTTAAGTACTTTATAGGTCCCCGGGGCCTTTCCATTTTTCTTTCCATCTCATGTCTTCTTTGAACACAAAATCACCATCTCAAAGAGGTTGTTTCTGCTTTCCCATCTACCTTTGTCCTGCTAATTCTTCCTCATGAGTGAAGGATAGAGGAGCTGGTTTTGGACCATTAGAATTTATAGCGCTTTCATACATGTGTTGTTGTTCACATATCAGTCAAATGGATTTGCCCAGTTGGAAAGAGCTTTGGAAGATACTGTCTCTGTAAGCTTTCTTGAACTTAATACTAAGAGATGGGTGGAATGAGAATTAAAACATATAACCAGTGGCTTTTATCCAGTCTTTACCTGGACATTGTAGTATGGCATGAAAGGACTTTCTTTCTCTCCATGGGCAAGTGAAGAAAGAGATACAATGACGGCTATGAAAACTTACCCTAAAACATTAATACAACATACTTTCTGCTTAGATTATCTGCTGTGTTCTTGTGACTGTTATTTGGAATTTATGTCAAATCAGCTTAGGTACAAGACTCTTAAATAATAGATCTAAAAAGTGAAAACAATAAAAGCATATAGTTTAACAGTATCCAGTGAAAGTAAATGCTAAATATTATCAGATAAATTTTAAATGAAGACTAAAACCACATGTTTCTCTGCAGATTTGTAATTAATGCCAAAATAAAAGTTTAAATCTTTTTGTTCCTTTTTCAAGGAACAAAAGATTTAGATTAGAGGAATCTAATTTTTTATCACATTTTATTCCTTCCTTTGTTTTTTCTTTCTTTCTCCTTCTTTTCTCCCCTATTTGCTTAGTTCTTTCTTTTGTTTGATTGTCAAAAATGCATGAAACTATGACCTGACTCTGATTTCTGGGCATAGAAACACGAAGAATGATCATTTTTCTGGAGAGACATATCCAAGCATTCATTAAGGGAAACATCTTTATATAAGATATTTTTGCATTTAGAACTGTAATCAAATGAGTCTCACAAGAAAATTTTGCAAAACTTCTGTTCTAGGCTCTGAAATCTTACCAATTACATGACAGTGTCTTTGAACGTACATAAAATAGCCTTTTAGGTTTGAGTCTGTCTTTAGTGAGCCTAAGTGTAGCATCAAGGAAATATATTCCTTACATTTGATTCTTAATTTGCATTTTGCTTTTTTTTGGCAAGTAACCTGACCAATGAACAATAAAGCAATTATTGCCAAGATGATATGCAATATTGACTAGAATATGTCCTGGTTATATTTACATACTCATAATTCTGCCACCTGCAGATGTTGGCATCATACTAAATGTAGTTTTTCACAAGAAAAAGGAAGTACAAATTATAAGCAAACAAGCATCATCATTTTGTTCTTGATTTCCTCTTTAAAAAACAGAATTCCCTCGCTTATTCTGATCTGATGACATATTTTGGATTATATAGTTCTTTGATAATTTGACTGAAGTTAGGAATGCGTCCCTCAAAAGGGAAAATTCTTAGATACCATGTTTCCAAAATATTTTTCATGCAATTTCATACAATAAGAGGTGAACAGATTCCCTACAACTCACTAATAATTTCCACTTCAGATTCTAATGCTAGGAAATTTCCATTTTTATCATTATTTTATAATGATTCATGGAATATATAAAGGAATGTCCTTTAGGTGTTTTACAATTATAATGAATTTTAAAGTATTGGAGAAATGCAATATCTAAGAATAATCAAAAAACTTGAAGGGGTTTAACTAGCTGTCATAAAATATGCAGTGAACAAAGCCAGCCCATGTTATTCCTCTAAGGGTTTTGGTATATAAATGTTCATTATCTTTTGCTGAGGAAAATGAAACAACACAAGAGAAAGATAAAAGCCAAACAAACAAACAAAAACTCAGTTTCCATGCCCTCTGTAGAAAGTTTATGTTGCAAAGCAATCTCAATGTAAACTCCTTAATCACAGTAGTCTAACTAACCACATTTTCATTGTACTGATTTAAAGCACAAGTAGACTATGTGTAACTTGTTATAGGACAAAAAAGTTGTTATAGGTGGTGAATCTGTGGCAAACACTGTAATCATTATTAGCCAACAGCACAATCAATAACTTTGTACAAAATTTCTAATACAGTTCTGGTATTTCTAATTTATAATCTAAACTTCTGGTACACTGAATAAGTGAAGAGTCATTTCTTGTGTGTCACACACAACTTGAAGCAAGCAAAACAAATATAGAAGCATGAGTCCTATGCTATTGGCATCATCTTTCTATTTTTTCCCTTGATATTTGTGATGGATAGAATTGATTGTCAACTTGACAGGTGTAAAAGAAGATTTAATCTTTTAATTCAGTATCATGACTGCTCTAGCAAAGGATCACATTGAAAAGCCTGTGTGATGATTAGTAAGGGATAACATCCAAAGGCCTGTATGAAGGGATCATATTCAGAGGCCTGTGTGATCCAGAAGAAATATTATGAAGACAATGGTAGTGATGCATTTAATCCCAAATTCTGAGATTAAATCAGAGTGAAGTCTGATATTGATTTAGAATAAGGACACACCCAAATCTCAGAATATAAAAGGAGGCTGTCAGCTCACAAACAGTCCAATTTAGATGGAGAGTTGTCAAATTAGAGAGTTGGAGAATTTATTCAATCAGGTAGATTGAGTGCTGTCATCTCACAGACAGAAGGAGAAGCCAAGAATAAAAGAGCCAGTCTAGAATAAGCAAAGAGAAAGCAGAAAGTCAGAAGCAGATTGTTTACCATTTACAGTGGAGTTCTCAATACAGATTAGAGTGAAAAGAGATAGTTCAGAAGATAGCAAGTCAGAGAGATCTCAGTCATTCGTAATTCTTGGAGGTTGAAACATTTCAGGTTTAGGTTTGCAGATTTGATTGTATGGAGACTGAAACCCTCTAGGACTGAGGATGGAATTAGCAAAAAATAAATTGCCTTTTGCCATGATCACATGAAATATTTTTTTTTAAAATCAGTACTTACATCTACACTTTTATCTAGTGCCTAACTTCAATACTTACAGACAGGACATAGATAAACATCCAGGCACACCTGTAAGGAATTAGCTTGTCTATATTAGCCTCTGTGTCTTAAATGTTAGGGATTACTTAGGTTTAGCTAAGTGAGAAAAGAAGACCCAACTTACTGGACAGAATTAAAAAGAATATGAAAGCTGAACACCATCGTTGCTGTCCCTTGATGCAATAGGACCACTTGCCTCACTTCCTTATACCATGGCGGACTATACAAAGTAAATTCTTTCTGCCTTTCTTTGTTTTTGTCAGAGAATTTTATCATAGCAGCAAGGCAAGTAACCACTGCAATATCATAGATATTTAAGTTGTAAGAAACCTCCTTAGCTAGCTATAACTGTTAGGCAAAATGCAGACCAATGATTTCTTCTTTAATTAAACAGAGTGTTGTGAAGTAATCAAGATCAGAAGAAGGAGATGTGAACCTATGTGAAATAAACAAGGAGAGTGCTGAAGTGAATTAATTGATCAAAATGCTTCATTGTGTGTTGAGACAGTCTTGCTGCAGGTGCGATTGAATTGATGACTTACATGATGATATCTGTATTTGTTATTGAAGCTACTGTGACAGAACACCTGAAAACTATATTTTAAGAGAGGAGAACTTAATTCTGACTCAGTTTAAATAAAGTTAATTGATTGCTCTAGTATTGGGTGGAGTTGCCTGGTCAATGGCAATGGAGTCTTGCTGGGCACCATAACATGCTCTATACCAGGAGGCAGAAAGCATGGACTCAAGTTGAGTGAGCTATTATCCTCAAGGTCAGCTCATCAGCATCTCACTTCCTCTTCTATAGCCATCAAAAAAGTGCTGCTATCCTTGGATGGGGTGCTTAAATACCAGACCTATGAGGAATGTTTCATGTTCAGGCTATATTTAATGTGAGTGTCAACATCTCAGTGGAAAGAGATGTATTCTGGCAGTCAGAAGCCAAGAAGTCACACAGCTATGAAGTGGGGAATGTGTCCCCAGTGGAAGTGTTAAGTTTTGAGAGTAAAGGTGTTCTGGCTGCTGGAAGCCAAGGAACCACACAGCTCTGCCTTGGGGAAGGTGATCCCAATGGAACTCTGAGAGGAAAGGAATCTTAGAACTACATAGCTCTGAGGGGAGAAGTGACACCATGTAGCACATCTCACAAAAGATATTTATTGGGAGGGAAGAAGTTTGGAGAGTGACTGCCTCTGCTCAGAAAAAGAGAAGCAGTAAAGTACTGAGTAGAATGTGGCTGTTTATATAGCCTTTCTTGGGAGGGTGGAGTTTTCCAAGGTGATCTGGGATTGGTGGGATATCTATACTACCGTGATTTGGGGGCAAGCTCAGGCATTGATGATTTTTTTTGTTTTTGTTTTTGTTTTTGTTTTTGTTTTTGTTTGTTTGTTTTCTGTAGGGAGAGGTCTAGCTGCTCTCCTACTTTTGGTGCTGAAAAGGGCCCTTAAGGCAATTAGAGTAGTCTGGGGGGAGGGGCCTAGTCACCTGAGGGTCTTACAAAGCTATTATGTATGTGTTTGAAATGGTCATACAGAGGTTTAATTTAGCTCTGAATCAATGAGGATTCAACTTGCTTTGGGTTTTAGTGGCCATAAACTTAACATAAAAACTCCAGAGGTTTATATTTAACATCAAACGTGACCATCTGTTTTTATCAATTCTCCTTTCTCTTCTTTGTCTTTATATGCAGTGTCTCCATAAATTCCAATTTATCTGTTCTCAATGCCAACACCATCAGATTAGATCTAATTGAGCTACACAGCTTTCCTGAGTCAAATCCTTTGTGTGTGTGTGTGTGTGTGTGTGTGTGTGTGTGTGTGTCTTAAGAAGTAAATATAACTGCATGAGTGCTCATACCCTAGGCATGTATCTAAAGACTAGAGATCAGTGTCAAGTGGCTTCCTCTATCATTTTCTGCCATATTTCTTGAGGCAGGGTATCTCCCTGAACCTTAAGCTTGGCATTTCAGCTAGCTTGGCTAGTTGAGAACCTCCAGAGTCTGCCTGCATCCAAGCCTACCCTCAATGCTTGGATTAAAGGCCTCTGCCACCAGATTTTATATGTTGGTAAACTCAGGTCCTCCTGCACATATGATGCATATGATGAACATTTCCCCAAAGTACCATTTTTCTAGAACCTGAATCTAGTACTTTGAGTAAGGTCAGGGAAAAAAGAAATAACATGACATTTTTCTCACTCAAAAAATCTGCAAAGAACCCTTGTAGAGAATAGATTCATTCCTCTAATAAAGAGAAGGGAGGGATTGCTTCACTTGCAAACTATGTATTTTCATGCCACAAGAAGGATGAATGCTGACCACATCTAAACACAGCAATAATAATAATAATAATAATAATAATATGATGATGATGATGATGATGATGATGATGAAGAAGAAGAAGGAGAAGGAGAAGAAGAAGAAGAAGTAGAAGGAGAGTAAAAGGAGGAGGAGAAGAGAAGAAAACACTCACAGATACAACAGCCAGAGATCACTGAAGAAATTGTGTCAACTCTAGCACAAATTAGAAACAATTTCACTGAGTTCTAGCTGTCCTTCAACATCATTCTGGCTCTGTGACTGCAGTTAGGTCTCTTAACAGCTTTGGAATGTGCTGTTTGCGTGCCTAAAGGAGCCCTTTCATTTAAGAAATTACTTTTCCCAGAAAATTGAAAAGTGCTTTCAATAAGTCACACCATCTGCTGCTCTCATATTTAGTTAAAATTGGCCAAAATTGAATCTTCATTTATCTAACTTGTAGCTTTCACCTTTACAACTTTTAACAGTGTTGTTTGAAGTTAACCCTCAATAATAGTCTTTAGATTGATAGGACATTTTCCTGAAATTATAGCATTTTTGAATTTGCACCATTTGGTTATTTACTTTCATTCTAACAACACAAATATAAAAATAGAGGCTATATAAAAATAACAATACTTTAACATTAGTAATATTACTGGCCCCAAAGCAGATGGGCACCCTTAAAGGCCACTGTGTGGGGGCAGACCTTCCTCAGGGGCCTATAACCTGGGGCCAATGATGATGGGAATGGTGTCATGATTATTTTTGAAAATGTTAACTAAAAACCTGTCTTCTTTGTTCCAGGTGGTCAAATGAATAAAATATATACTTGGGGAAGTTCCCCTCTGAACTTTAGTCATGTGGGAAAATAAATCTTTCATTGCATGCCTAACCTTTTGAAGAGCTGAAAGGAGACAAAAAACAAAATACAATTTTTGCTTATGGAAGTCACTGCCTTATCATTAGCTATGATTGCTTGAACATGATCCCATGCCAGAGTCGAGTAGACACCCAGCATCCCCGGTATTCTTATATATCTGTGCTAATTTAAACTCATGTCTCAAGTGCTTCATATTTTCCATTTTATTACTGAAGGCTCCTATTGCCCACAAGATCCAGCTAAGAAAATAGTGGTGTCCCATATGCTTTAATGTCAAGGAACCAGGGTTTATGTTACATTGTAGAAAATATTTTCCCTAGTTATCTGTCACTCTGCCATTTTATTTCATTTTTTTTAGACACTGGACTTTTTTTTTAATCAAGTGTGTGCACTTTCACACATATACAGACCTCTCTCTGGAACGTTTCCCTATATATCTTCTCTGGCTTTTCTAAATGTCTCAGAGTCCCATGGAGGTAATTAGTTAGAATGAATTGTTATCTGCTCTTTTATGGAGAAAAAAAGGAAAGCACATAAAATTTAATTGATGTACCCACACAGCTTGTTAGTGATGGCATAACCATAGTCAAATAGCCTTGCTCAGGTACTTCCTGGGGAAATGCAGACTAGTAAAAGATGTAAAATCCTCCATCCAATATCCATCTACATGCAGGATATCTATTTTCCTTGAAATACTTTTAGAGTAACTGTAGACCCAAGCAATTACTGAGTCACAGATTTGGAATTTGGGACCTACGCAGATTTGTTTATCACACCATTGTGAGGAAGGTGACACAGTACTGCGTTTCTAGTACTTTGTAAGTGCTCTGGATATTAAGAGGTACTATTTCCATGGCAACAAATAGACAGCAGGTCCTTTGTCTTAATTGTGTTCATTTGGACTTCATAGGATGCACTCTTGATATTTGTGTACTGATATTTATATTTCTTTTTTAAAATTGATATTGTCTATTAAAATGATTTTATGACTTTCTAAATTATTGTGACTGAAGGAATGAAAACACTAGTAAACTAAAAGCTACAGTATTAGAGACATGTTTCAAAGCTTCTTGGCTTTGTCATTTCCTTACAGATACCAATAATTTCTTTCAGTATTAGAACTTCCTTAGAATTCACTAATAATTAACGTGACTGTAGTTTTCCTAACTTTAAAATGGGGCATCCCTCCTTTGTAGATTCTTAGCAAATATTAAGTAAGATAACTGTGAGATAAGCCAGTACTTCTTACTGACTAATCTGCCCCATTTTCCTTTCTTCTTTTGTGACTTTTATTCCTGTAGGGAGTAGGAGGGAAAGAGGTTTTCAAAACTTCTTCTTTTCTCTTATTTAATATTCCCTATTAGACATACTATCCTATGGTAGGCACTGGTACACTTTCTCTTTGTTAACTCTGAATACCATAATTATTTGGGTACATAGAGTAAAGTAATAGCTACACCGACCCCTTTCAGTAAATACTTTTGGTGTCCATATGTAGTGGATGCAGTCAAATTCACATTTCACCTAAGCAAAGTGACATGGAGTTCTGTGCACACTGATGTGAATTCAGCATTGAAGGCAAAGCTATTTGACTCCTGTTCAAAAGACATGTTAGATGTTTTCCTGTTTCTCATTTATACATTTGGTAAAGGTGTAGTGTAGCACTCAGCACTCATATTGACTCAGTTTCGCCTTTGGTTCTGCTGGTTGTTAGCATGAAAAATCGGGCAAGTGGCTGAAACTATTTTCTCATAAATGGCAATTGCAATTTTGTATATAAGTGTTAGGTGAGTTAAATAAATCACCAGAATAGAGTGGATGATAACAAAGTTACATAACAAGCAGCTTGATAGGATAGACTAGTCTTTCCGTCCCCAGCAAGAGTATTTCTTTTGAGATATTAATGCAGTCTGTCTCCCCCACCTCCCCTTATTTCCTCCCTCAGTGTTTCACCTCCTCTTTCTTGGTGTGTGTGTGTGATTTAGGAGCTATGGACAGTGCAATCTTTCTTAGTAAGTAAAACATTGGGCTGCTAAGGTAGCTAAGACTAAATAATAATTCCCTGATGATCATACAGAAACTAGACTTCTTGAAAGATCTACTGTTTCTTTCAATTTGAATTCTTAGTCCTAGGTTTTTTTATAAGTATACCTTCATCACAGTGAGGTTGAAGCAGAAATTATCTCTGTGTGTCTTTATCTTCTTTATTATGCTGCAGGCTTATCAAGCTCATCTCTCCATCCCTATGAGTCTACAAAACTGAAATACAGTAGGCACTCGATAAATGGTTATTGTGCTGCCTAATACACTGAACCACATTGCGAAGTGTCAAATGTAATTTAAGCTCGTAGCAAGGTAAACACACATTTATTATCTACAGAATGTCATATTTTCCTGAAAACTACATGAAATGCACAAGAAGATAGATCCATTCTATTCTCTAGTATCTCTTTTCCTTTAAAAATGCTAAATACATGTGAATGTAATTTGATCAAAGAGAATTTTGTTAATTTTATGTTTAGTTCAAGGGTGCTGTAAACTGCAAAAGTGTGCATTGTCAGTCTTAGGTGGAAAGCTTTCTATGTCAGAATACTACACAAGTGAACTTAGCACTGTAAATTTTGCACTCACATAATAGTCTTCAGAATTTCATAATAGGGGAAACAAGTAGCCTTTTATTAATGGACCTATATAAGCATTGCCATCAAAATTTCAAGTGTTGTAGTTACTATCTATGGGATGGTCTAATAAGATATAATAACAATATATGCCTGCTGAATCTGATCAGACTGTAAATCTGAGAGAGAGAAAGTCATGTGATACTGAGCCACAAAAATCTAATCAATAAAACTCAGATTGTGAGATAATGTCATAGGTGAAATAGATATAAGAGAACTCTGTTCCTCAACAAATAAACTGTAATGCAAAAAGTAAAGTGAGGTGGAGAGAAAAACCTATACATTAGGGATGCATGGCAATAAAGTATCAGTGTGTGGAAACATAAGTTCTACTTTAAAAACACAGAACAAAATTTATATGCAAGAAACAATTTGGAAATACAAGCCCTGGCTATTTAAAAAGAATTAATGTGAACTGGGTTACAACAATCTGTGGCTCATTTCCAGAACTCTGTTATTTAGATAGATAATGGAGTATGGATGAATTGAAAGAACATCTGGGATCCCCCTTCTATCCATTTGGGAAGTATGGGATAAACAGGAGAGAGCGTTCTTGGAATGATACTTGTGGAGGCTAGACAAATGTGTGAATTAAAGCATGTACATTCCACAGAACATTCAAATTTGTTGAGTATACCGTAAGACTGACAATTTCCACTGTAAAACAAGCTTTAAAATACTACATATTCTAGAACTACTCAATAAGCTTCTAGAATTATGAACAAGAAGATAGAGAAACTTTAAGAAAAACAGATGTGCTCTTGTTTGAAAATAACTGAACGCTTGAAAAGATTAGTTAAATATCCCTTTACATATATAAAAGCCATATATTTCACTATTCATTTCTTGCAAAAATAAAGCTGATATTTGGGAGCTTTATGAAATTGATCTTAGACCATAACATACAATATTTAGAATTTAAACACAAAAAAGGCATGAATAGTTTTGTTCAACATGTCAATGGGCATGTAGCAATATAATGTTTTATAACCGTGTTAAATTTTACAAAATTTGTTGTTCATGGAACAAATGTCTTAGTACTGCTGTCCTTCTGCTAATGTCACAAAGAGACATATCCCGAGTGTCTTAAAAGCCAAAAAAGTTTGCTTCTCACACTTTTGGAGTCTATGTAGTTTATATCAAGTTGTCAGGAGATTTGGTGTCTTAGAACACGGGCAGTAGAGACCTAAATTTGCCCCAATTTAAGTAGTAAGTAGTATCATTGTGTAGATAAATATGTAGATGAATGACTGCAACAACAGTTGAGTGTATGCCTCTAGGGAAAGATTGCTATGCTTTTGAAGTGCTATATGCATATAACATTTCCTTGTGGTGCTTTAAATTATAAGTTCGAGTTATTATTCACAAACTTTCCACTGTAAAACTGTAGAGCATTACTTACTTCTGACCAGTACCTTTAGGAATCTTCTTAAAACATAGACAATGAAAAGCAATTTCAAAGTTATAACATAATTTGTGTCCCAAGTGTATCTGATTTTCATTTAAAGCAGTTCATACTATTTAATGTGAAGTATTATGAAGCTCAACACATAGTAAGAATAATGTCCTATACACTTTATGCACATTAAATTTCATGCTTAATGTAAATACCTTATGGTAGTATATCATTTAAGATGAATTTTGCTTCATGAGCCAGTTTAAAGATGGAACTGTGGGTTGGATGTAAAATGTTTCTGGTTCAAGAATGGAACCATACTTCAGCTCTTCAGTAGCTATAAAAAGCCTGGTGGGCATCTCAGTCTACCTGTAATCCCAGCTCTAGGGAAGAAGAGGCAGGAGGTCTCTGGATCTTGCTAAGTAGACTAAGCAACTTAGCAAGCTATGGTTTCATTGTGAGATACTCTCTAAGGACATGTAATGGAGAACAGTGGAAGAAAAGACAGAACTTCAACCGCCAGCTTCCTTATGCACCTCATATTCAGTTACCTATACACATACACCCCAAACATGCAAACACACATACATACACCACAAGCACAGCATACACACATGCAAAAATATAGAATTGCTTACGATTTCACAATTTGTTTATTTTTCTTTATGACCGTATAGTCAGTATCCATTTCTGAGATTCAAATGTTTTGAATTTTGAACTTAAACTAAAATGTATGTTGTTGTATTCCTGTCAGACTTTAGAGTGCTAGAGTGTTCTACAACTATATTTAAAATCTTACATTGATCCAAGGTAACAGGTGATATCAGCAGTGTTTTAATAATACATGAATGAAGAAATGAATATCCACAAACTGGAATGCATCTTTAGAGTCACCCAGTTAACACAGTTACATGGCTCCTCTGTTACATAACAAAGCAACATGAAGAGAAGTTCTGAAGTCAGGTAATAGTATCACACGAGATAGTGTTTAAATGCCTGATGGAAAATAAAAGCTACTGTGGCCACACAATGTATGCTTCCTAGCCCTCTATGTTTCATATATTTCTCTGGTTCCCTATTAAGGAAATGGAGGCCTATTTTTACTGGCTGTCATTTTCAGTTATCTATCTGCTCCGCTGTCTTGACTGAGAGTGTTGCCTTGGTTTCTCAGTTAAACTCATGATCCAGCAAAGGTATATGTCCATTTTTCCAGAAAAGGAAGGATATACAGATCACACATTGGAGGTCCAGTGACTGTTTACAACCTCCAGAGAATCAGAGTAGGCAGTTAATTCAATGGACTGAATATGTTGCTCATCTATGAAAAGATCTAATACTGGTGCTATAAATTCACAGTCTCTGGTTTACAGATACAGAAACTCTACTCCAGATAATCATCAGCCCCTTAGAGTATTTACTGTATGTATAATTGTAGCACTCCTGGTTACGGATTAAATGGATGATTGTTCAGGATCTTGTTACCCTTAAAGGGCTTCTCTTCTTCCTAATGGGGAAATGATTACTGCCTGCCTCATTCTAATTCCCTATATCCTTTTTTGTTGTTGTTGTTTTTCATTTAACTACATAAAGAACAGCAACTACAACAAACTATATTAAGTAAAGGAAGCCAATGCCTAAAAGCTATTTGTTCACTAATAAAAAGCCTCCAATTAATTGTAGTTTTCAATAAACTAGTTGAATCTGACATTTTTTTCTTTTAAATCTCAACTGGCTGGATATGTTGTTGCTGGTGCCGTTGCTTTTTTTTTTATAAGTTAAAATTGTACACTCCAGAGAATTGGGGTATAACTTAACTCCACGAAGTGTTATGAGAAAGGACTATGATTTTGTTATATAACAAAGTCAGACTTCTACCCACCTTGTTAACTAAAAAATATTCTATGAAATTGTCATGAACTGATATCCATTTTACATAAAATGGAAAGAAAGTGAAAGTCTGCCCAAAATATGAGTGTTGAATATGCTGATCTTTATGTATATTTTAATGAGAAATATGGATAAAGGTTGATAGAAAATATCTACTGTTTATGAAATAAACTGCATAGAAAGATAGAATCTCTAAACTACCTATGGATTAATGAATATGAAAAGGAAGAGTATTGAGAAGAAAGATTCCAGATCCAAGCTTTCCATAAATAACTGGGAAGATATTAAGCTTACTAGAATATTTCAAAGTGAATAATCACATTCTAACCTGTTAATGTGAAATTTCTTGTGGTTTTGGTATCAAAAGTTATGCCTGTAAGAAATAGCATAGAAGGATCTACGTAATTGTGTTGTTTCCTGAATTGGAGGAGCTAGATTGATGAACAGTATCATGGATTAGGACACTCAACAACTGTTAATTAAATAGTACACCTGACCCCTTCCAGCAATGTATCACTTCAGGCATACTGAGACATCTTCTCCTTGACAACAATTAAATGAGCCAACTCTACTGTTCGAGGTGTTTCTACAACCGCCTTTTGACAACAAATGTTTGGAAAAGCATATTCTTGTTTTACTATGTGTATTATCTAGCAACTGTTATATAGTCTCAAAACTACAAGCATTAATTTTTTTCAATAATATTAAAATTTCCAAGTCAAGTAGTGGTAGCTTTACTTGTAGTATATTTTAAGTTTCCAAAAATTTAACAATAAATTTGCTTCTGAGAGAGAAATCTCTCTCTTGTTTTTTTCTTTTTGTGAGCAAGAAAGACAGAGAAAACTGAGACAGATTGAGACAGGAGAAAGAAAGGAGAGAAAGAGTGAGAGACCGAGAGACCGAGAGACCGAGAGACCAAGAGATTGAGACAGTGAATCTTTCCTGGGGAACTATTAAATTTTACAGAACAATTAACGATCAGTACAGTGCCATTCATTTCATCATATGACTTCAGAGATAACAAATTTCTTTTGTTTCTGAACTTATGTAGAGTTTTCAAGTGGATATGTATAGTCAACCATTCAGCACCTTTTCAAGTTTGCAGGAATGTAAACTAATAATTCTGTAGAAATCTGACTTGTTATTTGTGCGATTTGAATGTATCCAATCTCCTGGTGATAAGCGTTCACTTAATTGAATGTGAGTCTCTAACAAAGAAGGTTTTGCATCTGCTTCCAAAAATTATAATCTCATTTGTTGATGGAATGAGAAGTAAATTTGGCTTAAGTAATATATAGGGTCTATTCTGTTACTCCAGTGACTGCTTTGCATAGGTCAACTTGGCCCTGTCATGGGCAACAGTCTGCATATTTCACTGTACTTTTTAATATGTTAGATTAATATCCTATAGATTGATCATTTCTCTACAAATTTGGGCAATCTGTGAGCTAGAGAATGGTCACTGATGGTGATAACCATTCATTATTCTTTAGGTTATTGTTCAGGTGCCAGACTGATTCCTAGCTGCCCCCTAACGAAATAAAACAAAACCATTTATTATTCTTCATAATATCTCATAACAAATAATTTATTGTATGGGATATTTTATTTTGTTCTGAAATATTATTTCTTTTGAACTGTATCTTTAAAGTAAAGGTAACAGGGGTGGAGAGATGGCTGTGCTGTTAAGAGTACTGGTAGCTGATCCAGAAGATCTAAGTTCAATTCCCAGCACCCACATGGCAACTCATAGCTATCTATAACTCCAATTCCAGAGGCCCCAACATTCTTACATGAACATATTTACAGGCAAAGGACCATTGCAGATAAAAGTAAATAAATTGTAAAAATTATAAAAGGAAAAGAAATCAGGTTTGTATTGAACTGGCTTAGATAGATTGTATATTTCTAAAACAGATACCATCATCCTGGATCAATGAGTTATCTGAAAGAATGTATCTTCTACTGTAAAGTAGTATCAAGTACAGAAAGTGATTTTAGGAGAAGCTATCCCCTTTGCTGTGCAAAGTGCATACTTGTGAAATGCAGTATAGTATAGTGTAACTTCTGGAAAACTCAGTTGATGAGAGTATTGTAATGGTGAATCTGAGACCAGAGTCCAGAGATCAGTTAAATGTGGCAAAATAAGAACTAAATTTTGAGGTCGTAATTTCAAAGCTTATCCAAGAAAGATATGTTTTATTGTAAGTAAATCTAATATGGCATATTTGATGAGACAAAAACTGTTATTTTTAATATGAATATAAGAACACAATGGAAAGAAAACAGCAACTTCAAGAGTAGAAAGGTTCAGAGCTAATGCCTGCACATTGTATGCTTCAGTGTCTGATGTTAGTCAACTTCTCTGAGAAAAATTTCATTACCTATAAAATGAAATTCATATGTGTTATGAGAAAAGCTATACCTAATCTTCCAGAATTTTTATTATGTTCATATATACTGACCTGCGGGGCAGTGGTAGTGCACACCTTTTATCCAAGCACTCAAGAGGCAGAAACGAGTGGATCTGAGTTTGAAGCCAGCCTGGTCTACAGAGTGAATTCCAGGATAGATAGCCAGGGCTGCACAGAGAAACCGTTTTGAAAGACACAAACAAAACAAAACAAAAGACAATTTCATAGTTTGTAAAAAGCTATACATTTTAGTTTTTATTTTCAGTCTTAGTATTATTCCTAAAATCAGGTACATCTTGTATCATGGCCAGATAAGTAATAATATATCCTTTTATCTCAATGAGATATTAAATTTTCAATAAGAACATTAAGACATTTGTGAAAATAATGAACATCAATTTTAAATAGTGAATTCAGACATTTGGAGAATCTTCTAGATTGGTCATCAAAGCAAGCCTAAATAACCAGGTGAATATTGCTTTTTATTGTATTTATATATTGTATTTATTATACAATCTTATATGTATATCTCTAGTGTTCTAGACATAATATCAACCAGTGGAACAGTAAAAATGTTTGAGGTAAGTTTAGATAAGATGTTTAAAAAGTGAAGTTAATACAGCTTATAGGTAGGTCAATGATGACAATATCTGATATACTTCTAATCTGGTATATACTAGAGCTAGAGTTTTCCAATAGTATCTGTTTTACCATCTCCAAAGTACTATATCCCTATAATCATTATTTGCCCTTACTTATTTTGCTTCTATATCATACCTGCCTTTAGCCAACCTAGAGTAAAATTTTGTATGGGGTATTTTTTTGTTGTTGTCATTTTTTTGTTTTCTTTCCAGATCAATCCGTGGTATGGAATACCTCCTTTACTTTCCCCGCATACTTTCTAAAGATGTAGGAATATTAAAGCAAGTATCCATGAGTGCTAGTTCTCAATTATGTTTGGTGACAAATTCTCTTTAGCTGTCAATTTATTCCTAGTAGTTTATATGATAAAATAGCCTAAATAATAGCAAACTCGCTCAAAGAGAAGATGACACCAAGGAGGGATGTGGCAAAGGAAGATAGCTGACCTGTCCGTTCAATAGGTCAATAATTGAAAACTCTATCAGTGCTTTATTGTTTACTACTTCTAAATGAATGGACTTTATCTGTTCAGGTGTTACGGATCTCTGAGTTTTATACCACATGCATTCATTGCATTCCATCTACTCTTTTAAGCAAGAGTGATTTTCAGTGCACAAAAAAGGAGTTTCAGCAAGTATTGTTTCATTCTGAACTCATAACATGGCTCAGTGTTCTGATGACATATTTATTTTCCTTTCATTTTGTCATGAAACACTTCTGGCTAAATTCAGTTATGTTTGCATTTTGGACTGTAAATTTTGATAGAATATTTATGGCAATTTAGTTATATGGATTTGAACCAGCACAATATTCTTACTGTGAGATTGGAAAGCAAATGAAATTTAAAATGATATTTGTTTAAAATTTTTATTTGTTCCAATGTAGTTTAGTTGTTTTTGCTGATTTTAGGACTACTCAAATGCCGAGCTGGCTGACACTGTTTGCTCTGTAATGTCTTCCCCCTTGAGGGCTCTGAATAGAAGAATACCCTCTCTAAATATGTAAATTACCTTGTATTTTGAATATAAAAAGAAAACTTCATCTCTGGCACAGGAAATGATTGTTTTTTCCCTTTTAGTTTTACGTATGATGAGTAATTTGACCAATTAGGTGTAGTAAAACCACACTAATTTAGACTAATTGTGTGGAAAATTTTAATGAATGAGTGGAAAATCTGATAAAGATGTAAAGAAGGATGTACTTTTTCAGAATATTTACTCTGTCTCTGAACATAACTAATTAAACCATAATTTTGACACAATATGTGACTTTAAATGTAAGAATGTGATTTTTTTTTGCAATTTACACACATTTTTGCACATACATAGACACCAGCACACTTTTGATATGTTAGCCAAACAATTCTCACTTCTCACCTGCCCCCTACCAGCCTATTTCACACCAATAAATTGCCTCACAAATTCCACTTTCAATGATAATACAAATATTTAACGGACTTTGAAAAAAAAAAATCTCTCATTTATTGTTTAATTCAATCAGCAATATTTTGAGTGTGATAGTCTACTAAGTCATAAACAAGAAGCTCAACCAATTTTTTGCACCTATATTAAATGTTGGTTGAAGATCATCTTAGGGACATCGGTATATAAAATGTATGTTAATCTACATATTGATGTCCTTTAATTCTTGGTATGTAATAAATAATTACCCTCAATCTTTTAATTGAAACAAGGTAAAGTTATTTGATGTAGATATTAGTTGGATATATTTCTGTTAGTAACTGGTTTTTAAAAAATGGGGCTAAACCTCTCTCATTACAAATTTTTCTTAACTGACGGTGTGTGAATTAATAATTGTGATGTTGATGGTAGCAACTAATGATAATGTGGTAAATTGAATTAGACACACATAACTCTTTATCTCTCTGTAATAAATCACATAAGTCAATGTCGTAGACAAATAAAATGGATTTAAATTACTTTTCAGTAGTGATATCCTGGGAATGGTAGTAAAATTGCTCCTGGGTTGTTTTGAGAAATCATTTTAATCTTTAACAGATTAGTACAATGCATTTGATTCCTCAGTAATAATGAAACACATCGCCACAACCTGGTTAATAAGCTGTTCTCAGCCCTATAGTGGGCTGTCTTACCGATGTACCTATCAGTGTACACTGGAAATGATATCTCCCTTTCCTCCAAGGTACATTTTGTTGTTAAATCCTAATAAGAAAATTGAGAACTTTTCCAATTTTCAGTAAGATAAACATAAAAAAATAGAGGTCAGTCAAATTGAGTTAATATGTTCCTATTGTACCCTCAAGGAGAAAATCTTGAGTTAATATGTCCCATAATGTACCCTCAAGGGGAAAAGCTTTGAAGGAAATAAATGGCCATAGATTACATTTGAGGGCATTTCTTTCTTTTTCTTTCTTTCTTTCTTTCTTTCTTTCTTTCTTTCTTTCTTTCTTTCTTTCTTTCTTTCTTTCTTTCTTCTTTCTTTCTTTCTTTCTTTTTTCTTTTATTTTTTTGCCAGGGGATTGGCTTGATGTAGACTTTAACTCTGGATCTTTATAAATCTTGAAGGAGGGTTTTCAGGTACCATTCCGTGATAGAGCACTTGTCTGTTAAAAGTGAAGGCTTACAAGGATTACATCTCCAGCACTGGGGAAAAAAAAAAAAAAAAAACCTGAAAGGTTTTCAACTTATGGCTGACATTTGTGTTGTGAGACTCCATTTTTTCATCTGTTAAATATGGTTGCAGATATCAAATTGAAGTATAACCTAGGTTGGCTTCAGCTCTAGTTTTGAAGGCAGAGTATATAGGAACTGTAAGGTGGAGGACATCTGTGAATGAAAAGTCAGTTCTTCCTGGATGTCATTTTTAACTGCAGGTCACACATTTCTACAGAGTGCTTAGAAAAATACTCTGACCCCTATCACATAACTACAGAAGGCAAAGATTGGGTTGGAGTTGGGCTGAATTCTCCATTTTCAACAAATGCTTATTTTATTCCCACTGAGATGGAGAGGCAATAATGGATCATGCTATCTACTCAGTGGTTTACGTTAAAGAAGAGAATAGAATAGAAGGAATGCAAGAAGGTTTGACAAAAATAACGTAATATAAATCTGTGTTCTGCGTGGAGTAAGAGAAAATACTGTTTAAAGAATGTTCCCTTTCATGTTCATGTGAACAGGATAGGAATAATTCATTTCTTCCTGTCATCCATGATTTAAAAAAAAATAATGAGACCCTCTCCTCTGAGTTGTATTATATTATATATTGAGAATGACTTTGCAGAGCAATGCGAATTCTTAGAACTTTCTGCCCCAACATAATGTACCTAAATTCACATTGTAATGAGTGACCCTTGGGATATTGCTTTATACTAATTTTGTAAGGATAAACTTATCATTCCTATATGTTTCTGCTAAATAATCACCTCTTCAGTGATTTTCAATTTGTCTATTATCCCTAGTTCCCAAAAATACATTTTAAGGTACATGTCTTTTATAGGTTCACCCAGGGCAGACTGCTTTTTATAAATTAGGATGTTTGTCATCCCCTGCTGATTTCAGCCTAGTTGCCCAGCTTCCAGGCTGCAGTGACAGGTCTTCTAGGAGAAGCCTAAGCAATCCAGTAGTTCCAAAATGTTTTCTTTGGGTTCTCTCAGCTGTTAACGATATCCTTTGAAAACTATTTGTCTAAATTTTCTCAGCATCCTTTCAGAAAAGCAACTAATTTTCTGTTGCTTTGATACATTAGCCTTCTTTCACAAGCCCTTAACCAAATGCATGTGTTTGTAGGGTAGTGGGGTGGGGTGTCAAAGGTTGAAATGGCTGTAATGATTGGTTACATAATAATGTGTTAGTTCTGCTGTAACTAAATTACCTGAATATGGGTAAAGTTGAATCCAACTTTATTGTTTAAGTATCATCTCACTGTCAGCCATAGAAATAAGGATATTGATAATGATAAGAATACAACCAGAGGCAAATAATGTGGATAATGTTACACCATTTGTATAATGATTATTTTTAAAAAAGAAATCAATCTCAGTAACCTGGGGAAGGGATTTTTGTTTCTGTTTTTTTTTTTTTTAATCCACTAAATACTTTATTTTATGAATGCATTCTTAGGAGCTCCATGAGCATTGGAAAATCTCTCGAGTGATTTCCATGTATGCAGAGATTGAGTTTGCTACATTGCTTAATACCAATCCGTCAGCTAAAACACAATTTGTCTCCATATTAGAGACTTGGAAATTGAAGCATGAATTATTTGTGTTTTATCATAGAACTAATGAATAGAAATGCTAAGTTTCAAAACCAGGTAATTTAAGAAAGCTGGAAACATAAGAACTATTATTAAATTGCTGCTAAAATGGAAAGCTGAAGCAAGTACACCAACAATGGTTTTCAGTTGAGGGAAGAGTAAGAAAGTCCTTGTCATCCTCATTCTCAGTCTTCTCAAAGACTATTTTTCTTCTGAGAAAAATAGATTTTGGAATTTTCGTCCATAATAAAAGATCACTTTATGACACGAAGGAGTTTTTTTTTAAATTAAGGATAATTTGTATAACTGATGATAGCAATATAAAATGTAGGGAGAAATACTTAAATATGTAATCTCATTGTTATCATGTTTATTTGTGAATCAAACATAGGAGAAGGGTAATTTTTCCTAGGTGTTTGTGATATTCTATATCAATAGAATGATTCGAGGTGTTTGGAAGTAAGATAAAATGGAAAAAATATATAAGTGTATTAGTAGAAATGTCAGAGATCTGGGGGAAGTGGGAAGGGCATATCATTGGGAGTGGTAGCCTTCTATAAAGCCATCTACTCTTAATGGAGACATTAGCCTTTTACCACATCTAAACCATGTCAGAAACGGCAGTAGTTGTTAGTAATGTGAGAAATAGAACTTGCACTAGTCCTACATGACTGGTTGTTAATTAACAGAAAAAATAGCTTTAAATGTCTCTTGATAAGTGTTAGATAACTTCCTGAAGATAAATTTCCCCTTTAAAAAAATCTCATGTTGGTTACTCCAATACCAGCTAATAAATAAAAGCCTATTAGTCATTCTGTGTCTGAACAAAATCCCAAGCTGATTTTAATTACAAATTACTTTTCTGAGAAAGTATTAACAGTCCAAAAAATAGCACCCAAGCCAGTCTTCATGATGTAGCTATAATGTAAGTGGGATGAGATATTCATTCATGTTTTCTCGCACTTGTTTTCAAAATGTTGACTATGTGCTTCCAAACGAGTTGAGACATTTTACAACAAATCACACTCATGAGAGAATATTAAACTAGAAATGGTACCTTGAAATCCACACAGAGAGCAGGATCAGGAAAAACGCTTCCACTGCATTGCTTATAAATACATGATGATTGAATACTGAGATTTAACCAGCAGCCAAAGCAAATTAAAATTGAACTGATTTCCCATTTTATTTTAGGACCAGAGTGGATTTTTCAACCCTGCTGACATAGACACTCAACTCTATCCCCAAAAGATGTCTGGAATCTAGTCTAGCCATTAATATTTTATTTAATATATTTATTTATTTTTAGTTTCCCAGGTGATTCGGATGTACAGCTTGTGCTCTAAACAGCTGACATGTGTAAAATGAGTCAGGAAGTCTATCTGACTTCAAGAAAATGTCTCAAGCTCAGATGATAGGAAATAGAGCAAAGCTTTTCCTTTACTGTTGGCTTAAATGTAAAAACCACCACCTCCAGATAATGTCCAGTGGAATTCAAATCTCATTGTCTAATCTTTTCATCTGAAGAAACATGGAAAAAATTATCCGTGACAGCTAAAATAATTGACCTTATTCTTCGTAGAATAGGTTTTCTCTTGTAGTCTGCATTGTTCTAACATCTTTTTCTTTTTCTTCAAATAAGCTGGCCTGTGCTAAAGGATGAATTAGTTAGACAGGCACTCTTATCAACATATGCAGAAGTCTCTCTTACTGTTTATCAACTGCTCCAAGTTCAGCCAAGGCCACATTATTGCCTGATGAGTAAGAGCCCATCTGTGGATCACTCAGCAGCTGCGTTTGAGCACATTCTCTTCATGCGCTGTGGTGTCTTCTGTGAAATGCAGCATAACAGGAAGACTTACCCATAGTGTTACAGTGACAATGAAATAATGTATGAATGGACACACAGTAAACAGTCAGTGAGTATTAGAATACATCACAATGCATTTTTTATTCCTTCTCTTTATCGAGTGTTGCTAAGGAGGCTTCCCTTCTTTCAGTGTTGCCTAAGAATTGTCTGTTACAGCTACTAGTTACAATTGGGCTTCTTTCTACAATTGGGCTTCTATTGCAGTGTGTTCGTGACCTTTTTAGCTAGATATACCTGCATTTTTTTAAACTTTGAAATTATTTGTCAGATTGAGTGCAGATTAAAATGTCATACTTAATGTATAACCTGCTAATATAAAACAGTTTTCACTAAAACCTATAACTTATCTTGTTCTTCCCCCCAGAATAAGAGTTAATTATATGTTTGTTATTAATACTGTTTATTAATATAGGAGAAGCTTATAATGAGATCGGAGGGGGAAGAAATACCAGTGAGTCAAACATTTCACTATATAATAAATTTGACAACTTATAGATGTCACATATGGTGATAGTTTCACACTTCTAAAGTGAAAATTATTGTAACACAAGGTGTGGAAATAGCAATGTTTGTAAACGTGTGGAAAATAATATCAAGGTAAAAATATAATAATCTCAGAGCCTTTTTATTTTAAACAAATAATAAGAATATTTTAAGTGCTTCCCTCAAATCTCTGACAAATAGGAGGTAAAGAGGATTAGGAAGTCAAACAATAGTACTAAGAAAGTATGATTGTTCTACAGTTGCTTTGTGTTTTATTTATTTATTTATTTTGTCGCATGCTTGAAAATGTCCATCTGTCCATACCTAAAAATTCAATCACTAACCTTAATAAGATGATACATCAAATAGATTGTACTTGTAGTACTGAATATTCAAACAACTTATGGTCAATATTAGACAACTTGACTTCCAAAATGCCTTAACTTCAAATTCTAGGGTTTTATGAGCTTAGTGTATGAAATCAATCACCCTTAAGTCCCTATCTTATAGCTGGATTGTAGACAGCCAAATTTCCCTAAAGGAACACATAGTGCCAACATTTGTCACTATTAGTGAATTTCACTTTTTGTTTATTCTGAGAAGCTCAAGCTTTTCTTATGTAGAATTCATCTCGTATTTCTTTCTCACAAATATGAAAAATAGAAATAATACAAAAAGGAAGAAACATATACAAATGTGGGATGGGAATTACTGTTAGACACTAATGATTTAATAGCCCTTCCCAGTGTAAATTAGACAATTCTTAAAATCAAGATCTTCATTATCATCAACCTTACTGTTTTTCTTTCCATTGTAGTGTTGCAGTAATAAAACCATTTTTTCTAATCTCATAGATTGTTTTTAATGTTTCCTAAAAAATGTATGAAATATAGATACCTCTTATGTGTATATACTTCACCATTATTGTCTATAAAGCAAAATATTTTTTTCATTAAATTTCTTTCTATCTTTAAAAGGAAGATAATATTATCTATATATATCAAAGTTACATCATGCCACAGACCAATTAATGACCTAAAATTATTCAATTTTACTCTTGATGTCCAACAAAGAAATTCTGTTATTCTGAAATGATTTCCCCTCACACTATATTGGACAATTCAAACTTAAATTTGTAATTCCCCTTCACATATGTATCTCAGAGTCTTGGTTGCTCATCATTTGCTCTTTTTGTTCATGTGTGTTTGTGTGTATATATATGTTTCCACTGCATTATGATGACAGCAACATGCTTGGTTGCACATCTGCAATAGCATTTCTTGAATTACAAAAGCAGGAAGATAACAACAGCTTGAAAGCCAAGTTGATCTCTACATAGTGAATTCCGTGATACCCAGGGATATACAGTGAAAACTTATCAAAAAAAAACTGAAACACACAAATCCACAAAAGCAAGTAATAAAATGCACATATCATAAAGGTGACTTCTGTGGGTTATAGTATACTTATCAAAATAATAAGTCCAACACAGATGATACATATATTTAATTGTTACACAATAATTTTTGGAATGACATCCTGTCTAGCCCCTACATTTGAATATTAATATTAATTCAATTGAGACAAAAACCTTTATTAAATGTGAAGACCAACTGAGGTATTTCTCTTTCATCTGTTCCCCTCATTCTTGAAGTCCATATATGGTCCTCTGTGTAAGTTTTCATTGTTATGGAACCAATTATTATGGACACAACGGCTGAAAAAAGTGCAGTCGTAATACTTTACAGTTCTTTATTGTGAAAAATCACAGTATATCTAAGCAGATTAAGAGCCAGGATCTTGCAAAGCAGTATACATCCAGAAATTCCTAGTGTAAACCTTTTCCTTTGAAGGTTTACAGCTTCTGGAGGTCACTTGTATCCTGGGATATAGTCTCCTCTTTCCAACTTCTTTGCCATGGAAGTGACCAGGGTCCTCTTTCTTGCCCCACTTTGATTTCCAAGGCTTCATTTTTCTACTTCAAATAACCTTTGTGACTGCAGTGGACACAGTCAGATAATCCGATTGTACCTCCCTGCTTGAAGGTCAGCTGATTGGCAAATGTAATTCTATCTGCAACCCTAATTCTCTTTATAAGTAAAGAAACAGACTCAGTTTTTAGCAGTTGGAATATACACTTTATTAGGGGCTCTTTTTTTTTTTTTTTTTTTTTTTGCTTTCATTCTTTTGCTTATTTTTTCTAATCACTTGGTTCATGATAAGGAATAAAAGTTAACATACACAGGTCATTGAATGTATTACTCCATAAGGTCCCTGATAGATTTTCTTTGAAAAATGTTTGGATAATGATAAAGATAAAACAAGTAGATAAAAGAGAGGTCAGAGAAGGGTGATTTACTTTTGTAGTAGAATGGCTCCAAAGTTTGGTTCCATTCAGTTTTATCATTCAAAGTTTAAGTAAAATTCAGAGACTTTCTCTACTAGTCTGTCTTGGTTCCGGATGGACCCATGAGTCTGGGTAGAGTTCGGAAAGCTATCTAAGGACACAAACATTCATTCCATACAATATGAAAACTCAAGGATTTTAAATGTATGGAGCTCCCTAAACAGATTTCACCAGGTGCAGTTTAGATGAAATGTCTAAGATAGAAAAAGGAAAAAATGTGGCATCTGTTTGAGTGGCTCTGAAAATGCATATTTTATTTCCATTCATTTCAATAAGAGAGAATTGACTGCAGAGCTTTCGCCCCAGGCCCCTGTCTGTGCTTCTGTGTTTTACAAGGTAGCTTTTCAAAGAGTGTTTTTTGGTCACTGTTTATGTGTCGATTTCTAATGTTTTAACAATTACAATCTTGTCCAGTCCTGCTGGAATTCCCCTTGGTGCTTCAGCATTGCTCCCATGAACTGCTGCAGACTAGCTCCAACTGTGTAATTTACCACGCAGGTTTATCGATCTTATTCAGCTGTTTCTGGAACTCTATAGGTGTGTGGGGCAGTCATGAAAAGCAAGCGAGAAGCAGGAGAACCAAGCATGATAATCATGATGCCAGAGTGAAAGTGTAAAATAAAAGAAACCTTTACTCGTAGTTTGTGAAAGCTTTTGAATCATTAATCTACATCTGGCCCAACTGGGTTTAATGACTGAGTTTACCAGCTGTAGATGTTTCATCCCAGTGGTAGGCACAAAGCAAGTGCTTAATAAGTCTTTGTTAGACTGAATGCCATTGCGAAGACAGTATTTTTCCCATTAGTTGCCTGTCAATATTTGCCTCTCCTTACCTATGACTCCCTCTGTTTTCCTGTATTCCAATATATGACAACAAAGAGCCTTTCAAGGGGATACATCTCAGATGAAATAGGGAGTGAAGTCCAACTGTGGTTCAGCATGCTTGCATCACTGTGTTTTTCTCCATCCTTACTAATACATGCTACTGGACATCTCAGAAATGAATATGTTCTCATGAGTATTCATGTAGTAGCAACAAAATTATCATCATTCCGTGGGTGACTGAAAAAGGAATTACAGAAGAGGTGATTCAGAGGATGAGGAAGATTTAGACAAGCATCTTTTTTAGACAGGATTTAGAGAATGGCTTTGCACTTTCATTAAGATGTTAAACCTGAGGGAAGCTGGCAATCTTTGTAATTTTTCATTAATATATTATTAACTAAAACATTTGATTACCATGAGTATTTTTGATAGTGATACTTATTTAATGAGTAAGTGGATTTCAAATGTATTAGTATTTTTTAAAATTATAAAGTATAAAGATTTCTTAACAATGAACAAGTTTATTTTTAAAATCAAGTATTTCAACCATTTAATTAGATTCTTACAATTGAAGATAATTATACAGCTGGAAAAAGATATGAAATATGTGCTACCACTCATTTTAAGTTGAAGACACCAAAGCTGAAAGACTAATCATTGTCCCATATTTCATACTTAATATTATACCACTCTTCAAATTAAATTCTATCAGCCTCACAGATCAGGACCATTTTTCAAAAAAAGAAAAGAAATGTCAAAATATATTACTTGATTACTTGATTACTATATATAGTGTAATAGTTTAGACTATATTAAATGTTGTTATTGAAATGTGAATATAATAGATAAACTATTACATAAATTATATAAACTGTGTAAAACTATATAAACTATAGCTTTATGAAAGCTATAATATGAATTAAAGTCTGTAATAATACCTGCAAATATTTATTCAAAGAAGAATTAATACATATGAAACGATAAGATATACCTGATATGATTACAAATATACTTTCTAATAATTTGCTAGAATAGGGAAATGCTATTAAATAGCATCTTCAACTTGGCACTTCAGGGAATTAAAATAGAACTATTTATAAATAAAACTATTTATAACCCTTTGCAAATTATTAAAAATGCATATTGTTGAAGATCTTGGTGTAAGGCAAACCATTAAAGATAGATCCAAAGCAGAGGAATTCTCATCTATTGTGCATGAATGAAAGGCTTCTTGGGGCTTAGGACATCTGCAAGTGAAGGACTTTAACGTGGTCTTTGACTACAGGATGTCCTCTGGAACTCATAGATTAAAAACTGCAACAGGGGATAAAGTGAAGGTTCAAATATCAAATCCTGGATGAACAAATTTGCTAGAGAAGGTATAGAGATTAAAAATTGGGCAAGGATTTTCTTTACTGCACATTCATATAATACATTCTTATTACAGTTTCCCAATCCTTCTCCTCCCTGGCACACTCCAGTCCTTCCAACTGTTTGCCTTATTTCTCTATTTCTTTAGAAAACAAACAAATAATTAAACTAACAAACCAGAATTTTGCAAAAAATGAGAAAGCACAAGAAACACATTACAGACCAAATACATAAAACACGAAATCAAAAATCATAGTATACAGGCAAAATACCAGGAAGATAAAAAATGCGCCCAAAAGCAATAAAATAAGCACACATACACAATGTATGAAGAACACCACTGAGTTCATTTTGTGTTGGGCCAGAATTTTCTTTCCTTTTCTTTTTTTTTTCTTTCTTTCTTTCTTCTTTTTTTTTTTTAAATAGCTGTGATGTGAAGAAAAAGTGGCAAGGAAGAGCTTATGGTAACCCACTTTTCTCCAAATATATGTGCCAAGGATTAATGTTAAATTAAGGCATAGTTTAGCTTTGTCCATTTAGTTTTATGTGTATTAGTACTTTGCCCACACATATGTATGTGCAGTATGTTCCTGGCAGCTGTGAAGGGCAGAAGAGGGTATCAGATGTATTGGAATTGGAATTATGGATGGTTGTGGGTGCTAGGCAGCCAACCCTGGTCTTCTGAAAGAGCAATAAATGCTCTTAACTGTTGAACTATCTCTCTAGCTTCACAGTTAACCTTAACCTTTAAGCCAAGAAAACGAAACAAATAACATTTATGAGAAAGCCAAACTGTCAATAGAACTATTTGCTAGTGGTGGATTCCAGTAACCAGAACTGTAATTTTTTATTATTATATGAAATACACACATACAAGAACATATATCAACTACACAACTAAACAACAGCGACACTATAATCAAATGTAGTAAATATTGGCAATGCCTTAAACTACTATTTATGGTTACTTAATCTGCAGACATTATTCAGTGCTTTATTGTTATACCATATTTTCTATTAAGTAATTTATAAAATGAGGCTTCTAATACTTATAAGAATCTCTTATGCTTGATATTTGTGTTTCAGTTACTGAAAACAATTATTTTAATTTGTAATAACTGAATTTCAGGCAGGTAAATGATTTTCCTCAATCCATGATGGGAATAAAGCTAAGGTGAGGAATTGATTATAGTATTTTTACAATCTAGATTCCAAGCAAGTTTTCATATAGCATTACATAGTGGTGACTTGAAAAACGATTTATGAGCTAAGAAATACATATAAGTGCATTTGGATTTACGTTTCCTTGTTTAGTAAAATAAAGACTTAACAGGTTCTCGATGAGTGTGACTTGCCGGCACTCTCATAGTGACACCATACTAGACTGTCTATTACATATTCAGAATAACACTCATTCTGGAGCATGATGTTTTGTTTTCTATGAAGAATGGAGGGGAAATGGGAAAAAAAGGGGAGGGAAATTGGGAGGGATGTCAAAACAAGAGAGAGGAAGAAGAAGGGCTAATCACGCCGAGGATGGTTGAAAAGGCCTCAATGAATTGTATTGTCTTTTGTTTACCTAAAAGCAACACATTGCACTTAAATATATGTATTTGGGGATTCCAGACCCAGTGGGTACATCTATAATACAACTCCTGCACCGAATGCTCCAGGAAAATGCATAGAAGTATCTATATATCTATATCTATCTATATCTATCTATATAGATATCTATATAGATATCTATATCTATATATATCTATATAGATATAGATATAGCCAGAGGAACTGCAGTTGGCTAAGAGATTTTTGTATTTTAAAAATTACAAGGAAGCTACATCCATGATACCTTAACAATAAGGCCTTCTAACCAAGACTTGATCAATGGTAATGTCAATAGTCATGCTAACATAGGAAGGGGAAGTCTCACAGGGTACCACTCCTACTCCTAAGCAAAGGAACTACACACAACTAATGACTGTTGAGAAGGAAAGAGTTTTAGCCTTTCCAGGATGAGACCCATGATTAGTTCTCTAATACAAAGTGGTTAGCCCTTAAATCATACAAAGACAAGACTCAGCAGGTCGTATAAAAATAAAAACAATAATAAAGATGCCATCAATTTGAGGGAGAGTGAGGAGGGACATGGATTGGGTTGAAAGGAAGACATTAAAGAGGAGAAATGATATAATTGTATCTTAACCTAAAAAAAATAGTAAAATAAATAACAAAAATATCCTGTGTGGTGGATATTAACTGAAATGATTTTACTAATGAAAATACTCTTACACGTATTTCTACTGTCTCAGACAGGAAGATTACTTGAACAAATATATGTTCCAGTTCCACTGGACAGGAACTATGGGAATTCATCCTATGGCAGCATGTTATCTGCAAGATTGATCATATGTTGTTAGTTTTATTTAACATACTATGTGCTCTATGTATAAGAAATATTGAGGCACAAAATATTTAAGCATCAATTGTTTTTTCATTATTCTTCAGAGTACCCAATATAAAAAAAAATCTGTTTTTAATAGACAGGGGAATAATAGTGTATAAGTTATCTGATTGGGGAAATGGGACTAAAGGGGGGATCTAATTAGGGAGGATAGAGATAGAGAAGGAGAAAAATGGTAAAATAACAGTAAGAATGTCTGAAAAAATCATAAGAAATAACACTATTAACTATCTAACTTTAAAAAGAATCTATAATACATTTAAGTTTTTGTATAAATATTCATATGGTAAAATAGTACATATAGTCTGTGTATAAAATGTACAGTCCTCTCATTCATGTTGACAATGTTCACTTGACAAGCCAATGACCCTCTAACAAAAACCTCAACACTAAACATGAGAAGCCCTCTTTTGAATTTGTTGTTCAGGGATGTCACAGAGACTCCCAAACCATACAATCTATAGCAGTTGCTCTTGGTTACCCCCTATCCCCCACCACAGAGGTGAAGAAAAGTCCCTTTTACTGAAGACACAGTGTACTTCAGATGCAGAGTCCAGAGGCCCCTGAACTGGAACAGACCTGAATGCCTTCTCCTTGAGGACTAGCTTTCAGGATGGGAGAGGGTACCATGGAAGCTTCCAAAGGAGGATGCACTCATTTTATTTGAGAATTTCACACATATATACGATATATTTTGATCAAGTTTCATTCCCAATCCTTCCCTTTCAGTTACTCCCATCAGATTTCTCTCCAAAATTCGTATTCTCCCTACTTCTTTCTTTCTGTCTCTGTCTCTTTCTGTCTGTCTTTATCTGCCTCTTTCTCTCTCTCTCTGTCTCTTTCTGTCTCTCTGTCTCTCTCTGCCCCCCCCTTTTCTCTCTCACACTGAATCCAGTTGATATTGCTATTATATCCATGGGCACAGGCCCACTGTCAGGAACATGGAAAACTCAGTGTCTCAATAGGAATAAAGACTCTATAATCTATTTTCTGCATGTTGGCCAGAAACGTGTCTCAGAATGGGTCATAGGACTCATTATTGTCAGCTACTGCAAAAAGCAGCTTTTCTAAAGAGTTGAAAGTTGCACTATCTAAATGGTATGAATTTAGAGAGCAATTTGATACTATATCCATTTAACAGCATTGTAGTACTAAGCTCTCCCCTAGGGCCTTTGACCTCCCAAGCCAGGTTGTTCTTGGCCCCTAATGTGTTATAACTTGTCTTGAGAAGCAGAACTTAAATCCAATGAGAAAGTGGTTGGTTCAATAAAACTTCTTATGTAAATGTTCAGTTTTATCTCATCACTGGAACACTATGGGAAGCTGTTATGAATAAAATGGATCTACATTTCTGTCAGCATCTGGCATATCTTTATTTGGAATCATTCTTTCGGAAGGTGAAAGTATCTGTGCTGAAGGAAGTCATGTCTAAGGATACGTATGTTACGAACACTGTGTTTGCTTTTTTCTGTAGAAGAGGGAGAGTGAACAATCTTTGGTTCTAACGAGAGGATAAATGAATGGTCAAAGTAGTTTTTTTGTTCAGTTACTTTTGTTTTGACTTCTGTCAAAAGGAAAACACCAAGATGACTTACTCATAGTTTACAACAGAAACTTCCGTTTTATCCAGTTGCGAAGAAGAGCTGTTTCATTTTAATTTAGTTTTCTTTACATTTTTAATTTAATTTTTGACGATTCCATATATGTGTACAATGTATTGTGAACAGACTCACTCTCTGTTATCCCATTTTATCCCCTCCTATTCTTGCCTTCTTTGCACTGGTCCTCCTACCTCCATGTCATATTGTTTAGTGTAGGTCTTCTCCAGGTAGCCATAGCTGTTTGTGGTTACATCTCCTATGTCACATCTAGAAGACAATAGTTCGTAGCACTCCCTCCCACTCTCCAGCTCTTTATCTTGTTTTTCTCCCATCATCTCTGATGATCCCTGAGTCTTAGATGGGTGAATATAGTCTTGTTTACACAGTAAATAACAAGGAGAAAAATAAGCCAATGCTGTGTAATTTTTCTTTTGCCTGCCAGTATTATGCTATTAATAATGAGTAAAGCATTTATACAAATCAAGGCTTAGCAACAAGTCTCTGAAATGAAGCATTCAAATAATCCACACTCTGGATTTTTTTTTTTTCTAAAAGTTTTTGTTTTTTAAGTCTGGCAATTTTTGGCATGCATTTTCAACTTTTCTTTATCTGTTTCCTGATGTTTTTCATGAGAGAAAAAGTAAAACACCAAGAGACCAGTTTGCATCTTCAGAATAAGTAGTTCTTGCAGTAGTTTGTACTTTGAAGTTAAGTTTTTTTTTTTAATTTGTAAAATCAGAGCATAAATATAATATATGTGGAATGGGACTGCATATGGAAAGAGCCGGAGAGAAGTGACAACTTTGAGTGAAAAGAAGATTGTACATTCCTGGCATAATCAACAACTGTCTCAATACTGTAATCATTATTCCTTTGTAGTAACTAGCCCTGATTTTTGGAACTAAGAACTATAACTCTGGATTCTTAATTGCACAAGTGTACATACAAGCAACAATGTCAAATATATAACTGCACACCGGTCAGAGATAGCTATTTAACTTTCCTCAAATGAGCGTTGTAATTAACTAATCCACATGTCTCAACATGAGCTTTCTGAAAATCCTTTCATCTATTGACTTGAAAGAAAGACAGGCATTTTGAAGTATTGAGGAATGTTGAGACTTCAGTACATGAAGGCACCCCTAAAAAGTTTAAAGACCTGATTAAAGTTTGTTTGAGGGTTCTGCCAAATATCCCACCACTAATGCACTGTAGAATCCTAGGTATGTTTGTTCACTCACACTGAAACAGTCTGAGAATGTTTGCAGATTCATGCAGCATTTGTTCGTTTGCAAGGAAAGGTCTCCAGCATTAAAGAGCTCTGTCTGCTTTTAACGCAGAATGTAGCACTCCTACAGCAAGAGCCTCCGCGTGACTGTTTCAGTGCTTTATGACTGACAAAGAGTCATTAGAAGTCTGTTTGATGGACATAACTAAGTGAATTGGAAAAAAAATTTAAAAAATAAGAAAGCCTTTCAGCCCATTCAGAAATAATTGATGTGACTGAGACAGCTGTATGTGAGTACCAGATAAGGAGACAATTTATGGAGAAACTACTGGAGCTAAAAGGGAAGGCGCAGATTTAAAGTTCCCAATAAAGTTGTTTGTTAGACACAGAAGTATTCAATAAGGAAAAGATTTAACTGGAGGTGCTTTCCAATAGATGGCATCCTTAGGGGCCCATCCTCTTACAAATAAAATTCCCATAAAGGTATTGTCACTAGTTATAAAAGATGGACTCTTAATGGTCAAGTATCCGAACTCCTAACCCAGTGTTACATTTACTCTTTCACTCTGAGGAATGTGTAAAAGATAGGACATACTAAGCTTGAGTCCCCTTTTTATTTTCCTCAAATTGACCACCACTTTAGCAAAGAAACATAGATTTTTATTCTGTAGGTTGTACCTTTAAAGATTTTGCTAGTGTAGACTTAAGGTAAAAATCTTTACAAATGTGTGCTTGTGGAACATTATAATTCTTTTCAGGTGTGAAAGACTGTTTTTAATTACTCAATCAAACTATTTGGAATGGATAAAATAAACTGTTACTGTCCATGTGTTTTTAAATAGTCACATGCATTCATTTCCTCAAAACTATACATTTAATTTTGGCAAAGAAACTTAAACTGGTTTTCTTATATATTAGCAATGATTATACTGTGTCCTTTTAAGTTCATTGAATTGATTTCATATGCAAGTGATCACTGCAGTCATACATTGCTGCCCTTGGATTCCTATTTCCAAGCAAAAAGGAAGGGGAGGAAGTAGCTGTCATCATCGCCGAGTCCATGACAACAGAAAAACAAACAAGTCAGGGAGAGGACTGCTTCTATGTGATTCCAGGAAACAGTAAATGAAACGATAAAGATTGCAGCACGCTGATTACTGGTCTATAACAATTTTAAAACAATATTAATAAGGTTTTGTCAACATCCTTACTCCAGAATTAGCATCTCACCTAGAGCTTGAATAGTCTCATGACACCGTCTATTGCATTGTGGGTAGGCCCTGTCATTGTATCCACAAGTGTAAACTTCTGGATATATACCGCAAGGATAGATGATAAATGCTTTTATAAATTAATTGTCTGCAAAAAATGTTTGTTTTTAATCTAGATAAAATCACAGTAGCTTTCGAAGTATTTGGTTATTATTGTCTATACATTGTTATTTTATAAATAATTTGTGATTTTGACAATAAATTAGGCTTGAAATTTTATGTGGATTTTAGAACTTCTATGTAGAAGCTGTTTGAATTACTGAGCTAGCTCTCTACTTTCTTTAAGAAAAAAAAATCAAACTAAAATTCCGGGAGATAACTCTGGTTATTTAGCAGTGGCCTGAGGTACAGTACCTTTTATAGGATGTGTCTCTGAGGGAGCTTAAGGCTCTTTTTATAAGCTATCTCATTAATTCTCCCAGAATTAACAGGGAAATACTATTATCTCTATTTTACAGACCCTAGGCCTAAGGCATAAGAACAAATGGTCAGGTAACTTGTCCAAGGTCACATAGAAAATTTATAGGGAATTTTGAAACATTTACTTTTCTTTTTTTGTTACTTTTAATGCATTACTTTTCTTACTAAAAACTTACGTACATATTTACATACAGCCATCTAAGAAATTCATTTTGTTTTTGTGGTTCTTTTGAATATAACCCTGTGTAAATTTGCATATTACTAAGCTTTTCATTCTCCTTGTCACTTCTGATGTTGAACACCTAGTTTTGCTCCCATCTTAAAACCTCACCTTACAATGAACATTCCTTTGTATCCATGAAGGAAAACATCAGAAATCAGTAAATAAATCCCTACTTAAACATTTTTCTTTTAATTTGTACCTGGTTTTTCCTTTTTATTATTTAAAAATTACTGTCAAGTGCTTTCTTTTTTCTCATTTCTCCTTTTCATCCCTTGTTCCCCATGGTTTAGATTATCTAAGATATGATCACATTATTTTGAGCATATAGTAAATTTTTTACTTCCCTTCTCTTAGAGGTTGCAAGAGTGATCTGACTTTTCTACTGCATTCCTTTATTTAATCATTCCTCTTTGCCCCTGCTAGAAAAATTCTAATTGTTCCTCAGCTGTGTCTTTTCATAGAGACCTCTGTCCGAAAACCTGTAAGGCTTGCTTAAATTTACAAACATATTTAAGAATCTTCTCCCATTTGCATTTCACTGGAGTCTTTGTTATATTATGTTTATTTATTGATCTATAAGACTCAGGACTGCTTCACTGTATACAATTTTAAAGCTCCGGGAAAGATATTTGGTACCAAATAAATGCAAGTATTGTGAATAAAGCAAGATATATTAATGACAACTTACATTCAGCTACATAGACCAAACTGCCCATTGCTGTCACTGCTATCTCTCCTTAGTCTTTCTTTGAGCTAAATGTTGCTTATATCACAGAGTGTAGGAGTTTGAATGCCTTAAGATCCAGGCTTTTGTGCTTTGAGAAAGAACTGCACATGGTTATAATTGATTCTGGAATTTGTAGACACTGTGGGTATTTAGAGAAGTTTATCCTTAATGCTGACTTATTTAGTTTATGTTGAGATAGGTACTGGTGTTTCATTAATTACAGTTTTCTAGGTTATTCTAAGTTGTGTGCAAACTCAGGAATCATCACTTAGTCTATTCTATTTTATGTTAACAGTAGTGAAAATAGTGCAGTGACATAAACACAATACGGTTTTTATCAGGAAGTAGACATGCTGTCTACATTTCTGCTTTAGTTCATTCTCTTTGAATCTGGAGGTGACATAAATTCTTTTTCATAATCCTTATTATTAAACCTAAGCTTTCTCAATTGGTTCAACCTGATGATAAAGGATATGTAAGTCTCTCTCTCTCTCCCTCCTCATCAGTATATTTTCCCCTTCTTCCATCCCTTCTTCCACCTCTCTCTAGAAATAGTGCAAACTACAATTATCACATCATCATAAAAAGATGAGGGTTCTTTATAAATTAAAGGCTGAGTTTCTGGAGTTTCTTTTGGTGAATTTGTTCCCATGATGTATATACAATCTACAATGAAATACTCTGTATCTGTTTCCCCATACTACTGTTCTAATTCTATGAAACATTATAAAGATCACAATGGTATTTAATAACCAACCATATTAAGAGCTTGAACTAAGATCAAAAAGACTGCATAGACTGTATGTTCCTATTAAGCTCATAAGGGATGAGATTGTAGCAGATATATCAAAAATGCACAGGTATTGCAGAAAATCTTTTCTCTATCAGAGAATAGGGAGAGATTTGCAGAAATGCATATTGGTCTTTAACAAATCCATTTTATATATTAGGGGTAAATGCTGAATTTTTTATCTTTCATATTACTAAACTACAATGTGCAGATAATCTTTAGCATTCAACAGTCCTATTAGTCATGGTTATGGTTAGTGATTTGTACCACAACTTCCAAGTTATAAACATTCAGAAAGGGTTCTTAAATTTATACTAAGTTTCGGCAACAGTAATTTTAACTGTGTACTAGAAAGGAAAGTGTGGGTTATAAGTATACAGTTACTTGTGTCACATGCAAATTCATGAGGAATTAATGTATGTGACTATTATTAAGAATTTCAGACAGCTACCAAACAGCATTCAGTATAAATAAGTTATATATCATATGTTGTGTCATTCATATTAATACATTCCATTAATGTGTTAGTTTGCTTTCTGAATGATGTACATTTTTTCCCTCAATAAATGTAAATCTATTTTCATTTTATTACATAGTTAAAATTACTTTAACATCTCATGCACAGTAGATATGACCAGCTATTGTTACTAGCTTAACTACATGTTGGCTCTGGATGGGTAGTTTTATAGGAATTCTAAGAAACAAAATAAACACTACAGTTGGCTTTATTGTGTTTGAATGAACTGCAATTATAGTAAACATATTCAATTGAGTATTTTGATTTATATTTTATTCATGGGTTGAAGAAAGTGTTACAGGTCATCTCAGAATTTCAAATAGATGTTTTATAGGAACAAAGTAATAAATACTTTGTGATTTTCTAATATCACATGCAAATTCTTGTTTATCAGCTGCACTGTTTGTAGCTGAGTGCCAGTGCACTTGGGTTTAAATCTATATCATATGGACTCTACTTGAATACCTTATGTCATCTGGATGACATTTAGATGGCATGGTATTTAGATGGCATCCTTTTAAAATGAATTGGTTTAATACTTTATTTCCCCCCCAAATTATTTACCTATTTTTTAAATGAAATCTACTTGTGAAAAAACAGAAAAAAAATGGATAGAGATTGAATATATAAAATTAGTCTATTTGATTTAAACGCATGTTTGGATAAAATTTCTGTTATCTTACCTTTGTTTCATAAACTGAGCTTTTTGTTTGCAATAATAAAATATAAACTCTGGTAAGTTTTGTGTGAGATAATATATAGTTATCCATGTATATTTCAACCTGTTTAATCATTTTGTATTGAATTAGTGTCTGTAGACCTTTAAGTATATGATTTATGTATTTTGTGAAATAAGATCATTTGCATCTTATATCTTAGTGACATTCAGAATCTTTTCTTTTGCAGCCATTTCGTAGAGTGACGTTTTCTGTTGTGAGTCAGCCTCAGGACCCACATCAGGGGTCACTGCAGAGTTGCTATGACAGCGGGCTGGAGGAGTCAGAAACACCAAGCAGTAAGAGTTCATCAGGGCCAAGACTGGGTGCCCTTCCACTCCCAGAGGACAACTATGAAAGGACCACGCCGGATGGCAGTGTTGGTGAGGCAGAGCATATGGAAAATGGTAGGGGCAAACACAACATCCACACACATAATCACGCTAGTGAGCCCGAAGAAATAGGCTTGTGAAAGTTAGTCTAAAATAAAAACAAAGTAGATAACACCAAAACTATTTAAAAATACTAAATACTCGGTAAAATACAGAAATGACAAATAAAGGCACATAATCCTATAAATAAAATTCATAAAATTACACCATCACTTAAAAATAGCTTGTCAGAAACAAATGTACCTAGAAATAAATTAGAGCAGTTCCTGCTTTGAAAATGCTAAATCAGTGCATAATCCCTTAATAATAGCCACTTAGATCTTGTTTGACTGTTTTCGTCTGTTCATTTTTGTCATGCAACTATTTCTTCAATTGTCACTAACTAACCGTAGTGAAAGGAAATGACCATAAACACAATTTGCTTGAATTTTTTTTTCTTTCTTGAATATTCAGCAATGCATTTTTTGACCCTTTTCTTTTGAATTCCAGGTGAAATGGAGTCAGAAAGGAGAAGCATTGTTTTGCTCTCTGTAACATGTAGTAAATGCTTTAGAATTCCTCTCCCCTTAAAGAGTACAATTTATCCCAATTTTTGGAAGAGAAAGGGACTAAATCAAAATATAATTGTCCTTAGCTCTTACCTCCTAGTGAGGCTACTCTCATAATTGCCACAATTGGCCTTATATGACTTTTTTTCTCTATGTCATAAAAATTATATTGCAGACAATTCATGTAAATGCTTTCACATCTGCTTCTATTCCGAAAGACAATTGTGTTATTTATTTTCTGGATTTTGAGTAGTTAATAAACACATGAGGAATATGTTTATGTCAAAGAATGGAGTGGCAAAGCTCTTCCTGACTTCATTATTATTTTCAATGTGAATGAGATCGGTTACATATCAAGAAAGTCATGGGAATTGCATACAATTTATCTGTAATAAAAAGTCAAATGGATTTATGTCATTCACCATCTCAATCCCCTAATGAAAAGGAACCTTTTTCTTACTTTATATGAGTTTCTTCAGTGGTCACACGTAAAGAAAGTATATTAACAGAAAGAAAAAACAATTTTCTTTTTAGAAATTACCTGTGATTATTAAAATCCAACACTGGATAAAGCACAAATGACCCCAACTGAAGTGTTTTAAACTAAATTATACTAAATAGTTATCTTTCTACATTATTATTAGATATGATACTAAGACCTGTAGATTGATGTCCCTCTTGATCAATTATCCAAACTTTAAATGGCATTTTGCCTCATGGCTATAAGGCATGCTTATCTGTGTGTATGGTGGTGTGTGCTAATGTGGAAGGGAGTTTGATGTGATTTTTAAAAAAATGTAACAGTTTGTCAGTAACTTTAGTAAATGTAAGTATAACATTTTGTTGTGGATTTTAATGCTATTGAGTATTTAAGTATATTTAACATTTCTTTTGGACGGAAATAAATATTAGACTAAAAAATAACATATATATTACATATATATACACACATACATACACACACACACACGCACATATATATATGTAATATATGTTTCTTTTAGTAAGACAGGATTTATTGTACTTGGGGCTTTTATTATATATGAAGTTAACTTTTGATAATAGCACAATTTTAATTGTTTTCAAATGTAAATTTTTTGCTGTCAATAAACAGCATAGCATGTTTTATCATTAAGTCTTTTTTTTGAATGTCAGTTGTTTTTTTTAACACTGGCATTATAAGCATATGATGATGTTATTTTTCTGCTTTATTGCTTTAAAGACATTCAGCATTTTTTTAAAAAGCAGGAAACAATACATAATTAAAGAATAATTATGCATGACAAATCCACATAGGTCAATTTTCAGGAAACATGCATATTGTAGAAAAAACAGGGAAATGTATAAATAGAATAGAAAGTTCACTGAGAAACATTTGCTAACAAAGATTCTAGTTCTTTCCCATGAACATGTATTTAGTCTTATCAACAGAAAGATCCATGGTAACACAACCAATTTTCCTATACATGACTGACACGACACAAGAAGTTTATATAAATGATTTGTCATCTTCTGCCTGTGAAACATGTTGTCCCTGATCCATATGTAATTACTGAAGAGATGGGATGCACTTTGAACAATCCAGACAGAGCAGTTGACATTTGAGTAACAGTGCTGTTTTGATCCAAGTCTGCTAAATTCTCATTCAGTTATAAAGTGTGATTGTATTGTTTAAGTTTGAGTTCTGCTAATTTCATCTTCAATATTAATGGGCCATTCTATCATAAATAGAATTGGAACTGAAATCTGTCAAGTATCCATTTATCTTCTTTAATTGGAATACAGGTACTCTGTGGTTTTTTGCTCGGTTAGGTTTTAATCAGGATTTATACTCTATTTTCACTTGGATTCTACATGAAAATACTATTTTGCATGCTGTCCTAGTTCCTAATTATTATTATTTCAAATATTTTCCTTCTGTGAAACTGTGCACACACATCACTAACTGTTTTGGATTAACTCTCATTGGAATGTTTAGAAGATAATTTGCTGCTCAGTAACATATGACATTCTGAAGTCATGTCACAAATCAGAAGCAAGTTAGGCTCACAAATAAGACATCGAAAATGCTGTGCCAAGGAAGCCACTGAAATAGAAAGATTGAAGTAAAAACGCATTGAAATGTATTTACATTTATTCAAACTTTTATTGTTCTTTTATAACTCACTATAAAAATAATTTTATTAATAAGTCACGTAGTTTCCTTTTTTCGTTGAGCTAGCTTTACATAGTCCCATTGCAGCTACAAAATAGTACAGTGTAAAAGTGAACATAATTTATTACAACTTGGAAAATTTAGAGACTAAGTATTTTGAATTTCTGGTTAATTTCTAGAAAGTTTAAAAGCATTTATCGTATTTAAGTATTATAGGAAAATTATATATTTATCCATAACAATGATCACTAATGCATTACTTTTCATTTAATTATTTTTCACATTATGACCTAATATTGATGTTTTTATTGATAAAATTGAGGTAATTGACTAATAATTTATTAAAATTTCAATGCAAGAAAATATTTTAAAATATAGAGTTTATAGTATAAAGTTATGAAAAATATTGGAAGTTAAAGAATTTAAAAACTGTATCAAGGAATTGATAATTCAAATGAAGAGTAAATATTAAGCATGAAGGTGTCATTACACTAAAGACAAATATTGATTATATCAAGGTTGCTTTTTATTGATAGTGAAGTAAGCATCATAATTTCTCTTGGAATGGTATTTCACTTTCTTTGGGGCTATTGTATTTATCTTGTTCCCTACCTTTAAGCCCTGGTCTGTTTATTCTTTTGAAAGCCTGAGTCAACTTTGCAAAGCCAGTTTGCCTTTTCTATATGTGGCTTTAATATATCTGGTACATCAAAAACTGAGATATAGAAAACACTCTACTTGTGCTCTATTTCAAACATTGTCATCCTTGGTGGGCAGGCCACATAACTCTTCTGAATTTGTGTCTAATTATTTTCATGCCAGTGAAATAAATTAACTGAACTCTCACTGTAGTCCAAAAATCTATGATTCTGCCTTTACATCTTTCTCATTTTTCTTCTGTCTTTGAGCCTACATTACATATCAGAGATATAGAGATAGACAGACAGATAGACAGACATGCACACACACACACACACACACACACACACACACACACACACACACAGGGGTGGGGGGAAGGGAAACATTTCCTAGTAAGTTGTGCAGGGAATTTTATATTGTATATTATGTAGGCAAGGCAGTAGTAACTCTAAGACCTGCCTCACAGCCCACATAACATTTGTGCATTTTAATAGTAGATAACTCACTTATCACATAAATCAAAGAAGAGGGGTGAGTCAGGCCTGTGATTTCTGATCAGATGGGTGGATATGTTGGCATTATAGCAGGCCAGTGTGGGAGGCAGTTTCGGCACCTCCTTCAAATCACACAATGCAAGAGCCATCTGGAGGTGTATTTCACAATGGCTGCAGTGCCCTTCACATACATTATGTGATATTAATAAATGCCATAGTAGAGGAATCATTGTTACTACTTGCTTGACATGAAGGTGGATCAGACTAAGAATGAACAAAGATACAAAATAGTATGTATATTTTTTTCTAGTAAACTTTTATAATGGAGCACCATGGAAGTAAATTTTAATAGAATTACAAGTAATACATCCAGCAGGTTTTACAAAGTTAAATGAGGTGAGAAATTGGACCCATCTATGTCTGTAATTAACTTTATGAATTACTTCTTTCAGAACTTTAAAAATACATATAACTTGTATATAATAGTAAGTTTGAATTCCATTTCTAAACTTTGTCAACCTTACAAAAGGTTGGCTCCAGTATTTTATTCATTCCCATGTCTTGTCTGTCTCTTCATTCCACATGCTTTTAGTAGCATTTGGAATACCTTGATCCTGGAAATTAAAACATGGCATGGTGCACATGGAACCCATCTTCTCTTTGGCATTACATTTTCACGTTACATTCAGATGAACATGAGCATTCATTAGGAAAATCTGTTTCTCTATGGCCAAGCAAAAATGAGAGTGGAGACCAAGCACATTTTTGTGTGGAGTCAAGCATCTTCTGTCTTCTCTTCACCTCTATATCCATCTCTAATGACCTCTGCAAGACACTTGTAGTTGATGCTAGAATATGCTGTTTTCATTTTGACTGAGCTACATAGCAAAACTTTTTTATGTCTCTCAAGATCCTTATCTACTCACGAATGGCTCAGCCTTAAAACTCACATACCCTGCACGATTTTCTACAGAAAGATACTACTATGCCTTGTTAGGAATTTATTTTCTCAGTTCTGCATGTCTCCCTCTCAATCTAGCTGCCGAGTAGCTCACCGAGGCTACTTTTATTACTTTACCAGCTATCTGTGACGTGGCTCTGTACCTCCTGAGTGTCTTCAAGAAATCAGTATGCCACCACTTTTAGACAGCCTTGTTCTTCCTTCTTCCTAGTAATTAAACAGAGAAAGTGATTCGAGATGCTGTCAGGTCTCAGCCAATCAAGACGTGTGCTGCAGCTGCTCTGCAGCAAGCCAGTAAAAGGAGCAGTACAAGCTAACATATTCTGAGATGATACTGTCTTAGAAGACACTTAATGGTGCCGTGAGCAGAATCTAGTGGCTTCAAAATAGGCCTTGAAACCTAATGGGATTACTTTGAATCCTGCTTTCATCTTTTTTTTTTAATAATAATTTTCATGGCAATATGGTTAACCCCAGTTTCTCCCATTACAAACCTCAGCTTTGTAGAAGAAAACAATTTCAATGAAACAAATAATTTATAAATAAATACAACGTTAAACCCATTATATGATACATTAAAATTTTCTGCTACTAAAGGGTCAGGATTAGTAATCTTTATTATTAAATTTAGATTTGATGTAATTTAATATCTAAAGGTTTCATAAAATGTTTAGTTTTACAAAGACAGCATGTAAAAATTAACAGTCAAAATACTCTCACCATGAATTCCTGAGTCTCCTTTTTGGTGGAGTGCCACAGGGCGAACCAGGTCAAGACATGAAAGAGCAAGGGCACAGCAAGATTAGAAGGAAGCCTTCTGTATTCTGACATCAAATCAACCCGAATGTTTTTATCATCTGAGCTTGGACAGCTTAGACTTTGAGCATATATTTTTCCTTTAAATAAAGATTTTACAGTTTATATTAAATTTTTCAGTTGAGTCCATTATTCTTCATGTATGTTTCCCCCTTAGAATGGCTTCAAAATACACACACTTATGGGGAAAATGAACTAAAATGTTGAGTTAATATGCTTACTTGATTCCCATTCTTTTCTAATCTCAGCATTAATAATTAATATTGATAAAGTCCATGCCCGTATTACCCTTTTTATTCTAATTTTGTCCTTTAAAGCTCCATCATGCTACTGAACTCTTATGACATTTAAAAAGAGAATGAGCTCTCACCAAACCTCCAAGTGATTTGGAGGTACGTCAGTGACTTTCCCATAAGACTGTCAGAACGTGGGGCTTCTGTGAAATTATATCCCTGATTGAAAATACGGAAATGTATTGGTTGTTTAGCTTCTTATTAAGGGATATATTATAACCTATCCTGTTCTCTCTCTCTATTTCATTCTCTCTCTCTCTTTCTCATTCTCTCTCTCTCTCTCTCCTTTAAGTTTCTTACATAGAATATGTATGAAAACATGATGTTGGTGAAATATGATGCTAACTAAGTGCCCTCTAAGTGACAAAATAAAAGTGTAACTGATCTTTGAATGCGTAGTTAGCATGCCTAGCCTCTGGGTCCACCTCACTGGGAAACGAATCTTTCAATATTCCTCTTCTGTAGAAAAAATGCTTTCTGTTTATCTCTTCTATTGCAGCTATTTTTTTCTTAATTTTTGTAAGCAAAATGTTGTCTCCTTGAGTAAAGCCTTGTAGAACAATATCCCTTATAACCCTTGTTTCGTGATTATATGGAGACAAACTATGGTTATTCATTTTGACTCAACAAACATGTATTGAAATGGAAATATAACCAAGGCTTTTTGAGGAAGCTTAAAGTAAATGAAAAAGAATCCCTGCTTTCAAAACGCAGTTCTCTCTGTCGGGGAATGTAGCCTTGATTGTAGTGGATTAGGTGTGATCCAAAAGGAGAAAACTCACCGGAAAAGCTCACACTGATACAAGCAACAAAGCAACAAAAGAGAAATCGTATCATTACATAGCTCCAAATACAATTCTATTGTAGAAATGAAGTTACAGGCTGTAAGAAGGCCTTGAAGCCTTGTTCACCTCATATCCTCTTCATCTGTTCGCTACTTGTTTTAAATACAGTAACTAAATTGGCCAGAAAGTTTTATGTTAAATCACAGATATATAAATTATTCATGTTCTATCAAGTTACTATTAATATTTTTCTTTTTGTCTGTGGATGCCTGTGTGTGATTGTTTGTGGAGAGTTGCACATGGATATATGTGGTCATTCATGCAGAGACAAAAGGTCAATATTGGATTTCTCCCTCTATCATCGTCTACATTCTTTTTTGAGACGCCGAACCTAGTGCTCAGCAATCCTATTCCTTTGGCTGCACGCTGTGCTCTAGGGATCCTGTCTTCTCATTTCTGCAGTAGCATTATGTGTTCTGTGCCAGTCTAGCTTTCTTACACGGTGACCAGAGAAAATTTAGATCCTCATTTTGTGCTGCAAGCACTGTACCAAATGAGTCACCTTCCGAGGCCCCGCATCCCCATTTTTCTCTCTTGTCTCACTGTGTAGCACTAACTGCCCTGAAACCTGCTATTTAGACCAAGCTGGCCATGATCCCACAGAGATCCATCCGTGTCAGCTTCCCATGTCTTGGGATTATAGTCATGTGCCACTTTTTAAAATTTGTTTGTGTTCTATTTTTCATACAACTCTCATTTGTTTTTCAATGTTAAATGTAGTTATTAGAAATGCTTAGAAGTTATACATATTTTGCAGCAGAAGCTGAATTCAGTTCTACACTATAAAACAAATGAACTGTATGTCTTGCTCTCTCCTTGGTTATGAAAATGGCCAATTTTAAATACATTTATTCTCTCAATAAGACCTTTCAAATTTAATAATAAGTATCTGCAAAGAGTGTTTTATGTCATCCCCATGTAGAGAAGACCAGTTAAAGGACCTATGTTAAACAGATGGAATAGGTTAGGTAGACCTAGGTTAAATAGATAGAATACATTACAGTAGCTTGGATTGGATATGCCAATTTCTTATTTTTTTTTTTTAGAAAACACTCAGAAATTATTCCATTCTTTGTGTTCCTTGCAAGTTATTTTCATATTGTGAAACATTCCATTGTTATCTACAGCTTGGACAGTTAATTTACTTGGTTTTAAAATCTTGATTTGAGTAGGCTTTACTTAATTCATCAAGGCAGAATTTGACATTGGATCTTATTATTATCTTGTTTGCAACTCCATTAATGTTCAGAAATATGATTAACTTTCTATCAAGTGTGAGAAAATACTTGTAACACACATATTTAAATGTCTCCTCCAAACATATTTTTACTGATAATTGTACTAGGCTCAAGGAAAATGACCTTTTATGATATGTGTTCAAATGAAATCTATGACAAACATTAAAATGTTTTAGAAATAAATAGATGTCGATATCTGCAACTGGCTCTTTCAAAAAATCTTCTTCTGTAGTCTTTCTTATTTATAAATGTGTCCCCTTTGCTTTTTCATATCTGCTGTAAAATGATCACCAGATATCTACTTTGGTGAGTTCTCTGGAGACCAATACATGATCTACAGTGGGCACACTACTCTGAGGTTACATTCTTCCAAGCCTCAGTGTCCTTTGCTGAATTGTGTAAATTGTTTCTCCTCTATGTAGGGGCACATGTCACCAAACCCAAACTCACAGCAAAAGTTCATAGATGTTACTAGTAGAAACTCTATGTAAGTCCAGAATGTATAGTCTTATGAAAATTTAGTGTTAAATAAATTCATTGATATTTAGTCTATTAAAATCATTTAGTCTATTAAAATTCTAACACAACAGCCAAAAGTGAATGTTCTTTGCTTTCTATATCCTTATATTTTGTGATGCAGAATTTTGTGGAGATAATTAAATGTGTAAAGGTAATATGAAAAGATTAAATTATATAAGTAATTGTACATCTATATATATATCTATATATAGGGTACAGTCTCTCTCTCTCTCTCTCTCTCTCTCTATATCTCTATATATATATATATATATATATATATATATCAATATAACTATATTGATTTGATAACCAGAAATACAGAGTTATGGGAAATAGTAAGTGCTACCCAAAAATAGCAGTGAAGAGGGACAAAGGACAAGGATCAAGGAACAAGTACTGCTGTTTGCTCATCTACATTAAAAAGAAACAATAGAACATTTTCATGGGAATGAGTATAGTTAAAGCGTGTCAAATCTATGATGTGTTTGAACAATATGAGTAAAATTTATTAGATCACAGGAACAATATATCTAAAATGTAGCAAGATATATAAGAAGAAAAATTAAGTTTTGAGGGTCATCAGTATGCTGGTTATAGTGAGCTATTTGCAACAGGTAAAACCAACATTTTTACATATAACATCAAATAAAACTTGATACTGAAAACAGGATCCTAAAAGGTATTAAGATATAAGATGTAAAAAAAAGTTTTTGAAGTGAGTGACTGAAAAGTATTTTTAAAATTAAACAAAGCAAATAAACCAACACCATGTGGCAGACTAAGTGGGTAAGTAATGATTAGAAAGTATTTACTGAAACTCTGGCTCTTTAGGAATGGAGATTAAAGCAGGAAACACAGGAGTCTGTGGATTCTGGTTAGTGGAGAGTTTTAGGACAGGTAGGTGGTCAGTCCTCTGTGTTCTTATATTCATTTATGCTCCATTAAAGGTTTATTTTATGGCAAACTAACTGCTTACAAACAGAACCTGCCTCTTTTGTGATGCTATGTTTAGAATAATCTCTCCATTGGGTGTCTAAAAGAGTAAAACATGGTAAGCTTAATTACAGACACCAAATAAGAACCAGATAATGCTAATATAGAGTCAGGAAAAATGACTGGGAAAATTGGGGATCAAGAAGTGTAGCAGAAGTAGACATTTTAAGATGATGTTATCAAAGATAACCCTGTGATTGCATCCCTTTGTATCAATCTTAATAAACTGGTATCAAGAATTAACATTTTTATAGTCTCATTTTCAAAGGAAAATTTTCCTCAGAGTCTGAAATTTCTAACAATTTTCTTTTGCTATTTTTCCTTGAATGCTATACATTTTTTCCACAAATCTAGTTTTGATCATCTATGACATTTATGCTTTATTTAATTGTATAGTGCTAAATTATGTGCACATTGCACATAATTGGAACTAATAGAATCTTTGAATTTGTTGTGTTTGTGGTGGGATGAAGTCATTGATGACATTGCCAAGGTCACCATTAAAACATTTGGTATTGGGATTCAAAGATCCTTGACACTGCAATAGTGAATAGTGTGATTGCATATCATTAACACAATGCAAGTACATGTGCTTCAGAACAGAAAACAATGAAAATGGAATTGGAATGAGAAATACTTTTGGATTGTGTAGCACAAGGATTGTCAAATTGCAGCATGTTTCATACAGACATAACACAATGAAAGTGCAATGTCAATTATGTGTCCACTGAATGTGCAGAATCCACAGGAAGAAATGCCTCCAGATGTATCATGTAGGCAGAGACATACTAACAATGATTTGCCAGAGGGATGTCACTTTCACGTTGTTTTATCTGTAGCAAATGTAAACATTATTGCCACATAAATGTTACTTTTTCTGTGTTCACCGTTACTCAGTAGAAATTAAGAATAAGGATTATATTGGTGAAATGCATCCTGCAGCTCAAAATAGGCTTACTATAATAATCACTACATAATAATTTCTCAGCAAAAATGAATACTAGTATGTATTTGTTTCCTCAATATCTCTAGAAATGTCCCTTTTCCTGGCTTAGTATAACCTTTGTCTGTTGACCTGGAGCGGTAACAATAATATATAAAATGATGGCATTGCAAATCTATATCCAGAATTATTTTTCTAGATACATAAAACACTTCTATCAGTGCCTCAGACTAAGAGCCACTACTTAATTCTTAACATTAACAGTTTTTGTTTTGTTTTGTTTTTGTCAGATTGTAATGTTGGTTCAATAAATTTAGAGCAAGAGGGTTTCCCTTTCTGGAAACAAGATGGTCTTGCCTTTCTTCCAAAAGCAATATTCTTTATTTAAGAAGATCAGGGGGAAATCACTGTGCTTCTTAAAAATTCAGTGATAAGGGTGGACCCAGGAGAGCTTTTAAACTCAGACCCGTGAGGCCTGACTGGGCCTGCAGCGGAACCACTTCTGGATAAAATAATCTGAAACATTGAGTACTTATAATTCTTCTCCTTAGTACCCTTTATCAGTAATGGGTTCTAACACAATCCATGTCTCTAATTAGAGATGATTTTCTTTATTCTCTTAGGCTCCAATCTCTTAAAGGACTTATATGTTCTTTCTTAAAATACATAAATTATTTTCTCAATATTAGCTTCAGAGATGTGTGTATAACCTAACCATGTAACTCCATGCACCTGGTATTCAGTCATCTCTCTTGGCAATATCTTAGCATTCAAGAATAACAATTCAGTGGTTTACCTTCCCAGGTGATACTTGACATTCAAATTATGGACAGCAACTATCTCTCTGATTGGTACATATGTGGTCCAATAGGCATAAGTCTGGTTCTCACCTGTACCAAGCTCTACCTTCAATTTATCAAGTTGAAGGTAATTAAGTCAAAAAGATCCCATCTTTATTCTTTCCCTTCACATCAGTTGAAACAATATTACAGATACCTCATATTTGAACAAGTGGCCGGAGGCAGCGCATTTACTCTGAAGCATATTTTATCAGAGATTTTCCCTTTCAGCTTACTGCCCTTTATGCAATGTGATCAATAGTATTTAGTCTTCACCATTTCTCTGAAAATTCAATTTTGAGAGCCTCTTCTAGTTTCCTGGACAACCTGGGTTCATCTCTTTCTTCAAGAATAATGAAGTTCTGAAATCTGATTCTTACCTATTTTAGCTCTGGCCTGTTTTTATCTTCTTTTGTGAAATCAAGCCACAAGCTTTTCTTTTGCAGCCCATGTCTTGTCTGAGTATTCTCAGTTTCTTCAGGATCAAGGAACCATTAAATTAGTTCTATCAATTGTTGGTAGGTTTACAGATACTTGGATGTGTTTTTATTAAGTAGCCAGCATATTATTTTAGAGTACAGAGTACAGAATTTCTGAGTAGATTATTCTATTTCTGGTACTTTAAAGTTTTTAAAAATAGAAGGTAAAATACTTTTCCATTCTTACAGTAATGAAAAGTCCTGAGTTCCTCTGATAGTCATTTTATTTCTGAAGGAGAGTTAGAGGACTGTCCCAGACATTGAGACTCAGGTTTCACACTTGATTTCTCTTCTTCTAGTAAACGTATTCCTATACTTCATGGGCTGAATCCACCATCCCACCCACTTTTTTCTTGCTGAGATCTTATCTATAGCCTTTGGGGAATTTAATAATTCATTTTTTCTATCAAAAGTCATTATATTTGTGTTATTTCAGACTATCACATTTCCTGTTTCCTTTGGGATACCTTCTAGAAGTGTCTTCAAAAATTTGCAAATTTTTTAAAAAAAAGATCTTTTAAAATATAACATAAGCTCTACTATCTTGCAACATTTAATTTAATATATGTACTTGCAAAATATTAGAATGCTGAGTTTTTATTGTAGTTCAAGCACCATCAATTAGAATAAGAGATGTTGGATGAATTTATGTACCATTTCTCCATTTATTGTAACAAATCTATGACAGTCACTACCTCAGCTACTCCATGAGCTGTTACTGACTCATACAGGAATGTACACACACACACAAACACACAACACACACAAAAAGCACACACATTGGAAGTAAGCATTAATACAATAATGTCAATTAAGTGCTTAGTAATTTATATAGTTCTATTTATGTAGTTCTTAAAATCATTGTAGAATGCACTTCTCTTTTACCTACACAAAAGCAGACTTGCTCTTTATATTATTAGGTACATGATTTTGTCCACTTTTCAGTCATTTATGTTTTGAATTCTCTTTTGAGTTTCAATTTCTATGATTACAACACATGGATGTTATTTGCTATGTACAAATCCTAGTGTTTATCACAAATATAATTATGTGAAAACAATAGAAAAAGAAAATATTGTAATGTCACATTTGTTTTCTGACAGTCAAATGGCTTTTTGTAAGAGGCCTGAATTACAAAATGGCTTTGTAAGAGGCCTGAATATGCTTTACTAAGTTTATTGATGAGAAATAGTAAATGGCAGAAAAGAGTACCTAACAAGATATTGATCAATGTTTGTTAAAGATCTTCAGTACCAGAACTAGAATATTCTCAAAGGCATTACAAACAATACCAAATAATATGGACAAAAAGTAGAGCCTTGTAAAGATTATGACCAAGAGCAGAGAGTGGATAAAATGCGCCAATTAGACACCCATTCATAGCTCTTATTCAGATACCCATTGAAACTGCTAATTAAGCCAAATACATTTATAAATCTAAAAATCAACTTTTATGGAGCATTTGAGGTAATTTTAAGAGCACAGTGCAAAACATCCGATTATAATACAGTTCAAGTACGAAAGGATAGAGCAACCAAATCATTGGAAATGTCTCTTATTGCAGAGTCTAATGAATTAGAAATGCATTCACTCACCCTCCTACACACACAGGAAACCATCAGAGAAGAATAGCAAGAATTTTATAAGAAAAATGGGACATCAGCCTTGTTAAATATCTAAAAATAAAAATATCAGCAGCATAATGAAGTATTAGAATAATAAACTAATACTTTTATAGCACATAACAACCTTCTCAGGGATGTTACACATCCATCTGTTTTGTGGAGTTACTTTAATGAAAATAATATCTGTATTCCCAGAAGAAATGAGATGAAATGCAAAATTAATACTTGGTAATCAGGTGTCCAAACCATTCTAGGCATTATTAATTTTGTGCTATTTTACTTCCATTAGCTACAAACGATTACATTTGTATTATTTCATTCAATACATAAAAGAAATCTGTTTAGCCAATACAATTATTACTATTTTTGAGATTCATTTTTATTCTATGCATTTGGAAACTTTTCTGCATATAGGTATGCATATTATTATACGTGTCTGCTTACTGAGGCCAAGGGGGGGCATTTGAGCCCCTAGAACTAGGATTATTGAAAGTTATGAGCCACCATAGAGGTGCTGGGAATTGAAAGAATAACTAATGATTTTAACCAATGAACCATCTCTCCATCTTCAAGTTATTTCTATTTTAAAAACACACTAACTATGAAAAGCAGTTTTTGTTTTATATCTAATAGAAGCACTTATTTGTTGTTTAGTTCTGAGCAAACCACTTGTTCTCTTGATGCCCCATTGTTTAAGGAAAGCAGTGACTTTGTGCATGTCACCCTTTTACCAGAATTTTTCGTGTATGATAAAAATTGTATTAAATAATCATTTTAGTAAAGTAAGTGAAAAATGATACCTAAGCTATCCTTTGAATACTTTTAACATTGTATCAATAAGGCTATGCATTTCCAATCAGGTTAAAAAAAACAGCTAAATGTATACAGTTGGAGACATTTCTGACAAATTTCTCTTTATAAATTCAGCAAAAATATTTCACGTACACAGCGCTGCTTTAAAAATGGTAGGGAAGCTGCACTTTTTTTATGATACGTGATTAAATTAGAAAATGTCTGATCTTTTTAAGACATGATCACACACATGCAGAACAACCTCATCACTCTCTAGAGAATGCTTACTTTAATTATACCTACCCACAATTTAATTTATTAGGCTTGCTTAAACTTCCTTAATTTGAAATGTTTCATTAGCTATAGTATCCAGTTCAAATAAAATGGAAATCATTTCAATACTTTTATGAAAACTTGGAAAAAAATACATATCATTTACACAGGCAAAAACTCTACCTTCCTCATTCTTACCATTGAATCTTACTAAATTATTCAGTTATTAGGAATGGCTATGCATTACAAAAATATATTTATAAATCACTGGAGCCATCATTTCAGATGTGTAATTTTTCCTTCTGAAGGAAGAATAGTTTCTAAATTAAAGTAAGAAAAAATATTTCAAAATTTTAACCTGTAAGATCACATATTTCGGGAATGCAAATGCAGAAAAGATAAGTATCTCAGAGGGTTAGATAAAAGTATGTGTTTCCACTGAGGGGTTGGCATCATTAATTTGCTCATAATTGACCTAGTCATGAAGCATCTCTCAGCCCTTATCTGCCCCTGCTGCTCTTCTGTGATCATCACTTATATCTTCCCATTAGAGAAAAGATTTCCATTTTCTTCCTGGAACAGAGTTAGGGCATCTCTGAAATGGTTAGGGCTATTCTCAACTTCACCACAGGAAGAAAGAACAGAAAAGACAATATAACTCCATGTGAAGATGGCTGCCTCTAAGATCTTTTCATTTTAGTAGTCTGGGAATATTGATATATGTTACTGCTCAGACACACGTTCTTACTAAATGAAAGTTACTGCCCCTGGTTCCTCAGAGGAAAGGGATCCATTTTAAATAATGTTTCGCTTCATTAGCTGGTCCCCTTATTGATTGGGCATTATGAACTATGTAGTTGTATCTGTTGTGCATTCCTAAAGGTGAATTTTTATATTGTGGACTCATATGCAGGGAATATGGCTTTTAAGTTAATGTATTATATTGATATACATTCTGAAATTTATGAATGAACTTAAGAAGACAAACCATTGAGTTGCTCACTGTGGAAACACACACACACAAACACACACACACCTTAGTTCAGACAGACTGGACTAAGTATATTGGAACCCATCATGGAAATAACTTGATTAAGAAGGAATTTTAATTTGGAAGTGACCAGCTAAAGTCAATGGCTGAACACTATAGACCTGACAGTCTTCTAGCATATGGAAATTTGTACATTTAAAGATGCAATATTCCTTACAGTAAATATAGTTCTGTTAAATTGTAGAGAAGAAATTTATAGTATATGTATCTTGAAAGCTATCTTCTCTTAATATTTAAAACACCAACGTGGCATATGATATAACCCTAAAGTGCTATCAAAACACCTACAAGATTTAACATGAGGATTTATTTTCCTAATTCTTCCTAGGATGTTTCTCCCCCAACAAGAATAAGATGTGATCTTATATGTTTGCAAATATATAAGGATATTTTGGAGTATTTAAAATATTACTTCAAGGATATTTCACTGGATAAACTATACTACTTTTTTTTTAATTTTAAAATACCTTTTATACTCAATGCTCCCTTTTTAAATAGGAGATTTGCTCTTTCTTAAATACAAGCTTATGGAATTGCTTACATTTGGCATGGCTGTTATGAACAGGTTTGAAAAACAGCAACAAAACTTCTATGTCTTCAGATGGATGCACAATCTATTTGTATTTCAAGTTTCTGTTGAAAGCCTCTAATAATCCAATGTAAAAGCACCAGTTATTCATTATAATCATTTTAGCATTGCTGTATATTAGGCTTTTTATGCTCTTTTACTTAGCACTGGAAAGCAGCCATAACTCTGTCCTTTGGCTTCTACAATGCTTGCTATAATAAAGTCCTTGAATATTTCTGGTAATATTCCTTCATGGATGCAAATCAAGATAGATCCCACTGATACCTGACTTCTCTTTAATAGTGAATTGTATTATTGGGAAATTCAGCAGTCATTTTTCTATGAAGGCAAAGCTTTGTTGTTGAAAAAGGGCTTATTTATTTATTTACACCATTGTACAGTCTTACTGCTATGCCTAAGAAAATTGCCCCATAAAATACTTGGTAATGCAAATGCTGAAAATGAAAGTTATATATTGTATGATTTATTGAAGTTATGGCTTGTACGAACATGATCTTCTGTATAAAGGAATCTAATATACATGTTGGAGAATATTCCAGTGATGCCTACTAAAAATGGATGCTGCTATATCCGCAAAGCAGGTACCTGACCAGATTTATGCCTTTGGCATTTCTAGTCATTCATGGCCTGCCTGTGCAAATCTGACTTTGATGTAGGAATTTAGAATAAGCACTTATTTCTGAAGCATTTTTCTTCCACAGAAGATACTGTTCTATAGGTATACTGCTTTGGGTTGATTTCCTCATCCACTTCTTATATTGGCAAGACATAAATTTGTCTATTTAGAATAGGACCTTTAATTGGATTCATACTAAAGGTAACGTAGGTCAAAGTTGATAATGTGGTCTGAAATCAGAGTCTAGTAATCACCTTAGACAGCTTGATGTGGCAGGCAACAGTACTCAGGGCTGTACCAATATTCTCAATGAATTTAATTTATTGATGTATATTTGAAATTCTTTTGTGTTCTACTAGATATTGGACCTTTACAAATATGCTCTAGGGGTTGTGACATGGGAGGGGTTTGAGTAAAGGTAGCTAAGAGAGGTTAGAAAGAAGTAAGAGGGAGGGAAAAATGATATAAGTATTTTAGGATCAGGAAGTTTATTTGAAATTCTGTTTCCTAGTAACATCAGAAACTATACTCCTAAAGTCTCACCAACATGATGCACAAACATGAGTTGAACAAGGTTGACACCAATAAACATGCCAAACTGCATGGAGAAAAGCAAATTAGGATTGAACTCTATAAAAATAAATGTAAGCAAGCAAGGAATACTGGGGAAGAGAGAGTTGGTCCTCCCCAGGAAGAGCACACCAATTGGTCAGGCCTTGAAAACATACATATAAGCAGTCTTATTCAGAAAGAATATTTAGAAAAAATATATACATCATAAAAATTAGTGAAAATAGAGGTTATGAATTTTAAGTTGGGGAGGAATATGGGGGAGGGGTTTGGAGAAGGAAAAGAAGGGAGAAATGTTCTAATTAAATTGTAATCTCAAAAATTAAACAATCAGTATTAATAAAAAACATATCAAAATAAAAGAGAATTTTAAAACAAAAATTAAATCTGTTGTTAAAAACAAAATGATTGTATGTTTTAGAATTTTTTTCCCTGATTTTATTTTAGTTTCTATTATCATATGTTCAGAACAGAGTTTGATTGTAACTCTCATTGACCTATCTAGTATATTTGATCAGTAAGATTTGAATTAAAAATAGTATTTTAAGGTGTAAGCATTTTTAGATTGAACTTGCCTTAATGGTTGAGAATGTTGTTCAATGGGGGAAAACTTGCCTAAAATACATACTGGACCAGATTGATCCCTGACACTGCCAAACAAAAACATTAGTAGATACTCAAATTGAGTGTTTGAAAGACTGAAAAATATTTAGCCACAGAATGGAAAACTTCACAAAGTTTTATTTTTGAACACCAGAAAAAAAAAAAAGTGCAACAGCAATCAATGAAAATTTCTGTGTGTGTGTGATATACAAATAAAGAATTTACTAAGACAAAAATGTAATTTCTTCTTTTACAATATTCCTAAAATAAACCCAGTCCAGCTATTGTTTTTTGTTTTTTGTTTTTTTTTTTTACAGTATAATTCATGTAGCATATGGCTTATTTTCAAGTTCTTTCCATCCAGGAAATATTTTTCTTAACTAGAATATAAAAGAGCGTGTGCGTAGATCGGGTGGAGGGGGGAGGAATAGGTCTTCCACATACATTAGTAGACCAATCTGCTGTTTATTAAATTTGGTGATCATCCACCAGCACAGACAGCTGATTGAAATACAAAGAATTCAGCAGTTACGCAGAAGTATGAAAACACACACACATGGCCTCCCCTTCCACAGATTTATCATCTGTCAGATTTCTCAAGAGTATACCATATTTTATAGGCTTGAAATAAAACATTATGCATACATACATACATAATGCAAAAAGATACATACTTTGAGGAAACAGTATTGCCCAAAGTTAACATTTTAGTTCATGTAATTTAAATTAAGGTATTGAAAAAGGTGTTCTATGTATTAGTTGAATTCTACCTCAGAGCATGCTACTTATCTGTTTGGGTATATGTGAACAGGTTGAGGGGAAAATACTTTAAAAAAAGTTTTAATGAGTGTCTGAGATGCTTCATAGCCAAAGAACAACTTGCATTTTAAAAATAAATTAAAATGCATTAACTATGAACAGCGGGCAGAGTATTTCGAGTGAAGGATGGGGTGAACAGAATGTTGTGATTCGCTCCCATTCTGCAGATCTATGAATAATCATTCCTTGAGGTTTAAAGATTATAAATAACAGTGCAGAGTGGAGTTATTTCTACTTTACAAAGGAAATCATCCATTTTGTTTTCATTTGCATTTGGGTAAACTCAAAATGGCTTTGCATAGCTTCTGCTAATTGTATCCAAGCCCTAAGCCTTTTTCAACAAAGAAAATGCTTCCCATTTGTGAGTAGATTTCTGTGCTTATGTGGCTAAATTGACTCAGAATTGACAACTGTTGTTTGACTTGGCAAGGTTAGAGTATATTATTTGGTGCTAAGAAGAGGTAGGTAACAAAATACAAGTTGTAAAATTGAGAGATGTGGAAGAAAAGCTAAAAGCAAATTAAGCTCTAGGGATGAATGATTGGAGAAGGATGTACTGACTTAGGCTTCAAGTCTTAGTATAATAAAGGGAACTGTTATTATGTATCACTTATTCTACAACCTGCTTTCAGACATGCACTCCAGGGAAGTGGAAATGAAAATTCTTACATGGTGTTTAATTGCATATCTTAAGGGTAAAATGTGAGAGCTAGGAGATGTATGTGGTTTGGAAAAAAAAAAAAACTAAAACAACAACAACAACAAAACAACCACTATTTTTATAACTTTTTAAAATTAGTTATCAGAATATAGAAGAGCACGGTGTGAGATACTATAAAATACTTATTTTAATTGTTATGATATATAATGTTATGTAGATGATAGTTAATCTTTTAATCAGGCAACATGGCTTTTCTGGAAAAGGATCACATTCAAGGCCTGTGTGATCTGGCTGGAAAGAGGCACCCACCTTTAAGTTACCCAACTAAGGTGGCACATACCTTTAATCCAAACTCTTTCAGGATTGCAAAAGAGGGAGTCAGTTCAGAAGTAGGTCAAGGTTCTCAGTTCAAGGCTTTCAGTTCAGAGTTCACAATAGAGCAAAGTTAAGATAGAAGCAGTAGAGATTGAGAGAATGGAAGGAAATTGAGTCAGAGCATCCTAGTCAACTGAGAAGTGGAAAGTAAGAGGTGAAGTGAAATACAGAGTGAGTATACACCTTTAATCCCAAGTCTGAGAGTGAATCAGAGTGAAAACTTGGCAGAGTGATATTTGAGATGAATCTGGGTGAAGAGCAGGCAAAATGACAAATCAGAGGAAAAGTTAGCACAGTGGATCAGAATGAGGACATGCCCAACTCTCATGATATAAAAAGAGGCTCCCAGCTCAGAGAGGCAGGCAGTCAGTTAGAAAATCAGTTAGATAGTCACAGTTCAGCAGAAGGAGAGTGAGTTCAGGAAAAAGAATCAGCTAGCAGTGAGAGTCAGTTTGAAGCCTAGCAGAGCAATTCTAGTTCAGTCAGAGAAGTTGCAGGCGTCAGCCAGAGTCAGCCAGAGTCAGCCAGAGTCAGCCAGAGTTCAGTTAGAAATATTCAGCTACCTCAGAAGAGTTTGGAGAAGAGTTTGGGTCAGAACATAGAGTGAGCTAAATTAGCCAATCAGAAGAGTCATTTGAGTTCAGTACAACTCTGAGTAAGCTCAGTCAGCAGTAAGTCTGGGAGGCTTAAATGTTCTAGGTTTGAAGATTAGATTGTATGAATGCTGAAGTCTTCTGAGTCTAGATTTATGATTAGATTATGTGAAGGTTGAAATCCTCTAGGACCAAGGATTGAATTAGCAAAGAATAAATTTCCTTTTACAACATCATCTACATTTGGAGCACCAATGTGGTTGGTAGAAAGATAGAAATGTCCAAGAGGACAGAAGACATCTGACAGAAACATCTCAGAGGAGAAAGTCAGCTGAGATTGTCTCCTAAAGAAGTCCCAATGGTTCTTTTTTTTAGGCTGAATGCCTGGAGAGACTCAACCCTATGAACCTCAAGCCCAGAGCAAAAAAGAACAAAAAGGGCCATCCAGTACCTTCAAGATAGCAAAAAATGTTAAGGCACCCAAAAAGACAATTCTGATAATATAGGCAGGTTTTTTTCCAGCAATGAAAAATGGAAAACTTCAATTCAAGTCATTTAGAAAAAAGGTAAGGGATGAAAGGATAGATATGTTTCCCATCCTATTATCAGTGGTGATTTTTTATCTGCTGTTTTTTTCTCAAAAGAGTTTGCAAAAATTAGTTGTACAACTAGAAAAAAATACAGGTAGAAATAAGAAATCTTAACATACAAGAAAGGGAAGAATGTTTACAAGATACAAAGGAAACTAATGAAGATAGACAGTCCTTTTCAAGAAAAATGCTTAATTGTGAACCTATGGCACCATCTCAAAATGAAGTTGAAGAAAGGCCACTACCCCATTTAATTGTGAACCTGTGGTACCACCTCTTAACAAAATTGAGGAAAAGCAAACACTCTCACTAGTTTACACAGTTACCATGCAGCAAGTGTCTGAGAATGATGAAAATTCATAAAATAATGGGTTAGGCTGGAAGCCAATAGAAATGCTCAATCTAAGACAATTTAAAGAGGCAGTAGTAACATGGAATGCACTCACCTCATCTGAAACAAATATTAAATAACTGGATTACCCATCACAAGACTGGAGAGATTTGGTGTCCCAAAGACTAGAGAGATTTGGTGACAAGAGTACTAGAATCTGGTCTCAGCTGCAATCGGTGACATGGTGGAGAGAAGAGGCAAATTTAGGGAAAATTGTAATATATCTAAAGGTGTAATATGAAAGATCCATTGTTAGGTGAGGATCATTAAGCTGATGCATAAATACAGATGCAATTTGAACACTCTGTTATAGTACAATGTCAGTTAGTAGCTTACATGCCTGGGATATGGTTGAAGAGCCAGAGAGGAGACCTACATCATTTACAAAGATTATACAAGGCTTAGGAGATGCCTTCTCTGACATTTTACAAAGATTATCTTCCACTGTAAACAGTGCAATAACAGGACCAGAAAGCAATAAAGATATTAATTAACTCTTTGGCTTTTGAAAATGCAAATTCAGAGTGCAAAATAGGTATTATACTTTTAAAACCATGTTCAGCATCTCTACATGAGTGGATATTGTCCCTAATGATTATGTAATTGGACAAGCAATGGCTAAAGATCATGAATTTCAAGATTTCAGAAGCTTTAATGGTGGAAGACAAGATCATTTGTAAAGGAATTGTAGGCAGGTTGTTCCTAAAGCTAAAGATAATTCAAAAAGAAGACCCCAGACTCCTGTGGTAATGGTCAACATTGGACTCCTGAACATAGATTAACAAGAGATATATGCAGTAATACCTTTCTGATGGGAAACTCCCTAAGGGAGTGGGGGCTGGCTCAGGTCCCATCAACCAACAACACAAGCCTGGTGTTTCAGGCTTGGAATGGAATAGCTTATCCACAGAGAAACTAGGGAAGCCTAAACGTACTATTGGAGATGTAATGCATGCTACAGCAGGAAGCACTGCCATAGACTTAGCCAAAAACAGAAAGAGAGAATAACAATAAGGACTCTCAGAGATAGAATACATTTAAAATTTTGAATGCAAATGAGGCAAGAACAGTAGCTGCCAAAAAACACTGGACTGTAGAAAAATTGCTGAATTAAATAAGCTTATATACTATATAGATATATTAACATCAGAATGGAAGTCAGGGAATGTGTTATGTTGGGGAAGAGGTTTTACTTTTACTTCCTCAGGTAACAAAAAGATGTGGGTACCATCAAAATTGATAAAGAGTAATAGAAGCTACCAACTACTACCAAGGCACAACTCAAGGAAGGAAGAAACACAGAAAGACATCTCAAGAAACTGACTGAAGTTAAGAGAGATGATAGTTTGTCAGATTGAAAATCTTGATGCTGAAATGGACATTTGCTGAAGGAATACTGAGAAGAACTCAACAGATGATCAGGACCTATGGTTGCTTGTTGCTGTTATGGAAGATTATCACACTGAAGACTAAAGTGGATCATCAAAAGAACATTCATTCCTGTTGTACTAATTAAACTGTGTTAGAGCTATTTTCAGCAGAATTTATAGAAAGGGGAAATAGGTAGAGGATTTTTAATATTTTAATCCAGCAACATGGTTGTTCTAGGAAAGGATTATATTAAAGGCATGTATGATCCAGCTAGAATGCAGCACAGACCTTTAAGTAATCCAATTAAGAAGGCAATGGTTGCACACACCTTTAACTTTAAATTGATTATATGCATCTATGTATGTATGCATTTACTTAGTACCAGACCTAATAATTTTAGGCTATATAATATGAGGATGGACAGATACAGCAAACTTTTCACTCACTGTAATATCTCTCTTAGTATATTACCTGGTATATAATGAATGTTCAGTAAAGTTTCCTGAATCATGAATAAAGTAATGCTTTGTAAATCTAGGTTTTATCTATATTTTCTGGTTTTTTTTTCTTTGATTGTGTTTCTCATTATTTAGTGAAAGTTTAACTGTGCTGTCGGAGCATTTACTTAACTTTATTAATTACCATGAAGTAGATGGTCTTTTGACAGTGTATCAGTTAATTCTAAACATGTCCTAGACTTTTGGTGAAGAGCCTATTTTACATTTCAAGACTGTTCTCGAAATTTACCTTTTCTTTATTAACAAACATAACTAAGGGACATCAATTTAAAAAAAAGAAAACTACTTGTTTTGTAATTGTAAAGTAAGTTTTCTTAAATCTCTGCCCATCATATACCTTGACTACACAAAAGAGAGTGAAGAAAAAGTAATACAGTTATGTTTCCACTATTCTCTTAAAATGTACGGTGCTGGAGAGAAAGCTTAATTATTAAGCATTTGTTGTCCTTTCAGAGGACTGAAGTTTGATTCCAAGCATGTACATGGCAGTTCAGAACCCATAACAACTCTAGTTCCAGGAAATCTGATGTGCTCCTATGATCTCCTTGGGCACTAGGCGCACACTAGTGCACAGACATGCATGCAAGCAAATAAACGCATACATGATAAAGTTTAATAAAACAAAATAAATAATAAATAATATTAATAATATTAATAATATTTATAAATATTATAATATATAAACAATATAAATATATTATATATATAATATAATATAAATATATATATAAATATATAAAAATATAAATAATAATAAATAATAAAACATAATAAAACAAAATAATCTAAAAATGAAAATTTTAAATGTATTTGTTTTGTAATTTAATATTGATTTGTAAATTTTATTACTGATCCTACCTTGAGACTATCACACTTCCTAATTCAAGTTAACACTGTGCTACTATGGAAATAATTATGTAATTATACACACTCTTCTACTAATTCATTTATGTATTTCTACTACCCAGACAAAATTTAAAGACAAATATAAGATTCCGTTTTTTGTTGTTGTTGTTGTTGTTTTTGTTTTGTTTTGTTTTGTTTTAATCTAAACCATGGACAAGTTAATTTTGTGTCTTAAGAACTGCTTCTACTATTTATGTTATTCTATACATAGTACATTCCGTACTATGTGGAGATGCCAACGTACACTTTCCATTTGTAATTTGTTTTCTTGTGAGTGGAATTAGATGGGATAAGTAGCTTTTGGAAAAGAATTGCTAATATCTGCATATGAGAATATTCTTTTTCTTTGTTTCCTAGATAGTTCATTTGCTAATATCGTATTTCTGATTTTCAAATCCCCTCATCAGTGTATTGTGCCTCCTCACCAGTAGTGAATCACTTTCTGTACTTTTCATTCATTTTGAACTTTTCTTCCTGTTTCAACTGACTTCAAACTACAGTTCATTCTTTTTGCAGCTCACCCATTATATTATCCTAATTAATTGTTCCATCTGAAAAATACATACTTCATTTAAATCCAGAGTTCTCTATTAGATCATGGAGAGTCTAGCCATCCCTTTCTCTCACTACAGTGGTTCTTAAGTTCCACCACCAGCATTTATTTATTTATTTATTTTTTCTCCCTTTTTTTTTTTTTTTGTACTAAATCTTTTTTTAAAGTTGTTACAAATAAGAGCTCCTTAGCCCTGCATATTATATTTCTGTTTGAGTATACGCTGCTTGATATCATATCATCTTAACATTTACCATGTGCCTTGCTAGAATATGGTCCCCAGATAAGCAGGTCTTTTATCATTATAATCACGTAACTTCAATATTGAAGGGACTCAGATTGAAAGTTTTCCGAATATGGTGTCCAGTCTTCAAGATTAATGTCCATTTTCATAATAATATTAGGATTTATACTCTGATCCCTCACTCAATCATGCATAAGAGAAGTTGTCTGAAGCTGTAATTTTCATTTCTTTCATTCTAGAAAGTTCTCTCTTCTGTACTATCAATTATCTGACTATCATTGCAACACAGTGAATAAAGAGTAGATAGGAGAATGCAGCCTTCTTGTAGCAAAACAGTCATTAAGAGTTGTGCAAAGCATAAAACAATGTCATTCATGTTGTGCCTTAAAATATGGTAATGCTTTATAAAATATCTATGTCAGTATATACATAATTGGTTGTGACTATTTTCAAACACACTTGTAATTATTTAGAGTATGTCATAATTTTAATTCAGAGTATAGTGAGTATCAATCGCTACACTCCAGATAGGCATGAATGCTTTGTGTAGTATAGTTCCTAAAGTGTACAGGAATCAGGAAACCCAGGCACATGACTCCCATTGGCCATACCACTGCCTAGCACAGATTGAGCACTGATAAAACCTTGAATGACCAAACTGAATTATCAATCTGAGGATATCTTCAGTAGTAGAAACTTTAAGTACTGGCAAGGTCTTAGACGATATTATATTTACTTTAAAAAAGTATAGAATAGGATGAGAAAAACTCATAGTTAAAATTAATTTTCTAAAAAAAACTAAGACTATTATTTTCATTGAGTAAAACTATAAATAGAAAAATTAAAATGTCAAGCAAACATGACTCATCACATTAAATAAATTATAAGCTGGTGCTGAGTTTTGTGTAAAGGAATGTGAACCATGCTAATTTACAGGTACATTGCAAAGTTTTTAGAAAGCATATAATTAAAACATTATAAACTTGAAATTAACTGAAATATTGTAACTTTAAATAAGCTTTAAAAAATTTTAACTGAGCAAGACAAAGTTTTATGACCATGGAAATTTTATCAAATTTTCTCAGATTTTTGCATGATAGTACTTTAGTATCATTATGAAAATTAATTTGAGTAAATCATGTATAATATTAGACAAAAGCAATGACTGACATTCATAATTAAGTAAAAGTGAACATTGTACGTTTTCCCTTTGGCATTAAGTATTTTAAGCACTGTATTGCTAACATTAATATATCGCACTTTGAGTTTTCATGTATGTATATAAATGAATTTTTCCGTATTTTTATATTAATCCCAAATCTAATTAAAATGCAGTTTAGTAATTGTGACTAAGGATATATACTTAAATCATATTTACAATATCTTTTAATGTCATGTCTCTACAATTGTTGTTAATTAAGTTGTTTTCATTAATTTGTCTGTGTAAAATTAAATATTTAGTGGATTTTTGTTGGCATTAAACTTTGCAACCTATTCCTTGATACCTCCAGACCATGATGTACTTATAGCTCAGAATCCTAGCAATACCACTGACTTTTCCCCAAAAACTTAGCTAACTATAGTATTATAATTCACTGTTCTTTCATCTCGTTTCACAATTTGTATTGAATTTTAACAAGCCTCAAATGGTGCTGACATAGTGATTTTTTTTCACATTTATTTTTGATATATTACTTTCTACATGGTCTTACTAGCTCAATACTATCTGATAACTTTAATCTGAGGCTTGTATAATTACATGTTTTGTTACGCAAAATACTGTTTATTCCTCTCCAAATCAAGGTCAACAATATCACCCCTATGACAGGGTAGTCTCTTGTGTTTGGTGAGATGACCTACTACCCATCCTTGACAAAAGTTCCCAGTCTCTTTCCCTCTGTAGCCACTTTTTGTTGGAACTGACAGCAGTTCCTAATCTCACTGGCAAAGTGAGTGAAAGTGGACAGTCCAGCTTCTCAACACTCTGGGCCTTCCCAATTACTCATAATGCTAGACACTAAGATAATATTTTGCTAATTTTCAACAACTATTAACAAGGTGTAAGATGAACGAAAACCCAAAATATCTCATTCTCTGAAGTGTGGCCTCACACAAAGAATACATTCAATAGTTCTGTGTAGGGAGGTGACCATGTGTCTGGAAGTTTTAGGTAGGTCCAGAATTGAAATATCTGTTTTCCAATTCCTGTAGGAAATTTTCCATTGCAGGCTGGCCTTACCACAAGAATAAGAAAAATAATCCCAATATTTCGAATCTTTGGGTCTTTCCTATATATCTTTATTCCAGATACCCAGACTTTTGGAAAGGATTGAGAGCATTAGGAAGAGGGCAAAGTTTCCACTGACTAAGTGATATCCTCGTCACATTTTTCCCCTGTCTTATGTGATATATGGTGTGTAGTCACATATTTCCATTGCTCTTCACAGTCCATGCTGCCTGAGGAAACTCCAAAACTTGCATTCTACAACCTTCCTGCCACTTTGTTTATGGACTAACTTGACTACAAAGTGTTTCTTAAATCCATATCTTTGTCCTCACCCTGCTCAGTATTTAACAGGCAGCTCAATGTGTGTGTGTGTGTGTGTGTGTGTGTGTATGTGTGTGCTGTCAATAAAGTGTACTCTCTTAATCTCTTAACTTCCAACCACCTCTAATGCTTTGTCCTTGAAGTATAACATCCTTGCTCTGTCTTGCCCTTAGTTCAGCCAGGACTCCCTACACTTAATTCTCAAAATCACACAACAACCAATGACAGTATCTAAGAAATATCATTCTCACTACTAGGTCATACATTTTTCTCCAGTTAGAATCTATAAGAGTCAAACTTAATGGGCCTTTCTATAGTGTGCTCCATACTGTTATATTTTGTGAGAAAAATTTTCCAACATTCTTACAAGATCATTACAGACTTTTTTTATTGTCAGTGCCTCCTATAAAATAACATAATCTCTTTCCTCTGACTTCTTGTATTAATGAAAGTGACAGCCAATCCCTTTGTTCTTCTTGCCAGGTAAAATCTATCTTTCTTCATGAGCAAAATTCCTACCAGAAATACATCCTGAATGGCAAAGATTCTTTCATTATCTTGACCCATACCTTCCAAATAGGAGATTTTTATTTCTCTTCATGAGAAACTTCCACCTTTCATTCTACTTAGCTATTTATAAAATTAGTCTACATTACCTGATACATTGCAATATAAATATTACTCTGTTTTGGTGTATATGCACTTACCAAAATTAATTTCTTATTTTCCCCATACAATGATAAGTTTTAAATATATTATACATAATATAGTAATATATCATTCTTTAGACCAAACAAAGATTTAATTATCTATAAAAGCTTTAGTATATTATGGATCCATATGAAAATATACTGTATTTCATCATGTCAAATGTAACGATCTGGCTACAAACTAGGAACATGTGGATTCTACTTTTTTCCCCTTGGGCTTGCAAGATTCCCACATTTGATTCATCTAAAGATAAGTGCGATCCTAAGGACTCAGGACTATTTCAATATATATATAGTTAGTTTGGTGTAATTTAAAACTTTTATATTACTCAAATATGCAGGCTTTAATTTTGGAGGGGAATTTAAACCTTAAAATATTTTGTGTAACAACATTTTACATTGAATGCACAATAGAAAAAGGTAAGAATCAAAACCAAATTTCGCAAAAAGAGTATGTCCCATCTGATAATGGAGTTTTTAATATGGAGATGTTTCTTTTAATTCAACAGGCCTAAATAGTACGTATGCCTCCAGAATTCTATGATGTTTATCTCTTACCATAACAATTAGTTTCCAAGATTTCTCAATTTAAGTACTGACTAATTTTATTGCCTAAGCTTTAGGTGGATCTTGTAAGCAGATAGAAAAGCTAGTTGGCAGAAGTGTGTCAGAGACAAAGGACTTTGAGAAGCTGGAACATTTTGAGGCTCACTGTCTAAACAGGATTAAGGAAAGACCAAAACGAAAATATGTTTCAAACCTCAGACATTTTTGTGATAGCAGCTTTCCTAAACACTGGGATTAAAAATTCAAATTACGTTTGGAAACAAGAATGCAAACACATACTTATGCAAATCCTTGTCTTTACAAAAAAAAATTATCACTATTGCAGTCTTTTGTTAATAAATACACTAAGAAACATTCCTGCTAGGAGTCAAATTCTTTTTTTATACAAAGTAAATTTAACTGTGTCATTTTTAATGCTTGGATTACTCCTTATATATCCACTTTTGTATTTTGCATTGCTGTGATGAATACATTTAAGTATGCAAGTTCAGATCTAAAATGTCTAAAACTTTTTAAAATAAACAATATAATAGAAACACTTTCTATGCATACTTTACATTTGAATATAAATATAAAAATTAATGATTTCTTTAAAAACCAACACAAAGGTAATATGTGTAGAAAGTCTTGCTTCTCATGTATTGTTTTATCTTATTCAGCAATATTAAAATAATTCTTACTAAAAAACAAATAATTTATTATTATTAACTCTAGTAAACATTTCTTTTTATTTTTCTATATAATTCTATTTACTTGAACATCATAAGCAGTCACAATTAAACCATGTAGATAACTATAATTAAAAAGAAACATTTTTATAAATTTCATTAGTTGGATCTCAAAGCTTTGTGGACTCCTACTAAATTAAATACCTTTTCCATTAAGTTAAAGGAAGTTGTTTTGATGACAAAGTTTTGTATCCTCAGGAGAACATACAAAGACCTGATGGTGTCAGGTAGCAACTGAGTCACAGAAGCAGGAAGAAGTATTGTACATAATACTGGTTGTTGGAAAGCAACTCTGTTAACGTTTCTTATTAGGCTTGCCCTATATTTTGTTCCTTAAATCTGTTTTACAAATCTATGCCCATATCATAATGTCCCACCTTAAGCTACTCTGTTCAGATAAACATGAGAATAGGATGTTGGCTCATTATGAATAACAGCTCACAGTATCCTTGAAGAATTATACTTGCAAATCTGTTGACAGTCCCCTTTGAAAATACCTAGGTTGGCTTCCATGATGGCTCACGCCTTTAATACCAGCACTCTGGAGGCAGAGGCAGGCAGATCTCTAAATGTGAGAGAAGCCTGGTCTACAGAGAGAATTCCAGGATAGTGAAGGCTACGCAGAGAAAGCCTGTAGGAAAAAACAAAAATGAACAAAGAAACAGAAAACCTAGTTTATTTACATATTTACATTATTCTCGATATAGATATATATATATTTTTTTTTTAAAGGAGGAAATAGAAAAGGTTTTTTTTTTTTTTTTTAAATGGTTTTATTGACACAGTCTGTGGACACGGTGGTGCAGCCACTGCTGATTTTCCCTTTACATATTTCACCATCTCCCTTCCCCAGGTGTTGCTGCCATCACTTCCTTTCCTTTCCTTCCCTTTCCTCATGGCAAGACGCATGGAAGAAGAGTGCTGTTAAGGCCTCTCCATTAATCAACAGGTATGGAGGTTCTCAGCTGCCCCTCTTCTGAGCTTTACACTATTGGTCTATCTGTCTCTTTTACATTTAGAAGACACCATTATCCACTACACAGGGCTTAAAAGTATGTAAGGATTGTTCAAGCTGGTGTTTCTTTACATGCTCCCCCGACATGTGGTACATTCTAGAAATCCCTCTAAAGTTGTAGGTTTGTTTTTCTTTTTTCTTGGATGTGCAATATAAAAGAATTACTGATACTATTGTCAAAAAAGGTGTATGTTCAAACAATTGGAGAGGAATGATCTTGCATTTTTCAACCTATCACTTTCAGCTGTCTACAAATACCCATTAATACCGTACATTTTAAAAGAGTAAAATAAAATACTTTGTGGATTTTTAATTCAGAAATAAGTCTTATTTGCATTTTAGAAGCGTTATACAAAATTATATGTTAATTGTAGTACATACTCACTGGATCATAAAACCTTAGGTGTAAACCAGTTCACACATATATGAATCTATTTCAGAACTGCCACTCTGATGTGAAAGCATAATAATGCATGCTAATTTCTTGGGGAAAAATTAAAAAAAAAAAACAAAAAAAACTTTTGTCAACTCCTCTGTTGGCATTTGAGGAAGATGGAAAAGACAACTCTGTTCAAGCTGTTACAAGATACCCTGAAATCACTGTATTGCATTTTAAAAGGAACTAGACCCTCAGGGCACTAGTCTAGCAGAGTCATGACCAATAAAACATAAGCACTTAGTCATCCAGGGCAACGCCTGTCTTCTTGATTTCCTCTTCCACTGGTGGAACTAGTTCTTCTGGCTCCTGCAGGGGCTTGTTGTACAAATTGTTAGGCTCCTCATTGTATCCTGTGACTTTCTCTGGTTCATTCAGACACATGAATAAAACACTACCTTTGGGCTAGGAAGATTGTTGGCAGAAGTCTTTAAAGAAAAGTGTGTCTGTGGGAGTACTGTGTGTGCAGTCCTAAGAACACGTATTAAGAGAGAAAGTAACTTTTATTTACACGTGTTTAGTTGGCGTTCGAAGATCATAAAGAATTGTTCTACTATATCTAGGTGTACTGAAATGTCAGGAAACCTTAGAGAGGCAATGATTCTAAGGCTAGATGATTAATCTTTAATTAGAAAGATGGCTTCCTGGGCCTGGTGGTGGTGGCACATGCCTTTAATTGAAGCACTCAGGAGGCAGAGGCAGGCAGACTTCTGTGAGTTTGAGGACAACCTGGTCTACAGAGTGAGTTCCAGGACAGCCAGAGTTACAACAGTGAAACCTTGTCAAAAAAAAAAAAAAAAAAAAGGAAAGGAAAGAAAGAAGAAAGAAAGATGGCTTCCTATCAAATGTTAATTGCTTGATTACCTCCCAGAATCCCTCTTATGCCCATACTTTTATTTTTTATGTTTTAATGATTTGGGCCTGAATGCTACCAATTCTTTATCCACCACATTTTCCTCAACAGATTCAGGTGCTCATGTCCGTAGGTCTTTGTGTAGCTAGATTGCTACATGTGAAAACTATTCTACCAATATAAGTTGGAAAAACATGCAATTACAGCCTATTAAGTGGTCACTGTATAGGATGTTGGCTTCTGCTTTCTCACAAATTTATTTTCATAAATGTATTATTTTTAACAATGCTTATCTGGGTTTAATAGTTATGAACACTGAATATTGGTGATGTCTAAAGTAGCCAAGCTCACTCAGGATTGTCTTAAGTGGGATGTGCCTTCTATAGGTATTGATTCATCCCATGCCATGAAGGCACTCATTCACAGTGACTACTGAATTTCTAGAGGACAGAAATTCAGCTATTCCTTAATGGATCGTCAATGTGAATGTTGAGCCATGTTCCCCCACACATAAACAAAAAATTTTTATCCTTATTACTGTCTATTTTATATTCCATGTAGCTGAAGTGATGAAAGTTCAAGAAATATGTTTAGTAGTAGATTTGAAATTATACCTCACATTATATGAAAATGAAAGAAATGTACATTGATGTGAAAATGAACTTGTTTGATATATCTTAAAAATGAGACTTAAAATTTAGATTTAGAGGTCAAAGCAAGTAGAGAAAATCATCTCTGATAGAAAGAATCAGAAAGTTTAAAAATTTATTGAATTTACAATGGATTTTTTTTTAATGAAGAAAATGTTACTAGAAAATTGATACCAAACAAACTTTAAAATAATATGCAATAGTATTGTGAAGTAAAAAATTGAATGTGACAAAAAAGAACATTATTTATGAGTTTGTGTTTCCTCTACTATAAAGCCTTTGTGATAAAATGGCTGGGGTAAATCTGAGCACACTATGCTGCACTGATTTAAGAATATGACATCTCTTAATGACTACTGTTGTGGAAACAGTACTTCTGAATGCATAATAAGGCCAAAAGCATTAATTTTGAGCTCTGCATTTTGAATTAAAAAGTTTGTATCAACAGAATGCAGTTTAAATAGTATTTGACTGGAAAGTAAAATTTGTCACAAAATATGCCACCTGACTATGTTCTACCAATAATTCCAAAGTCAATGAATTCATCTTTTAGATCTATAGGTGTACAGATCAGTTTGTGATTCTTTTCTTTATGTGGAATGTCTATTACAGGTATGTAGAATGTGTGTGTGTATGTGTGTGTGTGTGTGTGTGTGTATGTGTGAATGTGTTTTTGTGTTTAATTACTTATGGAATTTTAAAAGTGGATAGATAGACCAATGGTCAACAAATCCAATTTTAGATGATGACATATCCTCCATTCCCATAGGTAAGATTTTCTCCTATGTGCAAGAATAATCTCAGTGACACAAGATATATAGGTAGTTCACTGTATTTTAGTATATGTTAGTTCCCACTTTTTCCTACCCTCCCTTCCTCCTTCCTTCTTTCAGTCCTCTTTCCTCACTGGACTCCCACTCCTCACCCCACGTATTTTAAGAGCTGAAATCTACCATTTTTAACAGGTATCTGTTTATGGATATTCTCTTTTAGAAAAGGAAAATTAAATGCTATTTCTTTGCCAAATGAAAATATTTTCAGATTTAAATTCAAACTATGTCAGAATCTCTACATGTTTATGTCTCTCTGTATATTCTCCTGTATATATATATGTTCTCTGTGTATTCTTTGCTGCAATACAACTCAACCATCTAACTTTTTCCATTACTTGGTTGCAAATGCTTTTAATGTTCTGGTTATTATCATTTTCTTCTTTAAATCAAACTGATTTTTTATCAAAATAAAATTCAGGATGGGCCATACCTTTTTGTATGCATATTTAGACTGTTTGAAGAGTCTATTAATTTCATTGTAATATCTTCAGGCTTAACAGGAAAGCACAATTGAGACTTTGGGCAGAATTTTTACATAAGTATATGGGTCTAGACGTAGTCAATATATAAATAGAATGAATACAAGTATAAAAAGACTTAAGTTTAGAAATCAAAAGTATTTTGGAGAACTTAAAGTCTTTCTTAAAGCAAATCTTTACCAAAAGACAAACAAATCTGCACTAAAAAATAAAATATTTTGCATAATAATGGCAGTAGAGGAAAAATTTCTCTGAGTTCAAATTATTGACTTAAGTGATAATAATATGAGCTCATCTGCAACCGTAAGTTCCACGGAGGTCAAACTAGTGCAAACTTAAGAATAAAAGCTGGATAAGGCCTGTGATGTCAGAGCTGTACTAATAAAAGCTACTACAAAGTAAATTCTTCACCTATGCATTCTCTAGTTTAAAGCCAAATTGCTGTCAATGTCCCTTGGTGAGTTCTATTTATGAGTAGATTACAACACACTCCCAGAGGCCCTGCACATCTAACTCTCAGTGAGTGCCGACACAGAATATATGGTTTTTCTGGAGCTGTGAAATTTAATTAATTTGCTGGCAGAGTACAGTTTTCATGCCAAATGCCTTTGCCCTGACCCTGCTCAGGACTTCTATATTCAAATGTGCTTTATATATTGTAAACCTATATCATCTTAATGAAACTCTTCCATGTGGTAATTTTAGTGCTTGACTTGATTTTCTCCAAAGCTCCAGTGCCTACATAATTTTTTTTTTCTGTAATACCAACTGTTTTTTGCTAAGTTGCAAGACCACATGCATCTCTGTCTCTGATTTTTTGATATTCAAATCTCAAAACATTACCCTTTACTCATTACATTAAGTGAAAGATTATTAGACAAATTTTTAAAATTATAAGAGTACTCATTTCCTTTGTCTCTCACTGCTGTTGAATGTATAAGTCATGTACAATGACTTATGTACAAAGATCTAAGATCTTCCACTTAGTATCATAAAAAGCAGTACGGAAAGAGGGTGTTATGGATTAGTCACCCCTTTCAAGCTCTCACCTACTGCATAACACTAAGTCTCTTGGAGTAAATCATCTTTAATGCCATTTCTGGATTTTTATAAAGTACAGAAGACTAGGGAGTTTAAAGATTGGGATTTTGCTCTAGCTTTGCCAATAAACTGACAGAAGTGTGACTCATCATCTGTAAAACGGGGAGACTCAGCTAGTTAAGAATGACTTGGCAGTGAGATTTCTTATTTCTAAGAAATCGCTCTTACTCAGTAGTGTGGACTACTATGAGGATGCAATTAATTAGCTCTTACTGTGATAGACTTCTTACATGAATTTTCAAAACACTTAGTAAAAACAAAAGATTGATTATTTTAATTTTAAATTGTTATATTTTCCTTTTGGATGTGTATATATTTATGACTTTGCATATATATGCATTAATGTGTGTGTGTGAGACTGTCTGTGTGTGTGTGTGTGTGTGTGTGTGTGTTATATTTAGCTGTGTGTTACCAGTCACTGTGGAGAGCCTCACCTTGAGTGCCATATGTTAATGGGAATATAGGAATCTCATCTTGGGATTTCAATACAAGTATTGAAGGGAGAAAAAAGGTACAGGACAGTTTCATAAGAGTTCAGAAGAAAATTCCCAAGACAGTCAAGCTGTAAATCTCAGCAGCTGCCAGAGAAGGTAGATGGAGAGAGGTACAAAGAAAACTATGCCATTTATAAACAGCCACATGGCAGACAAGCAGCCATGTGCTGGGGATAAGGACTTTAAAGAAAGAGAAAAAAAAAAAAGCTCTAAGATACCAAAGAATGCTTAGGCTCTGGAAAAATACAGAAACAGAGACAGAAGAGGAAAGTAAGGAAAGACATAAGAGTATCTGCTTCAGGACTCAGAAAGGTTGACACACTTAACAGAAACATGTGGAGGGCCATAAAAACTGCAAAGAAAGCAAGGGGTTCTGGGAAGGAAAAGCACTTTTCCTCAATAAACAGATAATTATTCCTCCCATCTCTTTAGTATGGCATATAGCAAATCAGAATTCTGAGGGTTGGTCTCTTCACCAGGGACATAGACTAGCTGAATGGATTACTTATTAATGATAGAAACAATAGCATGTTTCCACCTCTAATATAGAATCCATTCTTTTTTATCAAAATGAAATAGATTTTTGTTTTTGTTACTGGATATCCAATGGTAATGTAGTGTGTGTGTGTGTGTGTGTGTGTCTGTGTGTGTCTGTGTGTGCATGTCTTCTGATTAAAAATATTTGAGCCCAGTTAAATGCCTTGGGAAGAACAGTGCCACTAGGATATTTGTAGCACTTTAGTAAAAAATAGATGAGAGAGTGAACTCACCCTTTGTGACACTTTGTGCTCGAACCTGATAGTGCAATTGCACTCTCATTGTGAAATCTCCAATATACAAGTTACCATGTGCCCTTAGAAATGCTCAGTGAAACTGGTCCATATAGTAGCCTGTGCTATTAATTCTATATCAATAAAGACAATAAACTCTAAATTGCATGGCAACTTTCCAAGTCATTATTAACATTCCTAAGAGACTAGAAAGTTACAAATGATGAATTCCACTTCTAATGGCATTTGTTAGCATCCACATGGCAGACAAGCAGCTGCATGCTGGGGACAAGGGCTTTAAAGACAGGGTAAAAACCCTAAAGAACCAGAATAGACATGAAACTAGCAATAATTGTGTACTGTAGTGTGATGATACCATTTTGAAAATTTTCATTGGAACTTGTAACATCTCTGGGAGAAGATGATTCCTTCTTTGAGAATGCTATAATATTCCAGCCACCAATTGACTCATTAGGTCTGTCACTGGGAAGAGAAAGTCTTTAATTTTCTTATGTGGACCTACTACTTTCTTTGTTGTCTGTACACTAGATGCTATTTCTTTACTGTGATATAACTAATGGTAGTGAAAATTGTCACAAATGACTTAATAAAGCAATTTGTTTGATTACCTTCTAGTCATTAAGGTGTAAAATATAAAGTATTCACATAATATCATAAATTAATTTACCTGGGGAGATTGTGAAAATTTTCTTCTTTTAAATTTACTAAAGAAGGAAAGATAGAAAGAAAGAGAGAGAGAGAGAGAGACAGAGAGAGACAGAGACAGAGAGAGAGAGAGAGAAAGGAAGGAAGAAAGAAAGAAAGAAAGAAAGAAAGAAAGAAAGAAAGAAAGAAAGAAAGAAAGAAAATAAGAAAGAGAAAGAAAGAAAGAAAGAAAGAAAGAAAGAAAAAGAGAAAGAAAGAAAGAAAGAAAGAAAGAAAGAAAGAAAGAAAGAGAAAAAGAAAGAAAGAGAAAAAAAGGAAGGAAGAATAAATTTTGGGAGTCCTGGGTTCATATCCCAGCACTCACATGGCAGCTCACAAAATCTTTAGCTCCAGTTTCAGGGGATATGACACGTTCACACCAATGTACATAAAATAACTATTAAACAAATTGTGAAGAATGTGTAGTAGGTTAAAGACCCAGAGACCACACAACCAGAGTTCCAACTGAGAGTCTGCCTTAAGCCTGCAGGTGAGTGTCTAGAGGGAAACACTTCTCACAGAGCAGTCCTTAATGCATATTACAGGGGAGGTTTTAAGACAAATACACAGAAAAACTAAATCCTGGTTGGCAGTTGCAGGGGGAAAGGAAGAAAGCAGTTTAACAAGACCCAAGTACATGATACTTGCTGGGACATTTCGACCCTGAGTTTCTATAACAGGATTCTGTGCTATGCTAATGGACTTTTGGAGTGTGTGGGGGGGGGGGGGGGGGGGTGGATACCAAAGGTGGCTTCAGCTGAGACAAATTGGAGAAAGCTTTGCCTTGTTATAGAAAGAAGGAAAGAGAGAGAGAGAGAAAGGAAGAAAGAACGAAAGAGAGAGAGAGAGAGAGAGAGAGAAAGAAAGAAAGAAAGAAAGAAAGAAAGAAAGAAAGAAAGAAAGAAAGAAAGAGAAAGAAAGAAAGAAAGAAAGAAAGGGTGGGGGGGAGGGAGGGGGAAGGAAGGAAGATGGAACAAAGAAACAAAAAAAGCAAGAAACAAAGAAAGAAAGATGGATGGATAACTTTTCCAAAGTCATTAGTGCCAGTGAGAGAACTGTGAGCGAATACCCTAAGTCTTAGACTAGAGTGGCCAAACATATTGCAGTAGGATGCTGAGAAGTACAGAGACATACAGATCTTACTTTTCAGCTGAGGCTTTTTTTTTACATCTTTGAATACACTACATGCCTTGAATCATCTGAATGAAATAAGAAAGCAGATAAGCAGTTTTGTACATGAGAAACAAAACACCATCAGCTCGAATGGTCTGCTGTTTTTCTAGAGGAACACAGAGGTTGGTCAACAGTTTATAAAGTTTGAGAAAACAAAAAAGAATTCTTTTGTTTTTCTAAATGTGAAACCTGTAGAAAAAAAAATGTAGCTCGCCCTGGAATTTTGAGCTGCCTAACAAGAACTTCTCACCCCCATTGTTTACCTCTGGAAACTGGAATGCAGCACCCTTCCTTTTGAGTTTTTAACAAACAAAACAGAGACAGTTACTAAAGATTCCCAAATAAACATTAAGCAGACATAGCCATCATTATTTATGCTTGTCTGTCCCTTCTAATCAGCCCAGCAGACATCAACTAAATAAACCGAACACCTTGTAAGGAACACTGTTAACACAGATGCATTAGCTGATTGCAGTAGGATATCAGTTAATTGAAGGGGAGGATGGATATACTTAGATGAGTTTTGCACGTTGCTCAGGATTCTAATGCTGTGTGTTCTTTATTCAGTGTACTATGTGAAAACCTAGTGGGGTGAAGAATGAAGAAAATGTAAGAATTTATTTGCAAAGCAACCAAGAAATGGAGACTAAAGCTTGATATTGTTAACACTTTTGTAAAATAGTAGAAAATCCAACCAAAATGACAAAGTTCAACCCACCTCTATTTATACTCAAAATTAAGATGTGCCTGTGAAGGGTGATAATTTTGTGTAGGCATTATAGACTGCATTTTCCCCAATAAGACTCAGTAATTTCAAGGACATTTTCTTATTTTTGAATTTTTTTTATAAAAGTGTATTTGGTATGTCTTTAAATATATGGATTAAACAGGTTTTGTCTGCAAATGTCTCATATTACTTAGCTATGAGGTGCCATCTTCTAGCATTGAAATTCTAGTTATTGTGTACATTAAAGGAAAGGTAAAGTTAAGCTCTTCCTGAACACTCAGGTGGATAATTCTAGGCTAGAGGAGAATATCTGATGCTTTGGCTTTGATAAGCCAGAGAAAGAAGCAGGACTCAAATAATCAGAATAAGTTTGAGGCACATGTTAAGAAAATTCTGATTATTTTTCAGAAATTGAAGGCAGGAAGGGAGTTTTTGTGTGTGGGAGGACAGAGAAGAGAAGGTAAAATAAAACCAGGCAGAACAAATGACATGTGCTTGCAAAGAACAAGGAAGAAGGAAGTTAGAATGATTTTATTGCAGTTGTCTCATGCTGTTAGTTAGATCGTTTGTATTTTACAGAATAAGGGAAGCAGGTGAAGTGGGAATGTAGATAATTAGGAATCCTAAACATGGAAGGAAATCCAGGGTTCATCTATGAATGTCTCATGTGGTTATGTGGATTGATGCACTCTGTCTAGAATATAGAGCATAGATATGCGAACGTGATATATCTATAACATCATATCAATTACACATCAAGGAAATCATTGAATTGCTTTTGAAGTTGGCTGAATAGTGCTAGTGAAATAATACAGCACGAAAAATACCTACGTGTTTTTGTGTGAATTTACAATTTTTAAAAATTGAAAGAGCAATCTCAGAAAATGAAAATGTGTTTTATGCAATACTATCTTTAATGAGCCTATTTTACTTTTAGAAAGAGTGTAGTGTTTTTATAACTAAAACACTTTTATGTGTTTTTGGCAAAGCATTTAAAAATTCTAACAATATTTTGATGTAATAAATTAGTTGAACCTGGAATATGAAATGGTTTACAAATGAAATTAACAATCTTTGGACATCACAATATATTTAAAGGGTATACCATGTAATATTTTACTTTTCAGAGATTTTTAATATGTTCCTAACCTAACTAACAAAAAGCAAATCACATATTTCATATAAATGAGCATTTTTATAAATCAGCACTAGAATAACAAAATTCCAATCCTTTAATTACAAACTAAAGAATAATTTAAAATATAAAATTATGAAGTGATGAATCCTAAAGGTGATTTAACCAATAAACAATAAGATATGTTTCAAAAAGAACTATATTTCTTATACATTTAATTTTAGTGAAAATAATACAGCAGAATAGTATATCAAGAAGATAGAAAGGTTTCAAAACTGTGACTTATTTTATAGCAATAAGGAGGCACTTTCTTGAATTTATTGTATGAATCTCTACGTACTAGATCATCCAAGCCAGGTGTTTCTGAACTTAAGTACTGAGTCATGTATAAAATCTACTAGCATGGCAATGATATAATTCAGGCATTGCACTTATGCTTTAATATGTGTTTAGCTTTTACTTTCAATTAAAAATTATTTATGAGATTTATAATGAGAAAGACTGTATTTAAGATTTGCTCATAAATTGAGGGGCGTTAACAGGAACATTTTAGTGATATGAACTGCTTTTTCTTTAAAGCCAAGTGTTTATTATAAGTATCCCTGAGATTTCAAAGTGGTATGTGCTAAGAAAATATGTAATATATACAGCATCATTACTCATTAAAATGATGAACTATTTTCTGAGACCTTCTGAATCTTAATGTCAAGGTGGTAAATTATTTTGTCTTATGTGATGAGTTATATTTTTTATGAAGCAATAGTAATAAAAATTGTAACCAAGTATTTGCTGAGTATTTTGGGAAATGAAACACCATCAGTTATCAGCAAGTATTAGAGCACTTACTGTGGCGAGACTACGTCACATAGAAGCATCATTACGGCAATTGCATAAATTATTAACATTGTGATGTATAGATTACTTTCTTCCAGAATGTTAATGACATCCAATTAATTTCAGTGTGCCTACATCATTTTTGTGCCAATGATCATGGCTCTTTGGGATTTATTTTGTTCATAGTAAGACTTCAAGGGAATATTATCTTACATTTTATAATGAATATACAATAGCATTGTTTGGTGTATTTCCGCTGTTTTAATAAGTGGTTGTTATTTATTGGTTGTTCTACTTTGAATAGCTAATTGATACCTTCCATTTCATTTAGTACGAGTCCTAAGTGAAAGGGTAAAATGAAAGATGAAAGGCTTGATGACTGAATAATTTTGTGGGAAAGCAAAGTGCTTGGATTGAATTGCCTTGTGTTCAGTGTTGATGGATAATCTAACCACACTGTGTTCCATTTCTTACCTAAAAAAAGAATAAATGGTAGCCCACATTAAGGTCCCAATAACTCATGCACATATTATTGAAGTTATGTGAAATGAAGCACAGGAAGGGGAGAGTAGTAACCCTTAACTTCCAAAAGAAGTATCCCCCAAATGTATCTTTGAATGCTGAATGTAAAAAGGTCATAGGTATTGGATGCTAATTTGATAGCTAAAAATAAAGTTATAAATGCATGGAAAATTTGAGGAAATAACTGTATAAGACATCCATGTCAAATAGTACAGTAACAATGACATTCTATAACTGTTTATTTGGATAAAATAAGATGAGCAAGTTAAGAAAATATGCAGTCTCAAATAATTTGCATGTATAGAAAAGAAAAAATATGTAAACTTGAGACTTTAAATTAATAGAGAATACAAATTTAATTTCTTATGTATCAGTTTATAAAAATGTCTTTGTTCCTATGTATCAAATGTTTCTGTCTCAATTTTTTTCTTAGACATGATTGATGCAAGTCAAACTTTTCCATACATGAAGCTCAATTAAAGTTGCATAATTTTATTCCACCTGGAAAATATAAGTAGGACCACAAGGAAACAAAATTTTTTTTTTACTGATTTACAAAAAAATAAAATAGAATAAAATAATTTGATATTTTAAAAATATATTAAAAATGTGGAATATAAGCAGACATTGGCCTTCTTTTTAATATAGAACTTAAAACATTAAGATTGATTCAGTTAAATAATGTAGGGGAATTACACGTGTGACCTAAAGAACAAAGAAGACATAGTTATTGTTTGACCTCTAACTCAAATCTTGGCATTGAGCATCTGTGGATCCATAGGTGGTCCAATTTCTCATCTTTCAGCAGATATTATGTTACCTAATAAATACAGTCATGTTTCATTTCTTATATGGGAACATTTATAAAATACTACGTTACTAATATTACTCTTAATAGTAATGAGTTTCAGTCATATTACCTTAATAAAATTATTTAAATAGTCCTCAAAAGCACAACTAGTCATGCTTAAAGATCAAAGCATATAAAAACTCTAGAGAAAAAAAATCTGTTTTATAAGTCTTATCAGTGAGACTTTCTCAAATTAATCATTATTTGTCATCACTTTAAATATTTAACCTGCAGATTATGTAAAAAGCCTTAATTATGTATTTGTACCTTCATGTGTACATTTTGTGTTCCTAATTGAAGGTAGAATGACAGTCTGTTAATCATTCTCTATTAGTGAAATACTTTTACCTCTAAGACTTTAGCAACAGTCCGACGGTTATATTACTATTTATCTTACTGTTTGTTCCAGTTTTTCTCTGCTTTGGGGGAAATGGCAAGAGCTTGGCTAGGTTACCACCAGGAGAGTAGTTGTCTTGTTGATTGAATGAACATACAGTATTTAATAAACTTTTACCTTTCCTTCGTGTATGCATTTCATGGCAGTTGGAATAAGTGCATACATAGCCTTTCATTTTTCACAGTTGTGGGTAGTACACTGTATCCTATGCTTGTTCTAGTCTGTGACTTGTCTAGTCAGAGTAGAATTCCAGAGAGGCAGAAAGAACATGAATGAACTTACAACACCTTTGACCATTTCTAAAAGACTTTTTTCAAGTTGAAGGAAACTCTGACATGGTAAATCTTCCTGAACTTGGTAAATGAGACTTAGTTCAGAATATTGAGCTGAGTCTTATAGGTTGTGACTGTATCAGAAGTACCATAAATTTACTTAGATGAGCCATTCCTGGAAATTTGCCAGTGGAGAGGAATTAAAATACATCAACTTCCTATTTCAAACACGTTTTATCTGCGTCCCTTGGTGTGTTTTCTGTAAACATGTCCATGAAAAATTACCCCTTTATCCCATTTTCTACGGATACTAAATTATCTGAACATTGTCTTGTCAGAGTAATGACATGGTCCAAGGCTACCTTATTCATCAGTCTTCATTTTCACTATGGAATGTCTAATTTGAGGCTTCCTTCACATACAGGAAAAATGGACAAATGTTTGTTCTTGGAAGTTGGAGTTAAATATTTTTTTCTAAAGCTGCACTTCATTTTCCATATATATGCATATGAGGGTCCTCAATGGGATAAGTTTCTTATTTCCCTGAGTTGGAAACAAATGGGAGATATGTTGACTCAGAGCTTTGGAGACAAAAGTAACAGCATTTGATGTACATGCATGGATGACTTATAAGAAATTCCACACTGGCAATTCTTGAGCAAACTAGAAGTCCTTTAGTTCTTTCTCCTTTTATAGATGAACTACTTAGATCTGTGGTTTATTCTGCTTGTTTTTCCTTTTATTGTTTATTTTTTCTTTTCTTAAAAATACTTTTCTTTGGGATATTTTTGGGATAATAATATAATTAGATCATTTGTCCATTCCCTTTCCTCTCTCTAAACTTTCCTATACATGACCCCACCCCCCCCTTTACTCTCTTTCAAAATCATGGCTTCTTTTTTCATTACTTGATTATACATATATACATATATATGGGTGTGTGTGTAAACGTCTTTATTTTTCTTTAATTCATATTTATACTGTATTTTCACATACGAAGGGTTTAGACCACGATTTGAATGTGTAAGCAATATACCTATGATAATTAGGTCATATCTCATTACTGCAAACTCATACCTCATTAAGCAACTGTTCATTTCAGTTGTTTCATGTTCAAGTATGATTTTCAATGATTTGCTTTATATTTTCAGTAGTCTTTCAATATAGTCATTTATATTTTAAGATATGTAATTCATATAGAATAACAAAATATAAGTATTTTCTGCAATATATATTTATATTCATCAATCCTAACTGAAACCTCAGTGATAAAGTAGTTTGGCATCAACCATCATGTAAGAATTAATAAATAATCTGTATTTCTACAACCATATCTATATCTATATTATATAGTTTATTTTAAATTATATTGGAGAACATGACATTTCTTCCATCTTTTCACAAATTAGAGTAAATCATTTCTAAAACAAATTTTCTTTACATTTGTTAACCATACGATTAAAATACTCATCTAGCCCCCTTCTGAGATCATTGATGAAATATAAAATTACTTTTCCTCAGAATCCTAAGCCTTTGGCTCTCAAGGGAGATGCTGCTTAGTGATGCTGAAGTTCTGAGGAAGTTGAAGTAGAAGATTAAAATTAAAAAAGCTGGGGAATGTATTAGGACATAGATTTAGCGATAAAGTAACTAGCTTGTGCAAACAAGAAAAAAGAGTAGGAAGAAGGAGTAGGAAGTAAAAGGTCAGGGAGGGAGGAAGGACCAAGGAAAGTCAAGAGAAGAAATGTTTTCCTAAATTCAACAGTATCTCTTGAAAAATTATTGCAGATAAATTAATTGCTATATCTGGCTGGGATAACCATTTTCGTATAAACGTATTTCTGTAGATCAAAGTGCTTTCTCTCCTGGAATGTTTCAAAATAATTAATGTTCAGCACACTCAACATGATTTAGGTGGCTAACCTGCCCTTGTTAAACACGGTCTGCTGTTTCTGACCACTGACACTATCATCAGACTTTCCAAGCCACAGTTATTTAAATCAAAGGATTTTCACTGTGGAGTGTGGATTTTCATTGTGGACTGCTACAAGCTAGACCTAAGGGCTGGGAAGAGAGACTTCTCCAATCCTCATATATCATTGCAAAGAAAGAACTACACTGTCAGAATTGCTACCGAAGATACATCTCAGTCATTTGAACCTGGAAGCCTACATACTTAAATGTCTCCACTAAATTAAAAAGAATGTTACACATTTACCTTCCATAAAAAATGTTCAGGACATTAACACCCTCTTTTGATTTATCTTATTACTCGTTAGAAGATAACTGTCATTGTTTTGTAGACAGGATTTGATATCCATGAAGTGTTTTGTGGCAGACTTAATGTGTTGCTTCTAAATTGTGGAGTAATAGTTTTATGGTAAAGAGAAAGTTTAGGAACATTCAGGGAGCAATAAATAGAGAGAAATACATTTAAGATATTCCTTTTTGCTTACACTTTGTTAAAGGATTTGGGACATGAATTGAGTAAGCAAACATTTTTCCTTTTTTTGCTTCCAAATTTCAAGAAAAATTGAAAATAGAAAGTCAAACATAGACTCATCAACCTTAGTTGAGCAGCTCCATCTTGTAGTTGGGAGTAGAAGACTGCTTCTCATAAACCGTCTTCAACGTGGGCACAGCAGCTCCAGTTTTGTCAGTAGTTAGAGATTGACTAAGTGAAGCCTTTGTTTTGCTACAGGCAAGCAGAAAAAATTTACCTTGAACAATGCATCAAATTATTCTTAAAGTGAAATGAAAATTTGTACTATCAAAATTATTTTTAAGGGCTTTCTCTGATTTCAATCATTATTTCTATTATTCTTGCGAGAGAATCTTATTCAGTGAGTGAGCACCAAAATAAAGATGAGGAATCTCAACTCTTATACTTCCTAAGAAATGAACTGTGTGACACAGTATCCTCTCTGCCTCAATTTCCATATTGCAGAAATCTAGAATTGGGCTAAAGCTTTTAATAGCCTATCTAGGTTTAAAGATATCTTCCTATGCACTGCATAATTAAAAATAAATTGAGCAATGAAAGCAGGTGAGTTTACACATGTCTTTAATCCCAGCACTCAAGAGGAAGAAGAAGGCAGAGCTCTGATTTCAAAGCCAGCCTGCTAGTTCCTGTATAGCAAGGAACATAGAGAAATCCAGTCTCAAAAAATAAAATAAAATAGAATAAAATGAAATCAAGGAAAAAAGAAAAGAAATTAAATTAACTAAATAAAATAAAAATTAGGTAGTATAAATAAGATGCAGACATTCAGTACACTTAAAAACAATTTACTTTAAAATTATCATAATTTCAAAGATTATGGTTTCAATCCATATAAAGATTGTAGCTGACAATGTGGAATAGCAAGATGGAAATGTAGTGACTGGCACTGATAAAGAAAAAAACAATCTGTCATAAACACAATTGATTTTTATCATCTTGATTTTAAACTTTGTGTGCATTGTAATTTCAGACTGTACTTTGGAAACTAAACATAAAAGAACCTGATAGCTTGTTGCAGACATTTTCTTAAATTGGGCCAAATAGGACTTCCTGAATATTGAGAATCAAGCAAGTCTCATTGTTGGCATTATTCTTTTAAATGAAGAGTCTAAATATTATGTCTTCTAACTTTGCTCTCTTTTCTTAAAATTATAGCTTATACTCTTGAATGAAAACTATACAGACTGTAATTGGAGGAAAGAAATAGGTGATTATGTGTACTTTTACCAATAGTAAATAGTGAGTGTTGTAGAAAAAATAGTGTACAATAAAGGGTCATAGGACTCTAAAATTATTCTTATATTTTCCAATTTCTTTATGTACTTTATTCCTATGATGCATATTTCAAATATATGTTATATATTATACTATATGTTTTATGTCTGTTGTCCTCAGAACACTCTCTATGCAAATTTAACCAATACATTCATACTTAGATTGTTGTTGAAAATGTGCTCCTAGAAGCTAAATAAATATAAGAATACTATTCTACACATAGTATCTACTGTTCTTCCCTGAATATATTAATTTGATTTATTTTTCAGATATGTTTTCAATGAAATCTATACATGAATTACTGTTTAATGTCTAGACACATAAGAAAAAAAAGGTTAATTATGTAATGTCTTTATCTTGCTACAAACTCAGGATGCAAAGGGAAAACATACACCCTGATAGCAGGAGAAATATTATAGATATAGATACAAATTAGTATAACAGAAGAAATAAAGGAAAAGAAAGAGGATGGGAAGAAGGAAATAAGATTGCTTAACCCAGGTTCAGGCCAGAAGGACTTCAGAAGAGAGCAGCATGTGGACAGAACTGCACTTCTCTTCTGACTCATTCTTTAATACAAAAAGGTCTTTAAACTGCATGCTTCTCAACCGTCATCTTCTACACACACTATTTTCCAAGACAAATTTTGCTTGTCTTACCCATCTAAGTTAAATTCCTTTGGCATTTATTTAGTATCTAGCCTTAAAGAACTTCCTGGTTTAGTTATCTTGATTCTATATGAACGAGAACGTCACCTAGGTTAAATTGAATCTCATCGTAATTTGAGACCTGAAATGGACAGGGACATTGTGCAGTGCCATGCAATTAATCTGAGTTCCTCAAGCCTCTCAGTGGATTTATGCTTTTGTGTTTTTTCTCTACTTTTTTCCTTTTCTTTGACTGAACAATTCTTATTCCAGTATTAGCATCCATAAATATTTCTTTCAAAGAATTTATGGGACACATTATGAATAAAATTGTAATCTCTCCCCTCCCCTTATCACATTTTGTGTGTATCTCTGTCAAGAAATATTTAGTGAGAGCCAGTTTTGTAGCTAGCAATACCCCAAGAACAAAGAATCATTTCAGCTCTAAAACTAGGTTGTTTTATGCCAGAATACAGAGCATAGACTATCTGGTTATTTATGGCCAGTGCCCACTCTGTGAGTCCTGTACCTTCACTGTACTAGCTTGTAAAGTATTATGCACGTCACTCATGTTTAACACATAAAGGAATGCCATGTACTCTCAGGTGTTGTGTGCATATCCTTTCCTTGAAGCTATACGGTTTCACATATCTGTCAAATTCTTTGGTATAAAAGAAGCTTAGCTGTATGTTCCCAGGAATGTGTCAGTCCATTCTGTGAGTTCTTCAGGAACAGAGGTGTACACTGAGAAAGCAACTTAGTAAAGGCATTAACAAAATCAAGTGAAGCAGAATTTTTGTTTGGTTGTTATATTGAGATAAGCAATAGGTATCAGGATTGAGAAGGAGGTGGTTCAATTTCTGAGACATCTCTGCCTGTGAAGAAGAGAGAGTATGGGGAGGGTTGAAGAAAATCAAGGAAGAAGGAAAACGTGGAGCTGGAAACTCCATTTGAAATGCATGATTTTAACATATACCAGCTTTTCCACATTGGTTCAGAACAAAGTATAAACTTTCCCTCTGGTTTTAAGTAATGCTAACATTTAGGATTATGGACTCTGCAGTCAAACCTACTCTTGATGATTCTTTCTTTCCAGTATGGAAGAGCTGAGTAATTAGATATCTGGCTTGTGGTATATATCGCTGGACAAACACATACACTTTTGCCTAAAGAGATAAACACTGTTGAGTACTTCAGAGGCACTGCTCTCTGAATTATGTGTTAATTAATGTAATCATCACCTCAATCTTTCTCAATTTTCCACATGAGGAAACTGAGGCTTGTAACTACTCCTTTTGCCTGGTTACCCAGGTGGGCAGACCAGATTCTGCTCAAGTTGCTATTTCATATACATTTTCCATGTAGATGGTTTTGCTAATGGCAACTCTTTCTACAAAAGACCTGTTGTGTTACAGGTGTTTTGTTGAAAATTATATAGCACAGAAGGGTAACAAAGTGATAGTTTTGCTTTCTTCTTGGTACAAACAGTACTTCCTATGAGTTGAATGATTTCTCTAGGAAATAACAGACATTTTCTCCCACTTTATTGTATTCCCACTTTTCTAAGTATCACATGCAATCTACACAGATTCACAGAACATGTATTCCTTTAACTACATATGTCAGATAGAAGACTTAAGTCTACATAAATGATATCAAGTAGTTTGAAAAATAACAGGAGTCCAGATTTTCACATGCTACCTTCTCCCTTTGTCTACTTTTCAAGTCTTTCTTGTGTAAAACAGAGTTCAAACACAAAAAATGCTTCCTTCCAGCTCTAAACACAGGAGTCTGAGCCTGGACAAGTAAAGTCCTAGGACGAAAGGTTATACACATTTCAATAGAACAATTCACTTAGACAAATACAGAATAACTTAATTTTTAAGATAATCAGGTCTGCATTACTGGAAATGCTCAGAGAAAATTCTTGGCAAAGGTGATTCAGAAGGACAGCTGTGTAGGACTTACATAGTATACTAGGTATTAAAGATAGTGCCTGACCTTGAGTTTCTTATTACACTTCTAAAGTTAAGTTTCTATTTAGTCACAAAAAACTTAAGAAAGAACTTACAGAGCCCACAAGATAGTTCAACTGGTAAAGTTAAGGGCAGTAGCTTCCAAGTCTGATGTCTTGAGTTTAATCCCCGAGACCCACATTGAAAAAAGGATAAAGCAAATTGTTCTCTGCTTTCTATATGTGCACTGTGGCACACCATGAACACACACACCAGTAAGTAAATACAATTTAATTTTTTTAACTCAAAGAGCAACAACAGCAACTAGCAGAATTAGGTCTTTTGGCTGCTGCTTATAATCCCAGTTGGGAAGGTGAGACTGCAGGATTGTAGTGAGTTCTAGGACTGCATGCAGCACACAGTAAGACCCTATTTTAAACAAAAATAAAGAAAGGCAGAGAAAGATAAATAATAGATGAATGATAGGAAATAGATAGATAGATAGATAGATAGATAGATAGGGAATCTAGCTCAGGTTATAGTCAGGTTTTTCAATCTGGGGAAGCAAAACAAAACAAAACATCTCCATGTGTACTGAAACCAAGGTTCCAAATTACTCTGTGAATTCTGGCAGCAAAGCAATAGGAAAATCAACCCAAACACCTGCTGTGTGTTTATGTAAATCGAGTTCAGGCAGGATTATTTTTCCAGGATTTCCCAGGTAACTGTGGCTCAGTAATTCCAGCTTTGTAGTAACTACTATACATCTGATTGGATCTTCTCAAGACCTAGCCTTCATGTACTTATTAAAAGTCCTGTTTTCTCTGCCTCAAAATGTTCATATCTGAATCTCTACTGCTCTGCCTTTACCTCACTGTTGTAGCAAACATCCTGCAGAGTAATTTTCAAACATTTTGAGCTGGATACATGGTAAATGGTACATCCTGAATTGATTGCTTTGTTTCTAGAAGAGACCTGCAAGGCCCACATTAGCCATGCGTTCTCCATTAAAAAATATCCATCCATGGTTTAAATGAGAAGCTACAATAAAATATTGAGATGGCTTTATTTGTAATTTGGTTAACATTTATGGAAAATTGTAGTATGCCCTAGGTTGTGTGATAATAGAAGCCACTTGTAGCATGTCTTCCAGATAAAAGGGGAAGTCCTTATAATTAAAATGTCTTTGCAAAGCTATCATAATTTTATTATAGAAATTAAGAGTTTGATTTTTTTTCTTACTCTGCCACCAGTAGTTTATGTGCAGTGGCTAAAGTTTGTGGGCTCAGGTTGGTCATCGAATATATTCTATGCTTCAGGAATGGGCCAACTGATTGTTGAGTTTATTTATGTGTTTATTTCTTGTGTGCAGATTTTCTTTTTTAAATTCTGAGCTTCTATTCCAATTCATCCCTATACTTGACAAAGAGATCATTAAAAGGTAGACAATAGAGGTTTCAATCTTCTGAAAAATCTCTGAAAGCTGTGGCCTAGTATTTCTTCTATCTCTGAAAAGTAATTATTATTTTCCTAGTGTAGATCAACTAAACAGACTTCTAATGAGCAGAAGGCTCCTTCAAAGAGTGAGGTCATCAAGACTATTATAATGCCTAAACTATTTTATATAATTGCCCTTTACAACACAAACAAATTATCTCTGAAACTCAGTTCCACTTTACAGATCTTATTTTGCTCATAAAACCACCAGCCTCACCCACATCATCCCACAGCCGAAGCTGCATATTTAACTTGACCTATAATTACTTAGGCAGAGCCAGCTCCACTCTACCCCAGTTGTGCCACACCCAGTGGAGTTAGACACACACTTGGCAACATGAATGCATATTCATCTTCAAAGTAACTAATTTCAAAATATATCTCTTGGCCCCCTGTTTGCTTCTTTATTGAATGGGCACTTTCAGTCTTAGAGATATATCTTGATTGTGTTTTTGATGAGTAAATAAATACATGGTGTTACTAAGAGTCATGCGATAAGTCTTTGCTGACCACAGAAAAAAAATGATAGGACTGAGGGAGTAAGATATATAGAAGCAAATTCTGTAGCATTTGTAGGGAAAGGACATGAGGCATAGATTAAATGCACAATAAATTTACCAGTAAGTGTGTGCATAGTAGAGACAAAATTCATAACAACAAAGGATTTTAGGAGACAGGAGAGATTATTCAAGAAACTCCAGGTTTAGCAGAAGTTGTAAGTTAGGGAAAAATGAAAAGTATTCAAAGATGGACTTAAGACACAGCAGGAGCACGGTTGGGAAGAGAAGGCAATTGCTGTGAGACTGCAGAGAGTGTTATGTGGAAAGCTGTCTAGGTAGAGGTGTTAGAATCCACCTCTTGTACCCCTTAACTGAAAAACTTGCCTCCTAGTGTGAAAAAGATTGCGTATAGGTGTCAAATAAAAGACTACATTTTTCAGAATTTATGCAGTAATAATTTTTATGAACTGGAATAATTAACAGTTCAAGAAAAAGACAAACACCAAATGTTTACACTGAATGCATGCAATGCAGGAAAGATGGTGGCCCCAGGGACAGCAGAGCAGTGTGTGGAAAAGGGTAAATGTGGCATCAACTTCACTGTCCGCGGATATATTAGTACTCCAAGCAGGCCAAGGTCACAATCTCTAGTGTTTTTCCTTTTCCTTCTCAACTTAGTCCAGGTTCTTTTGTGTCCAGTGTGTGCTTGAGGGTAGAAGTTTATTAGTTCCATTGTAATATATATCAATTTTGCCTTGAAAAACATTGCTCTCGTATATTGAGTTACTTTCTAGCTAAGAACTATACAACTAAATAATGTCTATAGTCTGATGAATCATTTCTTTCTGAAAAATATAAATAAAACTTGAAATTTACTGGCAAATTGTATTCTTTGAATATCAATGTATTTCCTTTTCTGTCTTTATATTCTTTTATTTTTTCTTTCTTCTTCCTTCCTTCTTTCCTTCCTTCCTTCCTTTTTTCTTTGTTGTTGTTTTTATTTTTTTTGTTTTTGTTTTTTTTTTTTTTTGTTTTTGAGACAGGGTTCCTCTGTGTGGCCCTGGCTTTCTGAGAACTTGCTCTGTAGACCAGACATGCCTCAACTAAGATATGTCCTCTGCGTATCCACCACGTGTCAATTTTTTTTTTCTTGTTCTACAAGCAAGCCTGTTTAATGAGCAGTAAAAGAACAATGGCAGGAGCTGTATGCTCTGATGGGAGGTGTAGATTTGTGGCAAACACACAATATCACCTGGCCCAAGTAGCTTCTAGAATTAATTAAGGAAGAACAAAACAAAACAAATCTACTCTTTTACTTTCCATGGTTTCTCCTCAATTTAGGTGGCCACTATTGAGGTCTAATTACTACATTTCCCCCCTTTTACTTATCTTTTCTTATGTGTGTTTGGTTTTTTTTTTCTTCTTGTTTTCTTAAGATAAGAGTTTGTCTCTGATTACTATATGTAGCTCAGTAGGTGACTTGGAAAAGAAAACAAAACAGAAATTCTCCATGATAACTACTCTGGATGAAATTTGAAAGTTAAAGAGCTTTCAAAACATATCCCGGCCTGCTGTATTTCATAACAGAAAGCCAAATATTTAATGAGTTACATTGTCTAATGGAGACATTTTTCCACCACACAAGCCTCCCATTTTTCGTGATAATGATATGAACTAGTGGAAGCTATCCTGGGACATAACTAACTAGAAACTACCACTTATGTGTTGGCTAAGTGAAAAGACTCATCTTTCCCTCAAGCTAATTTCAGGGAACTAACCAACATCCAGGAGTGTCAAAGCAAATTTCAGCATTTACAGTAGGATTTTAGAACCTATGCTTGACATGATAGCCTCCCTCAGGCTTTTTCGTGGTTTGGCCATGTTTTTTTAATGTAACCACCATTCAAGAAATCCCAGAGTGTCTGCTAAATGGTGCTTTAAGAGGCAAAACTGAAGTAAGGGAGGTGAGTGGGAAGAAATTATAATTGCTGAAAAGGAAAGAAAAAAAGGCCATGTCTTACTTGGTCCCAATTTCTTCCATAGTTACTCTTTGTAAACTGAGTAAGGCGCATAGGTTAACATCACTCCAGGTAGTGTCAATCCCAAAAATGAGGGGAGAAAGGCCACCAACCCACATCATCATGTCCAAACTAATTAAAGGAAGAAAATTAGTTAAAGCAAACTTTTTTATTTGTGTATACGGGCTGCCTCTCCCTAATGATGGGAAAGGTCAGCATTGGGTGTATATAGATAAAGAGGTAAGAGGGTTCCTGAATGGGGAATTTGGCAGGCAAAATAGGTAGGGTTTTAGGAGCAGAACATAATAAAGTGCTCAAAACAACAGGTGGTCACAACAGGTGGTCATAATAACTTTTTTGAAACAAAAGTAGATTTGCAAGATGTTTTATTATAAGATGGCTTTAGAGCCTAAAGTGGAGGCAGAGTGGTTCTTAAGTAGCTATATTGCAATTCTTTGACATATGAGGTCATATGACTCTTGAGCTGCTAGCCAGCATGACTGCCCAGATTCAGTGAGTTCTAGTTTAGGTAATGAGAGGAAGAAAGGAGAGAGAGAGAGAGAGAGAGAGAGAGAGAGACAGAGAGAGACAGAGAGAGAGAGAAAGAGAGGGAGATTGGTGTCTTAAGAATGGGGAGATATAAAGGGAAAGAGGGATAAAATTCAAGTCTCATTGAACAATAATAATGTCAAATCATCCTACCTCCACCCCACTCCCCAGCTCCAAATGCAAGTTGCTTTATAAAGGCCTTAAAAAAGAATATAAGGATATACCATTCTAGAAAGGTCTAAAACTAAGTAATGGTACAAAATCCAATATCTCCACAGGCATTGGCATCCATTTGTTCCTTTATCACTAATGTAGTATGGGCCTTTGCTTGGCAAAGTAAACTATTGTGCAAGATTGATTTCACTCACCCAGAGAATTCTGGAATGTGCCAGTGTTTCCCTTCACATTAGGAAGACTTACTAAAGGCTCAAATGACAGGGAGCAATACTCCCTGAAGATGTTTCCTGTGCCCATTTATTTTATGCTTTAAGGTGATTCTGTTTGAGAGAGAGAGAGAGAGAGAGAGAGAGAGAGAGAGAGAGAGAGAGAGAGAGAGAATAGAGTTATTTTCCTTGATTTTATGTGTTATTAGGGAGAATACAGAGTTATTTTCCTTGATTTTATGTGTTAATTTATTAGTTCAAACACTAACACTAAGGTAGTTATTTATTCAGTCATCATTTACTCATTTACCTTTAGTTCATGAGCACATTCTTCTTTGGTTAGTACTTAGAACTGGCTCACTTATTATGTTGAAATTGTAGGGAAAATGTCCTTTGTTCTGAAAGTGTAATTATTGGAGAATTTGTCAGTGTTTACTCCTCCTTAAACTGGCCCTTTCCACCAAAACCTCATCCTGGGAGTTAGTCCAGGTAAGAATGTGGAAGTTCGCCAGGCTGTCTCCTGTCTTTAACCCCCCCATACCCCCTGCAGGTTTCCTCATTATGTTCTTCTATCCCCTGGGTCCTAGTAAATTCCTATCTCCTCAGGTGAGCATTTGTCTTCCTTTGAAAGAATTTGCAGCTTTCATTATGTAGTTATTTATAAATGCCTGCTGTCACTTGAAAATGAGAATTTCTCTAGTTAAAAACAGCAATTCAAATTAGAGTGGGTTTTAAAACAAGTCTCCAGAACTGAATCTCACAAATCAACAACTGATTTGTTCAAACCGAAAGATGTTTCATATCTACTTTGCACATAAATAATTTATTTTTAGGAGCCAACAAGTGCAGTAGTATGGAAAATCATTGGTTGCCACTGACAGGATAGCCTAATTTTAATCTCATTCCTGCCAGGATTTTAGAACAAAAGTCAGTATTAAATGATAGTAAAACATTATTATCTTCTTGATCTCCAAGATCAATAACTGAAAACTGTTTGGTTTCCACTAAAAACAGTCTTTAGTTCTCATGGAAACAAGTAGATGACTAGTAAACTAAGCCTTTACAAATTTTGGTTTCACAAATAACAGCAGGTCATTGGAATCTATGCTGTGCTTATTTGTCAACAGTTGTTTACATTGAAATATATTATTATTTCACCGAGCAAAGGTGGCACACAGTTAATCCCAGCACTTGAAAGGCAGAGGCCTGCAGATCTCTGAGTTCAAGACTAGCCTGCTCTACTGAGCAAGTTCTAGGACATACAGCGCTACAGAAAACCCCTGTCTCCAAAACAAACAAACAGTATGATTATTTTAAGAAAATGGTCAATTATAACATTAAAGAACTTTGATCTATACTAAAAACACAGATCAATAAATAAGCAGGCATGTATGATAGCTGAATGCTTTCTGTCCATGAAGTTGTAAAAAAACATCCTAGTTATATTTCTGCCTCCCCTCTTATTTGCAAATCAAAGATAGGGTCTATTTAAGTCGTGTTAGGTTGTTTTCTCGGTTTTCTTTGTGTGATCCTTTTTATATTATTATTATAATCTTTATGAAAATTACACTTAAGTGTCTCTCTCTTTTTTTTCTTCTATCCTACTGACATTTTCTGACAGATAATTTGTCTTATTCCTTCCCGAGAATTGTGCCCTGATTCGTTTGGAAGTCAGGGCAGCTCTGGCTGTATTAATCAATGAAGATTTATTAACTAACCTTCAGAAGGCAAAATAAAATATTAATCCCTTTAACTTTTCCCTCCTTTCCCTCGCTCCTTTCCTCCCAGCCCGTGAGACAAATTTGATGTTGTTCAGTAGGTTTTATAATGTGGGAGTTGATTAGGAACTTTGTTCAAGTGCTCATTGTCAAAGACTACTGTTCTCAGAAATGGTAGGACTTCTACTGCAGAATCACATGATTCCTGTCTGTGCCTTTTTATTTTTTGGTAGGCACTAAAGGTTTTATACAAACCTGCATTGTGCTGCACAGGTTCCTAGCTTTTTAGTCATATGGATCTTTGACAGCTTCTCATATCAAGACATTTCACATTTATTCATCATCATTATTAAATGTTTTTAAGGGCTTGAGAGATGGCACAGCAGTTAAGTGTTCTTGTTCTTGCAGAGGGCTCTAGTTCAATTCTCAGCATTCACACAGCTGCTCACAATCATCAATAACTAGTTCTGAGGGATCCAACATCCCCTTCTGACCCGCGCAGCCACCAGGCATGCACTTGGTACACAGACTTTCATGAAAAATTTCAATACACTCATTCATACAAATTAAAATAAAATAAAATAATAAATATATCTAAAATACATAAATATTTTTTAAGAAATACAGTTGCTGCTTTCTGTGTAGGTCATTTTGAAATGGAATACATTTGTCAGTTTCCCATGGTGGGATGTGCAGCATATGTAGTTGTGTTAGAATGTATACTGATCTTTACATCAACCTAAACCTTTCCAGCTGGTCTTTTTCTCTAGTACTCTGAATTTCCACTATTATTTGTCATATTTTATTAAAATGCCATAGTGAACTGAAATTATATCTATGACCAAAATGGTAGAGGGGTATTCCATAGGAGTTGGACTTCCTAGGATTCCTGGGTGTGGAGGGATAACAGTAGTTTTAAGTGACTATGAGACTGAAACACCTATCATATCATATGGCAGTTCACAAATGCTTTTGCCTCATTTCTAATACATTTGCTGCTTTTATCTTAAGAGCATCTTTAACAAAATGCATCAAAATCTTACAGGCTTCATGTGAATGACTGTTGAAATTTATTTACTCTTTTTGGTAAATAATAAAACTTGGCATTTATTGAAATAAAGACACTATTTCCTAAGTCAATCAGGTCTCATTTCTTTTCAGGATTGCTAGTTTTTGATCTTAGCTTGGTGTCCTGAACAGATGACCTGGAAAACAGATTTCACTTTCCCAGTCCTTATTTTCTTCAGAGGGATAATTATAATAAGTCATTAATTATTTACTAAGTAGTTCTCTACACTAAAATTTTATTTAAGAATTATTTTAAAGTCAGGCTATGTGATCCAAGCACTTGAAAGGCAGAGAAAGGAGCCTAGCTTAGAATTCAGAGGAAGACTCTGTCTTCCAGAATCATGGAACAAATGAACAACCAATCAAGAATCATGTCTGCCTTTAACTAGAAATTTCACTCTGCAGTTGGTAGGCCATAGTGCCATGCTATTAGAGGGTAAACAGTTTGTGTGGTGTGCGTGTGTGCATATGTATGTGTGTGCGTATGTGTATGTGTATAGTAATGTTTGTGTATGCATGCATGTATGCATGTATGCATGAGTATATTCAAGCATGCCTGTATGCATGTGCATATGTGTGCATACATGAGTGTTTGTGTGCAAGTCCCTACTGAATTATGTTAACTTGGATGAGTTACCAAAACTTTTTGAGCTGAGACTTGCTCACTTGCAAAAAAAATATACATAATGGGATTACAACACTTAAAAAGTTGTTGTGGGGCTTAAAAACACCTATCACATTACTTGGAAATATTTGGCAGTTAATGAGTGTGTTTTTTTCCCTTCATAATGTGATATACTTCATTTATCTTAACAATATGTGTAGCAAAAATACATCAAGAATTAATATACTATGGGTGTGAGCTGAACATGCAATATATTTCCCCTCTTTGATAAATTATAAAATCTCATTGTTCATTGAAGTTAAATAAAGGACTTAGAATGAAAATTCATACTTGAATAGAGAGGGAGAAATTAATTATTATCTCTAATAATAAACTATTTCATTTTTAAACAAAGTCGCAAAGAAACCATTTCTAATAACAATTGGCATGGGTGATGAAAGATTGTCATCAGATAACAGAGCAAGTGATCCCTTAAAAATTATCTTGAAACTACCTATTATTGAAGCTGAACCTGAGACTGATAATTTGTTTAACCTGTTTCCCAAATAAGAAATTGATAGAGATGAGACTAGACAATGGAATGGTCAATATTACACATTTCAGTAACGGTTAATTATCTGAACCATATTTTACAAACGGCTTGCTTTTTGCATTATAATCTGATAATTGAAAATGTATTCTCTTCCAATCACAGCAGGGATTCTTCTCACTCCTAAATATCATTCTTCCACATGCTAATATGACAGGCAATATCACGGGACCAGGAATTACTGTCATTGCTTTATTGCCTGACTACTGGCATTAGTTACTGTTTCACTTTCAGGTGTTAGGTTTGCAGTTAGCATTAGAGGCTGTTGAAATCAGGTCTTATGCATACATAGAGTGAATTACTTTCTTCAATAGTGAGTTGATCAATTTCTTCAGTAATATGTGCACACTCCATGTAGATTATACAGTCTATTAATCTCTATCTAGTTTTCTTTCACAACCTTCAAACTAATGTTTATTTTCCTATCTGATGGTAAAATAATCACTGGTCCCTGGGCAGTGATGGTACATGTATTTAATCCCAGCACTCAGGAGGCAGAGGCAGGCAGATCTCTGTGAGTTCGAGGCCAGCCTGGCCTATATAATGAGTTCCAGGACAGCCAGAGTTACAAAAGAGACACCCAGTCTCAAAAAAAAACAGAACAAAACAAAACAACAACAAAATCCACATGTCCATTCTATGATGACATTGTTATAATATATATATATATAATATATATATTATAAATATATATATAATATAATATAATACAGTCTCCACAACTGTACTCTAGTCTTCTCCCTTTCTAGAAGGATGTTAGTACTCTTGAAGGAAGAGAAATGTCCTAATTTCTTTGTCTCTTAAACTTTCTTGTTGCAAAACATTCCAGGACTTCAGTAATGATGACATAAGTCCCACACTAAACAATGTCAGCCATTAGATAATAATATTTAAAGTAAAACTTGCTGGTAACAAAACATACATTTTCCCACATATAAGACTAATAGTTCAAGGCCTTAATAATCCATAACTCATTAGGTCATTATTAAAACTAAGATGTTATATGTAATCTGTATTATTTTTCTAAAAAGATTTAGTTGTTAGGGAAGGCCATAATATTTCTTGCCATGCTTAATATAATTTAGCCCAGACAATGATATGGACAGGAAAAGAAATGTTGCACCTCAACATTTGTATTCTGTTTACTCATATGTGAGAAAACAAGGCTTGCAATGAAAATAAAATATCATGTCACATTCAGAAACAAATGATTTATTTGGTGATGAGTTAGTAAAAAAAAAATAATCTCTAGTACTTGTGCTTGAAGTTGTGTTATTTTTACTTACCTGAAAGTCTTGAAGTTTTAAACAATTTTCAAAATTCAAAATATTTGAATAAACTTTTGTTAATTTTTGTAGACTAAACATAAATATATGTATATATATTAAAATATGAATTTATCCACATTATATACACCTCATTGTTTTTAGTCATAAGAAATTAAAAACAAAATAGAGCTTTCTCCTTACTTCACTGTCTTTACTGTTTGTAGATTATTATTAATCCCTTATCAATTACAAAGGTCAATATTTTATTTATGAGGCATTTCAAAATGACCAAATAGTGTTATATTATTTGAAGGCTTGATTAAACTTATTGACAGAAGATTATTGTTGGGAAATATATTTTTTATTTGAATGTCCAGACTTATAATAGACTTAGTTGCAAGGGGAATGAATTCGATAGGTAACACAATAGGATTTGAAGTGAATGAAAAATATCACATTTGTTATAATATTGTTTCTCTCACATTGAGCTATGCAGTGCCTACCAGCCCAAGGTCAAAGCAAATATTTTAGTTGAAATCCAATCAATTTTAGACAATAAAAAGCCCATATTCTATCAGTGAATAGAATATAACCTCTTTAAAGTATCCTTTAAGTTAATAGGACATATCAATTTATGTATTTAAATATAGTATCCAAGAATAATAAAAATTTATTGTTCACCTCCATATGAACTTTGCTTTTGAATGTGAAGTCATATGCCAGTGTTGGTTGGTTGATAGGAGCATCCTTTATTACATTTTGGCTTTTGTTCTAGAGGGAAGGTCAACTTCATTTATTTTAATCTAATTTTGGGATAGAATTCATACACCTTACACATTAGAATATCTTCATCTTGCTGGGCAGATTGTATTCCATGTCTATTGGTATATAGACTATATTGGAAAGGACTGCTATGAGTAGGGGAAAGGTCAAGTAATCTATACTAATACCTGGAGGCTGTACTAATGTACTCTTGAAAAATTACTAAAAATGGTTTTACATGTACCCAACCATAAAAACTGAGACTGGAGAGATGGCCAAAAGCACTTACAGCTTTTACAAAAGAACCAGATTTGGTTCCCATCACCCACATGGCAGCCTACAAACATGTGTAACTCCAGATCCAGAGGATCTAATATCCTTTTCTGACCACCACTGGCACCTCTGTGTACATGATACACATGCATGCAGGCAAAACTTATATATAATCTTGAAAATTGATAACTATGTGACATGCTTCAAATATTAATTAGTTCAGCAGAGCCTCTTTATTAGATGTGCATATTTCAAAACCTGTCATACATGAAAATAGACACAATATCAATTTATAATTTGAAAATTATTTATATAAAGAAAGAGAGGAGAATTGTTGGGGCAGTGGCACAAAGTAACAGGAAGAAGGAGGTCATTCTGCAGTACTTTTCTTTCATTTGTGTGTTTCTTCCTATCTTCATTCTCAGACAGAGGTATCACCATTGTCTCCAGGCTGGCCTCTGACTCCAGATCCTCCTGTCTTAGACTCAAGGCAAATGCTAAATTTTTAAGTGTGAACTACGATGCTGCCCAACCTCCTTGAAGAAATTTCACAAACATATTTAGCAAACTTTCTTCTTAAACTTAGCTCCTAGTTTCCCTCACCTCTCTCTCTCACTCCACTTTTGCTGGCTGTTCTACCTGTGACCCGATGTTTCATATTAAGAATCTTGACCACCCCCTACTTCTCTCCCAGAACGAAGACTTGGGGTGCTACCCGGCTATGACACTGAGGCTTGGGTTCATCTGCAGATCACAGCAATCATGTCTTTCCCAGATCCAAGTTTGACATACTGTTTCACAACCCAAAACCCTGAAAGTCATAATAGGACCAGCCACATCATATATAAAATACCTTGTGGTATTTCAGAGTTAGTAGGTTTTCTTTTCAGCTACTTGACTGATGTTGGTGTATCTAGCAGTAAGACACAATGTGTAAGTTTCTCCTTTAATTATTTCTTATGCCTTCCTTCACTTCTCCAAGACCTGAGTAACACCTGACTCTGCTTCTCATAGTACTGGGAGAAGTTAAGGCATATTTGAAGTGGAATATATACATTTTGTGTTCTGGAGTTTAGAGGTGATTAAATAAAATAATTTCAGTGTTTTTTAAACATTAAACATTACAATTGGAATCTTAAAGATTCATAAAATATTCTCTCTTCAAAATTCAGCCTTTAATTTATAAGGAAGAATTTGACAACTGGCCTCTTGCTTCTTGGTATTAAGCAGGAAAGGACCTGCAAGGAGCTTTGGTGACTTGACTTTAGTCTTTACTCTTTTATAACATATCAAATCAAAGTTACAAATAAAAAAATTTGGAAAAATAGTCAAATATTTAAGTTTTTATACACATAACTGTCTGCATATATGCATGCATACATACATAGGAATGTATTTTCATTTTTAATCTAATCTAAAAATTTTGTCTATAATAATAATTATTAATTATCATTATTATTGAGATAGAATCTCACTATCTGGCCCTGGATGGATTAAAAATCACTTTGTAGGACAAACTGAGTTTGAACTCAAAGAGATCCACCTGCCTCTGCCTCCCAAGTGCTGGGATTAAAGTCCTGTGCCACCACACCTAGCACAGTATTATTTTAAACTGTATGTACTACAAGCCAAATAATGTCTGAACAGAGATGAAATTCAGTTCTCAAGAACTTAAGAGGAACATTTTATTGCAAAGTTAGTGCATGAGTTAACATTTAACTTTCAACTCAACTATCGCTTCCTCAGTAAAGAGTTGACATTAATTTGTAGGGTGTAAAGCAACAAACAAAAAGCAGCAGCAGCAACAGGAACCCACCTGTTTGTTTTTACTGTTTGAAATCCTAAATCCTCACTGAATCTGTATTTTCAAAAATGAAAAGAAAACAAACATTACCAGGATTGACCCTAAAAACTGAAATAATAAATATTTGTATTCAGAATTACAGTACATAATTCTGGATAAATTTATTTTTCATTAAATTGCATTGGATATAGTGTTTGAAGTATTAACCCCGAAAATGTTAACATATATTTGTGTCTAAATGTACATGCTTTAGTACAAATCAAATTGCCATGATCAGTATGCATTTCTTGTAGATAGGAAACATAAGTGACATTTTGAAATATTTTAATTGCATGTTCAGAAGTGCTTGTGGATATGCCAAAGTCAGAATGGTTCCTGAAACTAATTAACGTGGATTCATTCATCAAGAGCACTAGAGCTGTTATAAATACTAATAATAGCATTGTAACAGTACGTTTCTGTTTGTCTGTTGATACTTAATACTGTCATAGTGCTTCCAAATCACTGAGTTGAAGACATCTTGGTATGGCTTTCACAACAAATGGCCCAGACATTCTGTACTGAGGCTTATCTTTCACTGATGTCCAGATTGCTGATGTTCTTGATTTGAGTAAAAATAAATATGGTCATTATTTACAAAGTTGTAAAATTGAAGGAACCAGTAAAGTACCTTCTAAGTACTACTGTATTGGCAGTAACCTGCAAAATACTAAAGAAATGCCATTAACATCAATTTAATATAGGTAACACAAAATGAGCTAAGGATATGGGATAGCCTATATGGGTTAATATTAATATAAAATCCTGACATATATTTGACACTATATTAAAACAAATGATTCCAAGTTACAGTATATAATAACAGCATAGGGCTTCATTTGTCATTTCTCAGATTTCCATAGATTTGGGAATCTATGCCATGGAATATATGTTTTGTGAGGAATGAAAATATGTAGAAAAGCAGTGCCTTTAAGAACTCTAAATTTGTTCATGAAATGGCCATGCCCTAGTAACTGCTTGTAAGCCATTTAACTTCTCTGATCTTCAATTTTGTTATATATGGATATTTGAGAAGTGGACACACTCATGCTATGGATCCCTTAGGGTGGCTCTAAACCTGATTGTGAGATTAGTAATATAGGAGGAACAGTGATGCAAAAGAGGTAGTGCAACAACAGAAGTATTTTGTGGTTCAAAAATGTAGCCATAAGTCTACTGATACGTAATTCTATAAATTCAAATTGGATTTCCATGATTCATCTCTAACGGGAAAGAGTTGGTTTCCTTCTGCAACAGGAACACTTCCTGGCCAAATATAATGAAGATGACTGGGACAACAAGACAATTCAAGTAGAAATGTAGCAAAGGCAAGTTTTATCAAGACCATGTTAGAGGCACAGAAAAACATAAGAAGTACAAAAAGAAATGTGTCTTAAATATGAGCTGCTCTTGTCTATGGCAGCACATGGCAAGATTTGCATTAACAATAAATGAAAGAAGGGGCATAGTTTGTGTTTGATTTTACATGCAGTCTTGTCTAGAAACTTCATTTGTCTCTTTTTTTGAGCCTCAAGCTGAGCTAATTATACACTGAGTGGTGGGTTTCTTTTCAGAAAATGCAGTATATCACGATGTCCAGTGTTGCAGCAAATGTTATTCTACGATAGATGGATTCTAAAATAGGACTTAGACTTCAGATATTTTAACAACTACTAAAATGGAAAGAGCATACATTAGGACCCAAATTTTTTGGGTTTTAGTAACGTTTGTCTACAAGGCTAACTCTATAACTTTGGAAAATTTTTTTAGCCCTTAAGCGTATTTTTTCCATTGGAGAAAAATTAAAGAAGTCCTTGACCCCTTAAGTCATGTTAATGTGAATGCAAACAAATTATATGAACAGTGTAGTAGTGACCAGACAAGAGGAATTCCTATCAGTTTGTATCTAATTTACCTTAAAGTTTCAATACCCTGGTAATAAGCAACATTTCCAAATTTGGAATCTCTATAATTGTTATGCATCCTTGTTTTGATACTGGTCATATGACTTGAACCAGCCACTGCCTCCCAGACCCCAGTGTGAGTGTGAGTGAAAGTGAGCGATTGAGCTAAATAATGCTAAACACTCCATTGTCCTTTCATTATCTTCTATTTCTTCTGGCCAGTTTAGTTTTAAAAGAACACCAATAAGGAGATATGATACAATTCTCTGACCTGTGTCAACCTACAATGGATTTGATCTACTATGTCATAACCAGGGATATATTAATTATTGCGAACTATCAAAATGAAAACCCAGTTCTCTTTATCAATCAACTAGTTGAGATGAGAGAATTGGAAAAGATGTTGCTTTTTCTTTCTTAAAAATAAGCAAAACATGGATCACATATTTGGAAATTCAGTAGTTAGGTATTTCTTTCTACTATTAAATTTTAAATATGTAAGTTACTGTTTCTTTGGGCAGCAATTGATATCTCTTCGTCTTCTAAATGACAAATCTACTGATTACATTAATATTCAAAATTTATCCTGTCTTCCCAAGAAGTCATTTAAGAAGAATAGTGTGTGTTCTCCCAAGAAGAGAAATACTTTATCTCCCATAAAGATGGTTCATAGCTGCCAGGTATTTTCTTTTTCATTTCTTTCCTTTCCTTTCCTTCTTTTCTTTTCTTCCTCCTTTTTCTTTCAGTTTTTCGAGACATGATTTCTCTGTGGTAACTCTGGCTGTCCTATAACAAACACACTATAGAGACCAGGCTGGCCTCAAACTCACAGAGATACACCTGCCTCTGCTGGGATTAAAGGTGTGTGCCACCACAGCCCAGTGCCAGGGATTTTCTTGAAATACATAGACAAAATAAATATTTCTACTGTATCATTAGGAAATTTACTGTTTTACAGACATTATAGCAAATATGCAATGCTAAACACATGAGAAACCTACAGAAAATTCTTCATTTAACTTCTCCTCCTCCCTGGCAAAATAATTGAGTCTACAAATCCATTTTGAAGAAATGGTTGAACTATGACAAAGGTGATCTTTGCACAATTCAATATTTAATCTCAAATTTAAAATTCTTTTAGCATAATCAGAATATATTTGACAATAATTTCATCTTTATGTGGAACACTCTTAAAATACTTTGAGATAGTTCAAAGCTACAAAGAAATGAACACCGACATAAGATATAGGTTAGAGAAAGTTGTCCATCCATGAGTTGTTCCTTTATGATTTTATTAGGGAGAGCTCCAATCACTGATATTCTTCTGCAAGCCTAGAAAATATATCTCCTTTTCTTTCTTCAGAGAAAATGGAACCAATAACAACTAAACCAAAACACAGTCCAAGAATAAGAACTGTTCCATTAAATGAATGTAACGCTCTTGAGATTGCCTCCTCACCTCCAAGTGTCCCACAATTAACATACAGATCATCTAGAATTAGAAGGAATTGGTAATCCATATCTATTTTCCCAAACCCTATATTCAAAAAGCTCTTTTTGTCTGCTTACTTCTTTACGATATGTCTGTTCTTACAGGGGCACCCACCTATGAACTCTAATCTTCCACACTGAAGATGTTGAATTACCTCCACAGTCTCACTTAATAGCTGTAAAACATGGAGGCTTTTATAGACATTATTTCTAGAAAATTTAGCCTTTAGTAATAATTGAATTAAGTTACATAATTTAAAGTAATGTAAGTTAGTTGTAAACTAGAATTTAATTTATTTTCTGTATATATACATAGAATTAAGAAATAAAATAAATTCAAATATATATATATATATAATAATATATATTAGAGGTATCTTGAAATGTAATAGTACTATAAGAACATGCTTTACTTCAAAGATGAGTTGGAAAATGGAACAGAAAATTCAAACATTAATTTATTATGAGGTACCAAAGAGACCTAGGAAACTTATTCAGGAAGTTCAAGAGTGTGTACCTGCAAGCAAAGAATATTCTGAGTACATTAGGAAATATTTGATTTGCAGGAAGTGCATATATAGCTAATAGTGGTCATTCACTAAGTCACCACCCAGATGAAGATGGAGTTAAGTGTTAATTTATGTAATTCTAAAGAGCAAGTTTACATCTATGAAAACACACTCTCCCCTGGGGAACTCACAGCTATGAGTTCCATAAAATAGCAATTCATAAAAATGTGTGTGTTTCACCTAGTTTGGCCATATGAATCACCACATGAGAAACATTAGCTATCCTAATAGACAGATGGAAACTGCATGATAATTGCATGTGATAAAAATGAGGGATGCAATAATGTAAATCACATTATTTTTGGCAATATTTGCTCATAAGCATATACCTCTACAGTACTGCCCTTCATGCTAAAAACTGACAATAGCTAGACTCTGAATATTATAATATGTTAGCGAGATGGACAGATACCTTGATTAAAAAAAAGAAAAAACTCTCACCAACATGTTCCTAGCTATAAACAGATATCTACACTATAGGCTGATTTAGTGTAAACAGAGTTCTCAGTTTATGAGAAGCCTAACATTTTCCATATGCACTGTCATATTCCATTCTCTCTCTAATATTCATGTTTCATTAGCATATAGAATACAGGCCTTGTATATATATGAATATAAATACATTCCATTTTTACATATTTGTGATCAATAGATGATTTAAGTTACTGTCAAGGCCTTGTTTAAAACACTAAATTCATGAAATCCCTCCTCTCTTACGTTTTATATGCAAATGTTTTCTTTGATGTTGTAGCAATATGAATTGAAGTTTGCAACATGAATTGCTAATGCTAATTTGATTACTTTCCTATTAGTGTTGAGTGCTACAAAATTAGCAAGAGATGGCTTAAGAGAAACTGGGAATGGAAGTGCTCTCTCTCTGCAGCCCTCTGCAGATATGGGAGATGGGAGTGTGAATGCATGCACAGTGATGTTTGTGGTTCCTCATGAAGTAATGAATGTAATTTTGAAGGTGAACAAGTCAGGAGTTACAGAAAACCTGACATCTAAACTGTGATTCATCACTAGTCCTCCCTCTACTTTTTAATAGATTACAGAGGTCAATTATATTTAAAATATTCATTGCAGATGATTTCAATTATAATTTATTTCAACTTCAAATGTCTCATATAGCTAAGATAAGGTGACTTAATTGTGAACTTTGTACTTTTAGACTTTTAGGGGGCAGAAGTGTATCAACATGATTTTCCTTTTTTTTTTTTCTGAAGAATGTACCTGGTTTTCAATTATTTTATTTATTTGATAAAAAGATTTCTAACGATTTGTAATAGCAAGACGAGTAGAAATATATGCTTGCAACCTGATCTAAGACAAATGCACCTAAAGGCAATTGAACTACTATTTTCAGCCTTTTAAAATATATTGTTTGGAAATGGCATCTCACCAAGCATATACATCTCAGAAATATGTACAATCTGTAAAACATCTCAGTGGTGCTGCTGCAGTAAGACCTGCCACCCGGAGTGTGCCTGCAACTTGCATGTTGCTTGTCTGTTTATTGATGCTCTGTCTGTGTAGTGTCTGTCTGTGATTTGCATATTGCCTGAAAGTCTCTATGATCCTTAACTTTTTACAGGTGCTGTACCATTACATGGAACTGCAGGTACTAAATGAATGGGCAGTAGTTATAATGAAAAAGCAGGGACAGCATGCTTAAGAGCTAACTTGTTTCTGGCTTATCTTTGGGCAGTGTGTGATAGAGGACTCAATAGATATTCATGACCCACCTCAGAAGTAGAACAGGGGTATTGTCTGAATGAGGGCCAAGTTACCTGGATGCATGCATATAGGGGTATATTTCTTTCTGGTCACCTTAAGACCAATTCCCTTTCTCCCCATGAGAGGGGGGGGGCAGATAGAAGGGGAGAGGGGAAGGGGAGGAGGGGAGAGAAATGATCTGTAATAGAAAGTCACCAGAAGTTTTTCCTCAAAAGGTGACTAGAAAAATTCATCAGAATTTAATCACATGCTGTTTATTTTTTAAACAGTTTTCAATAATACATATGCTGCATGGAAATGCAATATAGAAATTCACCAGGTTAGAATCTTGATGAAGAGGCTAATAAGGCTAAAAATCATTAACAAAATTAATTACATTAAATATTAATACTGAATTTTATTAGGTTGACTCTCTTAATTAAAAGAAAATTTAAGTGTAGCATAGGCAATTAAATGAGAGCAACATTTATTATTATCTTGTGTTTTCTTTCTTAATAAGATGCCTATATTTTGTACTTAAGGAAAAATTTAAAAAATGTAAGCAGTCACATAGCTCAAAGGAGTAGAATGGTATATGTACCTATCTCTATCATCTATTTCTTTATCTATCTATCTATCATCTATCTATCTATCTATCTCTCTATCTATAATCTATCTCTACATGTTTGTCAATCAATCATCTAGGCTTAAATTTAGTATTTAAAGAAAAGATTACTTCCCCTTTAGGCAGCGCTTAAAATATATTTATTTTTCAATATAACATCATTAGTTTACCTATGTGCTCTTTTATTTACAGTAGAGTATTTAAGAACATAAAAATCTACCTGAATACCTGACTAGAAGTTTTTTGAGTGAGTACTAAACAGACTTGTACAAGTTATTCATTAACCCACTAGAAATTTTTCAGTCAATGAAAACTACTGTGATTGTCATCATCATTAATGTCAATAAAAATAATGATGCCAGTGATTTAGTCTTTATTTGTGAAGCCATTTAGAAGTCTAGACACTAGGCAAAGAATCAAGTGAACTTGCTTCTTCTACTCAATTGTGCTACAATATAAAATACTGTCTTGTTCAATTTCTCATTTATTCAAACTCTGATATAACTCTCTCATTCTAATTATTAAGATTAATGATCCCTTTCCATTTTACTGATGATCGCAAAATAATTGTCTATAGTATTTCCATATGTAATGGAAGAAAATTGAAGGTGAGCACTAGATTGTGTCTAACAGTATAGATTCAGCTGCATATGTTCTCATTTTACTTTAAAGGATTATGGTTAAAAGTTTTCAATTTAACATTGGAAATAGACACGAAAAATAAACTGGTCATCATTCTTGAGTAAAACAAGACCCTTTGGTAATTCTGATTATTTATCTAAACTTGTCTACTGAACCTCTTTTCCTCACTAGATATGACTGAAAATCAAGATTTGATATATGTAATATATACATATTATTTACACATATTAAATACGTTCGTTACATATATAAAATGCAAAAATATACACATTATACTGCTTAAGTACACGCAGAATTTTTATTTTTAATTGAATTCTATTAAAACCATTCAAAGATATTACATGTATTTATTAGTCATGGAATTGACATAAAATTACTTCTCTCTGGTGGTTAGAGATGTGGTGTGTAGTCAGAAATGACATAAAATTCTAGTTTTGTGAAAAGTTTTTTGACCTTGGGCACAGAGCGAAGCTTTCTATGGTACAAGATTCCTTTCTAATATAATGAGATGATTGTGTGTCATACATTGTAGGACTGTAGCGACAATTAAATGAGCCAGTGTGCAGGAGCATGTAGCATCAGATTGCTCAGCTCCTGATATGAGTTAAATAGATTGCAACATACCTGCTCATCATATTCCTAAGGTTATATTTACAGTAATTCGAATTCACTATATCTTCAAAAGCATTATTTTGCATTTTTCTTCTTTTAGTGCCTGACAACAGAAAATTCCTGATATAGATGAGCATAAACAATGTCAATAGATTTTATCATGCCCATTGCCTGTGTATAAAAAGACATGGGTACAGTAGTTTTCTCAAGTACCATAACCTAGAAAAATTCTAGAACAATTTGAAGGACAACATATTTTTTGTATTTGTTCAATCACTCATCTCAAGAAAAGAGAAAATTATATGATTATTCTTCCTCAAGAGTTTCTAATTGCTTCATTCAATGGTAAATTAAGTTATGAAAATAAAAATTACTAGCCAATTGTGAGAACTAAACATTTGAAATATGGCTGTAACTATTAAAAAACACATGAAATTTTTAACTAATAAAATAATAGAAAATATCTCAATGACTTCACATTGATACGTTTATTTTTCCAAACATTGTGTTGAAGGAATGCATTAGACTTAATGGCACTTTGATTGACTGAGTTTTGGTTACTTAAATCTTGCTATAATGGTATGTTAACATACCTTTTTAGTTCATACCTGTGATTTTCATTGTAATCATATTAATTGATGCAGAAAGGATTTATTATATGCAAATAAAACTTCAGCAACTAAAGGTATAAAATGAAGCAACATTTTCTAGTGCTGGTATAATAATTCTCCACATAGTTAGCCTCTTAACACAAAGGTAAGTTATTATCTTACCTTCCTACAGTACAGAGATCCAATGTGAATCCCTCTGGGCTGAAACCAGTGGGTCAGCTGGGCTATGTTCCCATTGAAGAAATTAAGGCAGAATCCTTTTATTGTCTTTTCCGCTATCCTCTACTTCGGGCTTTGTTCATTTTCAAAGCAACACTGGAATCAGTACTTTTAGCACTGTATTTCTGATAGTCTCCTCTGCTTCCTATATAATAAAATGACCCCACGATTATATCGCCTCTAACTGGATAAACCACGGTATTCTCCTCATTTCAAGGTCAACTGATTTGCTGCTATCATTCTCCCTTGTCTCACAAGCTCACATGTTCACAGGTTTCTAGGATTAGGATGAAGGTATTTGTAGGGACTCATTATTCTACTTATTACAATGTTTATACATGTATTTGCATTTACTTTGATTTATAATAATACAAAATTCATCTGTCATTTATTTGTGCATGTATAATTGATCATGTATCAACTATATGCCAATTTTTTTTCTTCCTCACAAAATCCTTCAGTGTCTCTCTATAAACTTTACTTTCTTTGCTTCATAGTACTAATTATTCCTTTCATCTATGTCCAATAAAATCTTCAGATAGTTTTCATCTTGCCCAACAAGGCATTAAAAAAGGCTAGAACATGGCAACATTCAAAAATTTACATTTTAAATTGGTGGTTCTTATTAGAGCAACTCCATCCAAGTTTGCCGTTTGCTATGTTACTTAGGTAGATTATTAATAAGTGACACAGCAGTCATTCAAGGAAGAAAGGAGTGTGTTCTCCAGTGCATTAGCACAGTTTTCAGCATGGGAAAATCAGTTGGCCTTTTATAAAGAAGAAAAGGCTTTGAGTCAAAGACAAATAAAGGAAAGAAGAAACCTGCTTTTCTTCTAAGAGTCTTGGTTGTTTGAACACACCTGTTCAGACATTTTGAGATTACCTTGGGACATAATACTGTTAAATCAAAAGTAAATTTCCCAGAAGGTAAAGAATTGTGTTAGATGCTTGGCAATATTTTATTTTAACCTTCAGATACCAGGAAGGTTAGCTTTTATTATCAAAGTATACCATATTTGATCCAGTCTTCTTCACACTTTACTTTTAATGATGTTTTTGGATAACTACACAAATTGTAAAACAGTTGTTGAGAGTAGTGCTTATGTTCAGGATTTGACCATGGCATTTTGAGAGAATATTTTAATGTAATAATAATCCCAGATTTAAAATTAAGTCCATCTTATAAGGTATCTTTTGCTAAGGTGCATTCCTTATGGATTGTCTTTTCTATTTTCAATAAGGCTAAGAATTAAATTTAAACTCAGAAAGAAATATTCATTTACCATATCTAACCCACAAAACTAAATCTATTTGGAAAGCAGTTGGTTGAACCATAATAGTGTTGCCACTATTGTACCAGCATGCCTCTTACCTAGAGGTTGATATGATAGCCAATAAAGTCAATAACCAATGGCTGTTGGCAACATTTCTCCATCAGCACCTGTGTAACATAAATTTGTACTATGAATGATAGGCATCAGGGTGGAAACTTCTAGCTCAACCCTAATTTGACTGCAGTATCTTCAGTAATAGAGATGTACCATTAGATCTGTCATGCAACTAACATTAATGATTAACATGTTTTATTGGATAGGGACTGTAAAAAAAATCACTGGTCAACAACTTTTAGAAAAATAACCTATATTTGGTATTTGAGATTTCATCCAACAACTTTAACCATTTTCCTTTATTCAGGGAGCATTCATTGGAGATATCCATTGTCAACACTTGTCATACTCTTCTGCATGTCTTTCCAAGTCTGTAACTCGGCCAATATTCAGCATTACGTGATGGGTCTCTTTTTTACAAAGAGTGAGTCAGCAAGATACCTGAAGGCTCACTATCATTTACTCCAAACAGCTATCAGTTTCTTTTGGCATTCAACAGCTAGCAAGATACTTAACGCAAAAGTTAGCAAAGTTCAGTGTAGCAGGAAAGATTTATCAGTTGTTATGTCAAATGAGAAGTTTTGGATACAGCAGCATGGTGGGAGGCACAACCTTATTTAGTTGTTTATAATCCACAATCATTCTCTATGAGCTGGCCTCCTTATTCCCCTTTTGACTCGGTTGCAGGGCTATTTCACATCTCTCATTCAGGGGATCTGATTGTGACCATTGCCTGTTCATGGGCTATATCTTGTACCAAAGAGGCTGTGAGCTACATAAAAAACCTCTACCCATTTCATATTATCATATAATGGGGAATTTACACAATATGCTCTTGGAGGATGACATCCCATCTTTAGACTAAGCTTAATATTTTTGCTCGTTTTATCACTTATGTTTTACCAATTTCTAAAATCTCACTATCATAAATCCAAATCTGTCATTTCTTTTTATCTATTGAAATTTTGGCTTAATAAAAATCTTAACATATTTACTCTTTGGTCACATAGACAGGTACCACCGCTGCCTAATTTCCTTTTTTTTTTTTTTTTTTTTTTTTTTTTTGCTCAAACACTTTGTCTCCTTATTAACCTGTTTTATATAAAGTTCTAAGTCATTTATATTCCCTGAATCTCATCCTCTCATAAACATCATCCCTATAATGTGGCTTAGGAAAGCTACTAAATTCCATAGCAGTGAGGGGGATTTGCTGAATTATTTTCTTTCTTAAATATCCTGTGAATGAATCTTATCTAGCCTGGTGTATTGGGCATCCAACACCATCTCTTATAATCTGAGTTCATTCAGTCTGCTTAACTTTCCTCTATTGACTTCTACTCTGTGTTATTCATGTGGACCTCAGTCAGGCATGGCCAACTTCTCCTTAAAAAGCCTCCATCAGGGACTGGTTTTCCTGGTTTAGTCTTATCGTATGCAACTTTGTCTCAATAAGGGGTTAGTGTACTGGCCTCTGTCTGTCCAAGGCACTCAAACAGATCTCTGTCCCTTCTTTGTCCCACAGCTGCACAAACTAGGCTGTGATGGGCTGTTTTATTTCTTCTCTAAAAGTTCCAATGTAAGAAACTGATTTGTGAGATTTTATCTGATTACCACAGCTTCTTATACCAGCTCATTTTGATACTTCCCTTTTCCAGTCTACCTACAGAATCATGGGCTTTTAATTTTTCTACATTAACGTCAGAACGGATGAGTATCTTATATAATTTTTGCTTCACTCTCACCATACTCATTGTCTGGTTTGTACCATTGGCTATAAGGTTTTGAATCCCAAGAAGGATTCTTTACCACATGAAATGAATCTGTATTCTAATCCTTGAATCATGCTAGGTGTAAGAAACATCAAGCCCAAAGTTCCATCTATCTCACTCCTCTTTTCCTCTACCTTTATTCCAGTTCAGAAGCTAAAGCCTATGTAGCATCCACTGTAATTCCTCCATTACATGGATAAGTTCTTTCTGTGTAAATGACTGAGCTTCAGTTATGTAGCAAATTCCACCCAGCAGCACCTTCTGCTATCACTGGATGCTCAAAAGTTGCCATAAATGCTCTAGTCTCATCTTCCAGCTCTTGGAGAACCCTTCCTGTACTCATAATTTAGGCCCCATTCACTGAGTAAATGCATGGCTCATAGAAGAAGATGACTGCTGTGGAATTTCCCCTGCTGCGAAGTTGATTCCCTCTCAAATGGTTCAGCCTTAATTATGTGCCATGTTACTCATAACAGAGATCAGGCAACTGCTACCACAGCAAGGGACATATCTCCCATAGCATATGTAGAAAGGTAGCCATATTGTTCCACAGATGGTTTGGCCTCAGATGGGTCCGCCTCAGTTGATAGTCTTAATACCCATTACAGAGATCATGAAACTGTTCCTCCCTGACTCATTTTTGGTCCAATGCATTTCTGTTGGAATACCAGTTATGTGATTTTTCCCAGGAAGTGTACATATCTGTTCCCTCCAGTTAGGACACAGATGACTGATCTTTCAACTCTCTCTTGATAAGAATTTATTGGAATCACTTACAGGAGTATGAGTGACTCTCAGGTACTTACATCACCTTAGAGCTCACCTCAGCATGGGTGATGACTCACAGAAGCTAAACTCCCAGATCTCTTTGTCCAACCAGCAGGGAATTCCATCAAATAGTCTTTCTTTCTTCCTCACAATTGTTTCCTGGTTATAAGAACTTGGGGAGAGGGCCTCATAAATTCTATAATTTTTAGTTTCCTGATCCTTGTCATTTTGGAAAGTTCTGAGTATTATGAGGCCCCTCCCCACTTCTTTCAGGAGGGAATGTTTCATTCAGCAAGAAATAACCACATGACAAGGTTAATGGCATTGCCATACCTCAGTTGCTGTTTGGAGTGGTTGTCTGGAGAAGACTTGATAAGAACTTGCTTCCCTAAATTGTCATTTTGATAAGGCAAGAAGTGAAACAAGCCCCTATGAAGCCCCAACTATCATCTATGAATTAGAGGCATTGATGTTACCCATTAACTGTCCAAAAATTTTATTTGCCTGGACCTCATTGCAGATTTATACAAAACAAACAAAACAAAACAAAAAACAAACAAGCAAACAAATAAACACAAAATAACCTCTGGATGGAGTATATCTGGAGACAATTTTCCTACAGATGTATTTCCAAAGTACAAACAGATTTGAAAGTAAGAAATGCAATACAAGTAACAACAGCTAAAATTTCTAAAATTTCTATTATTGCTCATAGCTAATTAGACAGTAGCATATTTAAATGAGGTTGAATATATGAGCAAATGGGTTGTTTTGACAAAAGAAAAGTCATTTTGAAAGTACACAGCTGGAAAAGGAGTTGTTAGTAAAAACAAAATTATAGATCTCTGGTCAATTGTCATGAATTGCCCTTGGTGATTGTTTTGCTTAATTGAATAAGAAACTGTGTTAGTGTGTATGATGTACCTCTATAGAGGATCCTGCATAGAAGCATAGAAGCCACAATACCTTTGAAATATGTGGTATAGCAGAAAGGACCCTCACTTTGGGCTCAGCACTTCTAGTCTACAGCTACACACCTGTAACTTCCGTCTCATCTTAGAAAATCAATTCATGCCTTATGGTCTGGGTGTTTTCTTGTTGTTGTTTTATGCTACCCTCTTCCCTCATTCCTAGAATTAAGAGAAAGGAAATATTGCTCATATTTTATAGTTATCGTCAGTATTGTAACTAACGCTGGTGGCACACACTTGTAATGCGAGGCTGAGGCAGGAAGATCTTAAGTTTGAGAGCACCTTGGACTATAGTGTGAAACACTATTTCAAAAACAACATAACGGAAAACAACACAAACAGTAAAGCACAGCTGAGTGACAACACTCAGATCACTGACAACAGGAAATTTGAAATGTATGATAAACATATGATAAATTAATCCTTCCTGGATTTCGATGATTTGAAAATCTAGTTTTAGTTATCAAAAAAAAAAAAAAGGACGGAAGAACAATAGATCTGTGGATAAAAGATGGGTTGATAATAATTTTAAGAATATTACGGAATATGTAGAGGAATTCAGGAGCAAATATTTACCTGGAAACTCATGTGAACAGAGCATCCCCTACTATAGCCTCCTGTAGTTAATGTATTATAAAAAGTTATTAAACAATTCATCTGAAAATATTTACTGAGGGAATACTGGAAGAAAAAAAATGGCGATGGTTCTTCTCTGAGAGATGTGGGACCAAAATATATATTATGTTTCAAATATAAAATGGTAATTCTCTGTACTGTTTTGCTACCAGCTACACCAATTAATGCAGATGATGCTAATTAAAAATAAATTTAGAGAGTGATTAGGTTTTCTTGCCATTGTTAGGGAAAATTGATTCTTCTATAGATCTAATATGGTAAAGTAAGAAGTTAATGATATATTGATGTATTTTAAAGCACCTAATTTGAACATAATTCTGAGGAAAACATTTGTGTTAATACTGAATATTAAATGACAAACGTTTTCTCTTACAAAAGGAATGGCACCATTTGAGTACCCCTAGAGCAACACACATATTGGTGTTTCAAATAAATTATTGTGTGTCAGTGTATAATCTCAATTTTTAGTTTTATAAAACTTATAAAACAAGAATTCTTTTGCACACGTGCTCCTTTATATGGCAGTTTAGAGCTGTGTGTGTGGCATAATAACTTTAATGAACAAAATTAGGCATTGTAGAACTTGCTACAAAAATGTCATGGTTCTGTCTGGACTACCTTTCAAACTGGAGAGGCCAAAGTGGGAGATATTTGACTAGATTACAGAAATCATCAGGAGACTTCTGCTGTCAATTTCAAGATTTTGCAGATAAGTTCAATAAATGTTAAAACTAGAAAGATGTCCATTGCACACTGAGGGGAAATTCTATTTGTAATGAAGTTCACCCCTCCCCACCTTAGGAGGCACCTCTAGTCAGAACTATCTCATAATCGAGGAGCAAGGTTTATAAAGTCTTGCAAAAAAAGGAAGTTAAATTTTGAACACATAATATTATATTTCATTAAATTAGGGAATGCAGTTATCTACTTTTCTAAAGTTTTCTGAGGACTTATATTTGGGAAACATTGTATAAGACTTAATTATATTGTTTGCCTTTTCATGGGAAAAAATGGGAAGGTAGTTTAAGCAAGTATGAAATAGATTACAGATTAAGAGCAAAACATTCTCACTCCTTTTTTAATAATGTTTTCCCGTCTTTATCTCATGTCCTCTTCCATTTCTTTATCCTCACTTTCCTTTTATGCTGCTTCTTATACAAAGTATGTAATACAAAAAAAAAAAAAATGCACCAAAATAAAAGGAAAAGAAAGAACAAACTCTTGACTTAACTCCTTAGGTTAAAACAAATCCTCTGTACTACAAAACAGAAGAGAAAAACCTCAAAGTGAGTTTTATAATATATATAGTTAGATAGATAGATAGAGAGAGAGAGAGAGAGAGAGAGAGGGAGAGAGAGAGAGAGAGAGAAAGTGTTTGTGTTGATTCAAAAATATGATTTTCATGGTGAAATTAGGAGTGTGGCTTTCAATGAGGGGAGAATGAAGGGAGAAGTATATTATTATAGAATGAATGCCTAAACATACTTAATATAAACTCCAATTTTTTTATATATTAAGGTAAAGGCATGTTGGCTAAATACGGAAATTCTATGACACAAGGCTTTGGGTAAAGCAAAAAGATCACAAAGTGTTCCTCAGTTCCATTGATGTATACTAATTTTAAAGATATGCTAGTGTTGATCAGGAAATACATTTTTATTCCAAAGAAATAAAATATTAAGATAAATATTGTTCATGTGTGAGTATGAGTATGGAAATGTCCTCAGAATGTATTTCAAAAACAGTTTAGATTCAAGTTAATTGTTTTGTATGAAAGAAGTGAAATCATACGCACACATATGCAATTAGTGAGATTAAAAAGCACCCACAGTTAACTTACAGTGAACTAATCTCTATGTGGATGGATTGCAATGAATGGGACCTCAAATTTCAGGTTTATTTCTCTGTGTCCAGTTCATATCTAATGTGCACGATGACCATTAGACACACAAAGGGGACACATACACTCACATACTCAAATATACAAGGACACACTCACTTGTTTTCCCCTGAACACACTTCACTCACACATTTATCAGCAATTTATCAGCATGGACTTACGTTTTATAAAGAAATTGAACAGCTCACATACTAACATAGTCATTAAATCATGAGGTGAAGAAAGTGAGCCAAAACCTGATTATAGAGGAGCCAGTTGGAACAGTAACTGTTGTTGTTATTTTTATTGTTGGAAATAGTTACATAAAATAGTTCAATTTTATGTTGGGAACAAAAATATTTACCCCTCTCTAATGATCATCAAAGTAATTATTTTCTTAACAAGTATAATATTTAATCCCAATTAACCAATTATAAACAACAACAAAACAACAAAAGCATCATTTGGACAGCACTTTTGTAACTAATTTTAAACTCCTTAAGATAGTGATTAAGTATGCTGAACCAACATGAGAGGATATAGCTTTTCTTTTTAGTATATAAAACCAGCAACTTGTCTGTTAAAGGAGGGAAAAAAAAAAAAAGCCACAGGCAAACAACCATTCCATGTCAATCTTCCTTTTTCTTCACCTCAGTGGGAACTATCAACATGCTTTTAAGTGCACATAATTGAAACACAGTTTCTGGAAAATAGACACACTGATCTTAATTTAACCAGTACAGGCAAAAGAGACCAGGCATGCTTTGATTGGAAAGTTAATTCTGGGACTACGTTAGCCTCTCCAGGGGATAAAATGATAAACACCCAAGCACCATGGCTTCACCAGTAGTACATGTTCACACAGTTCCAAATGAGACACATCATTCCTATTTCAAGCAATGTGCACGATTTAATAGCCTTTAATAGCCCAGCAGTTTCACTGCACTATTCAAAGTGCTCCAATATATTTAATGTAGCCTGGTTTTTAAGTAAATTGGCATAAATATGCTCGATAGCTTTACAGGCTCTACTTAGAAGACTCTTGGGTGCAAGGGGTGAAATTTTTGCAGGCTTGCTAACAAAATTAGTTTCTGAAGCATGACTTGAGTAGGAATAGAGATATAAGCCAAGTAAACTGGAAAATACATATGCAAGCCAATAAAATTTTCATTAAAGTTGGATATTTCTTTAAATAAAACTATACTTCAGTAATAAATGCAAATTTTACCGTAATTTTGGCATGAAATAATTGCTCCTTAAGGTATTATTTTTGAGCTCTGCTTAATAGAAACCTCAAGTGGGAGAATGATGTGCGTGCCTGTTCTATTGATTTTGTCAGTATCTATAACCCCAAATATTTTGATACTTGCATTCCTATAGTATCCAAAGTGCCCTGTCATTTACAATTATAATGCCTCTACAGAGATAAGACCTGTGCTGATGCCAGCTTGTGGCATTCTCCCAGAGATCAGAAGAAAAGTACCATATTTTAATTAACTTTAGATATGGGTAGATGACTTTATCTAAACCTTAATATTTCCAAGGACAAATGCATTATTTAAATAAAAAAAACAAAACAAAACAAAAAAACAATGAATCTCCAAGAATTGAATGTTCAGCTTTGGAAAAGGCACAGCTGATCTAGAATATTTGTTTTACAATTTCTTTAAAAACACTTTACCAAGTGCTTATTTGTTTTAAGCTTCCTTTTCACCTCCCAGCTTTTTCTCTGTAAACATACTTTTATTTAAATGTATCACCTTTGGACTCTTCTTGGCCAAGTTTGCAACATGAAGATTTGTTTCTATTGACAATGAGTCTGTACAGAGTGAATCTTAAGGAAGTGCCAACAAAGGCTCTAAGCAGTTATGAGGTGGAGTATGGAGAAGAATGGAACCTCAAAGATTTTTCCAGTGTGTAACCATGTTCACACACACACACACACACACACACACACACACACACACACACACACACACACTAAGCACTTTTCTCCAGCAATTATACCAGCCCTGTATTGGTACTAACCCTCACTTATTGTTTCTCATGAGATACTTCTCCATTCTAATGAACATTAAGCAAAGTAGGAATATCAGTCCCAACCCAGAACAAGTACTTTGAGTTGTATAAGTAAGTAATGCCATTTTCCTCTAAGTCTTTTGATACTTAAAAGAGTGACCATATAGATATTGCCAAGGTTTTTAAAAAGAGGAAACCTTAAGCACTTAGTGGTTGAGTTTTGTCATCAAATTTCCCATTTTCTGATATCTAAAGAAAATATTTCTCACTTACAAGAAATAAACATCATAGAGATACATTTAATTTCATTGTGTATACAACCAACTTTTATATCTCAGATGTTGCATTCTCCCAAGCTTTAAAGACCAAGGAAAAAGGGAAGAGAGGTTGTGACTCAAAAAGTATAAGAAATAGAGAGAAATAAAAGGTAGAATCTAAAAAGTAACTGGAAAGAGCCATATATAGTTGTTATAACTACTTAACAATACAGGAATGTATATTTTATTTACTAAGAAAAGGGAAATGAATAAGAATAATAATTATATTGGTACCCTCTATTCTCTTTAATATCTACTTATTCAAGTCAGGCACTGTTGAAAGCATTACCTATTCATTCCATATTTCATTCATTCCAGATGAAACCATGTTGTTCCCATTTTAATGAGAAAACAGCAGAGAGTAATCAGTCAATGTATCCAAGATTATGCTACTGAATGGCTAAAATAGCAATTAAAAATCAGAATGAGCATCTGATTTCAGATGATAAATTAATATTAGTAGAGCTCAAATGAAATACAGAGAAACATAACAAAACAGAAGTCAAAAATATTCGTTGGTGATTTCTGTTTATGAAATCGCATTTCTGGTAAAACTTTTCCAAGTTAACTGTGTTTAACTTTCTATTCCAAAAAAGACAGAAGGGGCAGAATGAAGGTAAAAGCCAGACAGAGAGAAGGATTATGAAACACTGTCATCTGGATATGATAATTCCATCACATGATCTCACAGCAGCTACAGTTGCCTTTATGTTATTGGTCAGGTTGTCCATCAAACCTGGATTAACTAGGGCCTTCCAGGGTCCTTTTCCCCCTGGTGAATTCTGGGAGGCATGCAGTCTTTGTCTTGAGTTTATTTACTCAAAAATGATTCCGTCAGACTGCAGAGGAAGTTCCAACTTACGGTCGAACTGTGGGCCTTAGTTAAACACAGTGGAAGACAAAAGGACCTGCATATGAAGAAGGGATTCATAGGGAAGGATAGGATGTGAGATGCACATGAGAGTGATACAGAAGAGCAGGGGTGAAACTCATCAGAATACGTTATACACATTCATGAGATGTCAGAGAGCAAATTTAATAACTACTGCAAGAATTAGAAAAAGAGGCACATAGTTTTCAGGGTAGAACTTCAAATTATTTGTCTTTAAGCAGACTTACTGATACACCAAAATTTGTACAGATTTATTTTATATGTGGTTAGAGTTTTGAAATTGAGCGTTTGATTATGCTTTTTAAAACATATTGAGAATACTTTAGGGCTGGAGAGATGTCTCAGCAATTGAAAGCTGATTTGTATAAGGTCTGAGTTCTGTTCTCAGAACCCTCATAGGGTGGCTCAGAATTGCCTATAACTCCAGTCACAGGACAGAATACCTTCTTTTGGCCTCTTTGAGCACCCACATATATGTGACATACACAAACAAAGACATATATACATACATAAGAATAAGGGATAAAGAAATAAAATTTTAAGAAAAAAAGGAATGGCCCATTAATATTATTTTCTCCAAAATCAGAATATTAAATATTTTATGAGGAAAAACAAGCTGAATTCATACTTTAAAAATCAAAGACAAAGAGGACATGAGCAATTAAATATACTGTATCTTATATTCTTGTGTTTTGATGCATATTACAGGGGATAAAATTTTAACTGGGATTTTGCTTTATGTGTTTGCTATTTCTTTTAAAATATTTGGGTAGGATGTGAGTCATTCCTCTAGCTTCTAAATTCATGGGATAAAGACTGAGAATACGTGCTAATGGGGATTACTTAGAGAAACCTGAGTAAATCTAGTAACTGTGCGCCATCTGTAGTAACGAAATTAGATAGTGCACTTAAATAGATCCAATAATTAAATATGTATTTATTAAATCATTTTAATAGCTACAGTATATGACTTCAGGATTCAAAGGCAACCTTTTTGTGATTACCCTTGAAGCTCTGTTGAAGAGTGAATTGCAGAGTCAGCTTTCTTTCACTGTGTGAACAGGCTCGACCCATAAGCCTCATGATTAAAGAAAGTCATCAGTTACAACCATTGCACATGATTTAATCGCTGCTGCATGGCATGGGATGTCAGTTGCAGGCAGTGGGGAGATTGTCATGAAAAGTTGACGATAAACACGAGCCATCAGGTTATTACCTATCAGAAAAAACAGATGGCGTGGTACCAAGACATACGGTCAACTGGCTGCTTAGCAGCTGGGGAAGAGAAATACACGTATTAGTCAAGTGAATTATTAAAAGTTATTAAAAATGGAATCAAATGTCACAAGGGTGATGACATTTGATTCCTAGAAATGGACATTTTGAGTTTTCAGCAAATATTCAGTTTCTACACTTTCGGTTTTGATGGTTTGCTGTGTAGGAGCAAAATTTCTTTTAGCCTTGGGGAAGCACATAATGGATTAGTTGGAATTATCCTATGATTCCTAAAATGAAGTATTATTTTCAGTATTTAACCAGATTTACTATTGAGAATAATTCTTAGATCATTTGCAAACACTTACTTATAAATACATAAGTTATAAATTAGGATGAGAGTTTTTTTGTTTGTTTATTTTGCAGCTTAGGTATTCTGAGAAATTTGGTAAAAATTCAAAGACTGCAGAGATTGTAAAGGAATAGTTATGTTTCTTTTTCATCCAATCTTTCCCTTGTCAATTTGCAAGGTCTCTTTTTAACATGGTTGCAAAAACCTCGTTTCAGGCTCCAATTTAATTTTTTTTACTATTTTATAAGACAAATTAGACAATGTTGTATTATTCTAAATTCTTAACCCAGAGAGTGCTTATTGGGCCATTTGTCTGTACTTCTCTGTTACTTCCCATAGTTTGTTCAAATTTGTATTCAGGAAAATCCAATCAAAATGTAATTTTAAGGCAAAATTTGGTTTAATGTTTACATGATCCTTATTTCTTTGACTTTCAACTTCACCTTCCTTGTCCACTACATACTCAAACTTGCAGAATTATAAGTTTAGATAAATCCCCTGGTGATTGCCTAATGTGGTCATGTTTTACAAACCAAATCTCTGGGCTGGAGAGGTGGCTCATTTAAAAGCACTTGACTGCTCTTGAAGAGAACCTAGGTTCAGTCTCAGAACTCACATGGTTGCTTCCAACCATATGATACCTTGATATCTTCTTCTGGTCTCCATAGGCTCCTGCATGCATAGAATGTACATAATTTCATGAAAAAGTCTCTCTCTGTCTCTCTCTGTCTTTCTCTCTTGTATACAAACACATTATTTGTAAAAAAAAATCTTGAAATCAAACCAAATCTCTGCACCTATGACAAGTTCTAATTAATAATCGAATAAAGATGAATTTGGCAATCCATTAACAAATGATTGATCAAAATAAAATGAATTGGTTCTGTGTTTATTGAAATGAAAAATAATATTAATATCCAAATGTTGCATGGTCATTAGTATACTTGATATATAACATAACAGGCCAGCTTTATTCCAGGGAAGAATTTATAAGTATACTGGTTTATAAGTCCACTTTACAAAGCCCACTTTATATAGCCCACATTTCTTCTGGGGCCATTTGTTCCACCTGTCTCCGATTTCTGGCAATGGAAACTTCAGTCCAATAAGTGGAGATGAAGCAGCTGTTTGGAATGTCAGTCAATGTATTTTTTTTTTTTTTAGTATATGGAGAACAAGTAACTGATTCATATTATGATATAAAGTGGACACACAGATGTGCAGAGATTAATTTTATATTATTGTTAGCATAAAGCAACACAAAATTTGAATATCTGTCAGTAGTCATAGCAGAGTTAGCTGACAGAGTAGGAGTAATTTCTGACAACTTCTAATCAAGCAATATTCTAATGACTGCATTGACTATAGTCTGAGACAGAGATTTGCCATTAATTTTCAGCCAATTATTTTGCTATTGGAATGTGCTTCTTTCTATCTACATATGTTCTGCATTCTGTCTCTGCCTCTATAGCAAATATTTGTGGGCAGCTTTCCGGATACTTATTTTGAGCTCAGATCCTCCGTAACTAGCCATAACTATGTCCTTTATGCTGAAAACACTCCAGCTTTCATTTGGTCTGAAGTGTACTGTTGATGGTGCTAAACATGACAGCCGAACTGAGCTTGTATCTTCCAGGAAACCTCCAGAAAACAAATCGTAGGTTAATATTTTAAAGCTTTTCAATGATGTTTCTGTTATTTTTGAGACTGTATTTTAATTATAAACTTTCTCCCTTTTTTTCCTTCCAACAAACTCTCCAATATACTGTACCTCTTGCTCTCCTTCAAATTCATGGCCTCTGAATTCATCAATTATTATTTAAAGCATATAGGTATATGTATATACATAGATATTCCTAATAAAACTTGTTACATACATATAATGTTGCTGTATGTATATTTCCAAGGCTGACCATTTGGCACTGGACAATCAATTGATGTGCTCCTCCCTGGGAAAGATCACCTCCAGTGCTCCCAGGTTTACTCAGTTGCCTGTTGTTCTTTGTGTAGGGTTGAGGCCTTGTGGGCTTTTCTCCATCTCGTTTGGCACATTTGTTGGTCCCCTCGCTATGCTCACATTTGGGCAGTCATGTTGATGAGACTTTATGGGTATAGCTTCTGATGTTTTTAGGAGACATAATCTGACAGCAAAGTCCCTGATCTTCCTCTGGCTCTTAAAATCTCTCTGTCCTCTCTTCTGTAATGTTCCCTGAGCCTTAGATGTAGGAGCATTTTGTAGATGTATCCATTGGGACTGGGCTCCACAACTCTGCATATTGTTTAGAGAAGCTTACATAAAACTAGACTCAACACTTTTGAGTTATGTGTTAGGCAGGAGGACAGAGCAAATGGGTCCCTTCTGAGCCATGAAACTCCAGCAACTTCTCTTGGCTGCAAGAAACCCCAGGCTTAGAATCTTGATGTCATCTTGTATAAGGGGAAGCTGGTGGGAGAAAACACAGTCCAATTTAACATGTATGAAGCTGGGTGGATTCTTAAATCAGACCCTAGATGTACACCTTAGAAGCATTTTTCTATCTGTTTAAACTTTTTATTCTGGGGTTCCCTTAAGACTTAGAAACTTAAGGTTAGTTAAAAGTTTCTATGTAAATAACATATTTTGTGAAATCTCTTTTTCTCAAAGCTTAAGGAGATTTATAATTATTTTTATTTCATGTTTTCCTCCTATTTCTTTTATGGTTTTTAAAAATATATAAAATGTGACACTTAAAAATTGTGAAAATTTGATTAATTGGAGAAATGTAAGGCTGTATGAGGGATATCAATAATAATCAACTTTAGCTTTATCTAATTACTCCCACTTTGACAATGTCATGAGTGAGAAATCAAAGACATTCTCAGAATTGCTCAGAAAGCACATGTTTGTATTTTGAAAACATATTTGAGTTTTACTTGGTCATGAATCATTATTAAGAATTTTGGAAGAAAATTTGACCATGTACTAACATGTTAGAATTTTAGTTCTGGTCACAAATCCTTAAATAAAAGATAAATTCTTTAAATGAAGAAGTTAAGAACATGTTTCAATAGACCTCCACTTTCAAGAAAGAAGAAAAATTATATCAAAATAATTGGATGATTTCAATCTTCATTTATTCTCCTCTATATTTTTAAAAAGCAAAAGGATTATATTGAGAATTTCAACCTTTCAAGCAATTTTGAATGCAAATATATTGTATTTACCTAGTAAGAAATACATGCTAATCTCTTTCCCCTGATAAAGCAATTAAAGTATGGTTTCCCTGTACATTGAAATAGCTGTCTTTTTTCTTGTGTTGGACTTGCACAGAAATTACGCTCATCATGTTTCTGTGGGTTTTTTTTTTTTATAATATCAATGTTATATCTTGCAATTAACTGTTACAGTCAAAATAAATAGCAGACAAAAGTTCCATTAACCAAAGAAACCACAAGGTCACAATTTTGCATCATGTGTGGAATTTACAGGCAGGTTGATCATAAAAGAAATAAGATGGCAAATGTATTAATCCATTTTAAAAGAAGATGTTAAAGAACTGGCCTGCTATAAGAAAGTACTTCAAATTGCTCTTTCATTCAGTATGCCAATTGAAGTGAGGACAGTATTCTTGGAACTTGTTCTTTTTGTAAAACGTAGCCTGGATTTTTTTGTATTCCTGATACTTGGCTCCTTGCCAGGCATGTAAGTGTCTCGAGTAATATCTTGAATTATAAGCTAATAACTATTATTAATAGATTTCCTAGGCTTTCAAATGATACATTCTTTACTTCATTTTTCTCTTTTCTCTCTGCATTGCAGTAAAGACTCATTTTAATGTTTGTATTGAATATGTTTTAAATTTTATTAAAAACTTTATATTTGGGTATTAGAATCATGCTTTGATATCTCTCAGATAATATGGAAGAGATTGCTAGTGATGTATTACAAACTAATTTTAAAAAGTGCAGTTTGATTTTAAGCTTAACTTTACAGTAACTAGGAATCAAATTATGATGAAATTTCAAAACTACAAACACACTTTTATTATATTTAAGTTTTATTTATATATATCTAATATATATTAATATGTATTAGATTATATTTAAGGAAATTTGCAGAACATATAATGAAAAAATTGAAGATACTTCTGTAGTTATGAATAACATCTTTGCATTATAATGGTTTCCACAGAACTACTTTTTAGATAATATGCCATTGAATCAATATAAATAATCATTATTTTATTATGTCATGACTTTCTTTTAGATAAATGTGTTCATTATGTATAAATATATAATTAACGATATACTCACTAAAGCAACATACTCTTTACTTTATACAACTATCAAGTGAGCTAGCACACTTTAGTCAGGACTGAATAGATTTACAGAAACAAGTTATAATTTGAAAACTTCACTGGTTTCTTTCAACAGTGATAAAAAGCATGATGGAACAGAGTATGTCATCAGAAATAAGCAATATTCATGTACAGATTTGTTTTACTTTCCGCTGTACCAAAAATACATACATATATTCCCCAAATCCTAGTCAGTATACAAAAAGCAAACATTCCTGTTGTGATTACAGCCCATGCATGTTTTGGTCTTGGTCTCATCTTGTTTATCCAGCTTTTTGGACCTGTAAGCTCCCAATCCTGCTGAGATGGACTCAGCTGCTTTCCCTGTCTTGATACACTGAAATCTCCTGAAACCACAAGCCAAAATAGATCACTCCTCCCATAAGTTGCTCTGGTGAGACATTCTGTCACAATAACAATAAAGGTAAACAACGCAGCTGCGTTTGAACTCATCAATTCGTGTTATGGGTAGAATTGATGAAAATGCAGAGGCAGTTCTCTTTGAAGTCAGTAATTTCTATAATGAAAAACAAGTCAGTGATTCATATTAAGAAAATGTACACACACTCACACATGCATTCTTTCACATACACACAGAAATGCAGATAATTTTAAAATTATTAGTAGTATAGAGAAAACACAAAGTTTGAACACTTGCTGTGAATCACAACAAAGACCACAGTGTGGTATGCTCTGCCAAGTACTCAGAAAGCAGAAGTCCAATCAACTCAACCTCTTGGGAGATTTTGATTTTTTAAAAAATTTTTAGCTGATGTTCCTCATTTCAGCTGCCCTTCAAGCTCATATAAATGATATTCATATGGCATACAACTTACTTTTGTATAGCTCTGACCAAAAAAAGCTGAAAGGGAGAAAATTTTCTTAAAAGTAGAAAGTATTTGCTTTGGCTCAAATTTTGAAAGATGCTATTATCAAATTTGGAAGGTTAGGGTTAGGGTTAGGGTTGTATTCTATATTCCAAGTAAACTTTGGCCACCTGCCCTCAGTAAGCCAATCAGAAGAGCTAAATTAATAGTGGCAAAGAGAAAAATGAGAATTATTCAATGTGGCCACATTGAGAAGAACCACAAAGAGGAGATCCACCAAATCCCTCACATCCATTTTCAGGGTTCTGAAGTGAGATCATATTGTAAAAAGAGGTCCAGGTCAGGGTATTGCCTTGCCTACTATTGACTCATCATTATCTAGATTTCAGTCTCATTGGTCTGTCATATTGTTAGGACTGTTTGAACCTTATTTCTAGGAGTCAAGATTCCCCTCTAGCTGGTACCATTTTCTTCCCTGAGGATGAGATTTCCAAGGAAAGTCCCATTTCTTTCGTGTCCATAATTCAAGAGTTTGATAGTTTGAGTGAAAGACTCAAGCTTCTCTTTCTTTTCTGCTTGTCTGTTTACTGTGTCAGTCCAAACTGTGTGGCTTTACTGATTTTGGTGCGATGGTATCGTAGAACCTCATGGTAAGGAGAGCTGTTTACCCCATGTCCAAAAGAAAAGGAGAGACAGGTAGAGTCAATGAAGTGAGGACATTAAGGAGACCTACTTCTTTAGCTGTGCCCAGTGTCTAAAAGTTTCTAGAAGCTCCTAGAATTGCATCATAATCATATAAGCCTGTGGGGCATATTTCTAATTCTCAAATTTTTACTTTCCCTACTTTTATATGAGACTTATTAATGCTTGATTTGTCTTATAGCAACCAAAGAGAGAAGCTAGCTATGCTTTTAAGTATAAACTGCAATCTATGAATTTATGATATACATACAGGAAATGGGTCAGGAATATGTGGCGAAGGGAACATATATGATCAAAATACATTGCACATAATTCTCAAAGGACTGAGAAAAACAATGTGGAAAAAATGGTGCTTTGTACTGGGTCTTAGACACTCTAATTGCTCAGTAAATTTTACACAAGTAAAACTTAAAATCTGTGTCTTATTTGTTAAATCAGTTTATCTTCAACTTCAAGTAAAGGCACTCTAGGAAAGAAAAAAGTGAATTATTGAATTCAGTCTTTTCAGAAAACAAACTACTGAAACACAGAAAGTAACAAATGAGTGTATTCAAACACAGAACAGTTATTTTTAAAAGTTTTGTGCGTATGTGTGTGTGTATGTGTGTGTGCATGTGTACGTGCGAGCACGTGTATATGTGTGTGCATGTGTGCATGCGAACATGTGTGTATGTGCTTGCATGTGTGCGTGCATGCATGTGCATGTATGTGTGTGTGCGTGTGTGTGTGCAAGCATGTGTGTATGTTTGTGTGTGTGCATGTGTGTGTGCGTGTGTGGATGAGTGGTTGGATAAGTGGAAGGGTGGTGTATGTACTTACTGGTAGAATGTGTGGATGAGGGAGTTGTGTGTGTATGTGCATATGGAAGATTGAGATCAGTATCAATGGTCTTTCCTTGATCTCTTTTTACCTTTATTTTCTGAAACATGGACTATCACTGACCCTGATGCTCACCAGTTCTCTTTTGACTAGACTGCATGGCCAGAAGGCTGCAAGAATCTCCATATATCTAGCCCCACCACCACACTGTAGTCCCCAAGGCTGGGCTATAGCTGAGTGCTTGCACACAGGCACTTTGCCAACTTAGCTATCTCACTACTTCCTAGAACATTTTATAAATCTTTGTATTCAACTAAAAGCAGAGAAGCATCAGTGTTATTAAATGAAAAAAAATGTGTATCTATGAGTACTTGTGAGGAAGTATTTTGAGCATTAATTTAGAATGTATATATTCTTTCTTCAGGAAAAGAAAGCATATAAGCAGATAATAACTGGTTTGACTTCTTTCTTACATCAGTATAACATGTTTATTATATGCCATATAACTGCCAATAATATATGACAAAGGAAAACCCATCCTAAAGATAAAGATGGAATCATTTAGAAAATAAATAATTTGCAAGGAGAATGAATGATATTCAACAACATCCCATAACATAGTATTTTATTTTGATGTAATGGTCTTCCTATTCTTTATCACATCTTGCAATTGCATTGTAATTTTGTTTCTGGAGATTTTTCTGTCTTGCTTATTGCTTATGGTTAAGTATTGCCAGAATTTAAGCTAATATTGTAAAATCATACAGCAAGGGAAATCTTTTAAATATTTCTGGAATAAAAGTAGATATTGGTAGTTATTTGGTAAATTAAGAGCTGTCAGTACTGAAATAAACAATAACTTGTAAACATATTTAAATTTCTTATTTATACTGAAATACATATATATATATATATATATATATATATATTGCTATGAAAAAGAAAGTGGCTTTATGAATTTTTCTTTTTGCAATATATAAACAGATGGTGAAAATACAGGGCTGAAAGAGAATATATTTATAAAAATACTTGGAATGGTAAATAAAAAACATAAACAGGATCTTACTATGCAGACCTGGTTGGCTGGATGGATCATACTATGTAGACCAGAGTGGCACCATACTCATAGATATCTATCTGCCTGCCTCTGCCTCCAGAGTGCTGGAATTAAACAAATATGTCTGGATGTGATGATACTGTTAAGAAGTACAAGGCAATACTGTTCAGAATAACAATAACTTGTAAATCATAAAAATGAGGCACTTAGTGATGAAATTTACTTGAGTTCTTCAAATTGTCCCCTGGAATCAATTCTCTACAGGGGAATCCCAATGCATTTTGAATTTGATTCTTTAGCTATTTACTTGTTAGTGGTTTACATGAAACAATTAAAGTCTATGCAGAGAAACAATAGCATATACAGGACAAAGAAGGTAGGGAAGGGAGAGAGGGTGAGGAGCATGGAGAACTGCAGGGCAGCGACAGAAAGAGAAGAATGGAGAACAGAAGGGAAGGTAAAGACAAGGGAAATGAGATCCTCTCCTAACATCTGCTAGTTACTTAGACAGTTCTTATCCTAGCAATATTGATATTTCTTAAAATTTTATAGGAAAATGTTAAGTGAGAAAACACATTTTTTGTGTCCCCTCTCTGTCATTTTGACAAAACTGTAAAATCTTACATGCACGATGGATTATACAAAACATACTTCTACACTTCTTTAAATGCTGTCATTGAAAATCATCTCATAGATACATTGGAATATTATCTTTTGCAGTTCATGTTGCTTTAATGGTACCTTTTTAGCTTCTCATCTGCCTCTTTTAATACGATGTTGTATTTCCTACTCGGAAGTACCACCTGGCCAATATCTGTTCCTTTTTTTCTGCCTTGTAGGTCACTAGAATGTAAACTACTATAGGAAGAGAAAAACTACCACTTGTCTGAATTAATAGAAGGAAAATGTATATGTAATCTGCTGAAGTTGCTTCATAATGAAGTCATGTTTTTTGGGTTTTTTTTTTTCCCCATTCCCTTCATTGGTGATTGTTTCTAGAGCCCCTAACATATTTAAAGGTACAGACATGCTACAAATGCCTTACCAATGAGAGTATTCTTTGAAGGACTCAAAGCTGTTATTTCTCATAATAGAGACAGTATATACACATATACTCAGCAAAGTTTTGGTTGCTTTATCATGCAAGTAAACAGAATGCAGCTCTTTCAGTGCACTATTATGAAATGGAAAGTCCAGGGCAGTTGTACAACAAAGTTTTATAAAGATGTACTCCAATTACCCAGATGATGATTCCCAATGCATTTTGTAAATTTTAATGGTATAATAAAATATCTGTCAAGTAGAAACACACAATACAATTATAAGGCACTTGATATGTCAGTCAAGATTTGCCATGAAAATATATGTGAAAAGGAAGTTCTACAAGCACGGCATGGCAGGAAAAGTCCTCATTCATCAAAACCCATTACAAAGTTCATCTCTTCCATTAATTTTTCTATAGTCCTACACAGCACAGATTTGTCTCACTCCTCACATGTTTGTTTGTTTGATTTTTTTTAATCTATACCTGCTAAATATAATTTAACACATTTTCTAGTACAGGAAAATTATTAATCTCTGAGCCTTGACTGTAACTAGTCACATACTATTCTATAAATTCTTAGAGACAGTGACAGTGTTGATTTATCTATGAACTTTCTAAAGTGCTTAGCATAATGTTTATTCATAAAATTACTTATACAGATTTCTAATTGAATTATACATCATACATGTAAGGAAATTTTTTAGTTAATGCAAAAATATAAAAATCTAACAATTTTGGAGTTGAACTTTTCATTTTAAATATATATATATATTCACAGATTAATTTTATAGTATGATTACTAAGGTACATAGTTTCTGGCAATAGAAAAAGAGTGGCTAAGATGGTGTTAAGTATAATATAACCTATTATATTTATTCAATTATAGTATTCAAGGCCAGTATCCCTCCTACTAAACCTAAGCAATTATTACAAAAATGTAATGAAGTTACTCAAAATATTCAAGGACATTAGAGTAATACGTACTAATGGCTAATGTTCAGGTTCCTCAGTTTCAAGTTAATATGAAGAACATCCTTAAATTCCCAAATGACGAAAGAAAAAATACATACTGTGTATGTGCAAATGCCAATGCAATATCTACACACTGGAAATTATGAAATTACAAGTATAATGTGAATATGGAAAGCCACTGTGCAGGCAGTGCTTTAGATAGCGAACAGATTTTAAAGCATACTTTTGGATGTTTTTGAATAATTCCTCATGAAAATCAACTCTATATTTTTATAAGCACACAATAACTATGAGAGCTAGCAGAGGGAGCACTTCAAAAGACAATTACATTTTAGGTAAATATCTTTGGTGGTTCACCATAGCTGATTTTATTAGGTAAGAGAGGGAGAAGCAAGGGCCCAAAGGTAGTCATGAGTATTGTTTGAGCAAATTTGAGGGGAGCTACATATCTAAAGCCACAGTGGGAATTATGGCCTGTATGTCAGAAAGTTTGATAAGAAGTAGAGAGCTATGTGGAGTAACGTTACGCTAAGGTTGAGGTGATTGTTTTAAGAAAATTATTTTATAGTTTATTCATATAAAATTGGAGAAAATCAGATGTAATTTTACTAGAAAAACTATAATATTTATAATAAATAATAATATCATAAAGTAAATAAAGACATGTAAGCACTGTTATAGAGAGAGAAAGGTGGAAATAGAAGGAGCAGTTATATTCTTCATGTTTAAAAACTCCAATTTTGTTGTTGTTGTTTTGGTTTGCTTTCTCTTTGTTGTTTTGTTTCCTTTTCTTCAAGATGGGTTTCTCTGTATATTTCTGGCTGTTTTGAAACTTTCTGTGTAGATCATCTGGCCTCAACTCAGACATCTGCCTGACACTGCCATCTGGCTATAACTTCAAGTTTTAATGGGATGGAGGAGTTGAGTGTACTGAATATGAGAATTAAATTATTCAATGGTTTGTAATTTTGATATGTAGTGAAGAAGCAGGGCTAGATTTTGACTTTAAGACCTGTCCACAGGACAATTATCATGGTTCTGCTCCTTTGAAACTGAATGTGAGTATTACTCTCTTCCAAAATTCTGCTTTCTACTAGCTTTTACATTCAATTTACCATGAAATATAATTCCATAACTAATAGAAAATTGAATTGAGTTATTCCTACTTATATTGCGGATGCATTTCTTGGATAGAATTATGATATAGATTATAATCCTAGTGAAGACAAAATCCATGGTAACTGGTCATTCATGTGTACATAAGCCTGATGCTTGGAAAGGTACAAGCAGCTCACAGTCACAGTATATGTGAACACCTAACTAAATACAGGCACCCCAAGTAGAGGAAACTAAATAGAACATTCACATATGTAGTGAAAGTCAAGTACTTATGCACACCCACTGCCAGCATGGCCAGTATGATCACCACAAGCACTACCATAGAATAGCAATGATAATGGTTGTGAATAACATCAATATCCTTTATTGGTTGAATGCTACAGAGAAAACAAACTTTAAAAAAAAAACTGAAGTTGAAGAGCTCACTTTGGAATTGAATGGTTGTTGGTCCATCTTAGATTATAGGAGGAATGATGATCAAGATAGAGCAAAGGCGCAGCAAAAGTGTTATTACTAACATTTTTCTTTTCTATTCTTCTTTTCTTTTTTGAGACAGAGTTTCTCTGTTGTAACTCTGGCTGTCCTGGAACTCAGCCAACCTTGAACTCACAGAGATCCACCTGTTTCTGCCTCCAAAGTGCTAGGATTAAAGTCATGTGCCACCACAGCCTGGCAACATTTTTCTTATTGAATGTAATTACAGAGATACATTTTTACTGCAATATTACACCAAAGAAAACTCCCATTTACCTGAACATATCAAAGTCAGTTTCATCCCTGTTTTAATTAAAAATAATACAGCTTTAATAATTTCCCCATTTGTAGCATCAAGATATGAAACATTATTTTTCAAACCATTGGCATATTTTAATTCTTATGAATATTTGGAAATCTTAATAGACTTAGAAGAACAGCTAGAAAAGAAGATTATCAACATGTGGTGATTGACAGGATAATGAAACATTTAGTCTAGCTTGATTTTCTTTCTCTATCATCAGCTAGGTCACTTTTGGTTTTAGTCCAGCTAAATCATTAAGAAGAAAATATTCACTAATGGAATTAGTGAAGCAATTTAGATCATAAAGCATAGGTCACCAAACATAACCAAAATTTTAGTTGAAGACAAACAGCCCTGTCCAAGAAAACATGCACTGTTCTCTTAGACTACTTTCTTCTTTTACTTTCTCCAATATTTTTCAGTTTCATCTTGCCTGTTATGGAGAAAGTTCCATGTCATTGACACATTATACACACTTCAGTTCAGAAAGTATATATGTATATATGTAACTGCCTCCTGAGTTCTGATATTAAAGGTGTGTGGACCACCACCTGGTAAAAATGTAGTCTTAAAAAGATAAAGCAGAGTTAAATTTCTTGAATAAGAAGAGACTTAGTGAGCCAATAAAAGTGTGGACTAACATTTTAAATATCTATTTATATGTATGTATGTATGTATGTATATAGATATGTTGTCTGCATAAATGTCTGTGCACTATATGCATGTCTGATGCCCTTGGAGGTCCAGAAGTTGGAGATTCAGATGATTGTGAGCTGTCATGTGATCCTGGGAATTGATCTTGGGTCCTTTGGAAGAACTGCCAATGCTCTTAGCTGCTGATCCATCTCTCTAGCCCCTTTTGTTGACTGAGGTTTATGTTGTACAGGCCAGTCAAGTATAACCCAGAGGATGAAATGGTGATAGAAATATAGTTTCAATGTTCATGGAGCTCAAGTTGCATAGAAAAGACTTCCATTAACCACAGGCACGCTGGCACATGTCAAAATAAACTCTTATGAAAAGACTGTCATTCATTGATTGCACCTATGTCTTTTCTTTCCTTTTTGGATTTTGCATCAAATTATAAACACACGTATGACTAAGTGAATGTGTGTACATTTGTGTATTTTAAAGATATTGAATAGTGAAGCAGCTTGCAAAATGATATAGCCAATCAGATTCAAGGTCACAATTTAACAATAAACTTGGGAAACATTGTTGTTAAATCTTCTTCTCTTCTACAGCAGCCAATGCTGGCTGTCAGCACAATGAGAACTGAAGGCCAGAGACTTACCTCAGGTATGCCAGACCATGTGGATTCATAATCTCAGTTCTTCAGTGAGCTGTAAATTGACAAGCTGTAACACCCCAGCAATCCTGGTTCAGTACATCAACGGTGGGGTTCTTTCTTCATTAATACAAATGTAATCGAGGCTTCATTATGACCATCACAGCATCACTGGCCATTTATTTGGGTAAAACACAGCTCTATAAATTCACACTGTGAAAGCCAGGTCTGATCAGGATTCACATCGATTTCTATCCACTGACTGTGTGCAAGGATTCTCTTCTAAATTGTTTTTTTTTTCCCCTCCCCTTCTCATTCTTTATTTTGCTCTGTTAATTATAGAATGTAAGATACTTTTGTGCTTTGGGGAAAAATATTTTTCTGTGCTTATATAAAAAAATAAATATAATGCTTTGGACAAACATTGTTAGGAATGCGGGGAAGAAATAAAATTGGTTTATGAGATAAAATCATGAACTGCAAATATATTTGATTTTGACAGTTCTGTCTGATTAAGTAATGGGCTAAGGATCTCAAATGGCACAGGGCCCAGAGTAGTAGATTACATTACTCTTGATTCATTAAGACACCTTCAATAGGCTCCTTAACTGGGTTTGTGGAGCCCCCAGGGTAATGCATTACCTAACTAGAGAAAGCAGATTCATCACTCTAAAACAAAACCCTTCGCTTCACTGCTTCCTTTTCAAACCTTCTGGAGAATTATCTCTGTACAAAATAAGTCAGGGAACCATCCTAACCAAACAAAAGATTGTGTTTCTTTTTGAAAAAGCATTTCTGAAACTCAGTTGGTCAACCTTGGGTAAAAGTATTAAATAACTGTCGAGTTATAGTACTTGGCACAATAGACACTGGCCTTTGTTTAAGTAATGAGTGGGCGTGGACGGAATGGCTTTGTGACAGGACTGCTCCCAACTTGGAGTTCCTGCCCCTGAAGATTTGCAGTCCTTTCAATTCTAGAGGGAGACAAGGGAAAGAAAAAGAGCAGCTTGTATGCTCTTTTTGTTTGCTCTTTATAGGCCAGGCCTAGATGTAAATAGCATTTCTAGGACTCAGTATTTACTATATCTCTTTTTAAAGGAGAAGAAGAAACACAATCTAGTGTGAATCCCCAAAAGAGCAACAAATGGTTAAATGAACACCAAGCCACTGGCAATTAGAGAATGTTATTTGTTGACATATTTTTAATATTATATAGAAATAAGGAGATTTGATAGAAACACAAATTCATCACCTTCGTGCACTTCAAATATTTAGAAACAATAAAATTCACAATTCTTTGGATAAGGACATGTACACCCATTTTTCTTAATGTTCTACAGAGAATTACTTGCATATTAAGAATTGAAATACAAAATTTCTTTTGAAACACCTCTGAGAGAACTTGAAATGGCAAAGGCTCTGTAGTGGTTAACAGTAAGGAGTCTTTAGATTTTCCGAAGCAACAAACTCTGTTTGCAGCTGATTGTATGCAGGTGCCCTTCGGGGATTAATAATAATTTTACAAGTCTCATGTGTTCCGCTTGGAAAACAACCCCCAGGTTTGCTGATAAAAGTCTCCCTGGCACTGTGGAGATTTGTGATTTTACACAGTTGATGATGATTGTTCCTAATGGTAGAGTAGGTAATGACTTTAAAAATTCACACTATAAGCTCTAAAATTCCTAGTGCTTAGTTTTATTGTGCATAATTTTGCTTACTGTATCATTAAACCTATTTAGGTAATGAGGCAAAACATTTTCTAAAGCATGGTGCGAAAGTAGAAAATACATTTAAAGTAATGCCTGACTGAATATTTTGTATTTTCCTTATGTATTAGCTTAATAAAAACTCATTCGTAGATCAGAAGTAAACCAACTAGATGTTTAGAATCTATTTCCACCTGAATGTTTCTGCTATAAATTAGATATATCATCTTGAGAGGTAAGTAGAATGTGAATTTTCTGTCCCTTTCTAGGTCCAGCTTTTAAATGAAGAAAATTTGTAAATATTTAATTCATCTCTATTTTGTTGAATATTATTTGGAACAAATATAGGTTAGGAGACTCATCAGACTATGCGAGAAACAATTGTAAGTCAGGGTTAGACCTTGCCTATCTAAACGATTATGCAAAGGGATACACATAATATATAAGATTTAAGCTGAAATATGAGGAGGAAGGTGGTGATGGAGATAAGGAAAACGGGGACCAACAGACCAGGACTTAAGAAGTATTATAGCAGGAAAGATATCAGAAACTATTAAAGAGATGATGTGAGTTTGAGGTGACAAGGAAATGGAAATGAGATAATCAGGTAAACATGACAGTTATTTTGCTTAAGGCATAGGACTTTACTAAGTAGGTATAGGAAGGGAGGAAGAAAAGCTGCCGAAGGCTTACTGCAGACAAGGCTTAGGAAATGTTAGAAGTTTGACTGAACATAAGGAGATGGTGGCCTAGGGGTGAGGTTTAGGTCTGGCAACAGAAAATTAACCAGTCGAACTGATGTGGTGGAATCAGTAGAGACGTTGACACTCATGGTCAAATCAGATGATTGGAGAAGCCAAGCTTACTGTTTGTCGCAAACAGGCTTTGCTTTAAACTGCTTAGAGGTTTTAAAAACAGTAGAACTCATACGAGCCTCTTGTGTGTCCTAGGTATTTCACGGTCGCTATTTTTACCTGAACACCTAAACTCCCCCAAGAGAATTGCTGAGAATAAAAGTTCTACCCTCAGACCCATATCAAATTCCTGTTCTATCTCACATTAACAGTATACAGGGCTACTCTTTATCTGCAATTTTACTTTCTGAGATTTCAGTTATTCTAAGTCAACCTATTGTCTGAAAATACAAAATGGACAATTCAAAAAATGCATAATTCATGAGCTTTAATGTGTGCAGTTCTAAGAAATGTGATGAAATCCTTCATATCAGCTTTGTCCCACTGTGTCACAAATGATCCTTTTATCTGGTACAGGCCCGGCTTATACATTACACACCTGACAATCAGTACCCCCTGTATTCTCACAGTCACAGTTTCATTGTGCTTCTCTCTAACATGTGACCCTTATTTTACTAACCACACCAAAACACTGAAGTAGAAAGGTTGGAAATTTGAATAGGCCAAAGAGTAGCTATAAAGTATCTACTTAAAGCGAAAAGGTGAAAGTTTTCTGTTTAATATGGAGAAAAAGAGAGAAAAAATTAACTCAGTATGTTGAAGTTTCAAGACCTAAAATAACTGTGAATCTGCTAGCCATGAGTTTTTGAGCAAGGAAAAATAAATTTTTGCTAGTTTGTTTTAATGAAAATATAAATTCCCAACTCTTTGATATCTCCCAAAGGAGAATTCGCCAGTATTTCAAGAGAACATATCCTTAGAATCACTACTAGTATAGCATCCTTTCACATTCTATTTCAATACTAGGCACTGCTGGTAATTTCTTACTGACCTAATTGATAAATTAAAATTTATCACAAGTGTACAGATGCAGGGAAATACACATATTGCTTGATATTATTTGTCATTTTGTCATTTTAGGATCCACAAGAATTCCTGAAATTTATCCCACATAGAAAAGCAATGGTTGGGGGAGCAGCTGGGTTTTCTTTTCTTTTCTTTTCTTTTCTTTTCTTTTCTTTTCTTTTCTTTTCTTTTCTTTTCTTTTCTCTTCTCTTCTCTTCTTTTCTTTTCTTTTCTTTTCTTTTCTTTTCTTTTCTTTTCTTTTTTTTCCGGTCTGAACCTAAAGTTATTCTTATACAAAATGGAGAAGAAAGGCTCATTTACAGAACTACTGGCAGAAGTGAATGAAATAATGTGAAAGCTGATAAGAATCTAAATCAATACAAAAAAGAAGCATATTTATCCATTTCCTTGCTTATGTACTTCATGGACAGGCCCATGTTTTCCCTCATTATAGTCTCCCTCCCTTACTTTATTTTTCTATAGTTTTATTTTATAATTATAGTAAAGTTGCTATATTTTGATATAAAAGGGATGGTACAAGATGTCTATTTCTTATGATACCGTATAGCAAAGAAAGGCTGAATGCTAAACAAAGTTTCCAGGAATCAAAAGCAGGAGGAGGTGAACACTGAACAAATGTTCAGGGCATGTAAAGGATTGGAAAAGTCAAGGTCACATGAGGCTTGACTCAGAGGAGCACAGCCAAAAGTCAAAAGCATTGATTTCTTGAGCTCCAGTTGGGCAGAAGCCTAGATTGCTTATCAGTAACAATGAAATTAAAATTTGACATGGTAATTTCTGTGGTGTGTCTGGATGGATCTTCATCAGACTGCAGAAATTTCTGTGCATGTAGGCAAGTAGACTCTAGGAAATGAAAGTACAGTGGAGAATTGTGAGAAAAATTATTTGAGGAGCATGAAACTCTTTTCAGAGGATCTTGATACTTGTTGGTGCATAAAATGCAATTTCATCTATCACATGAAAAATAGACTCGAAGGTTGATATCATTTATAATTTCGTTTCCTTTTGATTCTTTTGCTGGAGCTTCCACTTTTGTTGAAAGCTGGAATAATGATATGTTGAGTTAGGATTATCAGGAAAGTTGAAGGAGAGTCTACAATGTACCCAGTACAATGCTTGAAACAAGTCATGTTCTCAATAATATCTGTTATAATAATTGTCATCATATTTACTTAAGAAATAGAGCCTGGAGATTTTGTACTTGAAGTTCATGATCTAAATGATTGTCAGAGTCAATGCTAGTGCCTACACATTTATCTATAACCATGCACACCATAATTGTCATCATTTTGATTTTCACGTATAAGAGTTTCTTAAATGTTTAGTCTTCAAAACTACACAGAATAAGCAATCATTCACAGGAAAATATGCTTCTTAACAATTGCCAGATATTTCTAGTACATACTTAATTTTCAGTGATTTTAAAAGAAAACTTTGAAAACTGAAGTAATGCATAATCTTACTGAGAAATTCTGTAGCTTTTTACAATAATGGTAATGTCTGCTATAGCTTTTGACTGACTTCTCGAAATGCACAATTTTATGTCAGTATTTTTTTTTTCATAAGAAGTATCCAAAAAAGGAAAAGGTTAACATAAACTTCACAGGATATTCAGGGAATTTGCCTTGCATTTAGAACACATTGCATTTGCCATCTTGCATAGCATCTGCCCTTAATTTTCAGCTAAATGAAATGGCTATTAGTGTATCAACAGCAGTAAGAGAGTGACTTGTTTCTTAATGTAGTTTTACTGAGTGTTGGAAGAAATCCCAAATCTTGCAAAGAGTTTAAGTATTTGGAGCAATTTTGTGTTTGCTTGTCACTCTACAGAAATATTTTGATCCTACTTAATAAGAATTTTGAGTCTTGTATTATTCTTTAATTGTCAAATAAGATCTATGTGATTGTTTCAAGTAGATCATGTATTTCCTAATTGTCATAGCCTATGGTTGAAAGAAATTGTTCCATTTGCTTATTACATAAAATTCTCTAAAATCTCTGTTCATGCTCTGCACATCCCCAAATGTGTATTTAATGTTGCTCATATTCTCCCTAAAATACAATAAAAGGCAGTTTTCTCTATTATTTTACAGGTTCTGGAAGTAGTAGATTTTTATTCACATTGTATTTTAGACATTTATTCTACATAAAAATATGTCTTGTAAAATATATTTCATGATTCCCACATAAAATATGATTATCAAAAAAGTGTGCTATGAAATCTTTGTGGCAGATGTTATAACTTTCAAAGATGTTTTGAACAAAATGAAAGCTATGATGTTTAACACATAAGATCCATTTTTTTTTAGACAACTAGGATGTATATACATTTCCAGATGGCTTCACCCAGCCATTGTTTTCCATATGAATGAAGAAATTACCAATTACTGTGTGCCACTTTAGATTATTATTACAGAATAATTGCAAATTGCACTACATTTCAGTTTATTTATTTATTTATTTGATTATTTAATTATTTATTACTTTTAGACAAGGTTTCTCTTTGTAGCCTTGGCTGGCCTAGAATTCACTATATAGATCAAGTTGGCCTCTTACTCCCAGAGATCCAGCAGCCTCTGTCTCCCAAGTTCTGGGATTAAAGGCCTGTGCCACATGCCTGGCCTTTATTAACTCTTCATTTTAATGTTCATTGGTCTTTTGCCTGCATGTATGTGTGTATGGCGGTATCAGAAGCTCTGAAACTGGAGTTGCAGACAGGTGTGATCTTCTTTTGGTTCTGTGAATTGAAACCCGGTCTTGAGGAAGAGCAGCCTGTGGTTGTAACCTGAACCTCTCGATTCCTTCACTGACTTTTTTGTAACTCACCTTTTGTCAGCTTTAGACATTTAGTAACTCATGACCCTCATGTCTTTTCTTCACTTCTACACATTTCTCTCTGAGATCATTCCTTAATTCTCTCCAACAATAGAAATTTCACGTTATCTGTCTGACTACACTGCTAACCCCCTCTAATTTTGCTCAAGCTATCCCTTCAGTAGATGCAAACTTAGTGGAAGTGAAGTAATGAGAAATCATGAGGCTGTGGTCTGAAGGACAGCCTAGGCAAGCAGCAAGAGAAGTTAACAACAGTGAGCATACAAAAATGAGCACGCAGTGAAGACGTGCGTTCCTAGCTTCATGAACATATTATGGAGCTGACAGATGCTATGACAAATTTGTATAAAGATATTGTCTGTAGCATAATTTTTATGTATTCTCTCTGAAGCTGCAAGAGTATGCGTCTGTGAGCAAATATGTGTTAGCATACGTGCCTTTCTGCCTGACTCATTTTCTTTCTCCAGAACTCAACATTCTGTCACCTTGGCATCCCATGAAATTGAAACATCTTACACATCACTGGTATTCGCAACATCTCTCATTTTTGACCATAAAATAATTTTCCATTATTTGATTTTAATTTGGAGAAAGACATAAAAATGAGAAGTAAACCATACATGTAAGGACCACTTCATAATTCACTCTGGAGGCTCATTCTTGGAGCCCAGCTCAATTGTACAACCACTACTTTGAAAGAACTACCTATAGCTGTTTCAAAAAGTCAGTTGGTTATTGTAGACCTATAAATTAACTAATAATTAATCAATAAAATAAATTTGTGCAGTAGTATTGTCTCAGGAATGTCAAATCACTGCATTTTAAACAAGTAAAAGTAAGACTTTAGCATCTATTTCTAAGCTTTTCTTTTTTTAAGTGAATCTTATGCAGTTCTTTCAGTAGGACTATGTACCCAAGTTCATAGCAACACTCAAACACCCATAACAAAGCGGTGCCCCATGGCTGCTGACATAAATCTCTGCACCAGACACAACTTGCCACCTCTTCGCTAAGTCTGGATAAAGTAGCTAATTCATTTCTACAAGGACTCTAAATTGCCAGCTGAGCTTCCTTAGAACCTTGACACACAAGGCACTGTACTCTGTGTATGGGGAATGTTTGCTTTATGTCTGATCAAACACCTCAGTCCTCTGAGTGCTGGATATGCTCTCCTATATTGTTCTTTCTAGTATTCTACTTTATTCTTTATAAAATTCCTGAAAATGTCTACATTTATATAAATGTATGTGTACCTGCTTATATACATGTACCTAACTTTTATATAAATATTTCCTTGTATACATGGCAAATATGATATTTAAATATGGAATTAAAAATTGGTAAATCTCTGACTTCTGCTTCTACTGACATTGCTTATAATGGTATTTTACTAGTGAACAATTTTGTTATAACAATTCTTGTTATCTTTCATTGGTGTTTTATTAATTTAATTAAACAAGAAAATGCTTCAGTTTCCTGTGAAAATTTCATTCACCAATTGAATGCAAGGTATAATAATAGTTTTGTATTTATGAGCTTTATTAAGATCATATTATGCTTTCTATAGCTTTATTTTCAGTTTAAAATATTGTCTTTTAAGGGAGACATTGTGGCTTACTACTTTAATCCCAGTACTAGGGAGGCAGAGGTAGTCTATAGCTGTGAGTTCAGGGCTATCCTGAATTGCATTATGTGTTCCAGAACAGCCAGTTACATAGTAAGACCCTGTCACAAAAAATGCTTTTAAGTATAAAAATCTTCTCTAGAAAGTGTTCAGATAAGACAATCAGGTAAGACAAGTTGTCTTTATAGGAAACTGCCTTTGAAAAGCTTTAATAACTTATACTAACATTACATCATGGATTTTACAATACATAAAAATAGATATTTGTGAATAGCGTTATGCATAGAAATATTTTTAAAGAGTTTACATTTGTATTTTTAACATAAACTTTTTGTTGTTTGTTTCACATACTGTAACTTGATTATTTAAATGTGAGAAATTTATTGCTAACAGACAGGAAGAAATGGATATCATTATAAAATTCCCAAAGTTAAAGATTAGCAGTTTAGGATTGTACTATCATGTTTTTGATTTACTTAAGCTCTAGTTCTTTATATTGAATAAAGCATGTGACAGACAACAGTGAGAAGTGCAAATTTTACAAAGACATTAAGATCACTTATTTCAGGATAATTTGAAGGTTTAAAAAGTCTAATAGGTGTAGGGAAAGTAGGAAAAAAATTTTGTTTCACAAAAGTAACCACTTCGGTGAGTGAAGGAAACCCCAACTGGCTTGTGGCTTTGATTTATTTTGATGGCTGACTGTATCCAGTACAGCTAAGTGAGGCTGCAGAAATGTGATTTGATACACTACTAGTGATTTTCAGAGATTATTATAAAACTTTATATTGTACATCCTGGAATGTAGTTAATGCTAAATATAGCATAGATTTGAAGGCTTGCTGATTTCTTTTGCTGCTAATCATTCATGTACATTTGTGACCAGGATAACACTTAAGGGTAGTAATTCATCACTGGCAATTTTGCCCAAATCAAAGGCATGTAAGTCTGCTTATGTCAGAGTAAGGATCCTGTGCCAATTTCAGTTAATGCTCAATCAACTAATCACAAATTTAAAATGGGTGTCATCCATTCAAAGATTCTGTCCTAGACATCTAGACATCTAGGGGAGATCTACTACAGTGAAGTTTAGAAGAAAGTTCTTAATTAAGGGATAAGCTAGAGGCCCTATTGGATCTTTATGCCTGCATTTCACCACACACATACAGTACACACACACACACACACATGCACACACACACACACACACACATCACATCACATCATATGTACCCTGGGTGTAGTGTTAAGTCTTGACTGACAACTTTAGCAATGAGCTTCATTGCAGGTGTTAACTCAGACTTATTTGCATTTATACTATTCCTCTTCAACTCACTCAATATCAATATTATGTCTTAGATAAAATACAGCAGCATTCCACAGTGTGACTGGGAGCCCAATTCTGGAAACGCAGGTGGACAGGTAAACTACACTATGAGAATCTGATACCAAGCACTGGGTTCTAAGGACTGAACTCATCTTAAGAATGTAAGACTTAAGAGTCACCTGTTAATCTAGACACCAATTTTTTGTGTAAACAGATAGGTTATGGAGAAAAATAAACAAAGACTATAGAAAAATAAAGACTAATGTTAAGAGCTAGTAATGTAGTTCAATATGAACATTCCTACTTAACATCCAAGAAGCTCTGGGTTCAGCCTTTCACACTACTAAAGAATCACCAAGCAAAATAAGAATTTATGTAAAAACATAATGAACCCAGTATTCTTGAGGAAAGATCCTTTTGGGTCTTGGTTGTTAGTAATCTCAGATACCCAATGCTGACTGCAACCTACGTTTATAGCATTGTAGTCCTTCGTAAACCTGTGATGGGAAGGATGAACTATCCGGGTTGGATACATTTTAGGAGATGAAAGAGTATTTTTAGTGGCAAGATTGTCAATTGTCTTCACTTGTACTATAAGACACAGCCTTGGCATCATTTCAGAAATTCTTTTTATAAGCTTAAATTAACTTTCTTAGGGCCAGTTTCTGGAGCTAGTGAAGTGGATCCTTTCATGTTTCAATTTTAGTACAGGGAGGAGGCTGAAAATAGGACTGCACCAGTATACCACATGTCTTCAGAGTTCTGTGGCCATTTGTTTTCCATTAAAGATTTCATTCATTGCTTTTTTTTCCTTTTGGAAATACTAGGTTATCATCCTCTCTAACAAATAATAGAGCCAGACATGTGTTTATCTACCCATCGACTTTTAGTGTAGAAAAGTTTCTCACTTAACACTTGTCCAAAGATAAGCCAGGCTTAACTCTAGGAGGAAGAGATAGTAAAAGGGGAAAGGGAAGGGAACACACACACACACACACACACACACACACACACACACACAGTGAAGATAGCTTTAGTTTCTTATCCAAATTTATGCCATAAGGTTAGAGCAAAGTTGTATATTTTGTTCATGTGTTTTATAAGTCATAAGCATTATAATTTCATCTTATTTTAAATTATTGGTACTTAGAAAAAAAAAACAACTAGAAAAAAAAGACTATGAAAGTTTTAGTGAATTCCAAGTACTTACAGCTAAGCAGCAGGAACTGAAAAACTAATTTATTGAGTAATGAACTTTATCTGTAGAGCAAAAAGAAAACATGGCTATTACTGGATTCAACATCAATGACCTATTCTCTAGTTTAAAGCAAAAAAAAAAATTTTTTTTTTAAAGATAGAACTCATCTGCACTATTTTTTAGGTTGCTAAACATTAATCATTTTTCACTTTGTCAAAAACTACAGAATGGGCAGTTCCATAAAACCAGAGAGTGTGGGGATAATAAAGTTAACAACTATGGAAAAAAAATATGTAATAATTTCTGAGCAAGCAAGAGTTATCAAGGTCATGGTTCGAAAATGTACTTTGGATATAACAAGGAAATGTCTGGTCATAGTGTTCAGCTAGATTTACTTCTAATGGTGTAGATAGGGATGTGTTCAAAATCACATGTGATTACTTTGTTTAGAAGAGAGAATCCATTCACTACTGTGAAGTAGGATGCTATGGAATGAATGTAAAATGTCCTCTACAGGTGCATGTGTTTGTAAAATGTGGAAATAAATATTATCTGAAGAGCATTCATGTCATGTGTTGAACACATGGCTCTGTTAAGTGCTCTTTTAAGAATGTAGAAAGTTTAAGAGTTGGGGTTTAGCCAGAGGGGGTGAGTCAATAGAAGGCAAGTCTAGAGGTTCACAGCACTGCCCTACATCAGCCCTTTTCTCTGCTCCTTGATCCTCTCAACTGTGAGCCAGTCCTCCTCTGACACAGCCTTGAGTTGTTCTGCTGCAATGCCTCCCTTGACTGTGCAGGAGCCAAAATGCATAATTCTTCCCTCAGTTGCTTCTCTTAGGTATTTAGTGTAACAACATGAAAAGAAAATAATACAAAGAGAGACTATAATTTTTATGTCTGTGACATATATGTGGCTAAACTTTTACCAAGCCTGGTTGGAAGTTTTAAAACTGTATCATGTACTCTGTGGAAATTACCACCCAGCCTCTTCCAGGGAGCATAGTTAACGTCTGTAGAAATTTTTGTCACAACAGGTGGGATGCAGTTGATATTTCATGGGTGATAGTCATGGATGTAGCTAAATATTGTTTCCTCTACATTGTATCCCCAGAAAAGAAAACAATTCAGGTCAGTTGTCAATCATATCAGCACAGGAAACCAGATGTAGGATTCATGCTGATTATTACAAGAATTTGGAGATTTGGGCAGTTCTGTGAGTCTATGTTTGCCTATGCTGTATATCAGGCCAACAAGGTGTAATTAGTTAGACCCTGTTTGAAATCTAACAAATAAATAAAGAAGAAGTACTAAACCTTGAAAAGATAATCATCTCAGATATGAGAAGGCAGTTATGAGACACTTGGTGATAGTGTTGTGGGATATTTCCCCAGAAGCACTGATTATGTGAAAGAACTTAAAGTAGGTAAGACTCAAAGATAAGTTATGACCAAACATAGACATGTTTTGTGCCACATTAAAGAATTTCAATTTCTTTGTTACTGCGCTTTTTGATATTCTTCCGTAGAATATTTCATAGCTAAGAAAATAGAATTTAAAAATACTTTTATTATTCAAACTATGATATTAAGTCTACAATGAGCTTTTTATTCCTTTTAAATTTTTTTCTTGGAGCAAAAAATTAACAAAGAATTTTGGAAACATATTCAAGTAACTCCCTAGAAAAGTGTTCTTTTTATATGACAATTTTCTTACAATGTATTTATGAAGAATAAGAGATTATTTCCTTAGATAAGTTCTTAAATTCTAACTTCAGGCATTCAGGATTCTGACATAATATTCTTCCATTACCTATTTAATTGTTTTTATGACATTTTATGATTGTTTTAATTATACATAAGTAGTATGCACTCTATAGCAGGATAACTAGCTTCGTTGCTCATCCTCCATAAGAATCAAGATAAAATATATAGTTACTTATTTCACTTTTAATTAACTTTTTAAAAACTTCACTTAGCTTAGTAAAATTATTTGTTTATAATTATGTGCATGTGTCACACTATGATAAGCAACCACTTAAGATCAGAGAAGCCTTTGTTCTTATCAGATTAAACACCCTTAGTAAACGGGTTGGTCTCTAATTGTAGAATTGTATGTCTAAAAATTGTATGTGAAGTCATATATCTATAGAAGTCATATAGAGTCTTTACACTTAGGTTAATATAGTTTTGTTTTAAAACAGTACATTGCCACTTTTGAATATTTAACAAATATTGTTCATTAAAATATATTATTCTAAAACCAAAATTCATATGCTAATGCCATGTATTTTATAGAAAATAAACTTTTAAATATGAATTGTTGCCATGAAATAATCTCTTCACTTGTAATTCATCTGACACACAGTAGTAAATAATAAGTAGATTTTGTATAATTTTGTTTTTGATACTTATTTACCTAATTTTTTCTTGTTTCTAGCTCAGCCTCTCTTTTGTTAGAGTTTACACTTGGATAGAAAGGTTAGTTAAGGGATGTGGAGATGGCTCATCACTAAAGGTTATTGTCACCATGCCTGATTATAAGAGTTCAATTCCTGGAATCCACATGGTGGAAGGAGACATCTGACACCAGTGGGTTCTTCGTTTGCCCCCATATATGCAGTGGGGTATGTGTGTATGTACACATCATACACAAACACATGAAGGGTGGATATTAAAACTAACCCCATCTAACAAAAACCTAGTCTTTGACCTCATCTCTTGACTCATGTTCCTCATCCTAAATTATTCCACCCCTTTCACCCTCCTAGCCTTTCTCCTTCATATTTTCCCTACTTCATCCTCAGAGGCACATGAGAATGCTTCACTTCACAGTAAACTTCCTTCTCTCCTACATAACATATATATCCATATATATATAGTTACATAGCTATACAAGGAAACGATTGTTTCATCATTAGTATTATCTTTTAACAATAATTACTATGTTAATAATAATCATATGTATTAAAATGTTCAAGTGTTTCATTTTTTAAATATCCTGTAATACTTACATAGGCAACACATTTTAAAAATATGAACAACATAAGAATATCCTGGCTACCAGCTGCCCTGTACCTTTTAAAAATTTTTTAATAAGTTTCTGAAATTAGAAATGGCTATTATGAAATTCTTATTTGCTTATTTGCAGTGCTACCATAGAACCTTTCAGGATGGCACAAAGCTACTGTGATTTCCCTGTCTGTTCTGTCTACATTCATTCTGTAATCTCACCATCTGTTTCACTGGAAATGGTCGACTCAGAGGGCAGGGAGCAAATCTTCTCTGTGAGACACTATATGTACGAGTGGATTCTCTGTCAGCATTTAAAAAATAGCAGAACTTCAAATAGGGTTGATTTAAGCCTCCCTCATCAGCAGTTAGCCTTGGTGATAGGAATCACTCTTTCAAATGATAATTTGCACCTGTTACGTTCATCCACAGGTTGGAAAGTACTGGCACCTTAATTAATTACACCCCTGTGATGTGAGAGAATGTATTCCCAACTCTGGGCCAAGGAGACTGGGACATAGAACATAAACAACTTTTCTGATTTTTCAAAGCAGAATTTTTAGAGAACAGAATTACAGTTCAGGTCACTTTTTGTAAAGCAATTTATGAAGTTCTTTAGAATCCAAGACTCCCATGGCCCCAAATGTAGTGGAGGCATGTTTTCCCATAAGAAACTTGCTCATCCTTAGCTTATTCTGAAGCATCAATCTGATATGACCTCCAAGAGCATGTCTGTTCCTCAATAATGTTTTTGCACTCTGTTTCATCAGTAGTTGACGTCATCGCAGAACCACAAAGCAGGTGGTACACAAATTACTTTTAGGTGCTTTTAGGTTCATATGACAGTAGACTGTAATTCCTCAAATGGTAGTGCTGCCGTATAATTAAGCCACAACTAAGTGGCAAGGATCTGACATCAGATAATCATTTAATAGAGGAAAATAGGAGATGGTTCATTATTTTATACCATGTTTTTTTAAAAAGTTCCTTGAGGATGTAGAAGGCTTTTCTTGGCATTTGGATGATCTCAAAATGTTGTGTGTAATTATTTTTTGGCAGGTGTAGTGAAATGTTTCTGATAGTGGTAAGTGTTTCCTTGGCAGGCATCATTAGTTGTTCATAAGAAGTGTAAGTGGACTTTCACCTTTGATTTTTCACTGTCAGAGAACATGCTGCCTGGATTTATATGCTTCTTGTGACTTGGAAATGAAACAAAACCATAGACAATGCTAAATACAAACTTCATAACGTACTATAAGTGTGAGTTTTTATTGTTTTAGTTAAAGGAATAACTCAATATGAATTCTGCTAAGTGATACATGGTCCTTTTTTAATTTTTTTTCACTGGAAGCCAAAGCTAGGAAATTGTTGTTTTTCAAATACAGAGACAATAACTGATTTAAGCCAGAATCTTATAAACATTTTAAATCATAAGTGAGGCAAATTTGGTTAAATCAGGAAGAATAAATTGGGTTAGTGAAGAACCATGTGATTGCTCAGTCTTCCATTGAAAGCAATTCTCACACTCTATTAAAGGCAGAGCGCTCCAGTGGTCTAGTAACATGTCTACGGTGCTGAGGCTTGGGAGTCAGAAACATTCTAAGTTCTCACACTTTAGTATATTCTTTACATCGCCACCACCATTACTTGTGTTTTGGATTTTGAATTGAGTTCATTACATTCTAATTGTCTCCTGTAATGCTTTTATTTTTTGTGAAGATTTATTTCATTTATTGTGTGTGTGTGTGTGTGTGTGTGTGTGTGTGTGTGCACGCACACACGCACACACATGTCCAGGTGCTCAAAGATGATTGGAAGAGTGCATCAGATCTCAGGATCTGGAATTTGAGGCAGATGAGAGACACCTTATGTGAATTTTTGGAAGTGAATAGATCTTCTGGAAGAGCAGCAAACAATCTTAATCATTGATCCGACTATGCAATCCTTTATGCCATGCCTCACCTTTACACTTAACTGTCCTTGATACTTTTTCCTTCAAACCTCTTTTCTAAAGTCTATGAACATTTTTTTCTTCAATAATGAGAATAATGATGTATCTCCCATAGGTTGTACATTAATGACCCTCAAGGGCCCCCAAATGCTAAAAGTTGGTCCTTGAGTGGTACTAGGACATGGTGCAAGCTTCCTGAAGTGCTTCTTACCAGGTCTTTGTGTCATTGGTTATCTACTTGTTAAGAGACAATGGAAGCTCAACCCTACCTTTTCACTCTTTTGCTTCCTTGCCAATAGGTGAAGTATTATTGCTGCAACCTACTTTTTCTACCTTTCATAGGCTCACAGTAGTGAGGCCAAAAGATCCTGGACTTCCTCCAAAAGTTTGAGTCAAAATTAAGGTTAAAAATACTAGTTCCCATGTAGAATGTTTTTCAAAGATATATGTACCCAAATCTGATCTCCAGATCTAAACAAAGAAAGAAAGAAACAGTAAACCATAACCTTCCTCCATGCTTACACTAAATTTTCCTCTTTGTGAATTATATTAACTGAATGTATGAAGTATATCACCCAACTATTCACATATACCAATCAACAATTATTTTTAATAGTAGTCATTATTAATAGTTTTAATTTAAGATTAGACTTAGATATATCAAATTTATTCAGAAGAAAGCTTTCCTGGTCTCACTGAATAGCTAAGTTATATATGATATCATTCATGTTATAAGAGTTGTTAGTCATGTTCTATATTGTTGTAAGCACCCTAATTAATAAGTAACATGGTAAGAGGAGTCATGTGCTCCTCCATTCTTTGTTTTCAATGACTGAAACATCTAAACTTTTGCCAAGCAAGTGACTGAAGAAATGGTCTGGAGATTTGTTGAATAGTTGGGGTTATTCATCTTTTCATAAAAACCCAGTCATCTTCCTTACCTCTTGCATCCTTTTAGTGTAATGTTTTACAGAGAATATTTAGGCAGCTTTCACATCTCTCATCACTACTCTGCAATGGGACAAGAATGTGTATTGTGGGTTTTGTTTTAAATGTTGAATGCAAGTAAAGGTGGGAATAGAAGTAGAAGAGCAAGTAGATTGATACAAGAAATTCTGGCAACAGATGGCCCAGACCCAGTCCAGCACTTCAGAGAGCAAGCTTATCCTGCAATTTTAGAAATGTGGTGAAAACAGAGCTCTAGTTAGAAAAAAATAAATCACATGATGTGGAAGGTGGATGTTCTCAGGATATTGGCCAAGCTAATCGATCCTGCTGAAGACTTCAGAGGAAATTGCTTCAGCATTAATCAAATAACTTAGATCAGTGTTTGACTCAAAATTATGAGTACCAAAAGAACTTGGCACATCATAGAAACTCCTGGTTGTTTAGTATTTTAAAAAAAATTTAAAGTATTTAAATGATACTATACTTATTATATACATTGTGATATATATTACATATGTATTATATACATTATATACATGATAATCTTAAACATCCATTTAAACATCCTATGAGACTCAGCAAACAAGTGAATTAAGCCACAAATATTAATTTTTCCATAAGGGTTTAAAAATTGACTATAAACAAAATAAACACAGAGGTAGCTGGAGAACTATTTGTGATGGAGTTAGAAGTTATAACCCAAGTGTTGTGATATGTGCCTATAGACAAGGGAGTGAGGCAGGATGATTGCAAGTTTGAGCTAGGGGTTATGTTTCTTGTTGCTGTGTTCAAATACCTTACAAAAACAAGTTAAAGAAAGAAAGGTTCATTTCAGTTCATGGTTTAAAAGAGTATAGTATATCATGCCAGGTCAGGCATAGTAGTCTGAGAATGCTGTGGCTAGTAGCTTCACTTCTCCAGGGAAGGAGATGAATGTTGGCTTTGTTTGTTTATTCTTTTATTTTTTGGAGTTTTTTGTCTTGTTCCTTTTGCTTTCTTTTATTTCATACTGTGACAAAAGCTTATGTGACAGTATTGTCCATCTTCAGGTAGATGTTCCATTTTTAGTGAAATTTTTCTCTAAGCATAGACCCGGAGAGCATGCTAAATCTAGTCAAGTTGACAATATAGATTTTTCCACTGTAGTACGTAGGTAGCCTTTACAAAAAAAAACAAGCAAACTAAAAAACATAAACTAATACAAACTGACAAAAAATGGCTAGAAATGAAACTCACTACTAATATGGTGCAAGCATGGTATGTAGCAGATCCTAGATCATCACAGGAAAGAGAGAAAGAGAGGAAGAAATAGAGTGAGAAAAGAAAGTGAGAAATGCCCTCTGCTCATTGGTCATTATTGTTATCACTAAACAAATATAAAAGTATTCTCTTGGCTTTCTGCATGGTCTAACTTTCCTTGAAGAGCTATTAAAAACACTAATTTGTCTAAATCCTCTCTTAAATGTTCTCTTGTACTCTTTCCCCCTTCTCCCTGTTCCTTTCCTTCCCTCCTTTATTCCCTCTTTATTTCTTTCTTTCTCTCTCTCCATTCCTTTCTCCCTTCTTTCTGTCCTTTTCACTACCCTCTTGCTGTGCACATGAATCTGTGTTTATCTTTATTCCATGATTATAAAAAAAGAAAAAAAATACAGAGATGCATGAGTACAGCACACAGAGGATGCAGGATTTTACAAAAACAAACAAACAAACAAGGAATAGAGTAATTCTAACTTTTGAAGAAAGGAAATCTCAGGTGGAACCTTTTTGTAGGCCCTGGAGTAGTAATGGATTTATTTTGTGGGAACATGACACCCTAGTTTTCTCATCCGGTCCTTTGATTCTTGGCTCATAATGTGAGTGGTTTTGTCTTCTGTCCATTCCCATTCTGATGTTCCAGCATTGCTTGAGGTCCGAAGCCTAATGCTAGGCTAGAATATTTCCAAGTCTGTGACCCAAATAAACCCTTCCTCTTTATAAGTTATTTTCTGCAGTTGTTTCATTACAGTGTCAGAAAGATGATTAGTATAATTGGTTTAGTGTTTGTTCTTTGTCTTGCATTCTTCTACCCTATAAAAGTACCCCTCTTATATTTAGCATGTTGAAATCCACATCTAATTATGGCTACAGTTTCTGACTTCAAAAACATGAGCGAAATTATGGACTCCTGATTGCTGGAAGTAGTGCAACTCTAGACAAAGTTCTGAAAGAGCACTGCACAGCATACCAATAATATCAGGACATAGCCTTGACTTTTACAGTCTTTCGAGGAAGAGACAAGGAGCTGTTACTTCAGTCAGTATTGCTATGCTGGATTCTCATTCACATTTTCCTTTGGTCAGACAATTTCCCCTCAAACAAACTGTCCCAATTTGCTCATGCAGTTTTTTAGTCAAATCAATATGCTGCCTTGTTTTGAAACTCAAGAAATGCCACCAAGCAAGTTAGGTTATTCTTAAAATGATAATGTTTTTCTTTCAGAGCATGTTTTAATATCTCTCAGAATCAATACATTCTGTCTAAGGAGTATAAAACAGAGTGAAGGTTGAAAAATCCCCTCATAGAACTGAGTATTTTTTTCCTTCAGGAGAATTGTGTACAACAGGGGACAAATGGCAGCAATAGGAGTGGGAAAGTTAATCATAGAGGTAATCATGTGAATCCAAGCGGCATTCCCTCTGCAGCAGGATACGAGTGTTTTTGATCGACAGGCTGTTCAGACAGCCAGTGCTCAGTGCAGTAGGCTCCAGGTTTCCTTCAGCTGCAACCTCAGCCTCTCTCAGTGGTGTCGTGCAGAGCAGACAGTCTTCCTGGTATCTAAACCTGTGTGAGTGTTCTCAGGCTTAGTTTTATTCATTATTTATCAATTATGGTCGTTGTTCTCTTTTCTTTTCTCTGTTTCTTAGGTATGATAGAGGGGTAACAATGATCAACAATGGATTTCCTGATAGCTATCAAATCAGTGAATTCAGACATGTGTGTTTATAAACACAAACCATATCATTTCACCTGAAAGAAAGTCCAACCTCCTCTTGATCTTTCCATGTTACATTGAGGATTAATAACTAAGACATGAGGACTGAAACTTTGGTGAACAAGTTTAAATAATTCATCAGAATCATTGTAGTGTTGAAGTGTGTGTGTGTGTGTGTGTGTGTGTGTGTGTGTTTATTAATGAATAACTTATTCATATTATTTCAAGTAAAAGGAGATTTGTTAATGCCCAGCTTATTATTTTTGTAGGAAAACACTAAACCTGGGGAAAGGATCATGATATATGAAAGTTAACCTCGAGAATTTTACCTCTAAGCAAGAGGAAAAAAACAGAGAAGTAAATTAAATATAGTAAACTACAGTAGCTATCACAAGGCCACAAGGGAAATAAAACAATATTCAGTGGGTAAGATGAAAAAGGAAATCACTTTCAACAAAATAATACACAAAAAGAAGTTAGCACCATTGCAAGATATGCTGTTTCTGTGCCAGGCTTCTCACCAGGAATTCATAGACTAGGAGACAGATATATCAAGGACAAAAAAGAAGACAATAGAAGGTGGTTACACTGTTATTGAAGAATGGCATTTCAGTAGGTAGGGATACATTGGGGAAATAGTCAAAGACTCATGACACCTAGTATTACAATATGCATGCATATAGAGAATTACAAAATACAGCAAAGGAAAGATGACTCGAAGACAAGGTCTTACAACTTAGACAATAGGATTTAAAATTTCCTTCAACGAAGATAGAGTGTCTGTGAAACAGACAAGCAGCACAAGAATTGAGAAGGACTTTTCCTCTAATGTACACAAGAGTATTAGGTGAGAATGACTTATAGAAGGATGTATACTGCTTAAAGAACAGCAAATGCAAGTTTGACTCATGAAAACAAATGGTGTATTAATTTAGATGTAGTTTTATTTTGTTCGTTGTTTTTTGTGACAAAGTCTCATTGTAAATCCCTAGCTAACCTTGAAATCACTTTGCAGATCAGGCTGCCCTGGAATTCACATATATTTGTCTACCTCTAACTCTTGAGTGATGGGATTAAAGATGTGCATAACCACATCCAGATTGATGAAATTTTTGAAATTCTTGAAAGTGGTATTTGAAACCATGACATTTTTGGGAAAAATAAAGAGAACAATAGAGAAAAAGAAGTTACAGAGAGCAAATAGGTTAGTGGGGAGGGGAGGGAGGGTTTGAGTAGCTCAGTCAATCAGGAAAAGGAAATGAAAAGCAGGAAAGGAAGCCAAGTACTTTCCAACTGTCTCAGTGATGTCTGGACTTCAGAGGAAGAGGCCTGGGGCTATTGGATTTACAAAGTAGATCTTTGTAAACTTTCAAAACTTCTCTGACATGATGAAGTCATGAATTAAAGGAAAAATCTGAATGGGAGCAGAAAATAGAGGTCCTTAAGAGTGTCCCTATGGACATCTAATCTTGAGAGGGAAAAGAGAATATGAGGGTTTCAGGTACAATTCTTATGTGAAAGTGGCACTCACTGTAATAGAGGATTTCTACCTATGTAAATAATAAACAGATAAGTAAATAGTAGTGTGACTGTCACTGAGGTAAAAGGATGAGAAGTTTATGAATATAGCAGCTGCCACATTTTAAGGGAGACAAGAAATCCGGGTATGTAAGAAGGCCAGCCATTATTGAGACCGACAGAATGGACTCTAAAAATTTTGTGTGAGCCCATGAAAACAGCCACAACTTCTGATGCTTTGTAGTATGCATTTACATTCGTTAATTTTACAGTCACACTCCCATAAGAATAATAGTATTATATAACAAACATAGTTCCTATTTTTCCCTTTTTTATAAATGTAATTATCATCACAAAAATCTGTAAAAGGTAGATTCTGACTTGACATTTTGTTGATTGGTACTTTTTCATTTTCTCATTTTAGGGAGTCAGTACATACTTTTATCCTTTTATGGGTTTAAAAAGGCATTCATGATTGAATACTTGGACAATAAATTACTACCACCCTTCATGAGACAGTTCTTACTAACAGCTAAGCAGTAAAACAAAAGAAAAAAATATATGTGTTCCTAGTACTATAATTTGATGTTTTAACAAACAATTAGATTTTGAAGATAATTAACTTGTTATTTTTAGTAAGCTTGGAGTCACTTCATGGAAAATAAGTAAGAGATCCACTGGGCTTTCTAGTCTGTAGGGAGAATGGAACTGGGAGTATTTGTGAATTTTCCTTGAGTTGAGAGAGATGAACAGGGGACTCAAAGTGATATTTTGGTACTTCGTTACTTTAATTCAAATTTGTGCCAGGATAGTAACAGAGTGTCTTCCATGAACACTTCATTTCACTTTTGTTTTTGCCTTTTCAATCTTTCTTCTCTGTCCTAGAAATAAACACCATTTAGATTTTTCAGAAGGCAGAGCAGTCTATGAAGAAATGACTGCACATTTAAAGCATCTTCTGAATGTTTCCTACCTCAGTGTTGACACAGATCTAAGAAAGACAGAGCTTTAAGAAAACTACAGCTTTAAGAAAGAAAATCAATTTGACTCTGTTCTGTCCCCTTGGTGTGTTAACTTCTGTTATCCAATTTGCACCCCCACCCAAAATGGTATATGTAAATGTCCGACTTTCTGATAAAACTTGGGCTGCTTTCTTGGAGTTTATATTTTCCTTTTTTTTTTTTTTTTTTGGTTTGGAATGTGTAGAGACTGGATCAAAATTCTTTTCAGGATTTTTTTAATGTGATTACAAAGATTACAAAGCCTCTGTAATGTCAGGGTTGAAAACATAATCTCTGCATGGGAGCTCACAAGTATGTGTGGGTTTTTAGGGCACACAGAATAGCCAGAGGAACAGAAAGGTTCCAGATGATGGAAATAAACCAGAAGTTTCACCAAGAAGCCTGGGCATCCCATGCTTAGCTGTGAGTTCTCTCCTGGAGACAGACTGGTAACTCTTCCAAATATTGGCACCGTTTAGAGGATTTTGTCAAAATAAGTTTCTGATTTTCTGCAGTTTGATATAGACATGTGTAGTTGTGCATATTTGTCTGAAAGCCTCATTACAAGTTTGTAATTTTCTCTGGGTATTCAATTACTCTAACATGCCTGTCTCATGGTTTTGGACACCCAAACTGTTCCACCTGCACCATGGTGCTTATGTGAGTCTTCCTTCTTTGGAAGGAAAGTTTGAAGAATCAGTGTTGACAGTTATTTTATAGCAGTTGAATTTTCCTTAAAATCTTAAAAATGAAACACTGTGGTTCTGTAATATGTGAAAGAGCATCAATTTTACCTGCAAAATTTGAGGGGATACTGGTATCAAATTTCAATAAGATCCTCAAGAGGGCACTGTCACCTGTTTTATACACTTTATCACTTCTGTTCTTTTATTAAGATCATTCACAATACTCAAAGGGAGATTTTAATCTATTTTCATCTAGAATTAAATGCTGGGATTTTTTTGTTTTTGTTTTTTGTGTCGTGTACAATCCTGTTATCTACAGCAACCCCCATCTGCCCATTGTTACAATCCATGTGCTGACCTGGATATCAGTACATAAGCTTTACATCCTAACATTTCCTAGCTAAAGGGTCTAGTCAAGGCTTGTTTAATAAGCTTCTTGTACAAGATTGCATTTAAGATTGACTTTCCACTTTTCTATTTAAACATAGATCATTTTATTTTCTACACCACTTTGACATAGCCATGCTTGTTTGTGGAGTTCGACTTCCAACAACTAACTAGCTCTACTAATTAGAGAATTGGGATGTGAACAAAGTACTTCTAATTCTTGGGCTGTTGTGATGATTATGGGTGTTAGTGATATAAAACACTAGGCTAGTTCATTCATCTTATGTTTGCAAGTTTCTCTACCAATCCTGTTAGCTCCCATGTTATCAAGCTTGTAATTTTTATAACTGTAGTGGTTGTTTCATGATTGAAACTTTTTCAGAGTGAATAAAATTCTTTTAGTTTATTAGGATAGGCTTTTAATATATCTATTTAAAAATATTTTCAAAATCATTCAAATATACAAATACACAGTTTTGCTTTGAACCACAAAAGTGGTTCTTGGTTTAATCATTGCTCAGGAAAGTAGAATATTTTAAACCATAGCAATATAAACATTTCATAATGTTATTCTTTTAAATATTTATATCTAGTATATTAAGCCATTTCTATTACAAATACTGTTTAAAAGAAAAGACCAATTAATCATAACATATATTTCCACTTTTCAAAAAAATAGGCTTACGTTTATACATTATAAATGCAACATAGGAATTTTAAACAGCATATGCACCGTTTAATAATTGTTATAAAAATAATGAAGTCAAAATGGTCACTATTGCTACCAAAACATTCTGTAAATAATGGTACTTATTTGTAACTAATTCTGATAAATTTGGGTAGTTAAATTTTAATGCAACAAAATGACTTGAAAGTTTTCTTTTTCCTTGTTTGATTTTTTTAAATAGTCTTACTTTCTAGGCAGTTGAAAATTCTTTTTCCCATCGGTTGCATGAGGCCTATATAATAAACAGTTTGAAAAAAATGAGATAAAATGACCTCAAATGTTCTGGAAGATTAGACTGAGGAATAACTTCATGTGGACATTTTTTTTCTCAGCTGCTGTTGAGGGCAAATATTCAAAAACAAATCTGCCCTGCTTTATACACTGTCCTGTGACATGATTGCCAATTTATAAGTTCAAAGTTCATGCTAATGTTCTCAAAATTTAGTCAGTATGGCATCTTAGTTGATTTTGCTTCTGGCACTAGCAGCTGCATGCTCTGAACAAATGCTTCCTGTGATAGGAGCCGCTGTCCCCGCCTCACACTGATTATCTCATTTCTATTGCTCCATAGGCATAGGACAATTGTCATTTTTCTGTTCTCTAAATTCACTTCTTAAGCTGTTCTCATTAGCATTGAAAGAGAAATACTGGTAGGGCAAAGAGAGAGAGCCTGTGCAGTTAATATGTTAGATTGATTAGGGCTTCATTTAGTCTCTGAGTTTTCTCTGGAGTTTATTATTTCTGCACAGTGAAACCAATGTGATTTGGAAAGTTCTGATCTTGTTTATTATAATGAGATGGTTCCCATAAATGAAAGACAACTATGCCAGATGCCTTTACTTGCACCTCAGCCATCTTGATCATTCCTTATTTGAGGCTACCATTTATTCCAGTCAAAACTTATTCAAACCCAGAAATACTGCCATTTGATAGAAAAATCCACTTTGTTTAGCCTTTGTACATGCACATTAAAGGGCATGTGTGTTTGTGTGTGTGTGTGTGTGTGTGTGTGTGTGTGTGTGTGTGTGGCACTAGGGGCTGAATCCAAGGATTGTGCTTGGCTGGGCAAGTGCTCTAACACAGTGCTACATCCTTAGCACTGAAACTAATATTTCTAAATATCCTCTTGCACTGTAACTTATGGCTCTTATAGTGCATAAGTACCTCTGTAATATTTAATTAACAAGTTATTAGTGGGATTGTAAAATAATATAAGTAATACAGGTATTTGCTTCATTGCCAGACTACCTGAGTTTGACTCCTGGAGCCCACATGGTGGAAAAAAAGTACCAACTCCCAATTTCTTCCAGTGGTCCTCTGACCTCCACATGTATGCCATGACACTCATGTTAAATATATTTTAAAAACGTCAAGAAAAAGTTATTTGGGCAATTTTTTAGGATATAACACACTAATTAATCATGTAATTGTATCTCTATTATTCATGTAAAGATCAGTATAGTAACAGAAATACAATAGATGCTTTTGGAATAGATGTATAAAATAAAATTATTAGTTACTAAATACTATTGAGTAGGAGATAAAATTCATTTTGAGTTCAGTTTTGAAGTTGAAATATTGATAGGCAATGGGTCTGGACGACTTAACTGTGTCTATATTCAGTTTTTAGATTAAAACAAAAAAAACCTAAGCAGGACTGAGAATGGTGGCTTGCACCTAGGAGGCAGAGGCAAGCAGATCTCCTTGAGTTTGAGGCCAGCATGGTCTAAATAGTGAGTTCTAAGACAACCAGAGCTATATAGAGAAACCCTGTCTTAAAAACCAAACCAACACATACACACACAGGCATGCACACACACACATACACTCAGAGCAAACAAACAGACACCTAACAATAAAAGTTTTAAAAATCAGAGTATCACAATTTAGGGTAAAAACTTAGTCATTCTTCTTTCAGTAGAAATTATGGTTTAATATGACCTACAAATATTGACACTCTCTAATCCATTATAATATCATTATTACTAGTCCTCAGGCTTGATGTCAGTTAGAATCTTTCCATGTCAATAGAATCTAAGACTAATTTGCTGTGATTAGCATAGAATTATTTTACAGGCTTTCTGTTCATTTATGCAAGGGCAGAGCTGTTAATTCCAATTCACTGAATTTAGAGGGATGCCCACAAAATTCCTTAGAACTAGCAAGCTTTTGGTATACATAGTTTATTTTTCCATATGCCTGATCCTCAGCTTTATGGAAGAAGGCACCCCACTGCTGCTGTTGAACAGAGAAGGAGGCTAAGTATAATTCTTTAAGAAAGGTTGCTATTGCCTTTCACAGCAAATGCACTTAACCCAGAATGTTGCCAACTCTTCTTCCAAGGAGTTCAGTAAGAGCATCGTATCAAAATGCTACCCTAACAGAGCACCACAATGGAAAAGAGCAAAATACCTCTTGAGAATAAAAGTACCAGTGAGACAAAAAACAGCAGTGTTGGCAACTGTAATGCATGGAGACACACAATAGAAAAAAAAAAAACAACAGTAGATACAATTTAAAGGTGAAGGTTAATTTTGCCACTTGAAAGGAGTTTTAAGTCAACATGAGAACAGGGCTACTGTGAGCAACAGTGCCACCTTGGAGCTAGTGGAAACATAATCCAACACTTACAAAATCCTAGTGCATAGGGCATAGGTTTTCACACCTTGAAGGTGGAAGACACAAGTAAAGAGGAGTTGAATATATACATGGAGACTATAAAAGGGTGGCCCCAGAGATGTAGGCTTTTTTTTTTTTTACTTGATCAATGAGCTATAATTCTTTTTATTAGCTAGCAAAAATTGAGTTTAATTTATTAATTACACTGTAAATGACAAAGAACTTGACCCATATAGCTTCTAAATGCAAACTTTCATTGGCTGAGGTGTCTGAAAATTTTCCAATTTGGTCTAGTTTGGTTGAGTACAAGGTCAAATGTGTTCAAGGGGACACTGATCTCTTTTCTTCCATCTCTATCTTTTACTTTGTTTCCAGTTTCTGCAGTGCTGGGCCTCAAACCCATACTCTCCTGCATGCTAGGCTAGTATTATTCTCTGCAAGTCATGTTCTCCCTTCCCATCTTTAGACAAATTGGTTACTACCACTTCACTAATTTTGAACTTGTGGGATAACCAATTGACTCAGGATGAACTAAAAACAAAAATGACCAATATAGACTTGGAACAGAGCAGCAATTCTTCTTGGCTAGACTTTGTTCCAAGGTTTATTGGAGTGAGAGCTGAGGAACTCAGTCTCTAGCTAGAATAAAACCCTTGGAGTTTTTATGTACTATTATCCCTCACACTTAAACTGCTCACGTTGTAGCCTCCTTTGGTTCATTTTGCTTTGCTTTGGTCTATATGTATCTAATATTGTCCACAAAACAGAGACAATCCTCCTGCCTCAACTTCCCCAGTGCTGATACTGCAGGTCTGTCATGTCAATATTTGATTATATTTCTTGATCATGGCCTTATGGTTCTTAAATATTATCCTATGTTTAAATTTGATTTTATCTTTGATTTGGGACAGTGTCTCCTGGATGGTGACCTTGAAAAACTTCACCCTTTGCAAGTACAATAAAACAAAACTATATCACTTGTTTTTAATGAATATGCAAAGAAGTTAAACTATTGCCACATAAAAATGGCCTTCATTGCCGCTTCATGAGGTACTCAACTTCTGATCAAAAAAAGCATGCATTATTTCATGAATCAGAGCAGGTTTGACCTTTTAAAAACCAAAGAATTGTTTTTTCTTTCTTTTTTTTTTTTTTTTTTCCGCACATGGAGTGGATTTAGGAGAGTAAGGCTGTAGCTCATGATAGCTCATTCTTTTACTGAAGATTTGGACAAAATTTATAACCCCTAGTTCTATGATATTTACATTCTTGTTATTATGTCATTAATTCTCAGTAGTTTTTAGTGATTTATTTTTATGGTTTCATAGAAGAGAAATTGTTATTAATTACATAATTGTCTAAGCAAAATATAAGACTAATGCTTTATTAGAATACAAAGAAATAGGTTTCATGTGTTGGCGCTGAATGTAACCATATGTTTGTCTTTAAGAAATGAAATGGACTGGTATTGGAGGGAATAAATCACCCTGTGTCTTCTGAGCTACAATCCTCAATTGAACATGACTATATACTATGATCTCAGAACCAATTCTTGAAACTTTGTTGAACTGATAAAGAATCTCACCTATCCTCGGTACCTTCAGTCTTAGGTGGTGATATTATACTCACCAGTAAACATGGACTGATAAACATTGATAGGCAGCTACTTATTTCTGTATTATTGCCCATCGATGACTTGATAAACTCTAACCTTTCAATTTACAATGCAATCAGGACATTCAAAACAAATTTATCCAAATGCAATGATTTGATCTATAAATTGCTTTGTTGGAAATGGATATTAAGGGAACTGTGGACAGAACTCTGGTTTATGACACTTGCCTAGCATTTATCAGGTCCTAGTGTTATTCCTTGGCATGGAAAAAACTTCAAACAATTAGAAAAAAAAAAGAAAGAAAAACAAAAACAAAAACTGCCATTTTTTTTAGTAGCCTTAGTCCCAGTAATCTAATATTTAACCTGAAGCCATCCTCCCAAATAGAAATAGTTCATTAAGTAATAAGAATACAGCAAATGACTGGAGTGAGGGGACCCATAGGTAGTAAGCACTACTGCATCTGCAAAGTGTGTGCATATACATTGTAATAGAAAGATCTTTGTTCCTGATACACTGAAGACTTTGTTGAACTGCATGGGCTGCTGCCGATTCCAGTGTCTGACTACATGATATATTTGTCATTGGAAAAACTGCATTTCAGTGTGATTTAAGGAGAGGAATAAAGTAATAAAATATGATCAGCATTTCCTTTTATAATACAGATTTCATAATACAGTTTTAATTTATTCTACTTTTATTGTTTAAAATTATAACTGGATATGCTTTTCAACCATGATTTTCTTTCACCCTGTCTTGTACGTATGATTTATTCCTATAGCTTTGGGTTGGGTAGAGTTGGGTAGAAATATTTCACCATTATTTTTATTTCCTCATACCATTTACTAGAATGTATTAACATTGATAATTTACAAAACTAAGCTGTAATATCTATTTTGGAGTTATTTTCAACAATAACAATGATAAAATTTATTCTTAAAGCAGTTGTAACACCTGGACCATGACACAATGCTTCTATTTGTGTCCCTCTATTTGTGTCTATAGTTGCAATGATTTATTTCTCCATGAAACAAGTTATATGGGAAAGCTTTATTTAACACCTGCTGAATACAGGAAACACAGTCAGAATTTTAAACTTCTGAAATATCCTTACCAGATCTTCTTAGAGCCCAGACAAGAAATCATCCTGAAAAGTGTAGTGTCTGGAAGCCAATACAAGCATAGAAAATATAATGTGTTCAAATAAAGAGCCGTCTAATATATTCTATATAAGCAATGATGTTCAAATTATGTGTGACAACTGACAGCTATAAAATTCTAAAAAAATAAATTAATACACTACAAAATAAGTGTAAGATCTATATAACATTATGTATGAGTACTGGGAGAAAATTTAGCTCATACAAAACAACCAAAAAACACAACAAAAAATGCATTATATATGTATACATTTCTCAAGGAATAAAGAAAGAAAAAGAAAGAAAGAAAGAAAGAAAGAAAGAAAGAAAGAAAGAAAGAAAGAAAGAAAGAAAGAAAGAAAACAAAATCCAAAACAAACAACAAAACAATAAAACCTATAACCAATCAATTCCAAGCCAGATATGTATCTTAAGAAATTACCTTATACTTTTTCTTAAAGAGTTTCTGTGGTCTTTGTATTGTTGCATTCTGTTCAAAACAGGACTCCCATTTGTAAATCTCTGTGTTGATGTTTACCTAAGCAACATCAGTGTACTTGTATTTATTTACATATGCCAGTGCATCAAAACAAAATTTTGTCGAAAGCTTAGAAACCTCATATACACTTAGCAAAGTACATTTATGCAAGAAGTGCATAGTATTTGTGTTTGACATTCAGTTACAAAGATGATTTTCTCAATTTTTATTTTATTAAAATGAGCTTCCTGAGAACAATAAATATAATTTGACAACTGATTTAATTAAGAATGTAAGGACCTTAAGAATATTGGTAATATTTTTGGAAATTGCTGAATGAACAAGTTAATTACTTGGCAGCCTTTCACACCAACTATGTTGGCATTCTAGTGGCAAACTTAATAAATAGTCTCTTATGTAGACAAATGTGCTTCAGAAAGTGATGGAGTCCAAGGAGAGGATTGTAGATTTAGTCACTGGGAAGGAGAACAACACAATGAGCAGAGCCAAGTACAGGAAACAAAGGAGGCAGTGATGCACAGAATTGTGAAGCTCCTTTTAGGCTGACACTTACTGCCACATATGAGTGCCTGCAGATCTGAAACCCATTGTTCCAGTTTCATTGGAAAAAGACATAAACCCTAGCAGAAGATGTAATGGAAATTGAAGTAACCTTTTCAGTTATACAGAGAAGTCTGGTGCTTAAGAAATATTTCAAATTTCTCCCTTAGAATTTACTTTTAAAGCACGTAACATTTGCCTTGATTTTACACGATTAGTCCTCGAGATTGGTTTTATACGCGTGGACTTTTGCTTTTGTTTCTGAAGTCTATAGTTACTAAATTTTGAATTAACAAGGATTAGCAAGCAGTATGGAAGCTTTTCATCATTCTAAGGAAAAAAAATGCTTTATGACTTCTTGTAAACAATTAAACTCTATATGGTTTCTTCTTTATAAACTTAGAGATTAAGAAATAATTACATTATTCCTGTCTTCCCTTTCTTTGCTCAAAACACTCTCATTTCTACTTCACTCATCTCTTTCAAATTCATGGCCGCTTTTCACTATTTATAATTATTTATGTAAATATATATTCCAAAACATAACCTGCTCAGTCTATATAATGTTACTTGTATATGTTTTCAGGACTGACCACTTGGTAATGTTCACAGTTTCTTAAGTAACGTGTTCTTAAAACATTAAGAATGAAAACTGATTTCTTCTTAAAAATATTTTAAGACATTCTATGATTGTGATTTTGGGAAATCATTTTCTAGTCATATTTAATGCATTCTTAGGACATGCCAGCAGCATTGCATATATTAAGATTATTTAAATTGTATTAATTTAAATTTATACTATATTTTAGCAAATACTTTTTCTAAAGATTAAGTTCCATGGCATCTCCGTTATATTTTATATATGTACCAAAATAGTGTAATCTCCTAATTCAGTTAGAGAGTTGTATACTTTAGCTTTGTACTGTTCTGGTATAAAAATTAACTAAAATGAATTAGTTCTTTGAGAGTTTTATAATCCTATTTTGCTAATATTCATACCTTCCATCAATTCCTTCCAGATCCAACTACACTTTCTACTTATCCAAATGTGTGTCATTTCATTTTAAATCCATGAACACCATTTTGCGCTTCCCAAGTATTCTTAAATGTGTCATCTTCTACTGTAGTGTGGCAGACTTACCAGGGCCTACGTTCTAAGAGTATATTGTCTTTCTGTCACCCAGCAGCTAACAACTACCAATAACTTCATGGCTTGGGCTAAGGATTCATGCCCAGCTATCATCTTATGCTAGGGTTGGTCAGACTTGGTCGTGCACAGGTTTGAGCATGCTGCCATCTCAGCTGCTATGAATTCATACTCACAGATGCCCAGCCATATTCAGAAGAATCTGTTTTCCTTGTAGTCATTCATCTACTCTGACTCTTATATTCTGTCTGTCCCCTCCACAATTATCCCTGAGCCTTTTGAAGGCAGTAGTGAGGTGCAATATATATGTTCCCTTTGGAGCATTTTTCAGTCTTTTATTCTCTGTACCTTACTCAGTTTTGGGTATCTATGCTCATTCCAATCTATTCCAAATTGAAGTTTCTCAGTTGCAGATTAAGATATGCATTGATCTAGGAGAGTAACGTAAGTCATTAGGACTCCAGAGTCAGATAAACAACAATTTTATCTATTACAAGATACTTGAGTGAAATATCTCTTCAGTATATTCATTAATCATATAACTGAAAAAAATAGAATGAAGATTATTTTTCTAAATTTGATATTCTTCTATAGATTAAGAAACATAATTGAAATGTTATGCCCACTTACTATATAGAATGTGTCTTTTTCCACACACATACATATATATACACATGCACATACATGCACATACACACACTCTGACTAGACTTGTTTGCATGTGCTATAATACAGTGATCTGAAGCAGAAGAATTTCTTTTTCTTTCTTTCCATTTTTAGATTGTAATACCTTCTGTTAATCAAGGCTTGTAGCATGGAAGAGATTTGTCAGATAAAATGGAAAGTTTCCAGTATATTAAGCATAAATCCATAAGTCACCATAAAAATCAACATTCAATAGTAAAAACCACAACAACAAATTCATGCCAACCCTGTAACAGCCATGATCTGACTTTCATATGTTTCTGACATATGGCAAATATGGCCTGCTGGATAGAGAGCACATTAGAGCTTTGAGGTCATATTCATCTGACAGGGCTGTGACATTGGTGGCTCAAATCAAGAAGCAATGCAGTTTCCAACACCTGCAAACAACATATCAAACAAACATCCTTTAAATATCAAAGTGAGAACTAAGAAATTAACATAAACTTGTTATCAGAACAATGGTCATACTCTCACTATCAGAAAGATGGTTGGAAGTAAGGACACTGTGTAAAGCTTGAGGCTGAAAGGAGGTTTGCAGATTCATTTCTTTGGCTTTTTGGTTAGTGGAACAGTAAAATGTGAGGTTCTGGTTCATGGATCAAATAATGGACTCATCCCTGACTCTGCTAAATGCCAAGATTTCTCCATTCAGATTCAGGCATCAGATGGGTTTTAGAGACCAGCTTGGCTATGTCTCTGGGCAACATGACATGCCAGTATTCAAACTCTTCATTGTCACATTTGTCCAAATGGTAAATCTGTTTGTGTGTCATGACTGCTCTGCCAAAGGGCATTCAGCCTCCAGACAACTCCCAGCAGCAGGACAGGAAAATTTCTATCTTGAAATGTGGCCCTGGATAGGTCTACATAGTGAGATCTTGCAAAGAAACCAAATATATAAACAAATAAATAAATAAATAGGCCTCAAGTAACTGTAGTTTTTGTACAAGTTGAAGACATAGAACAACACTTAAAATGGATGAGAAGTAGTGAAGGTTAGAATGAGTATGTTGCCAACCTTTCTGGCCCCCACAGTAGCACATGTGTTTAGTCAGCCAAAACAGACCCAAACCTGAAGCAATTATACTCATTTGGACCAAGAATTGCTTTTAAATTTATTCACAACTTATAGGAAATTTTAAATCTTGTGTAGATAAATCAGTTGCATGAGGCTTTAAATTCTTTTTTTGCTTCTAGACACTATTAAATTAATGTTTTGTGGCTATAATGTCCTTAGTATCATGGATGTAGATATCTTTTTGTGATAAGAAGTATTATCCCTTGATACTTAAATATTCAAGATGACATTATGAAGAGTTAATTTATTTGAGGTCATTTATTTATATATTTGTAAACATCAAATTTCAAAGAAAACTTTTTTCCTCAAATTTCCAGCTTATTCACTACCCCTCAAGGTTTGTAAATGGCTCTTAGTCACCAAAAATCTGATTAAAGTCCCTCAAATTGACAGGATTTATAATTTTTTTATTGACTGTAAAACACAGCATTTATACCAAATTTTTCCTACCAACTAAGCTTCTATGTCTACATTTGATAATGGTCATATGTAGAATTAAATATTCCCCATGAATAATTTCTTTGCCCTCTCTTCAAAGTCTTCATATATTCAGTTAAGATATCTAAAAATTATAGTGTACAATTTCTTTTTATAACTGCATGATTTTCTCTTTTTTTCTCAAAGTCCTCAGACATGTTGGTGAAGTTATTTAGCTCACTTACAAGATTAATATTAATAATAACTATTATTCATTTATTGAATGTTATTTCGTTCAACACTCTGTAGTGCCTGATAAATACTATTTTGATTGAATATTACTAAGAATTTTGCCAAATTCTTTCTATCCTGGAGGAAATGGAGCTTAGGTGGTCAAACAACTTACTTTCCTTTGTGCCAGTTACAAAAAGGAGCACGGATTCTGTGCAGTTTTTCTGAGTTTACATTTTCACAAATCATATTACAAATCTCTTTCCATCGCTTGCCATCTTCTGTTGAATATGAAATACTATAATATTTATAGTTGCTAACTTTGCAATATAGAGAGTATTTTGTCTTAAAACATTTATTATGTACCATTAGTAGTAGCCTTTAATACTTGTGATCTTATACTTAAGTCTATTTCAGCAAAAGAGAGCTGGTGATTTAGGCTTGCCTCTCAACATGCATGGAACATCAAATAATGTTTTCATTATTTGTTAATTACATTATGTGAGTGAGTGAGTGAGTGTGTGTGTGTGTGTGTGTGTGTGTGTGTGTGTGTCTTTGTGTAAGTGCAACATTTGGACATTGACATAATGAAAATCAAATGGTACAAAATCCAAAGATAACTATTTTGATTTTCTCATATGCATAATATTTTCCCAAGCATGTATGTTTTTCACCCAAATGTATGTTTCCTACTGTTTTTTGACCCTGTGACTACAAATATCAGAAAAACAAAACTGTTTTTAATTTTTATTCATTATACAATTTATCTGAATTTTTTTTCAGAGAAAAACATTCTCCCCAGTGCTTAAATTAGCATCTGTTTTTAGTAGTAAAAAAATGCCTAAGGCAAGGTAAAGTATTATTGTAACAGAGTACTCTTAAAACTCATTGATCCTAAGACCAATTTTCCTGAAGTAAAGATTTCATTTCCTTTGTTCTGGAATAATTTCATCTCCTATACTATTCTAAGCATGAAGATTGAAAGTGAACATTTTTACTAATTTTCTTTGAATTGATTGCTGGTTTGAATGAGCTGACCTTTCTTTAAATCTGAATTGATTAACCAATTGAGTCAGTATGGTTAAATTGGTTGCGCATATACACAGAGACTTTGTTTATTGAATTTAAGATATTCTGAGTAACAATTTTGCTCTGCTTCTCTTCTGCTCCAGGAAACAGTACACTTTATGATTGCATTTAATAATGTGTCAGAAAGTAAATGGAAATAGAGCTGTACACAGGGGAGAGTAGCTGTGGATCCTGCAGTTGTTTAACATCCAGAGAGACAATCTTTACAAATCATTTCAGATTCTCATGTTGTTAGGATGTCACACTTGTGTGGTATATTAAAGATGGTATCTAAACTTTGACTTCTATAAAGTTAAGTTATCAGAAAACTGAAGTCATTGACAATGTGATTGCCATCTATTATAACTGTACAATTTCCAGCATTTAGAAAAAAAATTTGGAGTGCATCCTGGGACAATCAGATATATCTGAATGGCCTAAGGATATTGCTTTCTATCTCTCATGTTTACAAGTCAAATTTTCATTGTGCTGGGTAACATTATGCAGAAAGAAACCAATAATACATAAAAGAGCCAATATAGATTGTAGTATCTTGGTACCAGATTTTTCTAAGAATAATAGCTTTCTTGTCCATTTAAAATATCTAATTTCCTTTATTTTGTCCTATATTTTATCGTTTGGACATCAGAAACAGGTGTGGAACTCTGAAATTAATAAGCAAAAGGATATGAGAGTCAAACCCTTGGAGTTCTGGAGGAATCTGCCTTTTGGTGCCAAATTGACAACTGATTTTATAGATTTAGTCCTGTGTTATGAACTGTAGTACCAGTGAAAATCAATAAACACAATTTCCTTCTACATTCACCATCCTTTCTTCATACTTATTTCTCATATTATTTTCAGGGCCGTTTTGTCAAAATGTCACAGGACTGAGCCAAATAGAATTTTGTTTTTCTGTGCATACACCCCACAAAACCCGATTTTGTGTGTGTGCTCTTTGATTGTTATAAAGTATAACTTGCAGCAAAAATTTTTTTTAAAAAGGAAACTTTGGGCTTATGTTGTTTTGACAATGCTGATGAGATGAGTAGGTTTTCTTGTTTTAACATAAAACTCAAGGCTACAACAATATTTTTTATACAATATACTGCAGTCAGTGCATCCACAGAGTTAAGGTGAATGAGTGCAGATCTGCTTTGGGTGGGATATGATTTTTCCACAAAATATCCATGTACTGGGAGAGTGGACTCCAGTGTGGTGTAGTTGAAGTGATTGGCTTCTAAGAGGTGTTGCTTAGGAGGACATTGGATTGTGTGGTTCTGTTGAGAGGGACTTATGTTCTTGGCCATTTCGA